>OZ010602.1:42351198-42493698 GCA_963932145.1 Acanthosepion lycidas
TGTGACTTCCGTCCGTCACACCAGCTAAAATAGCCATACATTGACCAATCAAGACCAAATTTTGGGGAGAAGTGCAAACAGTTAAGAGTGTACAAAGTACAATTGGTTTTACTAGGGTGCGTAGCTTAGTACAATAAATTTTCATGGTTTTTTTGAAAAAATTAAAAGTTTTATTATTTAGCATAATAAATACTCCCACTATTATAAAAATAATCTAATGATTAAAATAAAAAATATTTATTTAATAAAAATGCAATATTGTTTTTCCATATCGCTTTTTTTAAGTTTTTACATATACTAAAATCCAGTTTCCAGTTCGCCCCGCATTTGCGAGAACTATAAACAAATCACAAGGCCAAACACTTCAAAAATTTTGAATTTGGCTAAAAAAAAATGTTTATTTGTATTTTGCATGCTCAAGAGTAAAAAATACTAATATTTTTTTCTTTGCTATTTTAACAAAAGGAAAAAAATGTTATCAAAAAATATTGTTTACAATCAACTCCTATAAAAGAAATTATTAAACAGAAGTAAAGTTTTTGTCGAAGTATTTTTCCAAACAAATCGCCTTATTCAAATTACATCCATTGGCTTGCGAAATTGAATGAAACGGAGACTTTGCAAATTTCTATAAAAATGTCAGCGACAACTTCAACAATACGAAATACTGTGAGGATTTTAACACTCTGACGCGTGTTGCAAAAAATTATCGTCCTCCTATATGGCGATAAATGAAAAATTTTCTCATAGATAAAGAGAAAACTTGAAAACAAAAATATTGTTCTACAGAAGGATGCTGAGAATACTATAAACAGTGTGTAAGCAACGGAAGTTTTCTTTTAAAAATGGAAAGCTTTTTAGGTCACTTATACTTAGAATCAGAAGGAGAGTTGAAATTTACAGAAGTTTTGACATATAATGAGGAAAGAAGACTTGGAAAATGTTAAACTTACAGGATATATCGAAGGCAAAAGAGGGGAGCAGCGAGCCATCGACCTGACGTGCTTATGTAAATGAATGAGTAGCTTGCAGAATGGGAAGTTAGAGGGGTTGTAAATAAACATTTCTAAAAGTTACAAAGGATAGGAAGTTATGGGGAGCCATGAACCCCTAAGTCCTCAATTAGTAGAATACCTAACCATCGAGAAATGGTTATCAAGATTGTCTGCGAGTCTCTTAGGATTGAAATGCGTTCGATCCTGCCTGTCTGTTCAACACTTCTGATCTTCTGCCGTACCAAGTTAAATTTAGCTATGTATTTATAGACAGATCTAAGTAATCCTCTGTTGCGGTTGCAAATGGTATCGGTCACACACTTGGGTCTTTGTTAAGCGGATATAATGTTTTCATTAATGAGGTAAATTAAATTTCGACCGGACGTCTTAAAGTTTTTTGCTTTTAATGGAGAAGCGCCCGCCTGGACTCCATAAAAGTCGATATCAATGTCGGATACTCTCAGCATCGCGTTTAAATGTTTCTTGGGGGTTGTTTTCACTACTGATAACTTTACCTTTCGAAACCACTATCGTTCTTTTTTACTTTCTTTTTTGTCTCAAACTTTTTTCGTTGCTTCTTTTTTTTTTCTTTGATTGCTTATTTACTTTACTTCCTATTTGAATTTCGCCATTTTCCCACCCGCAAAGTCGTCTGCTTTCTTCATTTATCTTTTTCTTTTTTATCTTTTTCACGTTTTACATTTGTTTCTCGTTTTTCCCTTTTTTTTTCTTCTTCATTTGTTGGTCTTCAGTATGCACGACTTTTCTTCTTTTGATCTCTGTCTCACTTTGTTTGACTTCTTTCAAGTGAATTTATCGTCGTCTCTCTTTTTCATACGTTTCCCCTTTCTTTCCTTTTTTTTTATCGTTTTTACGTTTTTATTTCTTTACATTTTTTCGTCTGATTCTTTCTTTCATTTTTTATTTTCATTTGTCTTTTCTTTGATATTTGCTTTTTCTCTTCATCTTTTCAAATAATTTTTCTCTCATTTTTATTTCCTACTTTAATTCTTTCTCAACCACTGAACTTTTTCCTGGGTCCTTTCTTTCTTCAAAAGAACCACTTTCTTTCATTTTCCCCATCCCATCTGTCGTCGTCTTCCTTTCACGACAAGGTATGGTTTTCTCTCTCTCTCTCTCTCTCTAGAATAATTAACTAGACTCATTTTCCTTTTCCAGTCTAACACATTGTTTTAGTTATCTTTGTTATCCTTTCTTTCAACCTGAGTTTCTTTCAGTCTTTTTTTTCTAGTTATTTAAAGTCGTGTTTTCTTTTAATCATTACTTTCTCAGCGCATAAGTACCTCTTTATTTCATTTTTTTTTTTCATGCTAAGTGTCGTCTAACTATATTCCTATCTAATCCTCACCCGTCATCATATCTTTTCAGTATATCTCTTCCCTTTCTTTTTCCTTCACCTTTTTCTTTTCTTTCTTTTCCTTCTTTCCCTTTCTTTTCCCCCATTCCATCTCTTTCCTCCCGTCCACTCTCTCATTCCTTCCCTTTTTTTCTCCATTACCTCCTTTTCTTTTTTTCAAATTTCCTTTATACTTTTTTTTTCTTTTTGTCTTTCTTTCTTTAATATATTTCTCGTTTTTATTACATTTTTTATTACTTCACGATTTCTTTCTCATTACATACCGTTTTTTCTCACCTCTCTCTCTCTCACACACACACGTCGGCTGGTTGTGCTGGTGTCTGCTTCAGAACAATCGTCTACTTTTTCCTTTCCAAAACCACACTACACCATATTAACATTAACGGCGAAGATTAATGAACAAGATAACAGATAAGCGGTTGATGGATTACTGCAGACAGATAATTCTGTTGAAAACCCTGATGTCTATAATAAAGGATGCTCTCCACCCCCGGGGGTCAGAAAAAGTTTAGAATTACATAAGAATAAGAAAACGTTTGATTTATTTCGCTGGCAGTTTGCTTTCATTTCGAAAGGACATTCTTATTTTTAGAGTTATTGGATTGTTTTCCCTGAAAAATAGTTTCACAATTTGAATATAGGCGTTGTTGATCAATTATTAGGTTGGTGCAAAATAATGTCGTTTTATCACATATGTTACTATGTGAGAAAACGACATTATTTTTGCACCAACCTATTTTTAGTTATTTTCGTCACTTAAGCAGTGGCGTAAGGGTTATCGACAAGTAAAGTGAAGTCGACGAGCTGAGTTCAAATTCCGACGTACTCTACCACGTTCACTAGCGCGCAAATGTTCTCGGATAAAACATAAAACCATCTCTACTCTTTCTCCAGTTATGGGTTAAATAGGCAGGTTGGGTTTTCTAGGTTCGGGAAGGAGTCAGTCTAAAAGAAAGAATAATCCGAATTAAAAAACCATGGAAAGGGTAACGGGAAACGCATTCCATTACCTTTATAAAGAAGGCATGGCAATTCACAGATAATAACGTAAAGGCGCCTGGAAGAGCTATGATTGCCTACATCCGGAAGAAGTAAATATTTCTTAGATATTAAATACTTCACACACCCACAATATATATATATATATATATATATGTGTGTGTGGCGGTGGGAACTTCATTGGACAAAACTTGTTGCGTTGGTGCACACGAACGAGGAATGCGGGGAATTTTTAATTTTAATTTTTCTATGTATAATCTAGCCAATTGCTAGATTGGTCAGTTAGCGGTTGATCAGCTCGTGAGCGTGATGGGTTACGCTTGTCTGGGTTTTGGGTACAATTTCAAAACAACGCTAATTCAACAGAGGCCCGTAATAATTTTGAAGCGTCGATACACTTCCCACACCCAGGTTCCAATGACAGACTAAAATCATTCGCGGAGGGAACGCTAAGCCAACGAGTGAAATGCGTTCTCGTGAAGTCATTCGTTTCGCTTGCTCTTAGAATCCAAGCTGCCACGTCTGTCCCTCTCTTCCAATAAAAACGAGCAAGGGAGAAATCGTCTTTTCGTTCATAGCATCTATGCAATAATATTAGGATCCATGGATGACACGGAAAGCAACATTTTCAACCTATCTGTTTATGAAAGAGAGTGAGAGAGAGAGAGACAAACACTAACAGACTGAGACAGGTAGCTACTTGCGTCTGAAATTTTCTCAGATCGACTAAGAACTGGTTAAAATACTTCTGATATTTGCTCATCCGTTAAATTTTAGGAAGCGAGTTCAGGACATCCCTGTTTATATTGTGGGTTACCCCACTTGGTTTCGCCAAATGGCCGTTAAGTGGCGCTGTTTACATTCTCTGAAAAGAAAAACATTTCCTTCTTTTTTTCCCCCTCTTACTCAAAGATGTATTATTACGTAGATGAAATTGTTCTCGTTGAGGGACGTTCCTTCCTCCAGTCGACTGAACTCTTACACTTGCGCGCGTATGCATCACACTTAGACACGCACAATACTTAATAGGTAAGTTTTTAATGACTTTTTCATTAGTGTACACATTAATGTAATTTCTTTTTTGTTAATACATGCATTGTATATTTAAAATCCTAGTTTTATATCATTTTTTTTTGTCCGGGATCACACGAGTCTGCCGAATATTTTTGGCGGAACAAAAGTGCATCAGGAGACATAAAATGAAATTTTTCCATCTTCGTAACAAAGTGGTGATACTCGAAACAATATGAACAGACTGTCATATTGTTTATATAAATGTTGTTGTCGACTAATTTCACGATTTAAGTGAAATCTTAAACGTCTTTGACATTTACTGAAGTTTACATTATTTCTGCAGAGATTATATTTACAAACTAAAAAAGACAGTCATTTCATTTTAGTGAAAATATGGCCGAATATAAAAAGGAGACCACTGAAATTTAGGATAATGTTTCAGTTGCTGCAAACCTGATTGTCTGCTTCCAACGTTGAAAATTGATAATTGTAGGAACATCTGAAGACACATGCAACACAAACAACCTCTTAAGAAATGTAAATATGCGTCACTCAGCATTAATATGTCGCTTACAGACCCGAAGAAAACTGAAGTTAATAAAATTGCACGAAAACTTACAAAAAAAATGTACATTCATAAATATTAGGTTGGTGCAAAAATAATGACGTAATAATGTCGTTTTTTGACGTTAAAAATACGTAAAAAATAAAACGACATTATTACATCATTATTTTTGCACCAACCTAATATTTACAGACTTATGACAACTCTGTAAATATTGTACATTTTTGTAAGCTCTAAGCCATAACAGATATAAACATGCAACGTTGTAGTGAGCCGTTTTATTTTAAAATCATATCACCCCTTGTAAAGCAGTAAACCCACTAAGACACAAAGTGTTACTGACTGTGAAAGAACAGAAATAAAGAGGAGCGAAAATAGTAATCAAGGGGGGACAGTAGATAACGATCGACTCTGATTTTCAAAAATTTAATGCGAAGTTGGTTGAAGCTATAGAAAAGTTTCACAAGTGATAAGTGCGTGAGAAGAAAATGGCAGCATAGAACTTACGATTTCATTTAGCCAATTCAATTGTATTAGGTTGGTGCAAAAATAATGTCGGTTTTTGACGTTAAAAATACGTCAAAAACCGACATTATTTTTTGCACCAACCTAATACAATTGGTGAAACCTTGCCGCCAATCTAGTACTACTCTTAAATTCATAAAGTCTAGGTACCATAGCGAAGAGTCATCTGAACAATCACTTTGAAAGTATGTATAGAAAAGGCACACGGAAGATACATTACGGCGATGAGAGAGTAACTGAATCCGAGACACCAAGTCAGGACCAATAATATTGCTGATTCTTCTTTGGATTTTTATCAAGGATCACTAGATATACAGCAGGAACACCAGACCATATGTGGCAGGAATATTCAAGGAATGGACGAATGGTAGCCTTATAAATATTTAAGATAGATTCAGGAGAGAAAAATTGTTACACACGACTCAGTGAATCCATTTTCTTAACAGCGGGCCTAGCAATGGATTCGATATAGTCTTTCCATTTCATGTCAGATGAGAATGCAAGAGAATTCACAATGGATCACTCTCCTGGAGGTTAGCATCAGCCATGCTGATGGGAGGCAGGAAGTCTTTCAGGTGATTGATAGAAAGAAGTTTCGTTTTGGAGGCGTTAAAATTAACAAGCCATTCCTTGCTTTAGTTGGCAATAGTGGGTCATTTTTAATATGGCATTTGAATAGAAAAAAACATTCCTCTGAGCAAGAAATTCGACGACTCATTTTGTTACCATATAAGTATCCAGTCCGGACTATCACTTGTTTTGTCAGCGCTTTAAACAAGTTGAAATTATTGAAAAATCCCTTGATGAATCTACTGTATCGTTATTTTATAAAATATCAGGTTTACCCAAAATACGATGCAAGGTCCGACCTACTTAACGACCTCATCGATCTCACCTCATCGATCTCACCTCATCGATCTCACCTCATCGATCTCACCTCGAACCGCAGTTAATCGTCAACTGTATAAAATTTTAATGACTGTATAGTATGTGCTTCTCTTGGGTTAAAAATGGTCTTGAGCCGGTGAAGCCTGTGGGTCTTGGTGAGGGCCATCCTTTTTTGAACCTTGTGAACTGGTGATATAGAATCACAAACAAAGAATTGTAGCAAATAACAGAAACTACATCACTTGATAACTTAGCAACAACAACTAAAAATGGATATCACATGTAACTCGAAGAGAAAATAATGATATAATGAAGATATTGATGATCAGCACTACTTCAGACGAAACATTATCTATAACTCGCGCCTCATCAATACTGGAAAGAGTAATAACAGCTACTGGACTTGATAAACCTTTTTTTCCTTAAAAACTTCACGAAAAGAAAAAAATTATAAATTTCACTCGAGTGTAGTACTGGCTGCTCGGTCAATGACTCCAAAATGTTTCCTTATAAGGAAACGGCTAATATTATCATTAAATACGGTTTTGAATTAAGACCAGTTACCGACCACATTTAGAGAGTCCAGCAAAAAGTGGGAAGAAGAGACGGATTCACGCACTTCCTATGGATATTTGTGTGAAAGTGAATACAACCAGCAGGACATGAATTCGAAACCGGCCCACCATTTTCTCGTTCCGAGGCGCTAACCATTACACTACCTGCACATGCCTAATAAGACAGTTTATTTTCTGGACCCTTCGACGCGGTGTAATGGCTAACAGGCGTGTCTCGCTAGATCAATTACGACCGAGTAGTAAGTTCCATCCTCACTAGGTGACACATACCTTCGACCTTGTGTTACATCTAAGCTACGCTTTGAAAAATCACCAGTAAGTTTATTTTCAAACATGATATCGAATAATTACTCACAAATTGATCGAATCAATGTTATAATCGTTCTTTTACGATGGAATGCACCAGTTACCTGAAAGCTAACGTAAGTCCATAGGAAGCTAAGAAAAACATTTGACGACTGAATAATAAGGCTATGAATTCATATGAATAAATGATTTTGCCAAAAATATCGCTGGAAACTTTTGTATCAACCTAATTTGATATACAGGTTTCCCCCGTTATGTGGAAATAGAACGTTTTTACGAATCCTTTCTGAAGCCAGATAAAAAAAAATAAAAGCAATTACCATTAATTTATATGGGGCAAATTTTTGGAGCGTTCTCAGTCCCCAAGAAGATAACTTTCTTCTGTGTCTGCCTGCCTCGATAACAGAGGTCAAGTCTCGTCCCCTGCTAGGGAACTGATGCACAACATAAACGAAGATAAAGCACAGATGCTCACAAACACATTTCAAAGTTATGGCAACTTTATGCTGAGACGCCGTGTTTAGTTCCAGGGAAAGGCGCTTGGCGGTGCCACTTTCGCTGCTCGGGGTGCGTGCTATAAAACAAATACTGAATACTATTACACTGAGTCATCAAGAATTTTCCTTCAAAAGTGCACTCATATTTTATTCAATTATACAAGATTAAACAAAAGTCGAACACCATCGGGACAATTTATTAAAAGTATAATTACGCATGAAATTTTTATGTACTAGTTATTTTATGTACTACAGTGTGACCCGGATATAAGAGAGATTTTTCTCTGGTCCCAAATTAGAGCCATACTTACCTAAACAAAATAGACCAAACCCGGATATAAGAGACTTCTTCTCCGGTCCCGACAACTCTCTTATATCCGGGTTACACTGTAGTTATTTTATGTACTAGTTATTGTTATATGTGTTGTTCAAAATGTCGTCCTCCTTTTTCAAAACACATCTCAATTCTGTGCTTGTATGATTCATTAACAAATCAGAGAGTTTCCTCTATCATTTTACTGCATTTATATTTAATTATTTCTTTAAGTTCCTCAATATCTTGGGGGTGCCCCACAGAAAAAAAATACAAACGTGTGAGGTCTGGTAACCTCGGTAGCTACTCAACAGGACCTATCAAAACAAATTTGTCATTTAAAACATCCTTAATTAACCACCAAAATGACGAGTCAAGGAGTAAGAATATCAAACAAATAGGGCATGGTTACCGATACAATACAGTGCTCGGTGAACAAAGAAAACGATGAACAGAACAAGATATAGATATTAAGGTACTTATCTGCCACCTCCACGCAAACAAAAGTTTCATATTCGCCAATATTTGATATGGCAGCATAATTATCAGGCGATTAGAAGAGACAGGACAGAAATGGTGACTCTTGTAACACAATATATAGCTTCGGTCGAGCGGTAGTCGGAAGTGGAGAGAGGAATGAGAACGATACAACCTCAAGGTGGTCGAAGTAAAATCAGGGGAAAAAGATCACCGGGAAAAAATAAAGAAAACGTCAGGTATATACACATAAACATTTATTTAAAAAGAATTCATGGATTTATTTTTAATCCGACATTTTTCATAAGTCATTATTTAGTGGATACTCGTATTTTCACTTTAAACAATGTGTATTACTTAATATAGTTTCAATTAAAAATGGAGTATCTATTTAAAAAAACGAGTACCCCTTATAATAACGTGTATATATATATATATATATATATATATATATATATATATATATATATATAAGAGAGAGAGTCTAAGCTTACATTTTTAGAATATATTGAAAACTTGACAAGCATATATATATATATATATATATATATATATATATATATAAGAGAGAGAGTCTAAGCTTACATTTTTAGAATATATTGAAAACTTGACAAGCATATATATATATATAAGAGAGAGAGTCTAAGCTTACATTTTTAGAATATATTGAAAACTTGACAAGCATACGTGTTACTAAAACATTTGCTAAAATCAAACACGCAATATAATCCGCTTTGCTTCGATAGGACCGATCGTCAAACAGAATTTAGATTTATATATATATATAGTTTAGAAAAGATACATACTTATCATATACACAAAGATACATTTATACAGTATATTTACTATTTTATCTGTAAGTAAAATGAAGTCGATTTTTACGTTTGAGATTTTCTAAGTACAATACAATTACAAAATTATTCATTCACCTGCCAGATAAACCTAATCAGAGCTAAAAAAAAATACATAGATTATATGTGGTTTATTTGTAAAGCTTAAATATAACAATTTTCTATTTGCACTGCATCATTATAGAATTGTTACGGATTTTCAGTCAATACCAAATATAGTAATGAATAAAATTAAATGCTCACTTATCTAAGCTTTTGGGAAATTACGTCTTTTCGTCAATGGACTTGATTGTAAAATTGAATTCTTTTTCCGAAATCAGAAGAAATATATGGTCTCTGAAAATAAATTCGATTTTACAATTAAGTCCTCTGAAAAGTGGATGTAATTTTCGCGAAAACACTGAATAGGGTCAGAAGTGAATATTTAATTTTATTTGTTACTAAAAATAATTGATATTGAGTTATCTTTCAGAAAATCCGTTTGTCTACTTTCACTGCACTCACAATTTTTTTTTTTTTTTGTAAGGCACAGTCATTGTTATTGTTATTAATACCAGGTCCATAAAGATCGTCATGGGTTGTAAAAAAAACGGAACTTCAAAAGAGAAACGATATTGTAAAATTATTTAAGGATAAGAAAACATTAGAAACTGTGAAAAGGTTGAACAGATGTCCTTAGATAAAGAAGCAGAAAAAATGAAACCATGGACTCGGGCAAAAAGTAATTAGTTGTAAGAATGTCACAAAAAAAAAAAAAAAAAAAAAAAAAAAAATAGATGGAAAAAAATTAATAAATGCAAAATAATGAAAGGTGAATTGGCATTTGAGAATGTAAAAAAAATAGATTTGGGGTTGCGAAAGTCAAATAAATAGGCTTAGCGTTGCAAAAGTCAAATAAATAGTCTTGGCGTTGCAAAAGTCAAATAAATAGGCTTGGCGTTGCAAAAGACGAATATATAGGCTTGGCGTTGCGAAAGTCAAATAAATAGGCTTGGCGTTGCAAAAGTCAAATAAATAGGCTTGGCGTTGCAAAAGTCAAATAAATAGGCTTGGCGTTGCAAAAGTCAAATAAATAGGCTTGGCGTTGCAAAGGACGAATAAATAGGCTTGGCGTTGCAAAGGACGAATAAATAGGCTTGGCGTTGCGAAAGTCAAATAAATAGGCTTGGCTTTGCAAATGTCAAAAAAAAAGTTTGGCGTTGCGAATGCCAAAAAATGTGGAAATTAAATTTTTGGTGGCGAGAAATATAAAGCTAATGCTTGGGCAAGTTGTCTGGTTATTCGTGGCAAAAATCAGTGACTTAGGTGACAATAGAGGAGAGGTGGAATATTTTGAGCTAGTATTGTAGGTAGTAAAATTTATTTGCATAATAAAACACCACCGCAAGCAAGTCATCAGTATTTTTTTTTTAATAAGGATGGATATTAAATATTGTGAAAAAATTGACTTGTATAATAAAATCTGACAATCTATATATTTGGATACTAAAACTCATAATTCGTGAATGGATCTTGAACTTTTTTTTTCTTCTAACATCATTATTCTGACATTTGGAGCCAAGCTAAAAACCCGAAATGGTAATTGGAAATTCCTTTTTCAGGTTATTTTCAGGACATTTGTTGTTCTTACTGGTAGCTAAGCGTCACCTAATAGGTCGCAACTGTCGACAACTTTTGACATGTGTTTGTCATAGATTTAAAAAAAAAAAAAAAAAAACGAAATAAAATAATCTCCAATACCTTTTTACATTCCTTCTATTTCTGTCAAAACCTAAAGTCAGGGTTTTAAGGGAAGACACGTTTTCAATGGCACTCAGCGATTTGGAGCTATTATCTTTGTCCTTTTATATATATCTTTTCTTTCTTCATAATGTTTTAGCTCCCTTTCTCCAGTTGAATGCGTCATCCGAAGAACAAACTTTAAAAGTCAACGTCCTGCCCACAGTTACACAGAAAGCCCGACGAGAAAATTTGTGATTTTATCCCCAATAATTGCACTTAAGGCCGAGATAAATCCAACGTGCTTTGTGTCAAAAGACAGAGACTTGGGAAATAGCGCGGCAAAGTCTCTTGAGAATCGAATGGCAATAGGCTTACAAAAAAAAAAAAATAAAAATAAAAATAAACATTAAAAAACTCATTAGCTGCATCTTTTATCTGCCGTGTCCCTTCAGGATGTGCGCGATCATGACTCTTTACAACTTCTAATCTTATGGCTCTTGTAACGTTTGCTTCTTTACTATACCTCCCACACACTGTTTAGCCATCCATTCACACAAGCCTCGCCAGGTAAGTGGCCCGTTGACCATTCACTGTGCCTTCTACCTTTGTTATGCCCTGTGAGTATCAAATTCTCCAAGTCCTATTTCTTCATTGTGTTGAAGAAATTTTAACTCAATCTAATTCTAAGAATGCTTTTTGTTTCAATTTTCCTTTGTTGTCTGTACCCTCCGTTTGTACTCTCTATTTTATCCTCAGCATTCTTCTGTAGAACCACATTTTCTGTTACCTCCAGCCGTCTTTTCATCTGTGGAGGAAATTGTACAGCACTACCTGTCATATAGTAGGATTGATATTACATAGCAGTTCAGCACTCTTTATAACGAAATTTCCTGTTTCTTAGTACTTTGCTTAGGTTTTGGAAGGCATTTTGGAACTTTACTATTCCAGAACGCTTTCGGCTTTGAACAATCAGCTGTCAATTTACCTGGAAAGAAACAATGCATTTGTTAAAAAGAAGAGTTGAAATGAATGCATGCAAGATTTCACAGATCTAGCATTATTCAGTCATAATCTGTCTATGAATTATCAACCCACACTCGTATAAGAAAACGATCAGTGGAAGTGCGGTTATCCGGAAAAGACTCAGCACAAGTAACACTTTTTAGAACAAACAGGTACAATCATCTTGGATCATGTATAAGACACTCCCTTCCGTTTCTGAATTCAGTCGTCTACATTTGCACTATTGATAAAGCTGGATGGAGCAATTATGTCAGCATAAAGGTCATTTAGGGCTAAATACTTGTTTGCAGGTACTTGATAAATGGCAAATTTTGTCCATTTTCCAGAAAAGTCGCTACTACTTCCATTTCAAGTCTTCTGTGATGTCCTTTTACCATAAAAGAAACAATGCTTCCGGGTAAGACGCGCTATAGAAGAGAACATCACTAAAAAATGTTGTGTACGCCATCCCGTGCAGGCGAAATGAAAAAATCAAGCAAAGCTGAACACATATTAAGAGAAAAGGGAGATCACCGCCCCTGGGGGATTAGGTTGAAATCACAGAGAGAGAACGTCACTGGAAAATACGAAAACTTAAGGAATCAGCACATATGCTAGGCCACAAAAATCTCCTAAGCTGGTCAAGCGTAGAAATGAATACAATATAGGAACCAGTAATACGGTGTGCTAGAGAAAAGCAATAATAAAAACAAAAATTGCAATATGAGCTCTGGTAAAACGGTTATTGAAACATTAGATTCATAAGTCCCAAAAAGTGTTGGTTGGATCCAGTAACGTAACCTAAATAGTTGTGAGTTATATACCTGGTTACTGCAATGAACAAAACTTGGAGAGTTTATATATATATATATATATATATATATATATATATATATATATATATATATATATAAGTCATCCACAGACAGACTGTTTCGCTGTTTCACAGCTCTTCAGTGTGACTAGATATCCGGTTGCCTCTAGCTAGGATCGAAACCCGACTGAATTAGTGTCAGTCGGAGATTCTACCTTGCGCCGACGGCTTAGTGGTAGAAGGTGAATTTTAGTGTATTTATTTTTAGATAAACACACACAGTGACCGACAGTGACTCCATTCGCTTTTGCCGAAGAGTCTCGCTATATCAGCTATAACAGTCACTGTTTACAAACCCACACCTCTTCCCCAGAAAGCTCAATTGAAATTAATTTTTCAGGAGCCTATATATATATATATATATATATATATACAAAAATATACTTAATATCTTAAATTAATTGCAGAACTCCAAGTTTCATGCTGAAGCAGTTTCCATTATTATATTTATTTATATTTTGGATTGACACAGTTTGTTTTTTTCAATTTCTGGTTCACGCGAGAGACATTATTGTTGGGGTGGAATATTATTGGAGTTAAAATATTTAAATGAAACCCAGATTAAAATTTAATATTGAAAATAAGAAATATAAATTCTAAATTAGAGCGACGCTGTTTTAAAAACGTGAGTAAAAAAATTATTAAAACTAATGATATCAAAAACGAAGTAGGCCATGATAAAAAAATAAAACAAAATAAAATAAAATAAAGTACTACTTCTACTAATAATAATGATAATACATATCAACGGAAAAAGTGATTTAAATTAAGAAAAATAAAATAATATGTAAATAAACACGTTAAAATGTTTAAATGAATTATAGTTGCTTTTGAATTTGAAGATCAGCCCAGATCAACATTTAAGATTGAAAATAAGGTTGGCCATACGAAATATAAATTCTAATTTAGAGAGATGCTGGTTTAACAACTAGAAGTGGCGTTGTAAAATCAAGGGTGAGAGCGGAACTATTTTTTCCAGCATTCAATAGAGTAAATTCATAATAATATTATTAATATTAATCTTCCTAAAAAAATAAATCTAAAAGTAGTGATATCAGTAATAATAAAATATGCACTGATAAAGTAAGTTAAGATGAAATGAAAGCTGTATATAGGAATTTGGAAATATGCAAATAAGTAAAAAATAACTGAATAAAAATAATGAATGCAAATAGGTGAGTAAATAAACACATTTCTAATAGGAAGACTAAATGTGAAAAAATGCCACATATACATGCATATGATATATATGTCACAAACATGTATATGATGTATATGATATACACGTGTATATGATGTACACACGTCACATATACCTGTATACGATATGTATACTCGTCACATATACATGTATACGATATGTATACACGTCACATATACATGTATACGATATGTATACACGTCACATATACATGTATACGATATGTATACACGTCATATATACATTTATACGATATGTATACACGTCATATATACATTTATACGATATGTATACACGTCACATATACATGTATATGATATGTATACACGTCACATATACATGTATACGATATGTATATACATCATATATACATGTATACGATATGTATACACGTCATATATACCCGTACCGTATATGATATATACGCATACACGTCATATATACCCGTATATGATACATATGTATATATCTCGTATATCATATATATGTATATATGGGATGTACATATATGTATATATATCATAATAATATGTATAATATTCTTACTAGAAATACGTATTGGTCGGTTTGTTTTATTTTACGGCATATCAACCTCCATGGATTATTTAATACCGACAAGTTTTTTTTCAAAAATGAATTTCTGCTAATTTTTTTTTATTATGTATAGCTGATAATTAAAAAAAAAAAATGTATTGCTAGTATTAACTTTTCTTCAAAAATATATTGCTTGTAATAATTTTTTTTGCAAAGTATTTCTGGTATTAAAACCTGTTTTTACACTTTCATAGCGTTTTAACCCCAGTTTGTGGGTTAACTATTTACCCATAACTGGAACCCTAACAGGTGCTACCACCCCGGGTCAGGGTGGACCTGGGAACACCAGCAATTACGAGATGGTTCCGCGCTTCTGAAAACATCCTGATCAGAAGCCTTGCTGTTGGATGTAGTTTATCGTCTTACACTGGACGTGAGAAACGTTTGAATCTACATGCTATTATTAGGTTGGTGCAAAAATAATGACGTAATAATGTCGTTTTTTTTGACGTTAAAAATACGTCAAAAAACGACATTATTACGTCATTATTTTTTCACCAACCTAATAAATATACATCGTCGCATTTTTGAGATGGTGAGTATTTATCTGTTAGTACAATTATTATAAATTATAAGTATAGTGTTGTAATGTTGTTACTTTCTCATATGTGAATTTAATTGTAGATTCGATTTTGTTTAATTTTTCTTTTATTTTCAGTAAAGATGTTTTGTGTGGATATATCAGTAAAGTATTGTCTACATATCGAAAGTATTCAAGGTTTCGAAATATATTTTGAAATGAGCCAGATTCTAAAATCTTTTTGAAAAAAAAAAAGAGGCAGGCAAAACATAGTTGATTGGTAAACATATACGTCGACCGAAGTTTTTGCAAAAACTATTACAGAATATAAAAAAAAAAATCATTAGTTTTTACTTTTTACAGTCAACCGATTTTTATAATTTTGTTGATAGACAGGGAGTAGGTTTTTTTTTTATTTTATTTTACGAGGTGCTGACTTAGAAAAATATTTGTCAGCTGAGATGTTCGTATGTAAAGATCCAGTATCTGAGTTAGCCATGACTTTTCATTTCGTAGTCATCCGTGTTTGAGAGGCTTTGGCGGGAAAAAAAATCTAAAATAAGCACTCAACAAATAAATAAACCCTCGTCAAAAGTTACGACCCCCATGTGCAAACAGTGAATGGAAAGACATAAAAATTAGGCCTCTTCAATCATTTAACAGCTATTAAACTTTCTTCTAGAGAACTTTCTGCTAGAGAACTTGAAGCCCTTAATTTCGCACTGAAATTTTCGACCGTTTTTTTTTTAATAAAAAAAAATAAAAATTTCAAAAAATGGTGTTTAGGATAAAAATAAGCACTAAATGAGAAAAGTATGTCAGGAGCAAATTATTAATGCTCTGTAAATTTACATTGAGCACTATTTTGTAAAAATAAAAATATCTATAAGAACACCGGATTATATATCTTACTGTTCTTTCTTTTTATTAATATACATACATTTGCTCCTAATCAAAGTCGAGCACTCTAAATCTTTATTTTTAACAAGAAGAAAATATGGAGAAAATTGTGAAAAAAACATATTTTAAGTCAATTAATTTATAATATATATATATATATATATATATATATATATATATATATATATATATATATATATAATATGTATGTGTGTGTGTGCGTGTGTGGACGTAGTAATGGTACAGCGTTATTTTAATATCTATTAACTTATTATAAAACGCAGCTTGTGTGTGTGTGTCTGTACGTTTATATATTGGATCGGATTTCCTACATTTTTCAACCGATTTCAACAAAACTTCACAAGTCTACGTAAAATTACCTTGCGGTGGTTCTGGCAGCGCCAAAAATTGGAAAAACATAATTGTTTTTGCACGAAATCAATTTTAAAACACGATTAAGATGCATCACGAGAATGAAAGGGGGACAACTCATATCGAGTTATACTTATTATAAAATCCAGGTTGTTTGTGTTTGTGTGTGCGTGTGTGCGTGTTCGTTTATATATGGGATCGGATTTCCTACATTTTTCAAACGATTTAAAAAAAAACTTCACTTTTTTTTTTTGGCAGGTAGTGTTTCTTATTGTCTTGCACACTTTTTTCTTTATTTTTACCTTCAGAATGCTTTAAAAATTCCATTTACAAGACAATTGTTTATAATAAAATTCTATTCAATCGGTAGACTCATAACGATTGAAAACAATGTTTTTGTTTGAGTTTGACCAATTCGTAAAAAGTAAAAAAAAAAAAAAATAATAATAATTAAGACATGCGTGTCCGTCAACCTTAAACAATAATCTTTGTCAATTTTATTTTTCAGTCTTTATGATGGTCGATACTTGATCTATCTCTTACTGTTACATCCTCGGGTAACGCCGGGCTCTACTGCTAGTTCAAAATAAATGAATAAATAAACTTTTTTCACTTAATTCTTTTCACTATTCTACGATTATGTTATTTTAAATACTTTGTTTTAATATTCATTTTTTCAAAAGTATTTTTATTTTTTTTAATTTAACTTTTCAAAATATTTATTTGAATTTTTTCATATAATGGTATTCAACAATGTTTAATTCAAAATTTTTACAAAGTTATATTGAATTAGGAATTAATATTGTCGAATTTTCCGATATGCAGCATTGTGCATTTGATTTAATAATTTTCTCATTTTTTAAAAGTATATTACTCTGAAATTTGTATAAAATGAAAATGATATTAATTGTACTGAAATTGTTATTTTTTCATAGTAATATTTTATTGCACATTTGCGCACCAGTAAGTTGAAAGATGGACAATCAGCATATTTCTTTTTTTTTTAAATCTATGGTTTTATTTCATAACATTTAAATGTATATCCTTAATATTTTTGCTACGTGTGACGTGATATTTTTATTTCCTCCTATGTGTGCCGTTGCTTAAAAAGGTTGAGAAACACTGCCTAACAGGATTAAAATCAAAACCTGTCAAAGGGCGGAAGGACCTTCTTCTAAGACCAACAGCTATTCTGCACTAGTTAGACTGAGCTCCATAGCTACGTATGCAGGCAGAGCGGTGATGAAACAGCTTCTCTGGGCTGAGAATTTCCTGGATTGAAATCAACGTACAATGAAGAGAGTTCTGTCGATAAGAACAGGGTTCACTTGTCCGTAATCAAAGCGAGCTTTCAAGATTTGGCATGGAATGGGACTGACTCAGCCAAGTTTAAGAAGTTAAAACCGAAATAAAAGCGCGAATAAAAATTTATTTAAAAAAAATAGTGAAAAAAAATATGAAGATAAAACTTGCTTCTAAAGAACAGAATACTATCCAATGGTACCTGGATTATGGCTTACCAAAAGCTTACCATGGTTCATTCACCCACATTTCCTTCATATTCCATTAGCAATGGTGGGGAGTTCTACTCAAACCACTTCTTTCTCAGAACTGTTACTTTATAGAATAGACTCCCAAAAAGATGTTTCCTCGATCACTGCAATATTAGCGGCTTCAATATTCTCTTCTATCTTACATATCCTCATAATATACGTATACTTCTAACTTTATTCCCTTTATGCCCTTACAACAACCTCATTCACTAACCTTCTATCTTGAGTGACTCTTGGGACTTGTATTGGGTGAATAATACTAATTTTAAAAATCAAACACTCCAATGTAAACTATTGCCTGCAGTATATGCAACACTCGTAACAATTTAACAAAAGCTTTAGCTAAAATGTTAACAGCTCTTTTTGGAACTCTTCACACCTTGAAGAGAACGCCAGGTGTTTACCTGGCGATCTCATCAGCAAATTGGAAGGCATAAATAAGAAAAGTCATAAATATTAAATCCTTACATAGTAACATACCAGACGATAACAATTTGCCTCTTCCAAGGTGATACGTCATAAAATCAAAGATAAATCTTTTCCTGTCGATCAGCAACGTCATAAAAAGTGTGACTATTCCAACTCATGTTTTTCAACACACAATAATTGTTTTTACAAACGAAATGTTGGACTGTCCTTAGGTCCTTCTATCAGCAGGGTTTTAGCGTGCCCCATTATAGATAGAATTCTCGCAATCCTATTTCAAAATAAACCTTTTTTTTAATCATTTCACGCCATGCAAGGCAGTAAAGTCACCAAGTCACGTGGGATTACTTTGTGTGAAAAATAACAAAAAAAGAGAAACATTATTAAGGAGCGAGAACAATAGAAGAATAATCAAGAAGATAGTAGATAACAATTGACATTGCATTTAAATTTTTGAAGATCAAAGTTGTCTGGAAACTATGGAACCAGAAGAGAATTCTACAATTGAGAAGTGCGAGAAATGAAACTGTTAGCATAGAACTTACGGTTACATATATCCAGTTCAACTCTGAATTGATGAGACCTTGCCGCCAATCTAGTACTGCCTTTAAATTCATGAAGTTATAGGTACCATAGTGAAGAGTTCATCCGAATAATTAACATGGAAGTATTTATAGAAAAGGCACAGGGAACCTACGTTACGGCGGTGAGAATGTGACTTAAACCGAGACGCCTGGTCAGGACCAATAATATTGCTGATTCTTCTTCGGATTTTATAAATAATCTCTAAATATATAGCAGGAGAACCGGATTTATAAATAAAGACTTATAAATATATAAGATAGATTCTGGAGATAAAAATTATCGAACACGACACAGTAAACATAAGAAAGATATCTAATTAATTTATAGGTACCTTACTTATGAAATTTTATCAGAAGTGTACATAAAATACTATAATTTTATGCACATTTATTACACATTTTACTGTGTCATTTGTATTTCCATTCATTTTATTATTAATTTTGATATTTCATTTATGGAAAAATGTCATAACTGAGATTAATATAAAAATAAGATCATATAAATTTCATAAGATGATACTGACACTTGTAGGTACTCTTCTCAGTTGAAATTGAAAAATCAAATTAACTTCTCCACACGTGTTTCGCGAAAGTAAAGGCCTTAACAGCGGAGAACAATGCTTAACTCAAATAACGCAACTTAATTGTATTCTGGTTGGTCTTCCGTACTTACTTTATAATTACAGTCTGATTATAAACACAAAATTACATTTCTTAATTACTGCGGATCTTCTGATTAGTCAAAATGATACAATTTACAACGCGCTAAAAAGATCTATCTCATAAGGACACTTAAGAAACCCGATGCGGCTTTTAACTAATTTTATAAAATTTTAACAACTTAAATGTAAAAAATCTATTATAATTAAAGAAATAAATAATTGTATTAAAAATTCGTTTTTCATCGAAAAAATTTTTTGCTTTCAGAAAATATTGTCCATATTCATAAAAGCAAATAAAAGCATTTGAAATTAAATAATATCTTTGTTTTATTGAATTTTGTATGATACAATTCAGAACTTACTTTCAGCTAGGGGGGCTCCAATTAAAAACAAAATACAACATGATTTGCATTCATCAAAGCCTTGTGCTTTTAACTATTGTAATCACTAAACCTGATGCGATCGAATTTCTAGCGTTTTCATAAAATTAGTTATGGGGGGGGTAATAAATATAAAAAATATTTCTGCAATGACTTTAATAAAAATAACAACATTTATAATAATTTCGATCATCTGTGAATAGCTTCTGAAAGTTTCATTAACATCCGACAATTATTTTTATTTTTACAAGATTTTCCAAATTAATGTGTGTCATAAAAAAAAAAGTGCTAAAAATTGTTTATGTTATTTTACTAGTTCTGGTGATACAAAGAGAAACAAAGTTTTTTTTTAATCAAAATTTAGAATGTTCCAAAAAAAGGAAAACTTTTAAAAAATAATTAAAAAAAATGTTTGATCTTTCCTTTTAATAATAACATAAGCATTTAGACGATATAATTTTGTTTTCGGCAAGGTTGGCGTCTTTTTCATCAAGCTATTCTCTTTTTTTTTTAGCGATTTTTTAGGTATCTAATGCAATATTACTCAAAGTTTCACAAAAGAATATTTTATTTTTGGAAGGTGTTTTAATAAAGAGAAATAAATTGCGATGAATGAAAGGTAAAAATGGCGCCGAATTCAGTTTTAGCAAAATTTAACAAAACTTCGTTCCGGTCAATTGAAATTAGTTTTAGAGGACAGCAAAGTATTTTGCTTATTGGAAATATTAAGTTTAATTTATTAGCTTGAAATGAAAACTATAAAAATTTTCATTTATAAAAATTCATTTTAAACCTTAGGTATCGCGAATCTGTGGAGGTATTGTGTATGTGTGTATATATATATATATATATATATATATATATATATATATATATATATATATATATATGGAGAGAGTGAGAAATTATTATGGGGATTTGAATAATCATAATTAAGTAATTCATCGAGTCTAGAAGAATCCTCAGTAGAATGTAGAAAGCACTGGACGATCGATTCGTCCTATTTTGGGACTCATGAGTAGTGTGTATCCACGATCGAGAACCGTTACGATATGATGTAATCGCTATACTCACTAGATCAACGGGTCCCGGTGACGAAGAAGTAACTATATATATATATATATATATATATATATGAAAGAGAGGTGGGGATAGAGGGAGAGATTTATAGGATTTATTTTTCGATCGATAATGACAAATTTAATTATTAATTTTGATTTTGACTTGTTTTATTTGTTTATTTGCTATTGTATCACACATGCGCGCATATATATATATATATATATATAGGGGGAAATATATACATTTCTATATAACAGAAAATTTGGGGAATAGAATGACAAAAAATTAAAAAAATTAAAAATTTAAAAAAAATAATGTAACGCATTTCGTCCTCTGAAACAGTGTTTCTCAACCTGGAACTCTAGGGTTCCCCAAGAAGAGATCGCTAGGGGTTCCGCGAAAAATGTGATAAACAGGCTAATATACGTAATTCTACTATACTTGTACGGCATATTGTTGGAAAATCCTTGGTTATTCTAATAAAGGCTTCAGCCGCTTGTATTATTAATGATCATAGGGAATGTATTTCGCGATGTCTGTATGACTTCAGTGTGAAACCGCCTTAACTGGTTAGTGCACAGGACCGGTACTTGGTGGATTCGTGTATCATTGAGTGACTCGCGCGAATACAGGACAAATATCCATATATTATGTTTATCGCGTGAACTGCGATAAAATACAAGAGATAGATATTAATAAAGATATATAATCATTTTTATGTAGCGGTTCCCTGGAATATTAAAACTATTTCAAGGGGAGCACGAAGATGAAAAGTTTGAGAAACTCTATCGGTTATAACTATGCACTGAAATGGAACGCTGAAGATGTAAGGACGCTAAATTTTAAATTTTCTCGTGTCCGATTGGGTTTCCCAACGCTTCTGTTTATATATATATATATATATATATATATATATATATATATATATATATATATATAGTACAGTACTCAGCAATACCTGCGCATGAAATGTTTTAAAGCCCTGGGTCAATCCCAGTGTCGCATGTACTCATGTATATTTATTATCAGTGTATCACAGACACACACATAGTGCAGTCAGTTTCAGCAGCTATAACCTACGTCCACTCATCGTAGTTGCAATATAAACCACACGTTGGCACTATGGCTGTTGAAGAAATACAAATATGCCTGAAGTGGCGTCTGCAACAGGGATTGGCTAACTCTTTAAACGAGCAAGCCGCCATTACTTGTATATCTCTAAAAAAAATGTCAACGCACGTGTGTAGGAGTTATAGAGGATGGGAGATGAGGGGTGGCTGAAAAGCGTGCGTGTGGGTGTGAACGTAACTGCAGGTTGTCATTGTGCCTTAATAAGTGTAAGAAAAAAGGAGGCAGCCGTGACGATGGAGGAGGCGGATTAAGAAGCGGGTTGGCCAGGAAAATTACTGACCACAGGAAGGAACTGTAAGTTATGTGCTGCTTTAGCGCCTGTGTCCTGTCACGTGACCTGTAAAGTCTCTGGCCTTTTATGGTCGTTGGGCAAAAATAAATTGGGGCTATGTGGCAGTGTTTAGACTTTACTGGTTGAAGATAGAGAAATTCCATCCCAGGAGCGCTTCTCTCTCTCTCATCATATATATATATATATATATATATATATATATATATATATATATATATATACACACATATATATAAGAGAGAGAGGGAGAAATTAATTTGTTTTTAATCCGTCAATATTCATTATTACTCGAAAAGTTATTTTTAGCTGATACCCTTGTCTGAATAGACGCCCTGTTGTTTTGTTTGAAAAAAATCCTGGCATTTATGTTTAGAGTCGTAAGAGTGTGTGCGTGAGAGAGAGAATTTTAAACACACGCACACAAACACACACATATATTCGACTCTCCGTCGTATTCGACGTATGAGGGTCAAGCACCTCAGTTCCTAGGAACCGACAGCCAGACACCAGCGCATATAATTTGATTATAGTGATGAGGGCTTTGTGCAGAACCAACCACACTTTTTGAAGGGACGAAACTGAGACCTGGTGCACTACGTGCCACAAGGTCCTCCGAAGGTTTTGAATTCAGAGTTGTCCTTCTTAGACCTTCCAAGGCTATAGAACCCAGTCTGTCCTGCTATTTACCCATAGCTGGAGGGAGAAGAGGATTCATACCTTTCCCAAGCATATAAGCACGTAAGGGAAGGTAATGGATTCGACTGGAATTCAAACTCGGCTCTCCGATTCCTCAATCCAAGTCGCTATCCATTACTCCACCATGCCTCCTCTCTTTCTCTCTCTCTCACACACACACACACATATATATATATATATATAAGAACAACACATTTTAAGCGCGCATATATATATATATATATATATATATATATATATATATATATATATATATATATATATATATGTAAGCAAATATAAATGGATATAAATCCGACAGAATGAAGAAAAATATTTCGAATAAACAAACAAAAATCCTTAAATGCAATTATGTTGTTTTAATATGAATGAAATGTCTGACGTTTCGGTTTAATAATAATAATTCATTAAAATACAATTAACATAATCAGTTCAACATTTTATTTTAAAATTTTCAGTTATCTGTTTTGGATAAGTCTTGTTTTTATGTCCATCGTCTTTGTCATGTTGAACTGATTATGTTAATTGTATTTTAATGAATATTGTCCTGAAGAAGGTTTATTAAACCGAAACGTCAGACGTTGACATTTCATTCATATTAAAACAACATAATTGCATTTAAGGATTTTTGTTTGTTTTTTCCAAATATTTTTCTTCATATATTTATATACATATATATATATATATATATATATGCGCGCTTAAAATGTGTTGTTCTTATTGGTTACTATTGATCACTGCCGGAGACGGAGTGTTTGTAAATATTAACATAACAGAATCAAAACTGCATGATGAAACTGTTTCACTCCTCAAGTGATCTTCAGACCGTCTATCTAATCTTATCTAGAGTTCGTGTTTGAAGATGAATCAATTTATACATCGCCCAATTCAACTCTTATTTCGTTGACCTTTCATTTTCACTGTATATACCAGTATGAATTTCGTCCTGCTAGATCCATAGGTGATGTCTTAACTGTCATTACTCACAAAATCAGTGAGGTACCAGATAATGTATACCTCACGAAGACCTTTTGCAAGTTGTGGCATCGATCGCGGGCTGATACATAAACTCTCTAGCTTTGCTATCCCTTGAATGACTTTCTCAATTATCAACTGGTAGTTCTCTGAAGGTCGTTATTTACGGCCCGTCATCGGAAGCCCATAAGATCAATACCGACGTTCCTCTGGGTTCTTTTCCCGGTGCTATCCTCTTTCTGCTGTATATTAATGACCAGCCTAAGAGCTTACTCCGATCCTGAGTGAGTATCTCTGCGTATGACACAACAGTTTAGGAGTTAACCCCCAGAAATCTGGAAGACCAGAACCGAGCAGCTAATAATCTCTCCTCTGACCTAGCCAAGGTAAATCAGTGAGGACAGGGCTGGCTCAAAACCAAACTAATTCTAGTTGGTTTCGTTATATTCACTTAGGCACACAGATACCTTTGGGTAAAGTATGGATCGACCTCTTCACTCCCAAGCTATAGGTTAATTAAAGACTTGTATCACTATACCATTATTATCTCAAAAAGATTTTTGCTTTAAATAACCTGGAAAGGGTGATAAGCCGTAGAAAAACGAATTAATCAATGAAATACTGATTAGTTACACAGGCATGTCTTTTAGATTTATTTACATTCTCTGGAATATAAATTTATAGAATCTAACGTGGCCAGAAAGTTAGGGATCAACTTAAATATTGATTGTATTAGAGAATTGGTCCCCCACCTTATATCCAAATTAATTTCTTTTTTGTTCTGATTAAGTGTAACATTGGGAAATGTATTAAATCCACCTCTTCTCCCTTAAATAGTAAGACTTGTATCAGTCATTATTTCAAAAAATTCTTACAATCTAAAAATATTTTCTGGCTTTAAATAACCTATAAATAGTTGATAAGCCGTACAAATCCAATCAATCAAGATTTTGGTACGAATGGTGAAAAGTAATAAGTAGTTCTGTACGTTGGACACACATTTTTTATATCGGAATTTTCTATAATCCCTCTTCTTTTGAATAACACAAAATTTATTTCTGTAAAATCAGTAAATTACAAATTTCGGGCGTTTGTATCGACACAAAAGTCGAATATTAAACCCGTCTTCCCTCTGGGTGAAAATTGTTTTTCGATGGTCTTTGATGTGCTGTGAATGTATCTGATCGGAATGACTACCTTTTTTTTTAGTTAATCCCCAACATCAGTTATAGTCATCAGTAGTGTTGGGAGCTGGTGAGAACTGAGAATTATCGGCTATTGGAACTACAAAAACGAGTAATTTCCGACGTTTTTGAAGGTTGGATTCGTTTAAAGCACATAAAAACAACAGGAAGAACAGACTTCTCAGTAACGTTTCTCAACAATAGAGCCTGTTAATACAACAAACCGACGGTTTACACATTCGTTTAATAACAACAATAGAATCAGGCTCAGAACTCCGGGCGCAGGGTAACTAAGAAACAAATAATTTGTTACGGTTTTGAAGGTCAGATTCGTTTAAAACACACCAAAAAAAAAAAAAAAAAAAAAAAAAAACATATGAAAACATAAATTTCATCTCTGAAGGGAGACGGGTGTAATAGTGTAAATTTACTGAATATTTAATCATTTAGAACCAGTTATAATTGTTAAAAATATATTTAAATTAACCTTAATTATCCTGGATCCATCAGAAAAATTCAGTTTGGGGAATTAATAAATACTAAACACTTCAACTATCTCGGTGTATGGATCAGTTTAACAAATTTTGTATAGAAGAAAAGGAAATTGAACATAGAATAGGCTGCACCAAAGGTAGTTTCACCAAATACCGCACATTGCTACAAAACCAAAACATTAACCTGAAAACTCGAGTCATGTTCTTAAATAGCTTTGTCAGATCGAAACTTACATATGGATGACATATTCAGAAATATCTATCAGCTGTATACAGCGGTTTTTAAGATCAATGGTTAAAAATAGCTTTCAGCGAGTAATCCCTATGGGTCTTCGTGAAGACCATCCTTCTTTGAATCGTATGGACTGGCGCTATATAATCATAAATAACTGTACCAAATAACCATATCACTTAAAAACTAACAATAACAGGAACAACTAAAATGGTTATAACTCGAAGAGAAAATAATGGTATAATCAAGATGTTGAGATTCCACACCACTTCAAATAAAAGGTTAGGAAGGAAACCCCAATCAATACTGAAAAGAGCCATAGCAGGTACTAGACTTGAGAAGCCTATTTCTCCTGAAAAATTGTTTTAGGAAAGATTTTATAAACTTCAACCGACAGCAATACTGACTGCTCGGTCATTAAATGCAAAATATTTCCTTGTAGGGAAACAGCTATAATATTGTCATTGCATTGGGTATCGCTACGGACTTTCTAAAAAATAAACCCGAAAAACGCATTTTAAATGCATTCTCTGAACTTAAATTTCAGTTCTATTTGAAAGACGATGGCATCAAGCTAATGCTTAGGAAAAGAAAAATTTCCGTATATAAATAATTTTTTGAGGCATTTTAAAAGAATTAGTACTTTTTTTCGTCACTCATCACACCACCATTGTATACAAAAAATGTAATCAAAAAATTTAAATTTCTCCTTAAGATTCAACAGATGTGTTTCGAAGGTTACTAGTAAATTTAAGGATTATTTAACTGGATTTTCTAAAAATAATGTTAACCTTTTACTTAAAGAATGAAAGCAACGTTTTATTTATGCACGCTAGCCTGAGACGTCAAAGGACAATGTATAATCATTCACCCGCCGTTCGAAAAAGTGCGGGGGAAAGTATTAGGTTGTTGCAAAAAAATAATGACGTAATAATGTCGTTTTTTGACGTATTTTTTAACGTCAAAAACCGACATTATTACGTCATTATTTTTGCAACAACTTAATAAAAATAAGACCTAAAAATGTACGGAAGATCAGTAGTGCGATAATCAAAAAAATGATATTACACTTTACTTCTTTGTTTTTAAATCTTCAAATAGGTCTATATTAAATAAAATAAACTCTTGTAACAAACAGCAACGGGATAAGTTTCAAAAACTATCTGCACTGAAAAATTACAGGTAATTCTTTAAAAAATAAATATTAAGTTTAGATGTTTTTCTATTTAATCTGAAAGAAAATAACGAGTTTTATAAAATTATGCAAGTACCAATTCTAAAAAAAATATTTTTCAGTTTTATTGAATTGTTTTTGACAAGATGTTGGACGAGTTTTTCGTATGTTCATACTTAATATTGCATAAGTCTTTTACTGAAATGTCTTCAGGGATTTCTTTTTATATAACTGTAAAAAATTTGAACGAACCCCTCCACCCAAATTAAAAAGTATACACGCAATATCGAAAAGAGGATGTGAAACATACCCCCCCACCCCGAAATATTTCATCAATGTTTATTTAATAAGCGATTCAATAAAATGTTCATTCATTAACGTATAAGTCCTGAAAACTTCGTTTGAATCGGATAACATCCTTGACAAATATTTTAAAACAGGAAGTGTCTTTTTTTTTACTTTCCTTGCGAAAAAAAGTACCCATTTTATATTGAAATTAATCTTACCTGTTTTCTGGGGGAATCTTTAATGATTCCTTCTTCGCTTGTAATCCTTTTAATCCATATAAATTAGAGATTATTTTTAAAATTGATAGAAATGAGCAGCATTAATCAATTGCTTTAAATTGAGGTTACAAATCAGTTCACTACGACGTCGCTACTCGTCCTTCCAATAGTTGAGCCTTTTTCTTCGCTCGTTCTCTTTAGAATCCATGTAAATTTAGGTTGCTTTCATGATTTTCAAAGAATGTGAAGCCTTAACTAATTGTTTGATGTTTTAAAAGTTACAAAACATCAGTTTTGCGACTAGGGCATCGCTACTTGTCTTCTAATAGTTTATTATGATATCCGAACTAACTGAGCACCATTTCAATAAAACTCTCCTCTCTCCTGAGATGGAAAAATTATTAAAAGAATTATTATAGCGAAAAGGAGTAACTCTGTTTTGGGTTGATGAAATCCATTTATTCAAATACAATTTACAAATTGCCTTTTTTATTTTAAGAACAGCTTATATCGATCCGAATCCGATCTTTACACAATTGGAATAAAAAAAAAGTATGACACATTCCAATTCAATCTTTTAATCCTAGGGATTAAACGTTAAATAAATATAACATAACAAATAGATCGTTTTCTGTTTCGTGTTTCGGAGTAGAAAAACACTTTTATAGTTTTAGAGAGGGCAAAAGATGTCAAACAAGAGATTTCTATTATATACTGATCGATTTGAATTGTTGTTCTCCTCTGGATCGTTATAGACACGACGTTTTGGCCGATATAGACTCTAGTTTTCTGCAGATATCTGCTGTAATTGGTAATGTTGTCAGAATTTCAAATTGAACCATTTATTCAACCCAAGGGTGCAAACTGTTCGGGCACCTGAAAGAAAACGAAGAGGTAGTACATAGAATAAAGGATACACTTTTAAAATATAAGGAACAATGTGGGTGGGGGTTTACAATTTGTACGAATTACCATTATACCATCCCCTATCTATGACATTTGTCAGAATCGAAAAATAATGATTTTTATCATTTTAGAAGTGGAGGGTCCTGTTCATAATATACATACAGTATCAAATCAATCACTGACTTCTCAAAAACTAATTTCTATTTTGGTTTTATTTACAAATGTCAAGATTGATAACTGTATAATACTGATTATGTCCTTTTCCCCAATTCGGTGTAGTATGCAGTATTCCACTCCTGGCTGGTGTTGGGATTTGCATGGATCCTGTAACAGGTGCTAAAAGCTGTAGAAATATTGCTATCTATAGTGATAACCACCAGCTACCTGCTGGGAACATGCTAAGGCATGAACTTCTTCTTCTTCTTCTTCTTCTTCTTCTTCTTATTATTATTATTATTATTATTATTATTATTATTATTATTATTATTATTATTATTATTATTTCCTCTGATTTCTGTTGTATACCCATTTCTCTCCGGATCACAACTAGAGACCTAAGTTCAGAAACGACTCCATGACATTTAACACTGATCATTTTTATGAAAAAAAAAGAAAAAAAAAGAAAACGAAAATAAAGAAGAAAATCACACACATTTTGCATAAATAAAGCACTTCATAATATGTGAGCTGTAGTTGTGAGTACAATTTTTTTATATTTTTAAGGGACACCTTCAATGAGTCTATCGGACCCTTTTCTAATTAATCCGAAGGCTCCAACTCCAATTAGAATTATTGATATCCCCATGTGCCACATTTTTGAGATTTCCAATTTAAAATCCTTGAAATTTGATAGTTTTCTGAAGATGTTCAAAGATGCGTTACAATCTGTAACAACTGCCATGTTAACAAGAAAGCAAATTCTATTCTTGTGGTCTTCGATCACGATGTATGGCCGGTTAGCTTTAATTGTTCTGTCTGTGTGTATTGTAAAGTCCCATAAAATTGTTACAAGTCCTTTGTCTGTAACCGGGTCTGGGTAGTGTTCATATCACTTTCTTGCAGTTTCCTTCCCGTAGAAGTGGCATATTTTCCAGTGCAGATATTGGTCCATTCTATCATGATGAGTTTTATATTCACACTGTATGTGTGCTTGGTAATTTCTAGTTAGCAAGCAGTAGTTCTGTGTAGAAAAGAATAAAACCTTCGGTTTCAGCTTTTAACCCTGCACTACGTAACCACTGATGGGCACGGTGTTTGTTTAAGTCAGCTTGTTTGGCACAGGCAGACTATTGACCATGAAAAGGCTTTTCTTGCCATCGTTTTTGAATTTTGGAGACTTTGCATTTGCTTTTGCTTTCTTTTTTAGGTTCTTTGCCACTGCAGTAGGTGTATCAGGATTTATTTGCACTTCTTAACCCACTTGAAATTCCCTTTTTAATTTATTGGCTTCCTTTATTACCGAATAAAGTTTCTTATTTCTTTCATGTTCTTTGACACAGATCATCATCCAGTCTTCTGTAGTTTCCAAATATCTTTGAAGACCGATTGTTGTAGTTTTGTAGGGCAGTTCTAGTTGAACTAATCCTTCAGAACATACAGACGATCAACATCAGCCTTAAGATGATGCATGCAGTGGCAAGTGACACGGTTTCTCGTTTTGACATCCATTCGCTTAATGTCAGCTATGGGCGAATTAAGGTTGTTGAAAATGTATTGCACCACAGGAAGATCCAATATTCTCATATTCTGTTTTGTGAATTCAAGTCTGTATTTAAAACCAGACGCACATGTTTATAGTATTCTTTTCTTAAGTTATCCTTCATGTATGCTGTATTCCATCTTATTAGCTGACTCCTAGGTATTTATAAACTTCTTGTTCCAGTTTCCTAATATTTGTGACGAAATCTAAATCTATTGAATATGTTTCTGTAATTCTCCCTTTCTTAAACGTCACTTTTGCACATTATCTAATCTGAAATCCATACAGATGTCATCACTGAATCATTTTACAGTAGTGAGGATAACCTTCAATTCACTGTCGTCTTTGGCAAAGCGTTTGATATAATTCATGGAGAATAAGTGATTAAACACTTTCTTTTTTACTTTGTATTCATAGTTATTACTGTTTAGTTCATGCGAAACTGAGATTAAGGACAGACAGAAAGTTCAAGGTCTGTTTGGAATACCTTATTTTGTTGATTATTATTATTATTATTATTATTATTATTATTATTATTATTATTAGTAGTAGTAGTAGTAGTAGTAGTAGTAGTAGTAGTAGTATTATCGTCATCATCCTTCTTCACTTCCCACATCGATAACCGTTAGGCAACCAAATCATCTGAGATCAGATTTAGGACGTACTAATGCCCTTAGAATAGGCAAGAATCTATCTCTTCAAACAATTCATGCCTTTCCATTCAGACTAATATACTCATTTTTGGTTGTTATACTTCCAAAGTGTCAGCCGTTATGTCATTTAGTTGTCGTTATGTGTCTGCCATACTCGCCATCTTTGTCAGAACTTGTCATCCGAAGAGATGAATTGGAATCAGGCATAGCCAATCATGTATGTAGTTTTTGATTTATTGACTGGTTTGTTTTTAATGGCTTATCCAATCTTTGAGTTTTATTTGAAGCCTATACAGACATTTTACTATAAGAATATTTTTTTTGCAAGTAACAATTTTTTAGAGTGACGATTAATTTTTCCAGATACAAATTTAATCCTTAGCTGGGGAGAAGACATTTATTCATACGTTTTCTAAAGATATTTGCGCGTAAGTGAATTTAAAGAACCCAACTGGAATCCGACATCGCCTTTCGATTTCTAATTTCGAAACCCTATCTATTACACCACCAACACACCCACTATATGGAGGGTTATCGATACACGTGAAATGAGCTCAAGATAACAAACAAAGAGTAACACTGGATGATAAGACGAACTAAACAATCACGTTAAACTCTAACAACCATCTCAGTAGACCTAGTATAGAAATGAGCACTAACTGCAATCATCTGATAAAGAAAGAAAAGACATTCATAATTTATACGACCTGGGTACAGTAATTAAGTTTAAGATCCGAAAAATACAAAACTGGATTGTCCAAGAGTCACATGGGCTAATGGATTAAAGTTTGACTATAACATATCTAGTTCCTTGCCAGAGTTCAATCCCTGGTTCGGGTAGTGGGAGAAAGTCATATATTCTGTTTCAATGGAAAATTAGTCGGGTGACACAAACCCAAATATATTAGAGAGAATCAAGTGATGCGAGATATCACTTAAGCACCAAAAGTGGAATGAGAACAGTCTACCACTAGGAATAAAGTGTTCGGTTCCAAATTTCGAAAAGGTTACTGACTTCAACAAACACCTGTCTTACGGAGGGTAAACCGTTCGAAATGTTGTGAGTATAACAGTGAAGAGCATACTATCCCTGACTGTACTATTCCAAAGGTAAGGAGATAGTGTCTCATAATGAATATGTCTCTCCACCCCCACCCATCATGACAAGCACCTTCGGCCCTGCCTAAAGGACGGTGGCACGCTATTATTTCTGTATCAATATTATTGAATAATGAATGAAAGAGAATAAAACCGATTTAAAAAAAGAAAAAAGAAAAAAAAGAAGTCGACAAGTGCAATCGTATGAAAAATGACCCAATAGTTGTTAAGAGGGTTAAGAGCTTTACATTTGCCACGCGCGTCACTACCGTCAAGTCTTTTTATGACCAAATTGTCTTTTTCTCCCACCATTTTGACCTCATTCTATCGACAACTGACCATTCTGACGTCAGAGGAGAGAGAGAGAGAGAGAGAGAGAGAGAGAGAGAGAGAAAGCGTCGATGTGGATGCGTCAGCTGAAAATCTGCAACGAATGATCGAAAGAGAAAGCTCAGTACAAACGGGACAGATGAAAATGGAGGAAGAACAAGTAGCATAACACGTATGAACATGTGAGAGAAAATGTATGTGTGTGTGTGTGTGTGCGTGTGTGTGTGTGTGTGTGTGCGTGTTTGGTTTCGTTTATTTTGTTTCACGTCATATCAACACATAATGGTTTATTTAATGCCGACAAGATTTTTAGGATAGGTTCCTAAGAATATGGTTTCTTTGTAAGAAATCAGTTTCTTGATGAGGTTGCATTGACGTATTTTCCTAAAGTGGATTTTTGTGGGGAGTCAAATGTATTGTTGGTAATTTTGTTTAATGCATTGCTTTTACTATAAAAAACCTATATTTTTACTTTCATGGTGTTTTGACTCCAGTTTGAAGTGGTGGTGGTGGTGGGGGGTAACTATTTACCCATAGGTGGGACCCTGATAAGTGCTACCACCCCGGGTCAGGGTGGACCTGGGAACAACAGCAATTAAGAGGTGGTTCCACTCTCCTCAAAACCTCCCGATCACAGGCCTTGCTGTCGGATGCAGTTTATCGTCATAGCCAGCACGGTGTGTGTGAGTGTGTGTGTGTGTGTGTGCGTGTGTGTTAGTGTGTGAGGCAACCAAATTGAGAGAGGGTGACTATAGGTGTGAGAGAGGGATGGGACATTTATGTTTCAAAGTGAGCAAATATAAACATAAAGGGATTTAGAGAGCTAGAGAGTACTTGTTCTTCATTGCCAAAACTTGTCAAGTAGGTTGCATGTTGCTTTCCTCTGCTCCTCTTGCCTTCAATATGCCTTGGCAGTGTTAAATTCTCCAAGCCTTCCTTCCTCAGTGAGTGACCCCAAAATTGTAGCTATTTTTAGTTATTGTGAGCAGTTTCTTTGTAGTCCCTGTGCTCTGTAAATGTTCCATACTTGTCACGTATTTTTATTCTAATTTCCGTTGGCGGAAACGTCAGTCGCGTCTTTGCGCTTGTCATTTGCCGGTAGATTTTAAGCACAAGTTTGACTGTCAAAATTTACGACAGACTAATCTACCATGCAGGGAAATGGAAACCCTGATTTTAACCCTCCGCTTCCTCGCGGTCATATCCAAACCACTTAAAAGACTATTGGAGTAAATCCAGACAGAAAACCAGGAGTCGAGCCGTCAATGCTGACAACTTTCCAGCAACTCTTGCAGCCAAGCCGTCCCCAGTGTCAATACGGCCGAGATGAGGAGGGGAATGTAGTCCGGCCTGCGCACAACCTCCATATACCATCGCCAATCTAGGAGAAGGAAAACTTTGAATTCAAACTACCTGTTGCCTTGTAGTTATTGCTCGTTTAAATTCTGAAAGCATGGACAGAGTAACCTCAACATCTCCTGTGTAAAAGGAAGCGGTAAGCCATTCTGCTATCCTGCCTTGAATGTCGCTATGAAACATGATCGCGAAATGGAGGGGAGCGGTGACTACAGCGGCGCAAAATGTGCTAAATGAATGAATCAACCAACCGTCCTTTCTGGGAGCTTGGCGCAAAACACTCTTTTGTTTCCTGTTTAGAATTTCTGTTTAGTCTTTATGCAACTTGTTTTCCTTGGTTGCAAATTTATTCGACACCGACGTCTAGATATAAAAAAAAAACTGCCAACGTATACATTATGATTAAATAAAAGAGAAAAATACTATTCTAATTTTTTTTAATTGTACTACTATGCTTTAAAAAAGAAAACAATTAAAAATTAATTTAAAGTTTCAAAAGAAAATCGACTCTTACAGTCTGTAAAATTATCTTTGTTTATGACGTCATCAACAGATAACGACTCTCCTTGCTCGGCAAGCAGCCGCGTAAGATTTAGCAATGATGATCCTTCTAATTATCTCAAACATTCCTTTTGATACGACTGATCATTCTACACGTTGACTCGTCTAGCCTTGAAAATCTCCTTATGTAAGACGCCGACGAGTGATGAATGTAACCTATTTTTTTTTTTACTTCTTTTTAACGAGCCAAATGAGATACCGCAGAACGATCCAAGCGACTCCTACGCATACTGCATCACAAATGAAGTAGTGTAAGACATCATCAAACACGAAAGACCTTATAGCTGCCGTCAAGAAGAGGAATTTGATGTGGTATGACCCCTATCAAAAGAGTTAACAATCTTTTCTCTGCCATCCCACAACGTGCCACTCTCGGCAAAAGAAGGAAAATGGGCTGAAAAACACGTCTGGGGGAACTGAAAGATCATTCACGGTTACTTGGACATTGGCTCGCAATCGTGACATATGGAGGGAGCTGGTCCGGTAATCGGTTGCGCAACGACCCTGCGACCACAATCATAGGACTGATGATGATGATGATGGTTCTAAACAAGAAATGTTTCTGCTTCTCATAGCTTATAAACTGTTTAATCAGGGCATTTTTAATAATGTGTATTTTATACACTACACTAGTCAAACTCCCATTTATATATGTATTTCTTTACTAAGTGCCGTCCCTTCAGGACGTGGGCGATTACGGTACCCCACGATTTTCTGTTCTTTGTAACTCTTAGGAGTGTTGGTCTTTTTGCTATCACTCCTAATCCGTTCTGTCAACCATTTATATAGACTCGTGAGATAGATAATTCGCTGCTTTCCTCTGTCCTTCTTGCGTTTAATATGCCTTGTGAGTGTCAAATTTTCTAAGCCCTCTTTCTTCCTTATGTGTCTTAGAAATTTCAATTATCTCTTTCTGATTCTGAATATGAATAGCCTTTTTGTTTCCATCTTTTATAAAGCTTTGTTGTTGTTCACATGCTCAGTGCAGGGTATCTACAGCAACTTTCTAAACCACATTTCTATTACTTCAAGTCTCTTCTTCATCTTTAAGGAAATTGTTCAGCATTCACTGCAACATAGGGTGATTAATATTGCATAACAGTCCAGTACTCTTTTCTTTGTATCTAACGAAATTTTCATCTTTTTTCATACTTTGCTTAACTTTTGAAAGGCATCTTTCGCTATTCCAATGCACCTCCGGGTTTCGGTGTCACATTTTCCGTCGTCTATTAAAACACTTCCTAGATACTTCAGTTTTTGTACCAGCTTGATTTTCCTGCAGATTATGATAAATATCCAGTAACAATTAGCCATTTTGTATCAGGTTGCATGGTGTTAGCACCCGCTGAATATAAAACTCGGTATGATAGAGTGGCCAATATCTACACAGGAAAATATGCTACTTTTACGGGAAGAAAGCTACAAGAAACTGGTATGATCCCAGATCGGTTACAGACATAGGACCTGTAACAATTTTTATGAGACTTTACAATACACGCAATCAAAACAATCAAAGCTAATCGTTCAGATATCGTGATCAAAGACCACAAAAACAAAATGTGCTCTTTTATTGATACAGCAGTTCCTAAAGAAAAAAAAAATTTCAAAATACAAGGATTTTGAAATGGAAATCTCAAAAATGTGGCACATGAAGACATCCATAATTCAAGCTGGAGTTGAAGCCCTCGGTCTGATAGGAAAAAGGTTCCGGTAGACTAATTGAAGGGCTTCCTGGTAGATGATGCCTTAAAGAACTATAAAAAATAGTACTCACAAGTACAGCTCACAAAGTACCAAGAGCTTTATCTATGTAAAATGTGTATGATCTTTTTTTTTTTAATGATCAGTGGAAAATATCAAGAAGCCATTCTGACCTTAGTTCTATGTTTGGCACCCGAAAGAAAATATACATCAGAAACCCAAGGAAATAATAATAGTAACAATAATAATATTAGGTTGGTGCAAAATATGTCGTTTTCTCACATAGTAACATATGTGAGAAAACGACATTATTTTTGCACCAACCTAATAATAATAATAATAATTTCATGACTTTGCATGTCCCCACTTGGCGGCTGGTGGTTATTGCTATACACAGCAATAGTCTTACAGTCTACAGTACCTTTTACAGTATCCTTGCAGATTAGAAAAAGAAATACGAACAATTGTACTCACAAGTATAGCTCACACATTACAAAGAGCCTTATCTATGTAAAATGTGTGTGGTCTTTTGTTGTTTTTTGTTTTTTATAAAAATGATCAGTGGAAAAAGTCATGAAGTCATTTCTGAACTTAGATCTCTGGTTGGGAACCGAAAGGAAATGTGTATACCACAGGAATACAAGGAAACAACAACAACAGCAACAATAATAATAATAATAATAATAATAATAAACCGAGGAGAACACTTCAATCAGTAAATTACTAGAGTTTATTGCGCTTACAGTTTAGGTTTGGTTGGTTGGTTGGGTTTTATGGCATATCAACCACTGTGGGTCATTTAATGCCAAATTAAGGTATATATATATATATATATATATATATATATATATATATATATATATATATATATACACACATACACACACACACACATATATATATATATATATATATATATATATATTAAATATACAGTACTATTAAACATATAGCTGGGAACATTATTTTTTCAAAAGCGTATAGCTGGCAACATTATTTTTTCAAAAACGTATAGCTGGCAACATTATTTTTACCAAAAAAACGTATAGCTGACAACATTATTGTTTTAAAAAACGCATTGCTGGTAACATTATTGTTTCAAAAACGCATAGCTGGAAACATTATTTTTTCCAAAAAACGTATAGCTGGCAACATTATTTAAAAAAAAAAAAAAACGTATAGTTGGCAAAATTTTTTTTCCGAAAACATTATCTGAAGCCTTGTTGTTGGACATAGTTTATCGTCATACCCAGGACGGCTTAGAGTTTAGCAGATTTTTGTAAACAAAGCGCTCAATAGCTAATAGATAGATAAAAGTTAAAAAAAAACTTATCTGGTCGGCTTCAAGCTTAACAGATATACTGCTCTAAATATGCATCATTAAACGATTTAAATTTGTCGTGACGAATTTGTAGACTTTTGTTTTTGTAACTCGAGGAAACGTTCAAGCAGTTTACGTTATTTTACGCCATCGATTTTCCTTTACGTATTGATTGGTTCGATTGGTATGAATGATCGCAATCTGAGAAATTGGGTTACCGTCAGTTTGGTTTCTTCTGTGGCTTTCTATTATCACAAGGAATATAAAAAGGAGTGGTTAGGTACCGACAGATTTGTAGGGTAGGGGATGTAAAGCCTCCCCTGTTATGTTGTGGTGCTACTGATTCTGGTGTCAACATTGAATAATCTAATATTATTTAAAAAAAAATCTAATTCTCTGTCAGTTACAAACTGCCTGTGACGTTACATGCACGTAATGTATGTGCATGTCTCCGTTCGTTGTCATTGAGTGACTTACATACAGTTAACGTATGAGCACACGCACATACACGCACACAGTTTGACTAAGTTCGAAATAATATATTGGAATAATGCATTCCCCTCCTAATCCTTATCCCCTCTAATCCCTACCTTGTTCTGAGCAAAAAAAAATCAAAGTTGAAGACTAGGTAAGAAAAACTTAATTTTTGAAGCCCTAAAAAAATAATTACAAGATTTTATTGAAATTTATAAAAATTATTAGATAATGATTAAAATTATTTTTTGTTTCTTTATTTTTAATTTTATAGAAATATTTTCTTAAAAATCTATCATTGAATTAAAATACACATAAACACAAGTAAAAGTACATACATAGAAAATTTGAATTAAATTAAAATGGACATCTGTGTTACGAGGGCTAATATCACTTTCTGTCTGGCAACAACCCTTGGGTAACAGGAAAATAGTATAAGCTAAAACGTACTAGCTATGGAATTACTGGAAGGGCCTTCTCAGTTATAAAGTCTTTCTCAACATTAACGATAGTTGTTTACGTGCCAGTCATCTAAGTTCCAAGGGTCAATGCGGGCCTCCCCCAAGGTTCGCTTCTCAGTCCAACCCCCTTTCTACTCTACATAAACGATTTGCCTAAGAATATACTCCGATTATTTGTGAATATCTATGCTGATGATACAGCAGTATATGGGTTCACTTCCAAAACCCTAGATGACTAGAGATTGGCAGCTGATCTCTCCTCTGATCTAGCACTAACAGCTCAGTAGAGGAAAAACTGACTGGTCACATTCAATATATCAAAAACCAAACTTGTAACATTCCACCATAGCCAATCAGACTCAGAACTTTCACAAATCACGATGGACTGAGGGATGCCTTGTGTCTTGAATGTCCATTGGGTCTTAAATTCAACCCAGACTTCAAGTGGAACTCGTACAAGATCCATAACTAAAGAAAAATGGTCGGTTCCCTGTACCGCTCTAGCAAGTACCTGACTCCTCCTTCTTTCCTCTAACCTTAAAAGAGCCCTATGATGCTAAAAATGTAGTACAACTACCATATATGTGCAGGAGCTGCTCAGTTTTTACTTTCTACTCTCGCTAGAAGTTGGCAATAATATACGTGAGAGATGGCAATAAAAAGGTGCTGTTTGATTATTTACGGTTAATTTGTTTAAATAATGCAGTGACTAATGTTTGCGTCACGTGGCAATAATTCTAAGTAAAATGATGCACTAAAATAAGTAAATAAGTAATCGTTTTAAGTTCTCTGATCATCGATGCTAAATAAAACTAATACAATTGGAACTTTACTTAAATATTGCTTTTTTTTGTGGTACCGGTAAAACTAGATTAATACAAAATTAGTATTTGAAAACAAAAGAAAAGATTTCTTTCTGACTTACTCGCAACGCGTGAAATGTAGAGGAACTTATGTGCGACATGTTGCGCACCGTAAGAGAATTGGAGGGGGATACGCTCATCAGAAAGATAGCGATAAGAATGTTGCCTAGGGTCGACCTTGGCACCGCCTTTCAGCAAAGAATGTGTTCTATTCGTCTACTTATTTAGTTAAGAATGATACTCAAGTTCAATTACTTGTGAACAGAAGGTTTTTTTTTTATTTTATTTCATATTGATTTTTTTAGTGGGGTGCAGAGCTGTATAGAAAATTCACTCTTATTTTCGAAAAGAAAGCAAGACCTGGAAATTAAAAGGGGTGACTGCACTGGCTGTTCAAGACGGGACATATGTAGCATTAAATGCCACTCTTGTTACATCTTGAAAAGGATAATTTTTCTTTCTTTTTTTTTTTTTTTTTTGATATTTCTGTTCGTTTTTTCCTTTACTTTGTCCCTCCTTTTTAATATCAACCTTTCTTTTTCTTTCATTTGTCACCTTTTCTTTTAGTTTTCTTACTTTTCTTTCCTTTCTTTGCGTTCTTTATTATTTGTTTGTTTTGTTTCTTTCTTCATTTTTCTTTACTTCCTGTAGCTTCTTCATTTTCTTTTGTTAGCCTTCCAGTTTTTTTTTAATTTTTATCTCTCTTTTGCTTTTTTCTTCCTTTGTTTTTCTTCCTTTGTTTTTCTTCTTCTTCCTTCTTTTCTTTATCTTACTTTTTCTTTTCTTTCTTCCCTTTTTTTTCTCTGTCGCTTTTCTTTCCCTTCACCTTTTCTTTATGTACTTTTCTTTCTTCCCCTCTATTATCTTTGTTATTTTTTCGGTCTCTTATTTTTTTTCTTCCATTTCTTTATCTTTTTTTTTTTCTTTTTTCAGCATTTCTTTTTCTTTTCTTTCTTCTGCTTTCTATTTTTTTCTGTTTTTTCTTTCACTTTATTTCGCAGTCATTGTTTCTTTTCTCTTTTTCTTTATTTCGTAATTTTTTTCCGTTTTGTTTCTTTTCTTTTACGTTTTCCTTCATTTTTTTTTCTTTCTTTTTCCTTTCCTGTTTCTTTTTCTCCTTTTTTTTTAATATATAGCTGTTTATTTTTTATATTATCTGTTACTTTTCTTTGTTATTTTTCTTTACTTCTTTCATTTCTTTTTCTTTCTGTATTATTTTTCCTTTTCTTTCTCTTCTTTTTCTTTTTTCTTTTTTGTTTCTTGTTTCACCGGTCTCTCCACTCTTACCCATCTCTTTCTTTTTCTCCAATTTTTTCGCCTTTTACTAACCACCTTCCTCTTTGGCTTCCACCGTTTTTGTTTCTTTCTTCTGCTGCTTATCACGCCTAACCCGAGACATCCTCTTCATCCTTCCTTCGACCTAGGTCATCCCCTCAGCCACCGCCACCAATGCCACCGCCAACAGCAATAAAGACCGTTAATAAGTGGCTATGTTTTTTGTAACTGTAGAACTCCGGACAGACACAAATAATGCCAACATTAGTAATTACAGGAGATGGTGAATTAGTGTCGCAATATTGGTTCTTCGTTGTCCCTGACTGGACGAAGAACACGTGTTCTCTAAAAACTGAGAATCCTGCAAGGTATTCAAAAACCGAAAAATACATTCCTTCTTAAATCTTCGATACCCTCCTCAAAATATGTATAGTAGTAGCAAGACATTGCTAATTTGGATTTCTGCGAAAGAGGTGAGAAAATGGTCTTTATTCGGAGACTCACTTGAACGGAATATAAACAAGAATTGAAAATCCCAGACGTATCGCTATAGGGAGAGCTGGGAGGGGGAGTTTCACCCCCATATTTTTTGTTGAAACTGGGAACAAAACAGAAGGCTGAATGTATCCTATTTATCTGAATATATAACAATGTTACTGCCAATAATTTTCAAAATAAATCAAAACATTTCATTTTCAGGGTTTTATTAGCTTCTAAAACTTCTAATATATTGTCATCCACAGACAGACTGTTTCGCTGTATCACAGCTCATCAGTGTGGCTAGACATCCGATTGCCTCACTTCGGGATATGTCTAATATATATATATATATAATTCGCTTGAAGATAAAACAGAATGCTTTTAATTTAATTATATAATTAAATTTGAAGTTTTTAGCTTCGGTTTTTGAGACATGGTAATTCCTGTGTAGCGAAGGAACTATATTTTTAAATCAGTTAATTTATAATATATATATATATATATATATATATATATAGTTTATGCAAAACTAGGTAATCCGTATGGGTAGACCCAAGGAGGATGAAATCCATATATATATATATATATATATATATATATATATATATATATATATATATATATATATTAATTTATCCAAAGGCAATAATCCATTAAGATGCAAGGGGCTACAGGGAGTGAAGGAGAAGGAAAATACTTGAGAAGGAACCGGAAACCCAATCCTAAACAGAAAACATGGAATAAACCTTTACTCCTGTTCAAAACATTGGAGGTGTGTGAACCGGACGATAGATGAAACTATCTACTTTTTTCTTTATTCTTTAACACCCTCTTTATGTTACTTGTAGTCATAACATCTTGTATGACAGTCAATGCTGGACAGTCTATTCACAGATTAAAAAAAGAAACGGTGTTAACAAAAATCAGAAGGAATCTGAGAATGCCCAGAACGGATCAAGTAAACATCGAAGAAGTCTAAAGGAAATTGGCAACAGAAAGAACACTTATACCCACAATCAGAAAAAGACAGTTAAAATTTCTTGGACATATAATGAAGAAGGAGGACTTGGAGAATTTGACACTCACAGGGTATATCGATGTCAAGAGAGATAGAGTAAGACGGCGAGCCATCTTTCTTGACGAGCTTGTTTGTATGAATGGCTGAACGAGGGGCAGAATTCTGAGCAAAAGGATAAACGTTTCTAAGGGCTGCACGGTATAGGAGATTGTGGAGAGCCATGATCGCCCACGTAATGAAAGAGCACGACACACGACACTGGTGTCGGTGGTGATGGTGGTGTATGTTACTGTTATATACCGTATGAACATTAATGGGTATGTCACAATCCTCATAAATACGTTGGACACTATTGTAAGTAGGGGTAATATGCTGTCTACGCTGGTAGGAAGCTCTTGCCGTGTCGAACTCTCTGCCTTTGAGCAGAGAGGAACCGGGACGAGGCTATGCCAAAGGGCATAGTTTCGTCCGGGAAGGTAGACAGATACCCAATCCTGCGTATGCAGGGGCTACGGACAAAAATTTCCCAAGTCCACAGGCTCGGATTTCCCCGCATTAAATTTGGCCTTGTGCCGCATTCTACCTCATGGGGAGGCAGTTAAATATCGTAATATGCTATCTAAGTAGTCCACCACTAGCAGTAGTTAACCTACTTCACGCCACTGGCGAGTATTGTAATTTGTTGATGTTATAAAGATTACTATTTCATTTCTAACCTCCGTTTTGTTTATTCCTCATTCAGTAACCTTTTCTAGATTACATCAGTTACAATTCAGAAATCTTCAAATTTTATAATTTTTGTAATTGATTGACATATTATTTTTTTTTTTTGTAATTGATTGACAATTTTAAAATTTAAATCCGTTTCAACTGTATTAAATTTGTTATATATTATTATTATTATTTTAACATTCAGTCGAGTTAGCTCGGACATTCGTGAGTCTATCATAGCAAACATCACGCTTCTGAATCAAGCTCGGATAGTCATTAGGGAGGCATTATATAAATTGCCAATATAGGTTGTTGCTGGGCGGCCAACACTTGATCCATGGCTAGATGCCCAGAACAGTAGATCACTCGCGAGTTCTTTCCTACTTCACACTACCCATCCCAGGAAGACAAAAATGAGAGTCATAAAAAAAAAACTAGTAAAAGTTAATTTTGAATCTATTGGCACTTTTAAATGGAATGTCGTCTCTTTCTTCTGCTACTACTACTACTCCCAGCCACCACAACTTCTCCCTGTACTCCAACTCCCGTGGTGTTGGACATTATCCCAGCAATAAAAATCATAGGCAAAATATATATATATATATATATATATATATATATATATAATAAAATATGCTATATTTATGGGTTAAAGTGATCAATATCAAGAACGGAGTGTATGTAAATATAAAAGTGCAGACTGAATGTCAACACTCAGAAACGACAATCTGTTTCATATTAAACGCATATATATATATATATATATATATATATATATATATATATATATATATATATATAGGTAAATTGATAACAAATGGAGTATAATGCCATTGTACGTAACATTTAATTTAAAAGAAAGCTCAATTCAATACGCAGTAGAGCTAAATATAAAAATTATTTATTTTAGGATATTAAAACAAAATATGTTAGAAATCGCTACACGATTACAATCATGTTTCAACAGCATAAATATGTCTCCTCGTATCCTTGAATTCATTCACCAGATGTATACATATAGATATATATAATCCGATATTTTTCTTATTCCATTTATCCCAGGAATGCAGGTTCAGTCCCTAAATGCGGTTTGTTTTGAATAGCTCATAGCTTGACTCTCTTCTCAAAATCTAATAAAATGAATTTTTTTCTGATTAAATATATATATATATATATATATATATATATATATTCGTTCGTTCCATTATTATTACCATTATATATATATATATATATTCAGACAAAATGTGTGCACATAAAAGACAAAATGAAAATAACAACGTCTTAGTGACAAATTTTCTTCTGAAAAATTAGTCTGAAGAAATTCCTGCTCTAAATATAATGTACCACGAGGAATGTTTGCCATTTTTTAAACCTACACAGGATGCGATGGGTAAATTATCGCCATTTTATATTTTTAATTTCGCGCATGCGCGTTGCTTGTTTTTGATTTTGTCGACTGCACAGTATGGTAGGATTAGTTGGACACTGTGAGAAAAAGAGCAGCATGACGCAATTTACTCCGCATTAAATTTCGAAACGGCATGCTCTACTGCTTGTGATTCGTACCAGCAGTTCCAATGTGATCATTTCAGAGTGTTTGAGAATTTGGAAAGAGTTGGATGTATCTAATGGTGATTACGAAGGTGTTTGGAGTGATCACTTGTGATGGCGACGTTATGCCTCCATTCATCTTCCTACAGGGCCTCAGATTCAACACAGAGGTCTACATCAAGTGCCTTGAGGAGGTAGCGCTGCTCTGGGTCAAGAGAGTGATTGAAGGAAGACCCTATGTCTGATTACAGGACTCTGCACCATGCCACACAAGCAGGAGAACCTAGCAATGGCTGTCAGACAATTTCTACGACCATTTCACCCCTTACAACTAGCCACCTAACTCCCCAGACTGCACCCTTCTTGATTATTATGTGTGGGGGTGCAGTTGAGCGAGAGACCAAGAAAACTCCTTGTAACACCAAAGATAAACTGAAGGCAAAGATTATGGAAGCATTGACGAACTTAAAGAAGACCGTCCAGAATAGTTGCAACAGATTCCGAAGTATTCTGGAGGCTGTGGTTGAAGCCATTGTCGATTTTATGGAATAAATTTACTCTTTAGTATTTTGGAAATATTTTTGTGTAATTTTGCTAAATATATCTGTTAAAACGAGATGCCAGTGTTATTTTCATTTGTGCGTAATTAGATGACAATTTATCAAATGTGCCCTGTATATGGAAGATGGAAAATGCAACATCGAAATCCAGCGGCTTGTAGCTGTAAAGGTCTAAACTAGTCGAACTAGGAAATTTAGTTCATCAGAACACTTTCCATGGAAATAACGATAGAGCGAAGATAGGCTTGTGACGTTGCGTCTGAAGTAACTTTCGGCCTTGAACCACATGTAAGCTATGCTTAGAAAATTATTTGGGAATTTCGAAGTGGCATAATGGTTAGCAATCTTATCTCGCTAGATTAATTACAACTGAATAGTGAGTTAGATCCTCTCTGGGTGCTCCACACTTTCGGCCTTGTGCTACATCTAAGCTATGCTTAGAAAATCACCGTAATGACTGCTAAGAATTCGAGGTCAGCTCGGTGATGAAATGTTACTACAGTGTAACCCGGATATAAGAGAAACCCGGATATAAGAGAGATTTTCTCTGGTTCCAAATTAGAGCCATACTTACCTAAACAAAATAGAATAAACCCGGATATAAGAGACTTCTTCTCCGGTCCCGACAACTCTCTTATATCAGGGTTACACTGTAGTTCGATTTTTGAGTTACTGAATACTACAAACCAGTTCCCACATCCGACCGTGGGTTGTTAGAGCAAGGTCACATGTTAAATCAGCTGCCAGGCTCTGGTCATTTAAAGACTTGGAGGAACACCCATATACCGTGACATCATCCGCGTATATATTTACTAATGATCTGAGAATGTTTCCTAGTCAGAACTTTAATATAAAACAGAAAGACCGAGGAGTGAGCATTGAGCACCTAAGCTAACGAGGCTGAAAACCTGACTAAATGTGAGTCCAAAATTATTACAGTCAGAACAAGATTCGCTTTTCATTAAGTTTAACTTTGACACAAGGTCACAAGATTGGAGCGCCCAATGAAAATTGACCTCACTTCTCGGTTGTTGCAATTGTCAGTCAGGGTAGCTCGCAAAGCATTACCCTGCACTGACGTATCCAATATATATATATATATATATATATATATATATATATATATATATATATATATATATATATATATATATTGTATATTTAGGCAGCAATTCTTCCTTTATGCATTTTTCATTAAAAACGACAGACAAGGTACTACGGTTAAGCTTTTTATTTTTCTTGTGTTCTAACAAGAGCTTTCTTTTCTGGACAAAGGGTAAGAACTGTCCAAATGTTTTATATTTCCGAGCGCTTTCGGCTATACCTTTAGCCATTATCAAGGATGATTCGATTTATCAGCTTAATTGAGTGTGTGCGTTCTGTTTATGTCTTAGTGTGTGGTAGGGGTATATTTTTTTACAATGATGTTCACCCTGTGCAATGCCCGAGAGCGAATCATGCCAGAGGGATACAGAGTAAAAGGCACAATTTATGCGATGGTAACGGTTCACCTTAGACTAAGATTGTAATAATCGGGGGAAGTATCCTCTTGGTGGGACGGTTCTACAAACCAGCGGTTCGTGGGAAGAAGCCGTTCGAGTGGAACTTACCAATGGAATACGAAAGGTGGTTCATTACAATGTGCATGGCCTTAGCCGTGAAGGTTAGAACTGGTGGAACTCAGGAATATGGTTTGTCTGAGCACTTTCCATGGAAATAGTGATAGAGCAATGAGAGGCTTGCAATGTTTCGTCTTTGAAAAATCTGTTGTAATATGTTTATCTTGACAAAAGGTAACAAGAGTAAAACACTCAGTGAGGATCGACTTCACTATTCAATTGTCAAGCAAACTAACTCACTAACCATTACATCACACCCATTGGTGGTTTTCTAAGCTTCGCTTAGACGTGACACAAGGCCGAAAGTATAGAGCACCCAGTGAGAATCGACTAGCTAATTAACCATTACATTTCCCCAGTGGTGGTTTTCTAAGCTTAGGTTAGATGTATTATAGAACAAGGCCGAAAATATGGGGCATCCAGTGAGGATCGAATTGACTATTTGCAATAGTCAAACAGACTAGCTCGCTATCGTTTACATCATTACAATGGTGCTGGTAAAGAAAAAATTGAAATGCGTAATGATTATCTTTGAAGTAGAGAAAATATACCCGCCTTGAAAATCTGTATTCTAAAATCTGGCTATTACTTGGATTTTCTTGGGGTGTGTTTAATTTTCTCAGACTTGCTACTTGCCCCCAACAATCGTTCATTATCAAGGCTCAAGCTCGAATTAACCTGTCCGAGAGGTTAACATTAAACAGTAACGTGTTAACTAATTCTTCTTTCTTAGGCTTTTATTTTCTTTTTAGTTACATTTTTTTTTTATCTGAAGCCAAAGGTACTTGGCATTCCCAAAGGGTTTCCTGCCTGACTACTGCCTAGCTTCAGGCGTTGTAACAGGAGTAAACGCAGTTGCTGTATAACTAACTATCGTAGAATCAGCTGAAGTAGGTTCACTAGAAATACTTGTAGGTTGGGTAGCTGGATGAGATGGGGATGACGACAAAGTGATGGTTTGTCGTAATAGTCGTTGCTGTGAGGGATTCCTCGCAGTTGACCGACTGTCCCCCGCGCGTTACAGACGTGTGTTCATTATTAGTTGATGCGCGCGGCCTTATCCACTTTTTCCGACCAGCCTTGCTTGACCAGTCTGCCTTCGGAATAAACGCTGGACATTAAACAAAATATGTAAGATAATTGAATACACGTATTTACATACAGTGTGCTTAGGTAGCAAACCTCCGTACATACATGTACTTATAAAAAAGAATACGGAGAAAATTTCGATTATAAACATAACAGTTTCTTACGCATGAGTTCACGTGGACAATGTAATGTCTGACAGAAGTCCACGTTTATGGATTACTCAGTAAAAATATAACAGTGTTTGAATTAACATACCAAACTTATCAACAGACATATATAACCATTAAAACCCTCAAGCATCCACCCAATTACCAAAGTTCTGCGATAGAAGTTATATACAAACTTTTACAAATACATACATGTAATCACCCAGAGTAATTTCAACATACACTCATACATAAGTATTTTAAAAATTACTTATATTGCATAAACATAGATAGAGAGAAGCTCATACGAACTTTTATATTTATATATACATCTGCAGGGTGATTTTCATCAACACAGTGCCATGGCGGACTTCGAACGATCTTTGATTTTCTTCTGTGGAATTTTTACCATTTTCATATTTTTAAAACCGGTTCCTGTGAATCTCAAAGTTTTAGGAAATGGGTAGGTATCTTTAGCTATTTATTTTTTTTAATTTATTGGTATATATATATATATATATATATATATATATATATATTCAGGTGTCTTCATTGTCTTTTCAATGGTCTACGTACGATTGTCTTCTTTTTTTGAACATAATGAATATAAAAACTGCCCAAGGGTAGAAACAAGAACTTGTATGTATAAAAAAAAATAAAACAGAATAAAAAAACGAAAGAAAAGTATTTTGTCAGTCTTGTTTAAAATATATACATATATATTAGGAAATGGATTAAATCTAAAAAAAAATTAATTTATTTGTTTAAACGTTATTTTTTAAAAAGGAAATTCAGTAGATTTGAGTAGATTCTCTGTTTTTATTTGTTTATTAAACAGTATATTTATTTATTTACGTCTGCCGGCCTGAATATTCAAGAAATCTTGTTAGAAAAATATGCGTCCTACGGCAGGATTCGAACCTGCGTCCCCTAGGTGAAATCGTCATTAGATCTGACGTATTGTTTAATAAATAAATAAAAACGAGCCTCTACTCAAATATTAGCATCCATTTAAAAAATAACATATATATATATATATATATATATATATATATATATATATATATATATATATATATATATATATATATATATATATATATATATATATATATATATATATATATATATATATATATATATATATATATATATATATATATATATTCTTTTAAATATATATTTTTTATCCTACATGATAAAAAATATATATTTAAAAGATTATATTTTGTATAACAATTCATAGCTTTATTCATAGATTTATAATAAAAATACAATTATAAACATGTATGTAATGTTCAGATATACAATAGAAAAATATATATAAAATATCTTATAAATAGATGGACATAAACCTAATCATGCGTTTCAGAGTCACACTTCAGCCTTCATCAGAACATGGTTTGACGATAGCTTGTGAAACTGAGAGTCAACATGCAGTGTTGATTTCTATATTTCACATTTTCCATATTTTCTAATGCTGCAGTATTGAGCGCTCTTTCTGCTTAGTAATATATATATATATATATATATATATATATATATATATATATATATATATATATATATATATAAACCTTCCGGTTCAATGCTTTCCAACCAACATAATCTGCAAAAATTTAAATGTAATGTCAATCCCTATCTACCGCCCTCCAATGTCAATCGCTATCCATCGTCCTCTTTTCTCTCCCTGTTCATTGATGTTTCTGTTCCTAATTCTTTCACAGCCCGTAACTCTTTGCATTTTAGTGACTTTACTACCTTGCTTGGTGTGATACCGATTAAAAAAACATATATAGATAGCAAATTTTAAACTATATATATATATATATATATATATATATATATATATATATATAGTTTAAAATATATATATATAACAAATATATATATATAACAAATGTTTTATATCTATCTTTCGGCTACTTCTTTGAATTTTAATAACATATCTATCTATCTATCTATCTATCTATCTATCTATCTATCTATATATATATATATATATATATATATATATATATATATATATATAGATAGATAGAGAGATAGATAGAGAGAGAGAGGGAGAAATTTTTTTAAAGTATATGTATCTGTCAAACTTAAACTATATAAACTTTATAAACTATAACCTTTGATAAAAATATGGTTTTAAGTAGATACGTTCACTGAATTTTCGATACCTAAGGTTTAAAATGAATTTTTAAAAATGAAAACGCATTCTTGAAGATTTCATTTTTAGCTATAATTGAAAGCTAAATGATTAAATATACTATTTCCAATAAGTGAAATATTCTGGTGTATTTCAAGTAGAAATTATATGGATCGGAATCTCAACTTTTTGGCCGATTACAGGAAATCTTCTTACAAGCAACCATTTTCTTAATTTTAAGAAATGTAAACAAAACAAAATTATCGGTTTTAAAAATCTTCCAAAAATATATTATATATTTGTGACGCGTTATTTGAGTAAAATTTAAAGTTAAATTAATCTGATTTGAAACAAATATTACGTACTTATAGCATAAAAAGTAATATGCAAGCATTTCTTAACGACGGGTCCTGATTTTTTTTCATCTTTATTGACGTATCGATATGTTCCGAGATGATGACAGCTATTATGTATGTCCAGGATTGACATAAATTTTAAAAAATCTAAGTGAACGCATTTTCTTAATTTTAAGAAATTTATAAACAAAACAACATTATCGGTTTTAAAAATCTTCCAAAAATAAATTTACGAAATCTAAGTGAACGCATTTTTTTTTGCTTTACAAATTAACATATTTTAAGCAATTATATAATATTTTATTAACTTTTAGTTACGTTTCAAGATGCTTTATGAAATTTGGGTTTCGTCTCTAGGTTCTTAAGTTTACTAACTAAAACAAAAATTTGCTCAATTGAAGTATGACCCAAACTAAAATAGATACATAAGATAAAAATATTTAGTGAAATATTAATTAAAAATAAAAAAAAACTTACTTTGAAATTTTGAAGGGATGATTTGCAATTTTTCTTTCAAATGTAACCATTTTGACTTCCGGTTTTCCAGATACATACTGTCGTTGTTAATATTTATATAAGATCAAGAAGTCGGTAGATAACGATTGACATTGCATCTAAATCAAAGATCAAAGCAAGAAGCCGGAAGAGCGTTCCACGGGCAAAAATGCGAGAGAAGCTGTTCGCAAATAACTTAAGGATATATGTCGCCAATTCAACTGTAAAATAATCTAGTACTGCGCTTAAATTCATAAAGTCTACGTACCATAGAGCTAAGTTCAGCAGAACAATTATCCTGAAAGTATTTAATATATATATATATATATATATATATATATATATATATATATATATATATATATATTTATATATATATATATTTTTAAAGAAGTAATGGATTTTTTATTTATTAATCCGGCAGATTTTAGTACTTTAAATGCTATTTTTAGTGGATGCTTGAGTAGACGCTTCGTTTATTTATTAAACACTATATTTATTTATTTTTATCTAGCGGCCTGAATATTTGAGAATTCTTATTAAAGAAAAAAATACAGACTCCGGCAGGATACGAATTTACGTGCTCTTGGGCAAGGAAAACCGTCGTTAGATCCGATCTGCTTTAGACCGACTCGGTCACAAAGAACCTTTGCCGATCAAACCGAATAGTACTTTTAAGTTAAATCCTTCTTAGCATAGCTTCTCGAACGTTCATAGCTGTTCAGTTTCCTATCCGAAACGTGAACAAAGCTATTTCTAGAGAGGTAATGGATTTTTTTTTATTCTAACAATTGTTCGAATGAAAAAACGCACACCTCAAGAGCTTTGGGAATACTGTCAAGAATAATGGAAAGATTTTCCCTTGAAAAAACCTTGACTCTGTTTCATTCAATGTCACATTCAATTGAGGCAATTATTCGAGCGAAAGGCAGCAACAGTAGTTAATAAATACATTTAAGTTTTTACTTTCTGTAATAAAGATTGCGTGACCTTTACTCAGTATCACTATGCTTAAGATATCCAGCTTATAGCATTCATGCAGTAACCTGTTTTCTGGCCCTCAAAAATCATAAAATCTACTGAGAAAGGAATGCTGATAATCACTCTCGATTTGTGAGTAAACGACCTAGATTGAGAGGTCCGACAAAAGAAAAATTCTGCACCGGACAGAAATCGAATCCTCATCCCTTTTTTACGTGGTGGAAACATCATTTTTAGCCAAAACGCGTCGCTACCAGTTTGGTCACGGAGACCACCCTGACTGTGCAAAGTTTGAATTACCTATTCAAGGTAAGAACATTGAGGTCGGATAGAAAAAAAATAATTAAAAAATTACTGTTGTTTATGTTTTGGGTACGAAACTGAAGCTAGCAGATACAGAGTTATAGATGCCCCTAATTAGAGATGTGCTAATAATAGATTAAATAAAGAATAGATTAAAAATATTATGCTCTTTATATATAATCCATTTTCTATTTAATTAAATTTACTCCTCCTCCACCATTTTAACAAAAGATTCTACATTTCCATATTTAAAATTTAACAATGGTTATATTTCAATATGCGTCTGATGATTGCCTAGTAAACAAAGTAATTTCTAAAGAAGCAATGGATTTTTATTTATTAAGCCGACATATCTTTTTCGAGTCGGTTAAAAGCACATCCGATCTAACGATGGTTTATCCTGCAAAGGTGAACGCAGTTTCGAATCCTTAAATTATTTAATGAGATTTCTCGAATATTTAAGCCGGTAGACAAAAATAAAATACCGCTTAAAGATTAAATGGAACGTCTACTCAAACATGGGTATCTACTGAAAATAAAGTTAAAAGTGATAAAAATATATCGTATAATAAATAAAAATTCATTACTGCTTTAAAAGTATAATATACTTATGAAGTTTGTATTCGTTTGCCACATGACGCAAGCGTACGGTATCCAGTAGGGGTAGATTTCATGACACTAAGAAATTCACTTACCAGACAAACACGCACTACAGTAGACGCCCTATGCGTGTGTGTATCGCAGTAACTCGTCAGTCAGCTTAATCATGTACAAAAGTGTCTGCCACAAGGAAACAAATATGGGTCACTGATGAGGATCGGGCTTACCGCAATAGCAGTGGTCTTCGAGAGTAGCTTAAACCAGTATACGCCAGAGGGACCTATTAACGTCACTTTAGTCTGCCACAAACGTGAGGCACCCACTGCCGATAAAACATAGCACAATAGTAGTAATGGTCTGCAAGATTAGCTCGTTAACCATTACTTCCTTATGAGTTGATCACAAATGACCTCATATAAATATTTACACTATTTACATTGTTCGAACTGTTGTCCTCACCTTTATTGCCATATTCACGCCATTTCGACCGTTGTACTCTCCAGCTTTCTCCAGGTGATTGGAATTTCGAACTGAAATCTTTATTTAGTCCACCGGAGTAGATTGTTCTATTTCCACATGTCATGCCTCTTCCGGATGTCTCAGTTATCTCGCTTTAACACAACTCTCCAAGTTTTTGTTCACCACTTCAGTAGCCAGGTATTGATCTAACAACACATTGGGTCAAGTCACTGGATCCACCCAATGCTTTTATCCACTGGGCCATGTGTCCAATCTACTCCGGTGGACGAAATAAAGGGTTCAGTTCGAAATTCCAATCAGCTGACGAAAGCTGGAACGTACAACGGCCGGAACGTCGTGAATATGACATCAAAGATGAGAACAGTCCGAACAATGTAAATAGTGTAAGTAATTACAATACCTCATCTCAGAAATATAGACAGATACCTTGTATAAATGTTTACTCAGCCTAGCTTAGTCCATAATGCAGCTATAGTTATGCGATATCCAATGAGAATAGACATTACACCATCGTTACGGCATGCAACACTGGACTGCGAATCATGTATGCAACCCGCAACCGACTGGTGAATCATTATTGTACGGCAATGGGTGCTTCACCATGCTTATTCAGTCTGGTTTTGAATTCAGAATTGCCTTCAAGTGTGTCCTACCAAGGTTTAAGTGACTTGTCTATCTTATCATGTCACTGGGTAAAATATATGAATTTATACCTTTCCCCTAGGACACTAGTGTGGCGTGAATGCAAACAGACTGAGTTCATTTTCCAAGTCGGTAACTAATTATGCTAATCATTTAATTATTTTTCTTTATAATTTTCCCCCTTTTCCAGGTCGCAGGCGATCATGACTCTCCATAGATTCCTTTTATTTAGAATCTTTGAATTGCCATGCATTCTTGAGAAATGTAATGAATTGGTTTCCTGGTTTTGAATTCAGGATTTTCTTTTTCTTAGCCTAGGCTCCAGTCTACCCTGCTATTTAATCCATAGCTGAAGGCAGAAGGGACAGATTTGTGCGAAAGTTAACACAACAGAATCATTTGGAATTTGAACCCTGATCGTCGATTCCAATTTGTGCGATGTGCCACAATTTGTACCGTGTGCCACATTTAAGCTACGCTTAGAAAATCACTAATGGACACTTCGACGTGGTGTAAGGGTTAGCAAGCTTGTCTCGCACCATCATTTATGACTGAGTAGTGATTTCGATCTTCAATGAGTGCTCCACACTTTCTCTCCGGTGCCACATTTAAGTTACGCTTACAAAATCATTTTTGGCACCTCTACGTAATCTAATGGTTAGCAAGCTAACGCGAGATCAACTACGACTGAATAGTGAGATCGATCCTCACTGTGTGCCCTATACTTTCGGCCTTGCGCCACATCTAAGCTACGCTTAGAAAACCCCCATAAATTCACTTTAGTATATGTTTTTATCTCTGTATACAGATGTGTATGTGTATGTGTATATGCGTGCCTGTCCGTTTGTATGTGTCTCCTGCGTTCGTTAGGGCAAGGTTAAGGGTGTACGTGTATAATTTTGGTCCTTTTGAGACAAGATTTAATTTTTAAAAAGGATCCTTTGTCTGATTAAGAAATAGTTTCTTTTTCTTTTCTTTTTTCTACGTGGTTTCTTAAAATAGAAAAAAAAGAAGAAAATAATGCGTTTCTTCGCTTGCGTACAAGCACAGACGTATAAAGTTAATAAAAAGTGGCACTCGCGAACACCGAAGATTATAAGAACACTTAACTGATGACCCGGTTCTTCAAACGCTTCGTTGTGGTGTAATAGTTACGCAGCATGTCTGGTAGAACATTACTACAGGTTTTAATACTCACTGGGTGCCCCTGACCCAGTAGCCTTGTGCCAAAACTATGCTACACTCAGTAAATAACAACAGGCGCCTCAGCGTGGGGTAATGGTTAACTAATCTGTCAGATTGACCAACGCCACTGATCAATGAGTTTGATTCTCACTTAGTGGCCGATATATATGATCTCGTGACAAAGTTAGAATTTATAAATTTTGGGGCACCTCGGGACGGGGTTAATGGCTAACAAGCTTGTCCCATTGACTATTACTACTGTTTATTTTTCAATTCTTACTAGATGACACAAACTTGCGACCTTGTGACAAAGTTAGGCTAGTAAATTTTGTGGAACCTTAGGATGCGGTAATGGTCAACGAGCTTGTTTCTTTGATCATTACTATAGGATTATTGTTCGTTTCTAACTGGGCGACCCAAATTTGTGAATTTGTGTCAAAGTTAAGATTAGTAAATTTGGAGGCGCCTTAGGATGGAGTAATGGTTAACGAGCTTTTCGGGTCGACCACAGCTACTGATTATTTTTCGTTTCTCACTGGATAACCCGTATATGAGCCCTTGTGCCAAAGTTAAGATTAGTCAATTTTAAGACGTATGGAGTAAATTTACGATGTTAAATGGAGGCACGGTGGAGTAATGAATAGCAGCTCGGATTGTGGAATTGAAGAGCCGAGTTCGAATTCCAGTGGAGTTCATTACACTCACTTATGTACTAATACCCTTCGGAAAGTTATGAATCATTCTCCTCTCTTCCCCCGGATATGGGTAAATAGTAGGACAGATTGGGTTATATAGCCTTTGTTGGCAACCAGTTTAGGATTCAAATCAGCCTGGTGAGGGTTGGGTTCCGTAGGGATGTCATGCCCAGGAGACGCAACTGCTGTTCTGGCTGTAGTAGATATGTTACAGGATTCATGATCGTGATCAAATGGTTTACGAGCCGATCTCGTTGACCACTGTTACTGATTAGTGAGCTTGATTCTCAGTGGGTGGCCTATATTTGAAGCACTGTTTGTTTTGTTTTTGTTTTTTTTCCAAAATAAGCAAATTATACTAAACGATAATGATAAGAGTTGAGGATTAGTTTACATTCATAACTAGACTTTTGTCAATTTATTTAAATCTCTTGTATTTTGTGACAGGATTTTATTTTCGTCTGCTGTTCACAGATATTTATCAACCATCGATTAGAAAAAAATATTCTATGCTCCTTTGTATTACAAGATTGATTGATTCGTTTTCTGCGGCTTATCAACCATTTCCAGGTTATTTAAAGCCAGAAAATATTTTTAGACTGTAATTTTTTTTTTTTTTTTTTTTGTAGTTTAATAAACAAGTCTTACTAATTAACCCATAGCTGGGAGAGAACAGTTGGATTCCTATCTAATCAGAATTTGATAAACAAACAAGAAATTATAATGTGGATATTTTTATATCCACATTATAATTTCTTGTTTGTTTATCAGAGGATCAGTTCTATATTACTATAAATATATAAACTGATCCCTCACTTTGTGGCTACTGAAATTTCCATAAATTTATATTCCAGAGAATGTAAATAAATTTAAAAATCATGCCTATGTAGCTAATCCGTATTTTATTGATTGATTGATTCGTTTTCTACGGCTTATCAAATCTTCGCAGGTTATTGAAAACATGAATTTTTTTATATTTTAATAATTATTTTTATATGATAATCGTATAGTGATACAAGTCTTAATAATTAACCCATAGCTGGGAGGAGAAGAGGTGGATTTGATAAACATGAAATTATAATGTGGATATAAGGTGGGAGATCATTTCTATGTTACAATTAATATATTAACTGAACCCTCATTTTTGTGACCATTTTCTATACAATCTATATATTCCAGAGAATGTAAATAAATTTAAGTCATGCCTGTATAGCTAATCAGTATTTTAATTGATTAATTCGTTTTTTACGGCTCATCAGCCCTTTGCAGTTTATTTAAAGTTTGATTGTAAGAATTTTTTTAGATAATAATGATACATGTTTTTCTAATTAACCCATAGCTGGGGAGTGAAGGAATGGAATCATACTTTTCTTAAGTGTATTTGCGTGTAAGTGAACATAACGAACCCAATGGAATTGGAACTCGGCTCTCCGATTAATAATTCTGAGCCATTATTTTATTACACCACCAGCGCATCCAAGCTTACGACACCTGGTATTCCCAAGCGGTCACTCATCATGGTAATGACCAGGTTTGACGTTGCTTAATTTCGGTGATCGTACGGGAAACAATGTTTCAACATGATGTTCCCGTAAGCATTGTATTACAAGATTACGGAGTTTTGATTTTAGGATTCACTTCAAAATATGCAAAAGTCTAAATTATTTGCATAAAACAGAAATTCCTCTGAGAAAGTTTCATTCGGAAATAAAAGATTAACATTAAATTGGTACCTCCAAAATGTCACTAAATGAAATTATTTTATAAATTTCTTTTTTTAGCAAATCTTAATAAAAAATATTTTATTTTTACATGTTTCGCTCTCTAACTTAATTTTATGAAATTTCGAGAAATTAAAATTCCACCCTCTTCATATTTATGAAAGTTAAAAGCAAGTGTCCTTAGAGAGTCAGCTAATTTTTTAACGAAATTTAAATATTAGGTTGGTGCAAAAATAACGACGTAATAATGTCGTTTTTTAACCTATTTTTAACGTTAAAAAACGACATTATTACGTCATTATTTTTGCACCAACCTAATAGTATAGGATTTATATTTTGTAGCCTTTGGAGTTACCCCACTTACTTTCCTTTAAAAAAATCCGTCGCTAGAGGACGCCTGCTAAGCCTTTAAATAGGCAGTAACATTCTCTGTCATCCTCTTTTTTTTTTTTTTATTTCACTCATGGAGAGTAAGATGTTGGTCGTACGTAGATAAGAACGCTGCCGCTGAGGCGAGTTCGCTTCCCTTGGTCCTCTGTTGACTTTTTCTCTCTCACGCTCTGTCACTCACACACATACACACACACACACACGTACGTGTCCATCGCACACGCTTCTTACACTTACTTCTACACAAACATTTCTATTGTCTATGTATACCTTTGTTTTCTTAATCAGCAGTTTGTTTTTGTTAAACAGAAACACCATTTACCGAAAATCTGCTCGGAATCGTAAAATAAAAAAATGCAATAAATTATAACATTATTTAATTAGAAAAAGCTTTTCATTTTCATTTTTCATAAATAAGATTTATTAAGGACACTATTGGCTTAGAAAAAACATTTTTTCGATGAATAATAAATAAAAGAACTGTTTTCATTTTTTTATTTTAATTAGAATAGTTTAAGTTTTAAATCTTGTAAAATTCTGTATTAATTTCACCGTTTTAGATGATATTATTAAGTAAAACTATATTTACTAATCATAAATGGAAAATCTGTGTATAAATCATCAAACACCAATATTTTTAAAAGAATTTTTAAATTTTTTGTATGTGTATAAACATACCGATTTTTCTAGATACGGTTGATCGTACACATTATCAGAAATTAAGAACGACAACAATAGTAAATTCAAAGCCAGAAAATATCTAAAATTCAAGAAAACATTAGATTACAGAGAATATTTTCTTAATTTTTTAAGATTATTGAGTAGTTAAAAATTATCTGTTACGGGCAAAACCCCAATAGAACAACATTAGATAATTGAGATTATTTACTTCGGACTGTTGTCCTCATCTCTTTTGCCATATTCACGATGCATCGACCGTTGCACTGACCGTTGTTCTAACCCTAACCCCTCTGGCCTTCTTCAGGTGATTTGAATTTAGACTTGAACCCTTTATTTCGTCCACCGGGGTAGATTGTTCTAATTCCACGTGCCATGCCTCTTCAGAATGTTTTTAATCATTTTTAATCCAACTCGTGAATTTGGCAACAAAGATGAGGACAACAATCAGAAAAATGTAAATAATGCATATAATTAAATACTTCGTCTCAGAAATGTAGACAAACATTAGATAAATATCAATCAGTGATTAAGATGTCAAGCTTAAATAAACAGCTTAAATAAACAGCTACCGTTGTGTCAAAAGTGCATTTCCGTGATATTTTAAACTTAAAGTAAATAATATTTGTTTCAAATCACATTAATTATACTTTAAATTAGCTAATATTCCTCAAATAAAGTTACAGAAAAGTATATTTTATTTTTGGAAGATTTTTTAATAAAGATAATTACATTGCGCTGAAAGACGGCTAAAAAGGGTGCTAATCAGCTATTTTAGCTAAAAAAAACCCTCCTTCTATTCAATTTAAGTTAGGTTTTGAAATACAGCAAAGTATTTTGCTTATTGGAGCTATTAAACCTAACCTATTAACTTGAAATTAAAACTAAAATAAAAGCTTCAAAAAATGATTTTTCATTGTTTTAAAATTAATTTTAAACCTTAAGTGTCGCGTTTTCTGTGATGGTATCCGCATTAAGGAATAAAATAGAACAATTGAAACAATATACTGTAATAAAAGTTATGCGACGTATAGAAGATTCGTATTAGGTATAATAAGAACAACTAATAAAATTAGACACAATAACAATTAATAAAATAAAACAATGATAAAATGTTGGTCGTCTTACCATAGATCTTAGCAAAATCTGCATGTGATTGTTTTTTTCTTTCCTTATTAAGTCAATAACATTCACCTTTTCTCTTCCATGAAAATCTTTACATCTTCTCTTTGGCCGATCCGAATTGCCAGCACCACACCTCTTACATTTTGGAACCTTTATTAAGTAAAACCCATTTTTTTATATACTTGGGTACCTATTACTATTACTATCCAAGTGATTTATACTTTCCATTAGTGGCGACGAATTTCTAGCTTTGTAGCTTACTTAGCTAGCCGTACTAAATACTTAAGTACGAAAGGTTTTCATGTGACTTTAGGACTTCATCAGCCCAAAGTGATGTTTACCTCGATGCGATTACACAAGCGTACGAAGGAGAGCATACGCTGAAATTTTAAATTTAAAAAAAAAAGAGGACAAAACGCATCACACGAAAACTTTTTCCACTTTGTCAAAGATTTTCTTCATTTTTTTCGATAAAAATGTATATATCGTTTTCTCATCAAGTACAGGATGCGATAGAAATACCTCCCACATATACCTCCCAGAAATACCCCTCAAATAATGGCAAGATATTAGTTAAAGGAAGACACCATTGCCACTAATGTTCTACCGTTATGTGGGAGGTGTTTCACCCACATTTGTATAAATTGATTTCGTGTGGAAATCGGCTGTTAACTTTGAGAGCAGTAACCCCTTATTTCACGGTATGCCTCTTGATTGTTAAATTAAGTAGGCTAACAGGAACTCTATTTTACAGATGATAAGACATTTTTTGTAAAAATTTACATTTCATTGTTGGCGTCAACCAACAAACCTACATTTTGACCACTTCTCTCCTGCAACAGTGCCAACACTCAAGAGTATCGTGCGTGATACAACGAGTCACTATTCGTTTGGCTCATCTCACACTGGGTCATGTAGGTAGTAAATTATTTTATCTGGACCTGAAATGGCGGCAGCTTTATGAATGCGGAAGTAGTAAAAATCAGACCCGTAGTTCAGAACGTGTTGCGCACGCCCCTTAAGCGGGTAGTTTTTTAAAGGGGAATTTTTTTTTAGGTGGAATTTTTTAAGGGGAATTTTTTTTTAATGAGTTTGCGTGAGTATGAGTGTGCGCGTGTTAACACATACGGTGCATATACAGTATGTATACATGAAAATATTTGTGTGTATGTATGCACATGTGTAATTACATTTGTACTGTATATTATATATATTGCATTAACAGGATATTTTTTTATAAATACTGTAAAATTCGAAAATTAAGTGATAATACAATTTCATACTATTTAATACGCATTCTCAAGTTCTTAATGAAAGTTAAGTGAATGGCATTTTAGGCCTCCTCCGCGTGAATTGGAGATCACCACTTTTTGAATAATAAGAATTTTATGTCATAGGGGTGGAGACATCAGGATTTTAAAGATGCATGGGTGGAGCATGACGAAAAAAAGAGTGGGGAAGCACCTGGCCTAGACGCGAAATCGTTAAAGCAACCACCCACTTTCCACAAATTGGAATAAAATAAATAAAAACTAACCGGAAGTAGGGATGTACAGACATAGACTTCTCCTTCTGCGTTCCTTCAGGATATAGTCGATATTGGCTCTCCACAACTTCTTATCCCCTGTGACTTTTAGCAATTTATCTTCCTTTAATAAGGCTCCAACTCCCGCTCCGCCATTCATTCCCACAAGCTCATCAGGTAAGTGGCTCGCTGCATTCCCCTATCTCTCTTGCCCTCAATATGAGCCGTGTGAGTTACGTTTTCCAAGCCCACGTTAATCATTAATGTATTCAAGGAATGGCAGCTGTCTCATCCTGATTCTGAGTAGAAGTGTTCTTTCTGTTGCCATTTTGTCTAAGACTTTCTCGTTGATTACTCGCTCCGTCTATGGAATTCTCAATATCCTTCTGTAGAACCACATTTTTGCTTGTTCATTTAAGAAGAAATGAAACAAGCCTAACTGTAGAACTTTCCATGTCCCACTATGCACTTGTTAAACCTACTTAGAGACAGTATATTGAAAACAGGATATCTGTTTTCTTTTCTCGTCGTGGTGATATATCGAGACGAACGTCGATTTACACAGTTACCTGTGTTTCCTGCAAATAGGAACATTACACTTTTGTACTGTAATAAAATATTTACGCATCGAGATAACGCGATCTAGAGTCTCGATCAACCATTGGTCAATCTGGTCAAGAACGCATCAATTTCTTAATTGTCCATATGTTTTAACAACAATTAATTTCAAGCAAGTATTAATTATCAAACTTTTGTGGGTTATTTAAAGCCAGAAAATATTTTTAGATTGTGATAATTCTTTGAAGAGAATAGTGATTTTTATTGTTGTTTTTTTTACGATTTAACAACCTTTTTGAGGTTATTTGCAGCTGAAACTTATTCTTGGATTGTAAGAATGTTTTGAATATAGTTATGATTTAGTGATACAAGTCTTACTATTTAACCCATAGCTGGGAGGAGAAGAAGTGGACTCATACCTTTCCCAGGGCTATTTGTGCTTAAGTGAATGTAACAAAAACAACTGGAATTGGAACTCGGCTCCCCGATTTCTTCTTTTGAGCCTTTATCCATTACACCAACCGCACATCCAAGCTTACAATACTTGGTGTTCCCGAACGGTTATCTATATAGACACTGAAAAGTTTTAAACGTCAGTGATCATACAAGAACCGATGTTTCAACGCGATATGGCCGTAAACCTAATAATGATTCATTAATACAAATCCTACCAATTAACCTATAGCTGGGGAGAAGTTAATTCATACCAAGGGAATTTGAGCGTAAGTGAATCTAACAAACCCAGCTAAACTTGGAACTTGGCTCACCGATTCCAACATCTTATACATTAAACCACCCGCACATCCAAGCTTAGAGCACCTGGTATTTTCAAACGGTCACCCGTCTACGTACTGACCATATACTTACTGAGAGCGAGATTGTTTGGAAATAATCGTTGCTAATGGACACAGTCAAGTTTCTTCAATCACAAAAATATAAGCATTAATATTTGACTGATTGATTTGTTTTTTACAGTTTATCAACCTCTTGCAGGTTATTTAAAGGTAAAATATAGTTTTAGATTTTAAGAATTTTTGAGAAGTAATAATTGTTTACTGATACAAGTCCTACTAATTAACCCATAGCTGGGGAGTAGAAGAGGTGGATTTTTACCTTTCCATTAACGCGTAAGTGAATGTAACAAACCTGGCTGAACTTAGAACTCGTCTCTCCAATTTCCAATTTTGAGCCGTTATCCATTACACCACTCGCACATCCAAGCTTAGACTACCTGGTTTTACCCAGTGGTCACCCATCCAGGTACTGATCATACATTCAGTGTGTGTGTGTGTGTGAGAGAAAGAGAAAAGAGAGATTGTTTAGATATAACCACTGCTAATGAACACAGTCAAGTTTGAGGATTAATATATAAACGATTACATTTTTATGAGAATTAATATATGAAGGATTACAGTTTTATGTCTTTAGAAACAAAATAGAACACAAAAAGGTAAGTTGAAGGGAGGTGTGTGTGTGTCTCTGTGTGTGTGTGTGTGTGTGTAGGTGAGCTTCTTCGTACCTACATGTGTATCAGTGTCGAGAGGAGTATATTTTTTCAATTTAGAAAGATCAGTACTTACTACTGTATTTATGTGAATGTGGACACACCCATTATCGTCCATAGGTATGCTACAACAATAGTGAATTCATTGAAGTTTCTTCAAACAAAAAAGTATGTTAATGAATGCACAAACAGTTACGTGCAATTAACGATATTTGTATTGCCTTAGCAAACTAAATAGAAAGACCATAAAAAGGATGGATGAAGATGTGTGTGGAAGCGTGCGTGAAGAATCCCCTTTTTGTATGTGCGTGTGTGCAAATCCATATAAAATATTGTGAGTGACTTAAATTTTGAGATTTCTTTCTTGGTATTTTTGGTAGAATAATAAAAATATTTTCTGTGTGCTGTAACCATGTCTCTCCACAATTTCCTCTCTTTTGTAGCACTTAATAAATGTTGTCTTTTTGTCATCTCTTCCAATCCATTTTCCGCCATCCATTCACTCAAGCGCGACAGCAGGTTATGCGTTGCCTTCTGTCTCCTTTACCTTCAATCTGTCCTACGAGCATCAAATTTTCTCCCTTTCCCTATTATGTGCACTAGAAATATCAGCTCTCTCTTTCTGATATTAAGTATAAGTGTCTTTTTGTTTCCATTTTCTTTAAAAAGTCGTCGTTGCTTACATGTTCGGTTAATAGTTATCTCAGTATCCATCTGTAGAACCATATTTTTGTTGTTTCAAGTCTTTTCTTTACCTGTAAGGCAACTGTCCAAAGACAAAAATGATTTATTAAAAATAATTTACATGAAAGTTTTCGAATGCGCAAGTCACCGTCACTGAGCCGCGGTTGGACATAAAGTCAGTCAGGCCCGTCGCCAGAATTTTTTGAATTGTGGGGAGGCCGGCCTTAAGTCAGAAGCACCGCAAGTAAGAATTAGCACTCATTTTATCTGTGGGATGCAAATGATTATAGGGGGTTGTGGGTTGGACATGCCTCGACCCGCTACTGGCGACGGAGTAAAGAAATATGGATAAGAATGAAAAATCAAGCATCCTGAACCGGTAACCTTCGTTTTTGTTGTTGCAAATTATTGTTTTTATTTTTTTTGGGGGGGGGAGTACAAACTTTCTGATTAATATCAAGTTACTTTAAATTAAAAAAAAAACATTCGTTGTCATATAGGAGGACCGATATTACATGACAGTTCAGTTCATTTTTCTTTCTTTCTAATTAAATTTTTCTGTTTCTTAATACTTTGCTTAGATTCGGATTTTAATGTGGCATTTTCCGTCCTCTGTTAAAGCACCTCAATTCCTTTTAATTATGAATCCAACAATTTTTGCAATCAATATACGACGAATATTTCTTGACATTTCACCTGAAGTCTTCACGAAATTAAAACAATTCTAAACGAGAGAATGACTTTTCTGAACATTTGTTTTTTTGCCTTAAAATTTCTTCAGAATTTCACCAATTGCCCGCGTCAAATAAATGCTTCTGTTGTCCTTTGGGTAAATCTAACAGGATATTTTCAACCTGCACCTCTAAGATTCTCGGCGAAACTGTGATCAGAGGAATTTCCAAACATCTTGACAGTATTTTCCAATGTTTTTGAGGCGCCGAATATGGTACAAGCGTTCAGTTTCTTCACTGATAAATCATCAAAGAAAAGAATATTTGTGGAATCTGCTTGTACAAGTGTGCATACCGTTAATTTTCATGCACACACCTTTCAAAAAAAAATATCCCTTTACAAAAGAAAATTCCCGTTTTCTCACGATTTGCCCTTTATTTAATCATCTGGACAGGAAAATTCATTTTTATTTATACTGAGCTGAGGATGTGAATTTGCATCGAAATATTCAAAGTTGCTTTCATGAAGCTGAAAAATGTTTAGCTTTACCTCGTTTTCAATTTGAATTTGTGTCACTTTCCAGGCACAACTTACCGTAAGTCTGCGAGTGTGGGAGAAAAAATCTGAAAAAAAAAAACTTTTAATGACTTTTGGTCGCTTTAAAGGAATTTGGTTTGTTTAATGTTGTTTTAGTGTCATTTTTTGTTTGGTGTACACATTTTTTGTATTTGTGTGACTTTTTGTGCGGTCAGTGTGGCCGGTGGGGGGGGGAAGGAAATTTTTGGTTGGTTCTGATCAATTTACTTAAAGCAATAAAACTGAATGAAGAAAAAAGCGAAAAAAAAAAAAAAAAGATGTAATCGGAAAAAACTAAGAAAAGAAAAAATAGAGAGAGAGACGGAGAGTGAGTGAGTGATTGTAAGAAAGAAAAAAATAAGAAAATTTGCCTGTGATTTTAATAACTGATCAAATCTCTCGCTCTTTTTTTTCTCTTTTTTTTTTATTCCAGCGACTGGCAGATAACTACGTCTTAATTTCATCACCTTGGTTTAATTTCAGTTTGCTCTTTTTAATAGACTTGGCCATTTATTGTATCTTTTTTGCTCTTGCATTATTAGTGTCGTTACTTTCTGACGTCGAATGAACAGTGAAACGCTAAAAATAACCATTCCAGTTCTGCAGGTTTTTATATGAAAAGAAGTCAAAGTGCTCAATAAAGTGAGATCATTTTATTCCGAGAAATTTTAGATCAGTATTTTGGCAAGCAAAAACTGATGAAGGCAAAAAGCACTAATCTGAGACTTGATGAAAAAAAAAAGGTAAAAAAAAAAAATGACGAATACTACAAAAAAAAAATAAAAATAAAAATAAAATAACCCGTTTATTTTGGCATTCAATCAAAGAAAACTCATGGTAAATGCCAACTGCGGTGCAGTAGTTAACAAGTTCTTGCTTCGCGTAACGACTTCGATCTTGATAGTTGACTCCATTTTTGTGGCCTTATACCATATTATGTTAAGCTTAATAAATAATCTATAGTGATCGCGTGGCTGAGTGGTTAGAACCTATGAATCCCACCATGGTCGATTTGTCAGAGAGAGGATTTCATGCTGTTATTGGCCCTGAGGAGGAGATCCCAGCGTTCTTGGGTCAACCATGTATTTATTTTCTTGCATTATTGGTGTTGTTATTTTCTGACGCCGATAAAACAGTGAAACGCTACAAATAACCATCTTAGCGTTGCGGGTTTCTATATTAAAAGAGGAAATCAGAATGCTCAACAAATTTTATTCCGAAAGTGCCTGAAAGCCATACCACTGGTTAGCCGAAGCCTTGTGAGTAAAATTCGGTATACGGAACTATTCACAGGTTTCCGATGGTCGTACAAGCATAAGTCACAAGTCTTCGTAACGGAGAATTTGAGCCTTGTTTAAATTTTATCACGCCAAATTACCGGACCTCTCGGAGAAACTGTAATTAATGTCCGCGCACCATAGTTGCAGTATAAACTATTGGTGTGCTGTGTGTGTGTTGAACAAATACAAATATGCCCGAGCAGGCGTCTGCAACAGGAATTGGCTAAACGCGCTAACAAACGTGTGCGCTTGAAAACGAATAGCCAGACATAACAGATAGATACATATGAACAGACTGAGATAGATAGATAGATAGATAGATATGAACAGACTTAGATAGATAGATAGATAGATAGATAGATATGAACAGACTTAGATAGATAGATAGATAGATAGATATGAACAGACTTAGATAGATAGATAGATAGATAGATAGATAGATAGATATGAACAGACTTAGATAGATAGATAGATAGATAGATATGAACAGACTTAGATAGATATGAACAGACTTAGATAGACCAGGTCCGGCATAAATATTTACCCATTATTTAAACAAAAATTATAATATACCTATTCGTAAAAATAGTTACAAATTTTGCACAAGGCTTCCTAACATTCTTTTTTTAATTATCGTTTACATTTTAATTACAAATGGCGACTCAAACAAAACCTTTATAGTTACACCACGTTGTAACACCGGTTTCCGGACGATCACCAAAGTTAAACAATGTCGATCCTGGTCAGTACCTAGATGGGTGACCTGCTGGGAATACCAGGTACTGTAAACTTGGATAATGGCTCGGAATTGTTAATCAGAGGGCCGAGTTCCAATTACCGTTGGCTTCTCTTGCGCAGAAATATGTAGGTATGAATCTACCTCTCCCCCTCCCAGCTATACCTTAATTAAAACGTGTTTCACTAAATATTATAACCTCCACCGACAAAAATTATTACAATCTAAAAATATTTTCTGGCTTTAAATAACCTACAAAGGGTTGTTAAACGAATCAATTAAAAAAAAACGTGATCAATTTGCGGCATTGAAATTGGCTGGCATGAAGAATTGTGATGTGGTAAAACAGTTAAATGTTCGCAGAAAAAACTGTTTTCACTGTGTGGAAAAAATTTTCAAGGGGAGTAAACAACCTCACCGAATCCAATTCTTGGATAGAACCGTTCAGTTCTAATTATAGAAAACGCCTAAGAATAACAGAATCATAAAAACCAAAGAGAGAGAGAGAGAAAAAAAAAAGAAACACTTAACATTAACTAAGAACACCAAAATTCTTGAAAATGGTGAGTAGATCAGCTGAAATAGATTGGAACTAACAAACATTTGAACAATTTACACTATATCTTGAAAAGGAATTTCTGACTTACGCACAAGAAAAATATCAGGAAAAAAAAAAAATTAAAATATGTATCCTGTCAGTCATTTTTAGTGAAATATGCATGACAGAAATTTATCTAAGAATTATTATAATAGACTGTTATATATGAATACAGTGTCGCTGCCGACACTTGAGTTTGAACATATATCACAAGTAAGTAAACACGGGCGATCCCATTATTGAGTTAAAGTAGACCACGTGACCATAGGGGAAAAGCATATATGGGAGATAGCGTGTGTCTAATTGATCTACATTTCTAGTCTAGCCTCTATTACTATTCGGATAACCAATTATACTCTATCTCTATTACTATACGGACCGCTATTCTCTATTCTATTCACTACACTATCGGATCACTATACGGTGGTTACTTTCGAACGAGTATTATCGAGCAAATACTATTAGTGCGAATGATATTCGAAGGCATCTGAACCAGTATTATTCAACGGCGTTACTATAGTTGTATCTGCGATTACAAAGTCTCTACTACAACGAGCATTACTAAAGTGACAACGGGTATTCGTTGACATCATAAAACATACGATTGATGAAGAAGATATCAAAATTCGAAGGATAGCGAAAGATGTCTTCCAAAATCTAAACAAATTATTAAGAGACAGGAAAATTTCGATGGAGTGCTTAACTCCTATGTAATATCAACTCTCCTATATAACAGTGAATGCACACACGAAGAGAATGCAATTTCCATCCATGTTATCATGGGCGGAAATTTAGAGCAAAGAGAAAATGTTACAATGAGAATGAAGTGGACAATTGTGAGAGGACGGAAAGTGCGACACTGAGATCCGAAGACATATTGGGGTAGCCAAAGACACATTCCAAAAGTTAAGCAGAGTATTACGAGACAGGAAAGTTTCGTTGGAAACAAAGAGTACTGAACTGTAACGTGATATCTGTCCTTCTGTATGGCAGCGAACGCTGGACAATCCCCTCAAAAATGAAGAAGAGAATTGAAGCAACAGAAATGTCGTGCTACAGAAAGATGATGAAGATACCATGGGCCGGACATGTGATCTTCGACGAGGTTTTGGAGAAAAGGAGACAAAGAGGAAACTTGTACTTAACATCAGGAAGAGGCAGTTGAAATTTCTGAAGCACGTAATGAGGAAGGAGAGCTTGGAAAATATGATACACAAAAGACAGATTGAGGGAAAGAGGAACAATGGAAAGCAGCGCGTAACATGTTTGATGGGCTTGAGCAGGCGGATGGCAGAATAGGGTCTGGGAGAAATAACAAAAAGACAAAACTTATTAAGAGGTACAAGGCACAGGAGGACGTGGAGGACCATGATCGTCTACGTCCTGAAGAGACACAGCACATAAAGAATGTGGAAAGAAGGCTTGGAGAATTTGGTACTTACGTTACTTAAGGTTGACGAAAGATGGTAAGCTGCGGAGCGCCATGAGCTCTGTATTTCGAAATGAATCCTTTATTCAACCCACGAACTTAAATTCTTCTCATTCAGCCCTTAAATCGTCATTAATTTTGTTACTTCGTTCTTTTCTTAATTCGTCCTTGTAGCCTAGTTTCCTCTCGCTTCTCTAGATTCATTGCCTGATACAGGGATTGAACTCATGACGAACAGGTAAACTGTAACACATAACCCATGTCTTTATCCATTAGACTATTGTAGGACAATCGGTCTGTGTGCGTTTAGAAACTTAAACTCAAAGTCTGCTCTTTTCTGATCACAGGCTTCTATATGGTGCTCATTTCCATGATGGGCTTACTGATTCTGTTCTTTCCTGATCAAAGACTTCTATATGGTGCTTGATTTGATGCTGAGCCTACTGAGGAAGTTATCAGAGTCAAAGTAATTATAACAACCAAGATAAGAACAACAGTTTGAATAAATCAATGTATAATAATTTTTCAGAAATCCAGATAAATATAAACATTAGCTCAATCGAGTAAGGGAAATAAAAGGATAGAAATGTTATATAACCAAGTTAAGAGAGTCTGCATGAAAATTAGCATTCGATTCCCCATTTTTTTTATATGGACTTGGCACTCCTCCTCAATTTTTCCTTCATTCTTCCTTTTTCTTTTATCTTTCTTTTTTTCTTCACAATTAATTTACCTTATATATTATGCCTTTAAATTCCTTGAGGAACATAGGGTCACAAGATATCGTTCTGGTTTCTGTAACAACCAGTTTTTTAAGAGAGTAGGCTGTTAGTCTACTACACAACCCCCAACGTGGAGGGCCAGATTTTGAATTCAGAGTTGTCCTTCTCTTAGACCATTTGCCAACCAAGACTATAGAACCCAGTCTGTCTTGCTATTTACTCATAGCTGGGGGAGGATAAGCGAATTCATACCTTTTTCGACGGGTATTAGCACGTAAGTGAATTCGACTGGAATTCGAACTCGGTTCCCCGATTCCTCAATCCGAGCTGTTATCCATTACTCCAGCGTGCCTCCTCAATCTACCTTACTGCCCAGCTTTTCTTTCTTTTTTTCTCCAATCATTTTCCTTCCTTTTTTTTTGTCCTCTCTATATCTATGCATGCTCTTTTTTTTCTTTCTTCCTCTTTCTTGCTAGCATTCTCATGTCTTCTTTATCCTGTATAATATTAGGTGTGTGCAAAAGTTTCCAGCGTTCTTATTTTGAAAACGAAATACTGAGATAGTTGAAAACCATTTTTCAATAAGGTTGATTCGAATCATTAGAAGAAGCGTGGCGTAAAGGTCTGAACTGGTAGAACTAAAGCTCATACAGACGTTTGCCATAGAACTAGTGACAGAGTAGCGAAAGCCTTGTAACGTTGTATTTATAGGAAATAAGCTGCAGAGTGAGGTTGGAAAATGAGGATTGGGCGGCTCCAGCCCAAATATAACAGCAATACTCTATTTTTTATTAAATAGGCCAAAACTATAATCTCCCTTATGCAGAAAATGTCATATATACAAACCACTACCAGTGACAGAATGTTAAAATGTAACAGTTCACTGTAAACACCGATCTATACACTAGATACAGTAATAAAAGACAATCAAAAATTGCAAAGATACACAGTGGGCCATTCGGCTATTAGCATGCGTTTTAGAAGAATGAGGAACACTTGTACGTTAATGGGATTTTGAAATTTTTGAATGCGTGAGAGCAGAAGAGGGCTCATTTGCAGAAGAAGATTTCTGGCCGCGTTCAGAGAATTCTTTTCGTTTCTTTAAAGTATTTTTATCATAAGACTTTGGAGAGTTTGAGCGGCTGACTTTTAAAAGTGACGGTTCTGATGGACTTAGTGTTATCAGCCCAAGTAGTCTTTCCGCTTTCGCGTCACGTACTGGTGAAAGAATTAATGATTCCTCTATTCGGCCACATACACCATGGTTTACATGATCTCGCACGATGTGCATAGACATTGCCATCTCGTATGATAAAACGTCTTAAATTAAGAAACTTTTACAATATAACAGACTAGAAATAAATAAAAAGAATCTGGCATTTAAACACAACCGTTCCAGTAATAATAGGAGCACTCGGAATGGTTAAAAAGAGTACTGATATATACATTAAAAAAATCCCAGGAATCAAAGATTGTGCACAAGATCATCAATCACATTACAAACATTCATAATATATATATATATATATATATATATATATATATATAAGCCCAGACAGTCTGTTTCAGGCCTGACGATTGTGTTTAAGCATGAAACAGACTGTCACTTCTGGGTGTAGACTTCAATGTCCACTCTAATATTTACATACTCTCCCTCCATGATATTGAGCACTTTAACCCATAAATATTGCATGCCTTAAAAGTGTATATATATATATATATATATAGAGAGAGAGAGAGATAGATAGATAGACAGATAGATAGATAGATAGATAGATAGATAGATAGATATATATTAGATCTGATCAAACAGATTGATAGGATAATGAAACAAATAGAAAATGTTTAAGGATTTAACATGTTTAACTTTTATTTCAGCTTCATCAGAAATGAAAGAGAAAATTAAATTTTGGTATTTATTTTTATTTCTGTGTTGTTTTTCATTGGTTAAATAGACTTCACGTGTATTTGTCTTGTCTGGAAGCGTGCGTGTGTATAATTCTAGTGTGTTTGTGGTTGAATTCGTTCGTAATACATACAAATAAAACAGACCATAACTTCGATTTAATAAATAATATACAAAAGAACATCATCTATTACGCAGAAAATATTTAGAAGGAATCCTTATTAATATTTTCCAAACAATAAATACACTGCAAACGTGCTTTATTTTATCATCAACTTTTATAAAAGCCATAATTCAAGAAACTGAAACTACAACCGGTGCAATTTAAATCAACCAAATACCGCAAATTCTGCACAGATCAAGATTATGACATTCGAAGAACCAGGGAAAAAAACTTGTCTGAGCCGTTAGCGGATATTGAGTTTAACAACCAGTGATGACGATGCTTCAAAGCAATCTTCTGACTTGAAGATTGCGTTTAAGCATGAAACAGATTGCCGCTGATCAGTGTTGATCTCAATGTCCACTTTTATATTCACACACGCTCTAGCCTTGATAATGGATACGTTAACACATAAATATTGCATACTATGAGACTACATATATATATATATATATATAAAGCGGCAAAAAATCTCCTCATAGATATATTTTTACTGTAATGAGTTCAGTGCAATACACTATGATAGATATGAATAAGCTGAGATAGAGAGAAAGATAGATGCATAGATGTATAGATAGATAGATAAATAATGAATTGAATCCCCACTCTCCATGACGTTTCAGCAAGTGATAGTCGATTTTCTGATTTTTTTGTTGTCAGTATACTAAGTTTGATGCCGTTAATTTATGCGGTTGATGGGGTGTTCGTATTATTGGTGTTAAGTTGTTTTTTCTCTTTGTGTGCGTGTGTGTGTGTGTGTGTGTGTGTGCGTGCGGGAACGCGCGTGCATGTGTGTGCATGTTTGTGTGTGTAACTGTTTCTTAAGTCCTTTTTGGTTGTTCATCTATGCGATCATAAAGGTTTGGTTCTCAAAGGAATATTTTTGAAATCTATTGTTTCCTTTCTTTCTTTAATTTTCCCGTAAACATACGCACACATACACATTTCTATGCACGTACACTCACTAACTTACAAACGCCTACACTCACCCACACACCTCGCTTCTGGTTCGTGTTTTAAAAGACAACACCGCCATGATGAGCAGGCATAAAATGTTTAACTTCCGGTTTATAGATGCGCCATCTGTTTGTTCTCCGAGATAACAAACATAAGGGGCTGATGGACTTACCATAAACATGGCGATGAGATGATAATGGACTTCTTAATGTAACATGAGTTGTTGGATGCTTGTAAAAAAAGTTTCCAACATCGAAAACAACAAAGAAAGAAATAGAAACATATTTAGAAGCATTTCGATGTTACATAAACACAGAACGAGTTCCCCTAGTAACTTCTGTCTCTATTCACCATTCAAAAAGTTCGTATCTATTTAAAGCTTGTGCCTGTATTCAAAGCCGGTGTCTCCATTTTAAACCTGTGTCTTCATTTAAAATCTCCGTCGCTACTGAAAGCATATGCCTCCATCAAAACTTATGTCAATATTCATAACGTGTGTCTCTTTTTAAACTTGTGTCACTAATTAAAGCATATGCGTCTATTTTAAACCTGAATCAAAACCCCTGTTCTCCAGAGAGTAAGAATTATTCTTAACCTTGTATTTCAAAATCGAGGTGATTTTATACAGAGTAGAGATGTTAACCTCATGCTACGCTGTACTCTTTTCACTTCTGGTATAAATGACAGGGTTCGAACCTGCGTCCTCTTTTGTAGGGGAAACCACCCTAACACGAAAAAAAAAAAACACTACGTCTACTCAAACATGGGTTTCCACAAAATAACTTTTGGAGTAGTAGCAAATGCGTAATTAAATAAATAACTTCACAAACATACTGCTGCGAAATCAAGTTTGGAGTCGGGGAAGAATGATCATCAACACTATCCCAGGTCATTCCAAAACTACCTAACGATATTATTAGGCTTTGTTAGCTTTCTGTATGGATGCACCTAATTCATTTATATGCAACGTCAAGCCGATTCTGGAACCCCTTAATATATTTTCTCTTTTCTATTGTTATTTACTAAGCTTAGCTTAGTTTGGACACAAGACCACAAGTATGGGGCACCCAGTGAAGGTCGAACTCACTACTCCGTAGAAATGTTCAAGCAGTCTAGTTTGTTAAATATTCCTTCATTCCATCGAGAATTTTTTCTCTTTTCTGTTGAAGTTAACCCGAGTTTAGATACATTTGTATCTTAATAAGTCTAAAGCGTAATGTTTAAAAAAGGGCTTTTATTTTAGGAATTTTCAACATAATCTCCTTCTTTGCTATAGTATTTATTTAAGTGATGAATATATAGTCACGTTGAAATTCAGCTAGCTACGTGATATGCTACGAACTTATTGATCCACCTGGTATTTATCTGGTCATTAAATTAAAAACATGTACATTGCTAATTTTATAGACGATAACTCTGGGAGAATGTTTGGAAAATGTGAACATCTGAAATACGGCTGGCGTTTGGTGTAATGTATGTATTGAAGGTTAAGTTTAGATGTCGCGATTTTGTAACTCTTTCAAATTTGGCGGATTCAAGGAAAGAATGACGCAACAGAAAATATGTTAATTAGAAAGCTCCAGAAGCAGGCAAAAATTGCATCTAGTTTAGCTTTGGCAAGCCTATCTTTAAAAAAAAAGCACTACAGAAACGTATCAACCAAAAATAAAACAAAAAAAGTGGTCATATTGAAAGATATCAGCGAAGTGTAAGGAATTATTTACATGCAGACTATACTATGTTTTGTTATCAGCCGTTGTGCTCGCCGGCGTTCATCCAGAAGCTTGTTGATTCAGGTGACCTTCATGGAATTTCGATCTGAACCCTTTTTCAATCTACATCAGGCTGTTCTCGTTCTATTGACCCTGTCAAGTTCTTATATTGTTCACCTTGTTTCCACCGAGTCCAACACTCTACCTGAACTTATAATTACTGTCGTCAAATCCACAAAGCAAAATTTTAATCCACTAGGCTATTGTTCCGTAGGACAATTCTGAGTGGAGAACTTCGAGCCTTTAACTATACAAGACAATGCCCCTTCAAATATACGGCAAAGCTGACTACTGCCCATCTTGTAAAAAAGACAGGGAATTAAGGAGTTGGTCCACACCCTCTTCAGATATTAATTGAATAGAAAACTTGTTGTCCAACATTAAAAGAGATGCATGTGAGAAAAATATACAGCATTCGAGCAAAGAACATCTCCGGGAAGCAAGTTATGTTAAATCCGAAATAGTAGAAAAATTAACGAAATCAATGGTTGGAAGACTGCTGAAGGTCGTAGAATGTCAAGTTGCCCATATTAAGCAAAATAATAATTTTATTCAAATATAAGAAAAATTGTGTTACTCAAATAAAAATTTATGTGGAGAATATCTTTTGGATTTATACAGGGTGTAAATAAATGAATACAAGTTTTTAAACTATTATAATGTAAAGTATGCAATTATGAAAAATAACATATGTTTTGAAACACGTGGGTATGAAAAGGGGTTTATGAAATTACAACAAATTTTCAATTGTTTCTCCATTTTGTTGTATAAGCAAAGTTGCACGTTTGATCAAATTATTGACAGACTATCAATAACTTGAAGTGTGCGCTCAGCTTCTAAGGTATGTCTGCCATTTGTACAAATGCTTTAAATATAATGTTTATAGTCAGATAAAATTAATGTTTAAATTTAAACGAATAGGAATGGCTACCGAAAGACATGTAACGATTAAATATAACGTTTATAGTGATAAAAAATAATATTGAATTTTTAAAAAAGTTAAATGTTTTAAAAATTACTTTTTTTTTAATTATTTCATCTCAAGCAAAGCAACAAAGTCACTAAAACGCAAGGGTGTTACCGAGTGTGAAAGAATAAAAGAAAAATATTATTTCGAAACGATAAAAATGAAAGAAAAGAAATTAAGAAAACGGAAGATAACGATTGACATTGCCTTTATATTTAAGATCAAACTTGACTGGAAAGTAAATATTCGTTAACTTTTTACTCTTTGTTTATGATCAATTACTTAATTATTTGTTATTTATTAATATTATTACATTTCAATGAATTTATGTGTGTATTCGGAGTTTTTTAATCGAATTCACCACAAACAAAGCAGTAAAAACATTAAGACACAAAGCGTTAAAAAAAACAGAGACATTTTTATGGAGCGAGAACAATAGACGAGTAATCAGAAAGACAGTAGATAACGATTAAGATTGCATTTAAATATTTGAAGATCAAGGTTAGCCGGAAAGCATGGAGCCGTAAGAGCGTTTCACACGCGAGAAGTGCGAGAGAAGAAACTGCTACATAGAACTTACGGTTACATCTAACCGTTTTAACTGTAACAGGAAGAGATTTTGCCTCCAACCGTTTATATTTCGGGTATTAAAATAAAGTTAACAGATATAGACTTCCAAATGTCCTAACGGGAGGTATGCATTTCTTAAATAGGGTAATTGCACCTTGCTTTACTCTATCCCGTAGATTCTTTATTAGTGTTGATCTTAGCAAACTTAGTATACGATTTTTCTTTACTGATTATATCAACCAATTTTACCATTTCCTTTTGAGGAACCAATTTACAACTTTTTGGAATAATGAAATAATCTGCATCGCTACTCTTTGGAACCATTAAACGGGAGCCACTGTATCTTAAAACTGTATACGTAATCGATATCAATCCCATCTCGAGCAACTATATGAACGTCAGCCCACTTGGTAGATCGGATTGTTGCATTGACGCTGTTAGACAGTTACTTTTGCACAGGGAGTTCTCAATCAGTGGAGCATTCCCTTCCCTAGGAGGGAATTTCAGGGTTTCAGTGGAGAGATTGGGTCACAGATTGATAGACTCAAAATGTTAGCTTTCGAACTCTCCAAGGCGGCAATGGGCATCGATCCGGGAAACTGAGAGGTCACGCTGGGTTTTCTTTCTGCTCGATCGTGTGAATCCATGTAAATGTATACGTATTAATAGGGGATAATAATGAAGATTTTCTATAATATATGCATATTATTTGAACCTTTTTTAGTCGGACAATTTTGGAAAGGGGTAATGACATCTTGACTTATGCTGAAAAGGTGCATCAAGCAAAATAGATTGGGACCCACTGCTTTAATTTAAGTAAAAAAATCAGAATTTTTTCAAACCTTCCCCAATGCAAAAACTGGCGCAATACAATCTTCCTGATCGAATTATCTTTTCTATCATTTAGCCCTAAGCTACACTTCTACATTCCACAATCCCACTAGCCCGAGATTTTACAGGTGGGAGCCACCATACCACGTCCATCGCCATTCCCTTCGTAAAGCAGTAATAAGAAGTAAGTTCCATTCGGAAAGCTTCTTTCCAAGAACTGCTGCTTTGTGGGACAGACACCCGGCAGGATTTTTCCCAGTCATTACAATCTTGACCTCTTCGAGTCTAGGGTTAACCGTTATCTTTCCTACATAGCCCCATGATCTTCACTTCTTGCCTTTTGCTGTGTTCATGCAACACCACACACTAACCTTCTACCTTCAGTGGCTCTTTGGCCTTGTATTAGGTGAAACATTCGTAAAAAGATAAGTTAAAACCTGATCTATTTGGTGGGGTTTTTTTTCGCAGACGCCAGGTGAGATTTCGATAAAAGGTGGGATTTCGAATGCTGATTTTCAAAGTCGGCCTCTTCAATGGGAAAATTGGATTAAATAGCCATACAAATGCCCGCAAATCTAGCTGTCGGTTTTCGAGCCCAGGTTAAAGATAAGAATTCGAATGCTGATTTTAAAAATAGCCAAACTCTTCCCAATCAGAAAAAAAATGGATTAAATAGCTGCGTAATTCCTGCAAACCTCAGTGGTCGGTTTTCGATCTCATGTTAAAGTTAGTATTTTGAATGCCGATTTTCAAAATCAGCAATCTTACCCCCCATTGGGAAAATTCGATTAAATAACCACAAATGTCAATGGTCAGTTCTCGAGTCCAGGTTCAAGATTGAATTTCGAAGACTGATTTTTTAAAATAGAGACGCTCTTTTCATGTTACAAGCAGGAACAATACAGTTTTTTTCTCACCATTTTCCACCACCATTTATGGTTGTGTAGTTCTCGGCTAAATTCAGTAAATATCTATACAAAAAAGAAGATACTTTAGTTCAACCAGGTCGATGGGATAGTTTGAACTGGCAGGCATTTCTCACTTCGACCATTAAAGTAAAGCAATTATCTCCCTATCTTCTCCCTGTACCTCCTCATCACTCTTTATACCGAGTAAATAATAAAACAGTCTTTAGATCTACAAGATATCGGCGTATGACATTATCATTTCTGATTTCTTGCTTCTTTTTCCCATTCCCTTTTCATCTCAGTTTTCAAATTTCACATTTTACGGAGCCCTTTTAACTTCCTTGTTTCATTTTACGGACAATAATTTCATCCGACACGAGACCATTAATTTAACACTCTCGTCTCGCTTTTGTCCTTTGCTTGTTTTGTTTTTTTTCGTTTTTGTATGTTATTGTTCTGAAACAATGCTCTTCAATCACTCCCTTGTAAGCGATTTAAGCCTTTAAGCGAGCGTGGGCACTTATTACTCTTCATGCGTCCCGTCTTCTTTTTAATATCTGTGAACTGGTGGACGGACAGTTGCATACCAGACAACTGCGTCCCTGGACATTTGCGTCCCTAGATAAATGCGTACCTCTGATAATTTTTTGAGGTTACCACTTTTGTTTTTAAAGAGACGTTTAATATAGAAATTTGCACGCCTATAATTTTAATTACTCTAAACAAGCAGAAAGCTAGTTACCATAAATAAAAAAAAGAGAGAAAAATTTTTTTTTTTTTTTTTTTTTAAGCAAGGGAAAATTAATCTAGTTGTTCCAGTGCACTCCAGCAGGGCGTACCACAAACATCTGAATAGATTCTGGATTTTATAGATTATATTTTTATTTGGAATTGATGGCTAAGTTCCGAAAATCAAACACTGGTGGAAAAATATTTGTGAACGAGGAAAATCCCAGTTATCACTATCATAAGAAAAACGCCGATGAAACAAAAACATACAGGCAATGTGTAGAGCGATCTTGCAACACTGTTAATCTGTCATTGCATTTTAAACAAAAATAAACTTTTATTTTTTTTATTTGTATTCCTTTTATTCTTTTTTTTTAAAAAATTATGATTGCTACAGTGTAACCCGGATATAAGAGAAACCCGGACATAAGATATATTTTCTCTGGTCCCAAATTAGAGCCTAAACAAAATAGACCAAACCCGGATATAAGAGAAACCTGGATATAAGAAACACCCGGATATAAGATACTTCTTTTCCGGTCCCGACAACTCTCTTATATCCGGGTTACACTGTACCTATGCTTTTTTCAAAATGTATGGTAGTTGCCTTTAAAAGCTTCAAAAATTATCAGACGTACGCAATTAACCAGAGACATTTGACTAGGTACGCAATTATCCAGAGACATTTGACTAGGGACGCAAATATCCAGGGAGGCATTTGTCTAGGGATGCAAATATCCAAGGACGCAATTGTCTGATACGTATTTGTCCAGGACGCAAATGTCAATTACGCATCTGTCCTAACACCCTGTGAATTGCTGTGAAATTTTGGAAAAGATACCGGAGTTGTTTATCGTTGCCTTTTTCAGTGTATTTGAATTCAATTTTGTCCTTCTTCTACATTAACTGCCACTTATGCCGTTTAACTTGCTATTTAAACTATATCTAGCGAGGAGGGGGGGAGATGGAATGTTGCCTTTTGCAAGTGCATTAATGTGAAAACCGTGCGAAGAAAAGGGGACTTTCGATTAAATTTTAGTGTTTTATGCAAGGTATATAGTTTTTGAATGCGTGGGTAGCTTAGCGGTTATCCGCACAGAAATTGGAACCGGCATGCCGAATTCGAATTCTGATCGAGATTGTGACATTTGATTCGAACTGCTACCCTTAGGAAAGGCATGACTCTTCTCTCTTCAACTATAGGTTATATAAGCAGGATAGATGCTATCCAGGACAACTTGCTGCATCCACTTTCGCATAAATACATTTTGGAAAAGGTATGAATCTGTCTCTTCTTCCCCCTCCCCCCAGCTATGCCTTAACACGCAGGATAGAGTGGACAATCTACCTTTTGATGGTAACGCGACATCAGTTAACTTTCCCAAGAATGTATAACAATTCACAGATAATAAAATAAAGGAATCTGTGGTGAGCCATCGTTGCTTACATCTTGGAGGGACATGACATTTTTTTCATGAAATAAATCTAAAGCTTCTTTAGTCTTGCACAAGTGAAAGTCATCTCATGAAGATACACAATGATGCTCGAAACATTATAAATTAACTTTACCAGTGCTATCAAAAATGATGTTTATAAATATAAAGCAGAACTAAAATCGTATTATTATTATTATTATTATTATTATTATTATTATTATTATTCTCTGCTACTTCTTACTCCTACTCATCCTTCTCTTCTTCTTGCTCCTCCTCATCTTCTTGCTCCTCCTCCTTTTTTCTTCTCGCTCCTCCTCCACTTCCGACCGTCTTCTTTCGCCTCATCCACCTCTTCTTCTTCTTCCATCTTTTCTTGTTCTTCCTCGTCCTCGTCCTCCTTTCTCCTCCTCTACCTCCTCTTACTTCTTCTCTTCTAATTACTCCTCTTCTTCTTTACTTCTTCTGGCACCTCCTCTCCCTCTTCTTGCTCTCATCCCCCTACTCCTCTCCCTCTTATTCTTCTTTCTCCTCTATTACTTCTTCTTGGTTTTCTTCTTGCGCCTCATACTCCCCTTCTTCTTTCTCCTCCTCTATTTCTTCTTGCTCTCTCTCCTCTTCTTTTTATTCTTCTTCTTCTTGATCCTCATCCTTTTTTTCTATTTTTCTCTCTCCTCCTCCTCTTCTTTTTCTTCTTCTTCTTCTTTTTCTTCTTCTTTGTTCTGTGTCCCTTTAGGACGTGGGTGATCATGGCTCATCTCAACTTCCCATCATTTTTAACTCTTAGTAAGGTTTGTCTTTTCGCTATTTCTCCCAGTCCCACTTCTGCCATCCATTTACACAAGCTCGTTATGTTGGTTATTCACTGTTTCCCTCTGTTCCTTTTGCATTCAATATGCCCCGCGAATGTCAAATTCTCCAAACCCTCTTTCCTCATTATATGTTCCAGAAATTTCAAAAGTACCTTTCTGATTCTAACTATGAGTGTCCATTTTGTTTCCATTTTCCTTAAAAACTTCTATCAGGTTGGTGCAAAAATAATGTCGTTTTCTCACATATGTTACTATGTGAGAAAACGACATTATTTTTGCACCAACCTAACATGTTACTCACATGCGCAGTCAATTGTATTCGCAGCATCTTTCTCTGCTGCTTCGTCTCATTCATATATAGGAGAACAGATATTACGTAACAGTTCAGCACTCTTTTATTTGTGTTTGTTTCTGACGATTTTTTTCCTTTTTCTTAATACTTTACTGAGCTTTACTGTGTAACTGGTATCGGCGCGGAAAGTTGAATCGGCGAGCCAGGTTCAATTTCCGGGGTAGTCTATTGCGTTCACTTTTGCACTAAGGCCCTTTGGAAAAGTCTGAATCCATCTATTCTCCCTCTAGCTATGGGTTTAATAGCAGGATATGCTGGGATATCTAGTCTTAAGTAGCAGGTAGTCTAGAACAACAACAACAACTTTGAACTAAAACCCGTGAAGAATGCAAGTGGAAACCATTCTATGTCATGTCACTGATAATAAAGAAAAAGATTCTATGGAGATAATCATTACTGTGGTCTTGGGGGGATTTGGCATTTAAAAAATTCGTTCACACTTCTGTCCTGTCCTTTTAACAGGAGTTTATACCTTGTTTCTTGTTTAGGATTAGGTTTCAGATTCCTTCTAAAATCCTTTCATTCTCTGTCACTCCTCTTGCGTCGTAGTGGCATTATAGCCTCGCTTGGAGTCAATTGATTTAAAAAAAGAATGAAACTTCCTCCTTACCAATGGAACACGAAGGGAATGAGGATTGTTTGCCGGCGTGTATATAGCATGGTGGTTCTAACTATAAAGGTATGAACTTTTGGAACTAGGGAATGTAGCTCGTGAGAACATTTTCCATGGAAATAGCAATATAATAGCGAGAGACATGCAACATCGCGTCTGTCGGAGAAGTGTAAAATAAGTGATGGTCAGTCTTTTATATATATAAGTAAACACCAATATACACTTATATATGTGTATATATTGGTAAAACAAATGCTTGACACTTAATGAATATCGAACTAACTCACCATGAGCCAAAGTCTGTATGACTAGCTTACTAACCACTGTTCCATAGCGAGTCTCCTCCTCCTCATATTGTTTACATTGACGCACTTACAGCTGCTGGGTGTTGACACTGTTGTTAGTACAGATCTAGCGCCTCATTATAAAGTAATTAAATACATGTCGTTTTTAAATTCACCGTGGGAGGGTAGACTCAGGGTCAAGTGTCCGGGAGCCCGTGCCAACCAAAATGCCTATAAGAAATTTATATATTAGCTATCATCAATAGTTTCGATTTCTACCATCTACACCTGTAATGAATCGACTCGTAACAGAATCAATTTCGACATACTGCAAAAAAAATTTAACTTATTAAAAAAAAATCCCCCGCTCTCTTGACAATACTTGGATCCTGCTGGGGACCCTTGGTGACCCCAATGTCGTACCAACCACCAGTGTCGGCATACCTGGGAATTTTGTTAACTTTATTGTCTCATTACCTATGAAAATCTCAGGCCTATCTGCCGTTATTGACTGCATTAGAAGCGCCCACTTCTTCCTCAGAACTGTAACTCCTGAGAGAATACTTCCCTGACAACTACAACAGTCAACCTATATCTATCCTACACGTCCTCATAATATGCAACAGTTACTTCTTTCGCTCTCTCTTACAACAATCTGAATTGTTAACCCTCTACCTTGAGTGGCTCTTGGGCCTTGTATTAGGTGAAATAACAGTAAAAAAAATGCCAGTTGATAATTTTTTTAAATTTAAGAACTACTTCACAAAATCAAAAATACCCCCCTATCAATCAGCAAATACATTAAAATTTGTCGACTTTTTTCAAACCATTTATTTTTTTCACAGTTTTTCTGAGCAAAAATTCAGCCTGTTTCTACGTTCTATCAGCGGCATTTTAGTATGTCTCTTTTCAGAATTTTTAGAACCCGACCCATTTCAAAATCATCATCATCATCTGTTCCGTTTAGCGCTTCCCTGTAATTGTGGTGTTATATTCCGTGCTAATAGGAATATAAAACAAACACGGTGGACAAAATAAGTAAATGTTTATTGTAAAATAAACCAGTACAATAAGAATAAAGGTAACAGTTATGCAAAAGGTCGTCGTAAGTCAATCCAGTAGTGAGTGCTACTATTGGAAGGTCGGTAGTTCTCGTGTAAGTCTGAGTCGTACTCAACAGATTCCAGCTAGATTCCTGTAGTCCGGATACTTTCAGTAGTTACTACCTATAGTGTAGTTAGTTATTGGGGTGACAGGTTATTCCATTACATCATGTGGCTTATGGGGACATTCAAAGCAAAATAGGGCAATGATTTTCCGGTTCCTTTTACATCGGGGATGTTGAGGTCGCCTCGTCCCTACTCTCAGAGGTTCCACCGCTCACTGTTAAAGCCATTGACCACTGAGGCGCATCTCTTACTTCCAGGTTGGCGACGCTTGGCACAGGTAGGTTGGAAAGAGGCGTTCCCCTTCACCGGTCGGGTCGAGAAACCATTCCACCTACTCTCACAGTTTAGCCGGCAGGTCGATGCCGTTGAGTGGGGTGTGGATGTTGCAGTGCCCATGTAACTTCTTGAAGCTGTGTTTGAGAGCTGGATGTATGTCGTGGACTAGTACAGTTCCACATCCCATTGCACCTGAGTAAAGCAGGGTCGGCCACTTCGCTGACGATACCCCCCCCACCCATTTCAAAATGCCTTACCTAAAAGTGCAGAATAATTCCGCTCTATAGACGATGCCTTTCTAATATCGACGCTCAATACTAAATTACGGGATCTTATAAATTATCTAAGCAAAATGGAACCTGCAACTGAATTGATATATGAAAAAAAAAAAAAAAAAAATTATATACTTTTTATAACCCGAGGCCAGATGGGGAATAAAATGGTGTCTTTTTAAAATCTCTCCTGCGAGTAAAAATTGATTATGTAGCTTCAAAATTAGCATTCGAAATTCTGTTTTTTTTTTTTTTTTCTTTCTTACGCTATTGTACCGAAATACGCAGCCATCTTAACTACAATGAAGATTTTATACACAGTATATCTATTTACAAAAATATCTTTATTTATAAAGATATATGAATTTAATTTATTTATTAAATATATATGAATTTATAATATTTATGCTTATGTTGCCTTTTCAGTAAATATTATAAATTCATATGCTTATGTTTCAGCGGGAGGCACGGTGGAGTAATGAAATAGCGGCTCCAATCGGAGAGGAATCGGAGAGCCGAGTTCGAATTCCAGTCAAATCCACTGATGTGCTAATACCCTTATGAATCCTTTTCTACTCACCCCTCGCCCCCAGTTATGGGTAAATAGCAGGACAGACCAGGTTCTATAGCCTTGGATAGCAACTGGTCTACCGTAGAAAGAAATAGCAACCTACTGCATGAATAATCTCCCTCGTCAGTCATGTATCGAAAGATACATGATCGCCTAAGCGTGTATCACGCATGGCACATAATTGACTGCCTTTTCATAAAGATGACTTTTTCAATGCGCCCACGTCAATATTTGATGAATCGTCAACTCCAACAAGTTATTATCATTAATCATACTTACTTTGCGCCTTCGACGTGGAGTAATGGCTAACAATCCTGTCTTGCTAGATCAATTAAGATAGAGTACTGAGGTTAATGCTTACTGGGTGACCCACACTTTCAGCCTATTACCACATCTAAACAACGCTTAGAAAATCATTTTATGAGCACTTCGACGTGATGTAATGGTTAGCGAGCTTGTCTTGCTAGATCAATTGCAATTGAACATTAAGTTCGATCCTCACTGGGTGCCCCATAATTTCGGTTTTGTTCCACATCTAAACTACGCCTAGAAAATCATTTTATGGTCAATTCGACGTTGTATCGTGGTTAGCGAGCTTGTCTCGATAGATCACTTACGACTGAATAGAGTTCGATCCTCACTGCGTGCCTCATGGTTTCGGTTTTATACTACGCTTAGAAAACCACTAATTAATACTTACCTGGCAGTTTTGTCGGGAAAAATTGTTTAAATTATTAATACAACGAGGGCCAGTTAGAAATATCTTCAGGTCGGCTAACCAATTCTTTTTAGACGGTTTCCGACTGGGGATGTACCCATTTAAAATAACACTTTTTTACCTTCCATCAGCATAGCTAATGTTAACCTCCAGGAAAATGACGCATTGCGACTACTGGGAGTAACATTTCCAACTGTCATGAAGTGGAAAGACTATATTGAATCAACTGCTAAGTCGACAGCTCAGAAAGTTGGTTCGCTTTATTATGCTAAGAATTTATCGCCAGAATTTATCTTATATTTATATTTATACGTCTACCATTCGTTCTTGCTTTGAATATTGCTGCCACATCTGGTCTGGTGCTCCTGTTATATATTTAGAGATTCTTGATAAAATGCAAAGAAAAGTGTGCAATATTATTTTCCTGGCCTGGCATCTCGTCTCACCGCCGTAATGTAGCTTCCTTCTGCCTTTTCTGTCAATACTTTTATGGCAATTATTCGGATGAACTTTTCGCTATGGTACCTAGACTTTATGAATTTAAGTACAGTACTAGATTAGCGGCAAGGTCTCATTATTTTACAGTTGAAACGGCTAGATGTAACCGTATGTTCTATGATAACAGTTTCTTTTTTTCAAATTTCTAGCTTGTGGAACTCTCTTTGATCTTCAAAAATTTAAATGCAATGTCACTCATTATCTTCTGGCTTCTTAATACTTGATCTTTTATTGTCTTCTCTTTTTAATAGTAATTTTTCTCATATTCTCTAACACTAAGTAACCGCTTGCATCCTCGTAGCTTTATTGCCTTGTTTGGGGTGAAATGATTAAAAAAAATGATATGACTCCCAAATCACCTATCTTTAAAATAATCCAATCCACTCGAAAACTGTACACATGTACGTACGAAGAAGTTTGAACATCTTGTTCTGGCTCCCAGGTTGCATCATCTTTCAAAATGTAAAAAAAATACAATTTGGTGACAGCTTAAAATTTAGTGTTCCAGAAAACCTTTCTATGATTCTGGTTTGTTTATATAAAATTGGTATAAGAAAACGGGAAGGAGGAAGAGGCACTAAACCAAAAGAAAAAAAAAATATTTACAGTGTCTGCAGGTCATTTAAGGAGTTCCAGGTGACGGCTGGCTACTTTTGAAAAATAAAATACTTATTTAAAAAGGTTTACGACATATTAAAAATGACCTTCTGGCTGCAGGGCGGAAGTCATGTTTATTTTTTGCGCGCGCATCTGGCGTAAAGGAATAATTCGTTTTTTCTTCTTTCTTTTCTATTCATTTACTTTTTTCATTCTATTCCATATTCATTCAGTAAAACAAACGATATTCCCGCTTATTTTGCCTTTTCTGAAAGGTGGCCTTTTCAGTGCGCCCACGTCGCTACCGAATGTGACACAAGGTCGAGGTTTAAATTGGGCTTAACGGGAATACTGAGGAAAATTACTCAAGACCCCTATCCACTTCTTTTGGGGACGACTTGAAGGTTGAGTAATAACCCCTCCCCCTACCTGGGACTTGAGCTAATACTATTTTAAAACTACCCAGCTGATGTCAGGGAAATGCCTTTTCAAAAAGACAGTAAGGTATTCTCATTTTTTGTTTTTTTAATTTTGCTAATGTCGTTTTCTACTAAAACCTAACTACTGAGATAATTTAAAGCTCTTAAGTTTTATTGACAATGATTGTAAGAGCGTTTTGCAATAATTTGCCGCCTGGACGATAGTTAAGGAGTTGTTTACTCAAATACTACAGAGTATGGTTACACCTTCAAAAATTTAGGTGACCAGAGCTTGGTATATATATAAATTTATCTACATATATTCTTTATATGTAAATTAAAAAGTAATATTTCTCATGAATTTTAAATGCTTTTTCTCGAATATTGTTTGCTCTAAAAGAAATGAAGATTTTTGTCGCATTCCTCTCAAGTGTAAATGAAATCCGAATTCATAGATAAAGGAAATTCTGGGGAGCGATGCAATATATATATATATATATATATATATATATATATATATATATATATATATATATATATATATATATATATATATATATAGTGGACTCTCCCGTCGTATTCAATGCATGAAGATCAAGCGGCTCAGTTCCTAGGAACCGACAGCCAGACACCAGCACATCATATGATTTGATTATAGTGGTGAAGATTTTGTACAGAACCAACCACACTTTTTAAGGAGCCGGATACAGAGACCTGGTCACCGTGTGTCACAAAGGTCCCCAACCGACTCACCTCCGGTTTTGAATTCAGAGTTCTCCTTCTCCTAGACCAGTTGCCAACCAGTCTGTCCTGCTATTTACCCATAACTGGGGGGGGGGGGGAGAAGAAGAGAATTCATACCTTTCCAATGGATATTAGCACGTAAGTGAATGTAACGGATTCGGCTGGAATTTGAACTCGGCTGTCCGATTACTCAATCCGGGCCGCTATCCATTACTCCACCGTTCTCTCTCTCTCTCTCTCTCTCTCTCTCTCTCTCTCTCTCTCTCTCTATATATATATATATATATATATATATATATATATATATCTATATATATATATATATATATATATATATATATATATACATTTATTACATTTTATTGTTTTTGAATTTCCATTCATTCTATTATTAATTTTGATATTTCATTTATGGAAAAAGGTCATAACTGAGATAATATAAATATAAGATCACATAAATTTCATAAGATAGGTACGTAATAATTGTAGGTACCATTCTCAGTTGAAATTGAAAAATCAAATTAACTTCTCCACGAGTGTTTCACACAAACAATTCGCAAAAATAAAGGGCGTAACAAAGGTGAATAATGCGACGTTTTATTGTTTTCATGTACGGTCTTCCGTACATGTGAATTACAGCCGTTTTATGGACACAAAAGCCATGCAAAAATGTGTTTTTAATACACTGGTGTTCCGTTGATTGTAATAAGCTTTACAATTTATAATCTGTAAAGTTACATCTATTTAATAACACCATTGACTAAAAACTGCACATAATTTTCACTAATTTTATAATATTTAACTTTAATGTAATAATAATAAAATAATTTAAGAAATAACAAATAATCATTTTAAAAATTCATTTTTCATCGAAAAAGTTTTTTGTTTTCAAACAATATTATCCATATTCATAAAAACAAATAAAAGCAACTAAAATCATTTGAAATGAAATAATATTTTTGTTTTATTGAGTTTTGTATGTTACAATTCAGTGCTGATTTTCGGGTAGAGTTGATCCAACTAAAAAACAAAACATGATTTGCCTTGTGCTTTTAACTTATATAATGACTAATTTGTGCAAATTTGAAATTATAGAGTTTTCGTAAAATTAGTTATGGTGGTGGAGGTAATATATATATATATATATATATATATATATATATAAAATATTTTTGCCATGACCTTAAAAAAGAAAAACATATTTATAATAAGTTCCATTTGTTCTTTTCTCTTAATAATAACAAAAATTTTGATGATAAAATTTTGTTTCATCAAGTTTGGCGGGGTTTTTTTTCATCATGCTTTGCTCTTTTTTAGCGATCTCATCGAGGTACCTATGTGTATATATATAAAATATGTGCGTTTGTGTGTGTTCAAGGTCAATTAATAGTACACGATATATTTTTATAAGCAACTTGGGATTTTGAGCAGTACTCAGGTTGCTTAAAATTTCACAAGAATTAATACTTGAGTTGCGTTAAATACTCGGCTAATTTTTTCTGCTTAAGTGCAATAAACAGAAAAGAAAAACATTTCAATGTAACTTTTTGCGGAAAGGTTCCTTGGGTTACCTTTTGAATAAAAAACAAAGAGAGAAAAGGTTGTTGGGTGTTCAAATAAAATATTTATGTAAGCGTAGGATACACAAATTTTAACTGTAATTACTTATCATGAAATTAAATTTAGAAAGTTCTTCTCTTTGATTGTAAGGAAATAAATATGAATAGTCTTTTAGTGAGGAAGAAAGAAAGTGGAGTTGCGAGAAAAGATCAAAGGGAATTCGCTGTTGCTTTGGTGAGAAAGACATGACGCTGAGATTGACTCGTGTCTTTACTGCTGTCATTCCTTCTGTCTGGTTAAATGAATGTTTGGTTTTTATGGTCTTGCATAGGCCTGTGTTTATTTACTGGCAGGAATTGATTTTATTGGGTATTTATTTTTATTAAATTGAAAATTTCAAGTTTGTTTGAAACCCGGATGGTTTCGCGAAACCCATGCTTGGTGTGTTTAATTTTGTCATTTGTTCCTTTGATTTGATGCTGTTCACTTTCGCCTACTCTATAAACTAAATTAATAGAACTGTTAGAATGCAATATAAAATCAGTGGCGTAGCTAGAGTAAACTTCACCCGGGGCGGTCCGCTCAAATGTCACCCCAATGACCCCGATTCACCCTATGCTGAATGGTTAGCTGTAGCTAAATTTTCATACATGCTCTACCTCTACTTTACTCTACTGACCGGTACCTTACTGTTTACATGTATGATCCAAGACAAAATCCAATACCAAGATTGTAGAAACCGAAACACATGAAAGCTGAAAACATTGCTATTTTTCCTACTCACAAATTTCCCGACAATTTATTAGAAAATTTCTAAATGAGGGACAAAACTGGGGGGGGGGGTCATAAATTATTTCTTGGGGGGTCATATGCCCGCCTGCGAAACCCTGTGTCTCCACCACTGTTTTTAGACTATTTTTGGCACCTTAGACTGGTTGAAAAACTTGGTTGGGGGTGACATTGTGTCACCCCTCCTGTGCTGGCACCCGGGGCGGTCCGCCCCCCCTCGCTACGCTACTGTATAAAATTACGCATTTAGTAACTATTTTTGCTTAATTTTCCGTTTTTTCTTTTCATTTTTTAAAACTTTTAAGGGTTTTTTTAGTTGTTTAATGGCGTCAATAGTAGAGTTGCTTAAGGTCTAGTCAAAATTGAGTTCACCTGCTTATAAACGAGTTGTCTATTTTTTTTAAAAAAAGTTTTCTACTATGGAATCATTTTCTTCTTTAATTATTCCTTCAATATATCGTCGCTTCTCGTCTGTTAAACTAATTTCACGTGGTGATGTCTGTGTATCTGACGGTGTTTTAACCGGGTTATCATGCTATTCAACTTCGTTGGTCCCGTTAACTCGACTACAACGTTTCTCGTCTTCTCTCTTTCTCCGCTTTCTACACTTCTATTTTTTTCTTTGCTTCGTTCTGATATGTCGCCGTAGTGAAACCGAGTTTTATCAAGTGACCCTTGAATTTGATAAGACGTCATCTCCCACTTGAATTATGGATGCGCGAACAATTTGACTGCATTTCATTCAGAACAGGCTGAATTTATTTTTTTTTTTTTTAAATTTTTTTTTTTATTTTTTTTTTTTTTGCTTTTATTCATAATTTTTTTGTAGCTTCGTTTTTGGATAAATTTTATCTCAATGAACATGAAAGTGATGCTGAAAAACATACCTTCTCGTAAACCAGTATTTTACTTTTATTGATAATTTTTTTGTAGCTTCGTTTTTGTATATATTTTATTTCAGTGAACATGAAAGTGACGCTGAAAAACATACCTTCTTGTAAACCAGTATCTGAGTTTATCTTTATTGCTAAATCGACACTGTAATTCAATAAATGTCATCGACATAGAATGTGCATTGAATAATGTATGCGTTTTCATGGTGATGTTAAGAACATGTAATAATATTCCGAAGAGGATTTAAAATCCGAAGAAACATCGAAATATTAACATAACGAATTTCTTGTTGCGGAATCAAATATGCTTGCTACTTCAAAACTATTTTTTTTATTATAGCTGCGACGATACGTGACTACTGATCGAGTTTATAATCGAATTTATAGGTAATAATGGTTTGATTTTATATTTAGTAAACATTAGTCTGGTTTATACTTGAGGCAATGAGTAAACATTGGTCGACTTTATGAATAAACATTGTGTTTCTACGTGAGTTTATAGATTCAATGTGGTCGGGTTTATACTGGAGTTTATTAGTAAACAGTATTCAGGTTTATACTTGAGTCTATAGATAAACATTACTTGGGCTTATACTTGAGTCTATGGGTAAACATCGATTGTGTCTCTACAGATAAACATTGGTCGGGATTATACTGGAGTTTATTAGCAAATATTGTTCAGGTTTATATTTGAGTCAATAGGTAAAAATTGGTCGTGTCTATACCTGATTGATTAAGTAAACATTGGTCGTGTTTGTACTTGAAACTATAGGTAATTTATACTCGAGTCTATAAGCAATCACTGGTGAGGTTTATATTTGAATCTTTAGGTAAACAGGGGTCGGATTTATACATGAGTCTATAGGTAAACATTGCTCTGGTTTATAATTGAGTCTATAAGTGAATATTGATTGAGTTTATACTTGATTCTATAGGTAAACACTGGTTGAATTTCTACTTGAGCATTGACGAGGTTCATATTTGAATCTGTAAAGAAACAATAGGTCGGGTGTGTATAGATAAACATTGGTCGGGACAATACTTGAGTATGTAAGTAAAACTTAGTTGCGTTTATACTTGATTCTATAGGTAAACACTGGTTGAATGTATACTTGAGTATGTTGTAGCCTTGTTAGGGCCAGAAATAAAGACACAAAGAGAGGAATTGAGTTAAGCAAATATATTAGCAGAAACAGAAATACAAACATATACAAACGAGAGTGTTACAGCAAGAATGTTCAGTCCGACTGTCAGAGCTGACTGCTGGAATCTTCCCTCTCCAAAAGGCAGTAACTGTTCCTATTTATAGCTGGGAGAGTCCATGCGTGCGTGGGTAAATTACCATAACAGTCTATAAGTGGTGAGCTTTAAACTTGAATCTATAGGGAAACAGAGGTCGGATTTATACATGAGTCTATAGGTAAACATTGCTCGGGATAATATTTGTATCTCTCAGTAAGCGTTTGCTGGATGTATACTTTAGTTTATAGGCAAAAACTGGTCGAATTTATACTTTAGTTTATAAGTAAGCAAAGGTGAGGTTTAAACAGGGGTCGGATTTATACATATCTATATTTTTTTTAATTATATTTGAGTCTCTCAGAAAACTTTTGTCAGATTTGAGGTAAAAATAGGTCGAATTTATACTTAAGTCTACAAGTGACCATTGGCGAGGTTTACACTTATGAGGAATCATTGATCGGATCTATACATGAGACAATAGAAAAACATTAGTCGAAATTATGCTTGAGCCTCTAAGTAAACATTGATGAGGTTATACTTGACTCAAAAACCTTGGTTGGGTTTATATTTGATTCTATAGTTAAAACTTAGACAGGTTTATACCTGAATCTGCAATCATCCACCTAGAAGATCGCTCTTTTTTAGGAGGCCACACTGCATGAAATTTATTCACGGTATTCAAGGACTCATCAAGAGAGAAAAATCCCGAAAGATAGAACAATTGGTACCTGGAATAAGGGTACGTAACGAGGATATTACAGACGATTGAAAATAAGATTAAATGAAAGACTTGATTAAGGTTTTGAAAACTTTTTCAAGTCCGTGTTGTTGACTATGAAGATCGTAACTGATGCTCCTGCTAGTGAGCCTTAATATGGAAAACATTTAGGTGACGTCTGATCCAATTTTGTATATTAATAAACAATTTATTTATCTTCACAGGCGACGTGTATGCATAGAGGAGCGACGCGTGCAAGTCCCCCGTGAACGGATGGAGACTTATTACAAACCTGTGTATAAGCGGCAAGTGGAGGTGTGCGAAGGATTTAAGCTTTGTTCGACATTCAGGTAAGACGATTCTACAACATTTGGTTTAAACAGACGCACACATACACACTTCTCGTTTTATGTGCCGTGTCCTTTTAAGACGTGGACAATCATGGTTCTCCACACATTTCTTATTCTTCATAGCTCTTAGCCAAATCCATTCTTTTTGCTACCCTTCCTACCCTCTACTGACATCCATTTTCTTCTTAAGTGGGTTACTCGGTGTATCCCTCTGTCCCACTTGCTTCCAGTCAGTTATGCGAGTGTCAAGTTCAACGTTAAAATTTAAATTCAAACTCAGCGTTGCGACTGCACGTTCCAAAACAATAACACATTTCTCATAGCATTTTTCGGATTACATCTCTATTTTCGTTGTCCACTTATTACTGAGAGTACAAACAAGAACAAAATCTATTCCATACCTGAGGATGTCTGTAGGAACAGACGAAAGCTTGTAAAAATAATAAGACCTTATGCAACTGAAATTTATAAAACAAGGATCTTTTCATTCATAAACAGGTTCGGGGTTTTTGTATATTATTTGAATTGTTCGCGAAGATGGATTTCTCGCCAATTAAATCATTAACCTTTGTATTTGTTTTTTGTATGAATAATTAATGAATTTGTAAATTAATTGCACCTTTATTGAAATTAAAATATATATATATATATATATACTTATATATATATATATATATATATATATATATATATACTTATATATATATATATATATATATATATATATATATATATATATAAGTGTGTGTCTGTGTTCTACAGTGTTTTGATTACCTATAGATATGTTATTGCACTGATGACACCAGGTGCAATATCTATGTTATGACAATGCAGAAGTGTTTGAAATTTATACGACGAGGAGGTGAGAGAAAGTAAAACGTAAGATGTGAAAGTGCCGAAAATTGGTAAAAGCGCTTTGAGAAAGAAAGAAAGAACTTTCTGAGCAGAAGCAAAAAAGAGAAAAAGTAAAGGAACTGAAAGAAATATAAAAAGAAACAAGAAAAACAATAATAATAATAATAAACTACAATTATGCCTGTTGTGATAGGGCCATTGAGTATGACAAAGAAGTGTACCGAAAATTATATGAGTAATATTCCTGGACTTGGTAATTCAGCACTTAAAATTACTCTCTGGCAAGATGACACCAAGCACAATAATAATGATAATAACCTAATGCTAAACCAGGCATCGCTCTCATGACTTCTGATCTTGAATGATTGGAGGTATCAATATATATATATATATATATATATATATATATATATATATATATATATATATATATATATAGATATATATTACAGCAAAAAAAATTACCTTAACATAGAAAATAGTCTATTTCCAGCAGTTCTGTACGCGGCTACTATCAGCCCCTAAGTGTCTGTCTCGGAGCAATGTTTTAAATTTATTTTCAATGTCAGTCCTCCTCTGGTAGACGCCTTGTTAATGAGAAGGGGTTTGTGTTTGCGATTGGTGGTAGCGTAAGATATCTTATCGCGGAGGAAGCGGTCTCGGGTTGAAGTATCACATTTCAAGAAAGGAAAAAACTTGTGTAGATATTGTAATAAGAAAATTATTCAGACATAACGAGATTAATACATATTACTTTTGGATTCTACAATCACAAAAGATGTCCAAATTGTGGTCTTTAGCTTTCAAGTATATATTAGTACGGCGGACTACTGCTTGCGCAACGTTGGCAAAAGTGTCTAGTGGGATTACTGCACATACATTTAACATTTCTTGTTTAATGGCTGCGAATGTAGCCGGTTTTATGCGATACATAACATCTTTTATGACTTGTTGATACTCCAGCAATGAAGGTAATGCCATCTGTCAAGAGAATATCGTACTACAGTAAACAGTGTTATCGCAATTTGATAAATCTAAGCAAAACAAGTTTTTCTTTTCCTGATGTGTGTATACATTTTTTATCGAACTCCGTATATATATATATATATATATATATATATATATAGTTGCGTTGATGTGAGCTTGTGACAAACCCTCTGAGGATCGCAATGGGCGTGAAACCCAGGGTCACAAACCCACATCAACGCAACTAAATATGTTAGCTCTATCACTGATATTGAGCTGTATCCAATAAGTACCACGAATACATAATATATAAATAATATATATAAAAATGGCATATATATATTCATATACATACATATTACACACACACATATATATATATATGTGTGTGTGTGTATTCTTAATAAATTATGATGAGCCACAGCAAATTTCCCATTCAGTATAACAAATTTGCCTGTAAATTGTCTAACTGTAACCATTTGGGCATATCCTCCGAGAGGCTGACTCACGGTGCATATCTGTTCATGAGTAGTAGAGGGAGGCATCATAACCTATGTTTTTTCCTTAAGTTTAAAGTATGAGGCAGTAAAATCGACTGAGACCGTCTGAGGGTACTAGTTGGAGTCCGCTACCAATGCAATCATTGCCAGATATTAATATCTTAGAAAATTCTGCTAGCAATAATGATAATAGAGTCGACCAATATCTGTACTGGAAAATCTGCAACTCTGACAAAAAGGAAACTGCCAGAAATTGTTATGAACACCACCGAGACCCGGTTACGGAAATAGAACCTGAAACAACTTTATGGGATTTTATAATACACACAGACAGAACAATCAAAACTAATCGCCCTAACATCGTGATTAGAGACCACAAAGGCAAAATATGCCTCCGTATTGCCTGCAGGCTACAATGTATCTTTGAAGATCTTCAAAAAACTATCAAAATACAAGGACCATGAAATCGAAATCTCAGAAATGTGGTACATGAGGACATCAACAATTCCAGTTGTAGTTGTACCTCTTAGATTGATTAAAGAGGATTTCAATGGACTGATTGAAGGGTTTCCTGGAAGCACATGCCTTAAAGAAATACAAAAAATTATTCTCACAAGTACAGCCCACAACTTATTAAGGGCTTTATCTATGTAAAATATGTGGGATATTTGCTCAGTGGAAAATGTCATGATGCCATTTCTGACCTTAGATCTCTGGTCGGTACCCGGAAAGAAATTAATATACAACAGAAATCAAAGGAAATAATAATAATAATAATAATAATAATAATAATAATAATAATAATTAAGAGAAGCGCGCGATTTAAGAAAACATAAAGAAAAGAAAAACACAGTTTTTGACAATGTTAAACAATATTTCTACGGGATGTCTGTCTTATTCAGGTTATATTTAAACAATTTTTTTCAAGCATAAAAATATATAGATCTACAAAAAAATGATAAGTTTTTGTACAAATGTTGCTTGTCTTGTAATGAAAAAACGGATGTACAAAGACTTGGAATTTTTGGTAGATTTATGTAGTTTTATACTTGAAAAAGATTGTTTAAATATAACATGAAGACAGGCATTCTATTGAAATATTGTGTAACATTTTCAAACACTGTCTTTTTCTTTTCTTTATCTTTTCTTAAATCGCGCCCTTCTCTTAACTGTTGAAAAATGTTGGAAGAGCCAATCATTTTGTTTAATAATAATAATAATCAACAGAAGACCGGATGATGATCTGTGTCAAAGAACATGAAAATAATAAACTTTACTCAGTAATAAAGGAAACCAACAAATTCAAAAGGGAATTTCAAGTGGGTGAAGAAGTGCAAATAAACCATAATACACCTATTGTAGCCGAAAAGAACCTAAGAAAGCAAAAACAAATGCAATGTACCAAATGCAGAAACGATGGCACGATAAGACTCTTCGTGGTTGTCAATACTTGTCAAATGATGTAGACAAACCCTGTACTCATCAGTGTTTACGTAATGCAGGGTTAATATCTGAAACTGAAGTTTTTATTCTTACTGCAAAGGGCTAATGCTTGCTAAACAGAAATTACCAAAGCACATGCAGCGAAAAATGGTGTTAACACGAAATAGAGATTTTGTGATAATTGTCCAGAAACAATTGATCATCTTGCATTAGGTTGCACAGAATATGATGAAACCGTCGACTATTTTATCTCAGGATGTTCAGAACTAACAACAAATGAATTTACCCGCAGACATAACAAGGTAGCGACATATGTGCAATGGAAGATATGCAAGAAGCAGAAAATCAAAACCACTGAGAGATGGAACCACCCAACAAACGCGGTTACCCAAAATAACGATGTAACTATCTTCTCGGTGATGCCAATTCAAACTGACAGGGAAATAAAAGCCAACGGGCCTGATAGTATCATAAAAATCAAGAAATTCAGGAAGTGTATGCTTATTGACATAACAGTGCCATCTAAGAGAAACACCTGCACAAAAAATATCGAGAAATTCTTCAGATACAAGGACTTGGAGATAGAGATTAACAGAATGTGAGGAATGAAGACCAAGATTGCACCAATAATAAATGAAGCTCTGGGTCTCGTGAGAAAAGGAATGGGCAATTTTACTAACAACGTCCCAGGTAACATCAACATACACGTTGCCCAGAAGAACATCCCATATACTAAGAAAAGTGCTATCAATTGATTGACAATTCTCCTATAGGGTCTAAGGAACATAGTGTGAATCCGGCTCTACAGGATACAAAGCAGGAAACATAACATACATAAATAATAATAATAATTATAATAATAATAATAATAATAATAATGAGCGTAGAGATGCAAGTACAGTACAATACACCGGCTGAAACTGCAAAATACTTTAAAAAAGACAGCAAAGACGAATGCAACCGACCAGATACAGAAGCGATGGCAAGATAAACCGCTTCATGGCCAATAATCTGCCCGTACCAAACAAGTTGACGTAGACAAAACCCGTACCCATCGGTGGCTACGTAGTGCAGGGTTGAAAGCTGAAACTGAAGGTTTTATCCTTGCTGCACAGGACCAATGCTTGCTAACTAGGAATTATCAAGCACATATACTAAAATATTGTGTCAGCCCAAGATTCTGTGATAAATATCCAGAGACGATTGATCATCGTGTATCAGGTTGCACGATATTGGCACCCACTGAATATAAAACCCGGCATGACAGAGTGGGCCAATATCTGCACTGGAAAATCTGCAACTTTTACGGGAAGGAAACAGAAAGAAAATGGTATGGATACCACCCAGACCCGGTTACGGAGATAGAACCTGTTACAATTCTATGGGACTACACAATACACACTGACAGAACAATCAAAGCCAACCGCCCAGATATTGTTATTAAAGACCACAAACTGACTGCAATGTATCTTTGAATCCCCGTTGTAGTTGGAGCCCTAGGACTGGTTCGAAAGGATTGCAGTAGACTAATTGAAGGGATTCCTGGAAGTCCATGCCTCAAGGAGATACAAAAAAGTGTACTCACAGGTACAGTTCACACATTACGAAGGACTTTATCCATGTAAAATTTGTGTGATCATTTTTGTTTTTTTGTTTTGTTTATATACAAAAAAGGATCATTGGAAGATGTAATGAAGCCGTTTCTGATTTTAGGTCTCTGGTTGGGACCAGGTAGGAAATGAGTATAAAACAGAATCCCAACGAAATAATAATAATAATAATAATAATAATAATAATAATAATAATAATAAACTAAGCATATACAAATACCTGGAAATGGAAGTAAAAATGTGGCGCTTAAAACTAAAACTATTCCTGTTGTAATTGGAGCTTTGGGTCTGATAAAAAAGAAACTCAACAATAAATCAACAAGTATCTGCGAAGGGCTTTGTCCATTTAAGTTTTTTTGTTTTGTTTTGTTTTGTTTTTGTTTTGTTTTTTTGTTTTTTGTTAATAATTGTCTTTTGTTTAATTAAGTGGAAACAACAAAAATCACATCCTTCGCTTGCCCGTTGGTCATTTGATTATGACCAAGTATGTGATTATAAAACAAATTCAGGTTAAAATGATTGATTGATTTGTTTGTTTAACGGCATATCAACTCCTTATGGGTCATTTTAATGCCGAAATTGGATTTTCTTGGGAATTTCGAAGTAATAAAAATATATCTTATTCTACTTTCACATTTGAATACAGAAAGATGCTCAGTTTATGTGAACAATTATTAGAGGCGATGATATATGTGATTGACGTTGTAGTTTCATTGAAATTATACTTTGGAATAGTTTTATTCAAGAACTTTTCGGATTAATGTCATGAAAGACTTCATGTTGGTTGTTTGGTAGTATTTTAAACGGATTTAGGTAATACCGCCACAATTAGTATGTTTGTATTGTTGGTAATTTTAGTATAAATATGTATTTTTGTTCATTTTATTACATAATTATGTATTGCTGATATTTTTATTCTTTCATAGTCTTTTGTTTGGGGGTTCACTATTTGCCCATGGATGGAACCCTGGCAGATGCTACCCCCACCCCCGGGGTCTGGGTGAACCTGGGGATAACAGTAATTAAGAGATGGATCCATGCAACTCAAAATCTCCAATCTCCCGATCAAAGGCCTTGCTGCCGACTGTAGATTATCGTCCTACTCAGGACTATGAGTCGAAAAGAAATTTCTTTATAATAATAATGTATATTATAAAAGAACATTTCAGCCTGTGTTCCTCACAGACTTTCTGCGTCTGTCTTTGCATGTGACCATGTAATGTATATATACCCATGTATTATAGATACACGCACACACAGATACAAGCACACTTTGTCTGAGTTGGAAATAAGACAGTGAAATACATAGCCCTTCCACTCAGTCTGGACAACCCATATCCTGGTCTGAACAATATATTCATAAAGTTACAGAAAAAAAGCGTTAAATCTTTTTGTTGTATCCTTAAAGAAGATTACAAACAGACACAGGTGGTACTCAGGCGAAAGGAACAGCAACACGAGGAGCGTAGATTAAAGAAAGAGGGGGGTTTATTGTAAAAGAGAAGACACTACTGAAAGACAGAGAATCGTTTAGCAGGCTAGTAATTCCCGAAGCAAGGATATCTACCAGCCTCCCCACGAGGTCACATGTGGCACAAGGCCGAATTTAATGTGAGGTACTCGAGCCCGTATGCTCGGGTAGGTGTTTCCCGAGACGAGACTCTGCCCTTCGTCATATCCTCGTCTACCCGGAGGCAGTGAGTTTGACCAGCACAGCTGGAGACGAATCTCCAACTAATTTCTGAAGCAAGTCCGCAGGTATATCTTGTGCTCACTATATACACCTGCCAATATAATCAGTCCACAGTAGGCAATAGGGAGAGAGTGACATTCCATTGCAACACTTTTAAACCCTAAAAATCGGTTAATTTTTATAAATTATCTGGTTTTAAGGTTAGGATTTTATTGAAATTTCTGAGAAATATTCGTTGATAAACAAAATTACTTTTTAAATATTTTTTTTAATTTTATAGAAATAATTTTAAGTCTGTCATTGAATTAAAATATACATAAGTGATTAGTTTTTTACGGTTTAACAAGCGTTTGCAGGTTATTTAAAGCCAGAAAATACTCTTATATTGCATGATTTAGTAATACAAGTTTTATTAATTAACCCATAGCTCGGGGAACAAGAGATGGATTCTTACCTTTCCCAAAGGTATTTGCCCCAAAGTGAATATAACGAACCCGGCGGGAAAATCGGAACTCAGATCTCCCGTTAACAATTCTGAGCCATTATCCATGACACCACCCGAACATCCAAGCTTACAACACCTGGTACTCCCTTAAAATATACATGTGCGCGCGCAAACAAATATACATACGCAATTCGAGTTAAACTGAAATGGACATCTGTGTCGTTAAGACATATTCATTTCTGTCTGACAACCTTTGTATAACGGAAAAAAGAGTGTCGGCTCGAATGTGGCCTCCTTCTACATTTAAATTGAATACATTTTCGAATAACTGCAGTTATTTTAAATGGGCAAACAATTTAAAATTTGAAATTTGGCCAACTTGCCGTCAGCGAAATTACGACATAGTCACAACATGGTGTTTGGCGACCAAGGCCAATTGTTCCGTATTGGGCCGAGTCAGTTGTGTCGCTATCATAGTCTATACGGCTGTCTTCAGGCACCAAATTCACACTGTCTCTGTCTCTTACAAATTAAATATGCCATATTTACACCGGGAGGGAGGACTTTTTGTAGTATTAAATTGCACAACGTATATGGCTTGAATTGTCTACTTTTATTGTCGACATCGCTGACATACTCCGAAAAAAATCTTAATGAAACATGCTCAATAACTCTGTAAGAAAAACCTTACTTTTACTTCAGGCCACAAATAAAAGATTTAGTAAATTATTGTTTCAAACTGCAATTCAGGAAAACTGGAAATAGAACAAAGGAAAACAAAAGAATATAAGCTGTAAGAAATATATATGCACTATTTACATTGTTCGGCCTGTTGTTCACATCTTTATTGTCATATTCCGATTGTACGCTCTGGTCTTCTTCAGATATACATTAGAATTTCGAACCGAACCATTTATTTCGTCAATCTAGTTCCACGTGCCATGCCTTTTCTGGATATCCCAGTTTCAGTTATTTCTCTTTAATAACTCAACTCTCCAAGTTTTTATTAACCTCTGCTGTTCACCTCAACCAACGCTTTTATCCACTGAATTTTTGGGACTTTGTCTCAGTAGCCATTTTTTTTTTACCAGAGCTCATCATACGCTGATGACCTCAAGACCCAGTGGATAAAAGAGTTGGTTGAAATAATCCAGTGACTTGATTCAAAGAGGCGTGAGTTCAATACTTAGCTACAGCAGAGGTGAACAAAATACTTGGAGAGTTGAGTTACTAAGGGGAAATAACTGAAGCCGAGATATTCATAAAGGGCATGGCACGTGGAACTAGAACAATCTATACCGATGGACGAAATAAAGTTTTCGGTTCGAAATTCTAGCGTAAATCATCTGAAAAAGGCCGAGTGTACAACGGACAAAACGTGAATATGACAAAGAGGACAAAGTCCAATCAATGTAAATAGTGTAAATAGCTACAATACCTCATCTCAAAAAAAAATGTAGAAATATATATTCAACTCACCTCAGAGCTAGTCCATTACTAATGTTTAGTGAGTGACCCGTACATGTGATATTATACTGGAGTAAGCTAAGGATCACTTTCTGTAGTATAATGGTTACTAAATTGGTCTAAAAGATCATTAATCCTGAATTGTGAATTTGATTTTCATATTTGTAACAATGTTCGAGAGTAAGCAAGGCTAAGTAAATAGAAGAAAAAAAATAGATAGACAAAAATAATAAGAACGAAAAAGATGCGTAAGAAATGAAGGTTTAGGGTATAAAAATGAAAGGAATGTTGATATAATCTGGAAAAATGTATGGAATGTGGATGTAAACCGGAAAATAAGGAATATAGCTGTTGGCTGGAGAAAAAAAAATGTAAATTTCTCGAACTGGAATAAAAGCAAGAAAAGTGGATGCACTATTTTAAGTAATATAGCTTGTAGGTCATAGCGGTGTATTTACAAAACATATTATTCGTACATGTGGTTGAATGATAACAAATCACATAATCTAGTTATGAAATGATTACTTTTTTTCTTTCTATGAAAATATAATATAAAGTGCGGCAGAGGCAGAGTGGAATGTTTAAAAAATTATTCCCGCGTTTTCGCACGATCGCAGGAAGTTAAATGAAAATGGATTCCTTCTTTGGCTGAAGAAGAAATGTCCTACCTTTTTCAAGCACACAACTTTCTACACCCAAACAAAGCGAAAACACTCAACCAAAACGAAAAAGATTTGTGTTGTATTTTCGACATCTCTGACATAATACGGAAGATCATTCGCCGTATTAAATTATCCAGAGATTTCACGTTTCATTTGATTCCATAGTACAGTGTTTCTCAATGTTTTTAAGCAACGGCACACCTAGGAACAAATGAAAATATCACGGCACACTTAGAAAATTTTTTAAATTTTATTTTTTTTTATTTTTAACATTTAAATGTTATGAAATAAAACCATAGATTTTTTTAAAAATACGCTCCCTTATATTAAATATTGCAATGAAAAAAAAAATAACAATTTCAGTACAATTAATGTCATTTTCATTTTATATAAATTTTAGAGTGATATACATTTAAAAAATTGAATATTATTAAATCAAATACTAAATGTTGCATATCGGAAACTTCGACAATATTAATTCATAATACAATATATTTTTGTAAAAATTTGAATTAAACAAAGACAAATTATATGAAAAAAGGTTAATATTAATTTATTCAAATAAAGGAAAATTTGAAAAAGTTAAATTAAATAAATAAAAATACTTTTTAAAAAAATGAATATTAAAACAAAGTATTTAAGATAACATAATCGAAGAATAGTGAAAAGAATTATTTGAAAAAAGTTTAACACTCATTCATTTATCCAAATACTAACGTTGTACCATTAGTACTTTCACACACACACACACACATATATATATATATATATATATATATGTGTGTGTGTGTGTGTGTGTAGGCAAATATGTGGATATAGATCATACAGTATGAAGAAAATATGGAAAAACAAAAATCCGAATATGCAAGTATGCTGTTTTAAACATTGAAACAATATTAAAACAGCATACTTGCATATTCAGATTTTTGTTTTTCCATATTTTCCTTCGTATATATATATATATATATATATATATATATATATATAAACAATAAAATCCAGAATCACCTCATATGCGGTATAGCCTATTTCGGCAGACGAAAACATTGGTTGTCTGTCTCGTCAACCTCGGCGTGGACTAAGTTCGTGTCAGAAATAGAAATCTAACTATGAAAGCTAAAAAATAGATAAATAAATAAATAAAACAGTCGAAAACCTAATACAGAATTTATCCATTTCAGTGTTTCAGTCAGACGAAAGGCACGAGACAGGGTTCGGCGGGGGCGGGGGGAGAAGTTATTTGTCTTACAGGGAGGAAGTTTTATAAAATTAAACCAGAATATTAGCCGAATATTAATTTGGGGTTATATGATGAATGAAATATTAATTTTAAATTAAAAGAGGAATAAAAAGTTTTTTTTTTAAATATATAGATGAAAGGATGTAAAGGATTAATGGAAAGAGGGTCGGGGAGATCTTACAGTAAGGGAAAGTTTATAGTGTAAAGAGGTATAGAGGTGGGGGAAGTAGAAATTAGAAATTGTTATACTTTCGACATCGGAAGAGTTACAGGGGAGTTAATATTATGGGAATATATATATATATATATATATATATATATATATATATATATATGCACAATATTTTTCGCGGCCCACTTAAGAGGATCGCGCGGCAAATTAGTGTGCCGCTGCACGGCGGTTGAGAATCATTGCCACAGCATAACGGAGTTTTTTTTAATGTTTTAAATACATGGACTAAGTAGATAGGAGTATGCAAAAAGAAAGAATGAATATGTCTTTGGTCTTATTCTGTAAAATTAATCTTAGTACATTAACATTAATGCTGGTGATCAAAGACTTTAAACATTTCGAACCACCCACTTCCCACCGATGAAAGGTCCAAATCCGGTTTTGTATGGCTAATAATATTTCCAGAAACCACTTGTTGGAATTTACAGTTCTGTTCTCAGCTCCCTGTCCTTTCAAAACCACGAACAAATTTCCCACAGGTTCTTATCATTTTTCTTCCATTTACCAATTCCGAGATCGCCTGGCGAATGAAAGAAGTGACACGCATGCATAATTTAAATTCAAGGCAATTCGACTGAATTAGTTAAATAAATTGGATGTCGTCCAGAAATCAAACATAGACGATCCTAAATACAACTTTTCGCGCCATTGTTGATCTGGTGCATGATGCAGCAGAATAGACCTTAGAATTTGAAGCTGGATGGGACATTCACTCACCTGATTAGGCCTCTCTCAAAGAAGAAATGAACTGCCAACTCTATCAGAAATAATTTGAAAACGTTGAATACGCTTTGCTGGATACTGCTGATGTGTCAAACACGAACGAAATCAGTGTTTCTCAAACTTTTTCACTTCAGGGAGCACTTGTCGAATAACTAAACCACTGGGGCGCACTTGAAATTTTAATAAGGAAAAATAAGTCCTGAAATTTGAAAAAAGGAATATATTAATACTAAAAAATCTCTTGAAATAAGTATTTATTTTTACGACATTACATTGCTTGGTGTCTCTAGCTTTTTAAAAATAAAATTTTTTTAAAATATATAAATAATTCATAAATTACTGTTACTGTTAAGTTGAGGCACAACTGGCTATCTTCCGAGGCACACATGTTGAGAAATGCTAGACAGGGAGTTCCTACTCCAGTCACCTAGGCATGGTCACACCCGGAACGGTTAACCAGCAACAATATACAGAGTCTAAGTATGCACAGATATATTAGATACCTACCTGATAACCTTTCGAATTTGAGGCATCAGGGGCGTTTACTTGTCATAGGTATCCGAACTAGTTGGGGCACTTCGACTAGGTGTAATGGTTAACAAGCTTGTCTCGCTAGGTCAATTATGAATGAGTAGTGAGTTCGATCCTCATCAGGTGCTCCACATTTTCGGCCTTGTGCCACATCTAAGTTATGCAGTGTAAAGATTAGCAATCCTGTCTCGCTAGAACAATTACGACTGAATAGTGAATTAGATTCTCACTGGGTGCCCCATACTTTCGTCATTGTGCCACATCTACACTACGCTCAGAAAATTACCATAAGATGACAAGTTGAACGAGATGACCAATATACACGCTACGTTTTAGCAGTAGATATATCTACTATTGTATATAATATCGATAAAATCCGAGGTCGTGTATTATGCTATGTTCACATGATAATCGCCGGCCATTCTGTCAGAAAAAAAAATGTCACAAATTAAACACACAACTTGAACGAACACAAGCTCCTCAAGAAACATACTTGAGTGTCTTTTAGGCGGAAACCTAATCATGACCACTTCAAGGAGCGGCTTGCTGCTGACCTTTTTTTTGTCCAGAACTTGCCTAATTTACCAGACATCAAGAGAATGGCCAATTACTAGACTTCGCAATTTGACATTCGTAGCTGAGATTCTTTCAACATTTCAAACGAAAATTCTCCGGTATTAATTAGTTGTTTCGAGTATTGTTGGTTTTGACGTTCCAAAAATCGCGCCAGTTATTAAATATAGTTAATTTCAACTATACTATAAAAGTTACTTAATTTGCGTAAAAAAATCACGGATAACTTAATTCTATATTGATTTTCCAAACTTTAGGCATGCCCAGATTTAAACATGCCTGCATTCCAATTCCACTATGCCTCCTGTCAAACATTCCCCTTGTCAAACATACCTCGTTTCCATCATGCCTCGCTTGCAATATGAATCCTTTCCACCATACCTACTTACCAATGACTCGTTTTCAATATGACTTGTTTCTACCATGCCTCGTTTTTAATCAGTTCACCCCAAGCAAGGCAACAATGCCACTAAGATGCAAAGGGGTTACTGGGAGCGAAATAGAATGAAAATACTTTAGAAGGATCCGGAATCTCAGTTGTAAACAGAGAACAAGAGAAAAACTTCTACTTTAATTCAAAAGATAGGAGAGGAGAGTAAACCGGGCAGTAGGAGATACTCTTATTGAGGAGGAAAAATAAATATATAACTAAATACACTTTCAGATTTCAAGCGGAGACGTTAGGAGTATAAAGTTGAAGTTGACTTCAGAAACAACAGGAAACCCAATGCTAAACATGAAACAAGGAATAAACCTCTATTCCTGTTCAAAAGACAAGAGAGGCGTGTGAACCGGGCGATAGGCGAACCTATCTACTATTGAAGAAACAAATAAATAATTTATAAATGATACTTCAGAATTCAGGCAGAGGCATTAGAAGTGTAGAGCTGGAGTATACTTTAGAAGGAAGCGGAAACCTAATCCTAAATAAGACAAAAGCGATAAACCTCTATTCCTGTTAAAAAAAAAAAAAGATGAGAGGAGTGTGAGGCGGACGATAGGCGTACCTATCTACTCCTATTATATGACTCGTTTCCACCATACCTTGTTTCCAATATGACTTGTTTCTACCATACCTCGTTTCAAATTTCTACAATACATCATTTCCAATATGACTTATTTCTACCATACCTCATCTTACTTATTATAAAACCCAGGTTGTGTGTGTGTGTGTGTGTCTGTACGTTTATATATTGGATCGGATTTCCTACATTTTTCAACCGATTTCAACAAAACTTCACAGGACTACATAAAATTACCTTGCGGTGGTTCTGACAGCACTAAAAATGGAAAAAACACAATTGTTTTTGCACAAAATCAATTTGAAAACACGATTAAGAGGCATTAATTAAAGGGAGACAACTCATATCGAGTTATACTTATAAAACCCAGGTTGTTTGTGAGTGTGTGTCTGTGTTCGTTTATATATGGGATCGGATTTCCTACATTTTTCAACCGATTTCAACAAAACTTCACTTTTTTTTTTGGCAGGTAGTGTTTTTTATTGTCTTGCACACATTTTTCTTTATTTTTACATTCAGAATACTTTAAAATTCCATTTACAAGACAATTGTTTATAATAAAATTCTATTCAATCGGTAGACTCATAACGATTGAAAACAATGTTTTTGCTTGAGTTTGGGTTTGACCAATTCGTAAAAAAAAAATAAATACATAAATAAAAAAAAAACTAAGACATGCGTGTCCGTCAACCTTAAACAATAATCTTTGTCAATTTTATTTTTCAGTCTTTATGATGGTCGATACTTGATCTATCTCTTACTGTTACATCCCCGGGCAACGCCGGGCTCTACTGCTAGTCTTCAATATGACTCGTTTCTACGATACGTCGTTTCTAATATGACTTGTTTCTGTCATACTATTTCCCAATATGACTCGTTTCCACAATGCATCGTTTCTAATATGACTCGTTTCCACTAAGCTTCGTTTCAAATATGATTTATTTCTATCATGCCTACTTTCAAACACACCTCGTTTCTATCATGCCACACTTCAAACACAAGTTTTTATCATGCCTCGTTTCAAAAGCAGCTAGTTTCTATCATATTTCGATTCCAACATAACTCGTTCCTCCCATATCTCGTTTCCAACATAACTTGTTTATATGATGCCTCGCTTCCAATATGACTCGTTTCTACCATGTCTTGTTTTAAGCATTGATAGTATCCACGTTTTATTTCCAAAATAACAATTTTCCATTATGCCTTGAATGCAAAATACCTTATTTCCATTATGCCACATTTCTAATATGATTCTTTTCTAATATCTCGTTTCCAACATACCTCGTGTTCGCCATGCCTTTTTTTAACCAATATACCTTGTTTACACCATATCTCGTTTTTAATATGATTATTTTGTGTCACGTCTGGCCCTCGTTTTCAACATAGCTAATTTCCATCATGTCTCATTTCCAACATAACAAGTTTTCATCATGACTTAATCCCAACATAGCTTGTATATACAATATTTCGTTTCTAATATGACTCGTTTTTACTATGACTCGTTTTCACTAGGACTCGTTTTTACTGGGCCTCGTTTTCAACATAGCTAATTTCCATCATGTTTCATTTCCAACATAACAACTTTTCATCATGACTTAATCTCAACATAGCTTGTATCTACAATATTTCGTTTCTAATATGACTCGTTTTTACTATGCCTCGTTTTCACTAGGACTCGTTTCTACTGTGCCTCGTTTCCAACATAGCTCATTTCCATCATGCCTCCTTTCCAAGATAGCAGGCTTTCATCATAAAGGCTTGTTTCCAATATACTTTGTTTGCATCATGTTTCGTTTCTAATATGACTCGTTTCTAACGTGCGTCGTTTTCACTTGAACTCGTTTCTACCATGCTTCGTTTCCGACAAAGGTAATTTTTTTCAAACCTCGTTTTAAATATAGATACTTACCATGATGCATCATTTTCATCAGGCTTTGTTTACATCATGCCTCCTTATTACCATACTGCCACTCTAAAACGCTTCGTTTTCCAATGTTTAGTTTCCAACGAGTCTCGTTTCCTCTGTTTTGTTTCGAAATGGTAATGTTTTGAATCAGATTCAAAATTTTCCATGCAGTTTATTTTAATTATTTTTGTTTTGCACATTCAAAGCCGTATTAGCCACAAATCTTGAAATTCCAACACTGATGTCCCCAAGGACACATGGCTCAGTGGGTAAAAGCGTTGGTCGAATCCAATGACTTGATCCAAAGAAATGGGAGTTCAATACCTGGATACACCTGAAGGGAATAAAAAGAACTTGGAGAGTTGAGTTAAAAGGAGTTAACTGACGGAAGAGGTATGAGACGTGGAACTAGAACAGTATACCCCGGTAGACGGAATAAAGGGTTCAGTTCAAAATTCCAGTTACCTGAAGAAGGCTGGAGCGTACAACAGCCGGGACGTCGTGAATATGGCAACAACGATGAGAACAACAGCACGAAGAGTGTAAATACCTCATCTCAAAAATATGGACAAATCTTGAATTGTGATTCATGAAAAAATAATTGTTCTAAATTCAATTGCATTTTGGACGCTATTTTTTATTTTATGTTTTTACATAACTATTATAATCCACAGGGGAGCTAAAAATATGAGGCTAAGTAAAGCAACCTGAAGGAAATGTAAGGTGGGTAAATGTTTCGCATACAGCAATCGTATCAAATGTTAAACTCAACATTAGCCGGTGAGTCATGTAATAAATATCATTTCTTATACACCCATTTCAATTCTTATAATCAGCGCTCGGATGTAGACACGGTTAAAATTGCATATCAATTAGTACCTGTCTTATTGATTGGTGATTGATTGAAAATTTGATCTCCATGTAACAATATACTATCAAGTTTATTTTTTAAACCTACGCCTAGAGTTTTGCCAGGCAACACATTGAGAATCTCTCTCTTTTTTTTCTGCTTTATTTTATTTTTCTCTTCATTTCTACTTTCATTTAATCAACGCCATCTTTTTCACCTGAACTATCAATCGCTATCAATATATTCCTCTGTTATTTTTAGTGAGAGATAATCAAAATGAAACAAATAAATTCCAGTTACCAATATAAATATTTTTAGTCCAAAACATAAAATAGGAATGAAAGAAATAATCTAATCGAAACAAAACATAAAATCAAAAAAAGGGAATGAGTATGATAAAATGAAAAAAATGATAAATTACACCAAGAGGTTTCTTTTTTAATCATTTCACCTCCAAGAAAGGCGATGATGCCACTAAGATGCAAGCTGTTACTAAGAGTGAAAGAGAATGACAACTTTAGTCAGGAGATTTTAGAAAGATGATAGCGATTGACGTTACATTTAAATTTTTGAAGAACGTAAGTGGCAAGTGTGATAATAACGAACTATCCCATCCTACCCATTTTAATACTAACCACCCTGTATAGATGCCGTCTAATCACTGACAGTTCAATTTAGCTGAATAAAGTTTCTCAAGTTGATATTTGGTGTTGTCTATTCATTACAGCAGGAAAGCAATAAACTGAAAGAGAGTTTCACCTGTGAGAAATACGAGAAAAGAAACTATTAGAATAAAACTTTAGCCGATTCAACAGGAAACAATAAGACCTGTCTTCCAATCTAATAATAGTAAGCTTAAATTTATGCGATCGAGGTACAAAGGCGGAGAGGTCATTAGTACAACTGCTATAAAAATGTTCATAGAAAATACAGAGAGAAGCCACGTCACGGTGGTAAGAAAGTGACTTAAGGCGAGATGCCAGGTCGGGAACAATAACTTTACAAACCCTTCGTTGGATTTTTCCCGAGAATCTGAAATTTATTATAGCCGGAACACCAGACCAGATATGGCAGTAGTATTCAATGTACGGGCGAATTGTAGATTTATAAATGTGCAAGATAAATCCTGACGAGAAAACCTGTCTGGAACGGTACAGTGAACAAATCTTTTAAAATAAATTTGGGGAAGAGACTTGTCTAATGGCTGAGATCGTTGCTTATGTATAAGATATATTTCGCCCTCTGAAGCCTTTGAGATAAATGTAGGCGTCTACTAGGGCCCTCTTCTCGAATCCTACTCTATTTCTGTTTTTATTAATTACCTTGTGTGGCTCTTGAGTTTTGTACAGGGTGAATACGAGTAAAAAAAAGCCCAAGAACGAAAGCCAGGATTCTGAATGCTTGCTATCAAAGAAGGCTGGATCTCGTCATTTCGGAGATTGGTGCAATATAATCACCCTACCGCAATTTTTGTCCGCCTTAGAAGGGACGGAACTTAGTTTTGCAAAAGACATTGTCAAAAGAAGAGATTTAAGCCAGAAAACAATTAGAAAAGTTGGCAGTAAGTGAAGAACAAAGAAAGTGGGATGGAAAGAAAAAAAAGGAACTATTTAAGATAGCTTGAAACGAACGAACGAAAGAAAGAAAGAAAGAAAGAAAGAAAGAAAGGAAAAAAGAAAAAAGAAATTCGGTCGTAAAAGAAAAAATAAACAAATAAGCAAAGAGAAAGTATAAATTCTGAGTAAAAGAAAGAAAGAAAGAAAGAAAGAAAGAAAGAAAAAAGAAAGTATAAATTCTGAAGTGAAAGAAATAAACAAAGAGAAAAGACTTAAAAGAAAGAAAGAAAGAAAGAAAGAAAGGAAAAAAGAAAAAAGAAATTCGGACGTAAAAGAAAAAAATAAACAAATAAGCAAAGAGAAAGTATAAATTCTGAGTAAAAGAAAGAAAGAAAGAAAGAAAGAAAGAAAAAAGAAAGTATAAATTCTGAAGTGAAAGAAATAAACAAAGAGAAAAGACTTAAAAGAAAGAAAGAAAGAAAGGAAAAAAGAAAAAATAAATTCTGAAGTGAAAGAAATAAAGAAAGAGAAAAGACTTAAAAGAAAGAAAGAAAGAAAGAAAGGAAAAAAGAAAAAATAAATTCAGTCGTAAAAGAAAAAATAAACAAATAAGCAAAGAGAAAGTATAAATTCTGAGTAAAAGAAAGAAAGAAAGAAAGAAAGAAAAAAGAAAGTATAAATTCTGAAGTGAAAGAAATAAACAAAGAGAAAAGACTTAAAAGAAAGAAAGAAAGAAAGAAAGAAAGAACATAATGAAAGAGACTGACAGAAAGAGAAAAAAAAAAGACAATGAATACTAACCTCCCATTGCAAACTCCAAGCAGTTTACACGTAACCGAATTTAAAAATCGGACCATCTTTTACATTCCAAGGTTTGTTTTTTTTTTTTCTATCGTCTCGATTTTTATCAGAGCAACTTGGACGGTCTCAAACGTCGCACTGAATTTTCTGCAACGATTCTCGATAAACGTTTTCTCCGGGCTAACATGTCTTTCAGCAAATTAAACCACTACGCACGTGACTTTATTTCTTCCACTTCTTCGTCAACTTTTTCAGTATATCATTTCTCTTCAGGACATTGCTGATCATGACTTTCCACAGCATCCTATCTTTCGTAACTCTTAAGCAATATCTCCCTTTACTAACCCACCCAGTCCTTGTTCAACCATCCATTTATACAATCTCGTCAGGTAGGCTGATCATGGCTCTCCACAACTTCCTATTCTTTGTAGCTATAAGAAATAGTTACCTCCTTACTATCCCTCCCAGTCCTTGTTCTACCATCTATTCATATTTAGCACGAGTTGATTTCCTCAGCCACTCTTGTTTTCAATATATCCTGTGAGTGCCAAAATTTTCAAACCTTCTTTTCTCATTATGTGTCTCAGAAATCTCAGATGTCTCTTTCTAAATACTAGTGTCCATTTTTTCCCATTTTCTTTAAAACTTCCATATTGTTCAAATGTTCCGTTCATTGTATTTTCAGTGTCCTATTATCAGATCACTGCAAAATTTCGTGCCTGATTTTCAATGTTAATATAAAATGAACGTAACTTGACACTGGCGTTTGTTTTGGTTCTGATTTCTGGTGTGTTCGAGATTGAAATTTTGCATCGTTCAGCTGCCAGTCAGACTTTGTTGAACGTTAGCGTTTTGTTCACAAATGAATGCCTTAAAGATAGAGGATGAAAAGTTGCACTTTTGCTATATTATGCTCTATGAATTTCGGAAAGTACTAAGCGTCGGGAATACGGCCAAAAAGCGGTTTGGTAGATTTCCACAAGGTGAATTTAACTTAGCCGATCAACCACCCTCAGGGCGACCTTCCAACATCATTGGAGACGCTCTGCTTTGCCATCATAGAGAATAAACCGAAGATTTCGACGGAAGAGATTGCTAAGTGTTTGAATATCGATATGTCAACTGCTTATCTCTATTTGAAGATATTCGGGTTAAAAGAAAAACGGCAAATTGATAAGATGTCATTTTCCCTCACGAAAACACAAGACCGTCTGTTGCAAAACAGACATTGCAGAAGCTTAATGAATTTAAATAGGAAATTCTCCTGCACCTACCGTATTCTCTTGACTTGGCTGTTTGGAATTTTTATTTATTCCGATCTTTATAGCACAATTTAAATGACAAAAAAATTGATTCAGTCGAAAACTACATTATAACCTTCTTCCAACAAAATCACAAGGTTTCTACAAAAATGGCATCAACAAGCTCTTAGGACTATGGGAGGTAGTTGATAAAAACAACGGAGACTGTGTAGTTGACTATTTTTTTTTTTTTTTTTTGCGTGTCTATGTAGCATTTTGTTTTTACATTATTTACATTATTCGGACTATTGTCCTCATCTTTGTCGCCATATTTATTACAACGTTTCGGCCGTTGTACGCTCCGACCTTCTTCAGTTGGTTGGAATGTTTAACTGAACCCTTTATTTCGCTCACTCTGGACACATGGCACAGTGGATAAAGGCGTTGGTTAGATCCAGTGGCGGGACCCAAAGAGTGTGAGTTCAATACCCGGTTAAGGCAGTGGAGAACTTTCAGAGGGAAATTAACAGGAGATAACTGATAACTGACATCCATTAAACATGGCACGTGGAACTAGAACAGTCTACCACAGTGAGCGAAATAAAGGGTTCAGTTCGAAGAAGGCCGGAGCGTACAACGGCCGAAACGTTGTAATAAATATGGCGATAAAAATGAGGACAATAGTCCGAATAATGTAAATAATGTACATAATACCTCATCTCAGATATATAGATAGATTTTGTTTTTAATTTTTTAATCGGGCACGAACTTTTGCAATGATCTAATATATAATCTTTGTAGCCTTACGTCTCCTCTTCATCTGTAAGATCCCAGACTGATGTGTAAACGTACATTCATGGCAAATTTCCACCCAATATCTTTAGTGCATAGAACAATATCTAGTTTTCTAGTTGATGAAATTGACGTGTACGACCATCAATTTTCCTTTTGATTGATTGATTTGATTTTTACGTTTAAACAACCTTTGACAGATTATTTAAAGCCAGAAACAATTTTTAGATTGTAAGAATTTTTTGGAGATAATAATGAGTGCTACTAATTAACCCATAGTTGAGGGGAGAAGAGATGTGTTCATACCTTTCCCAAGTGTATTTGTACACGTTATGTGAATATAACGAACTCGACTGGAATTGGAACGCGGCTCTCCGATTTCCAATTCCTAGACGTTATCCATTACACCACCTGCCCGCATATCCAAGCTTACATCACCTGGCATTCCCAAGTGGTCATCCGTCTAGACCATGGTCGAAGTTGCTTAACTTTGGTGACCGTACGAGAATCGGTATTTCAACGTGATATGGCTGGCCGTCAGTTGTTTTTCCTTTTAAAATGGGTAGTGCATTGTGAAGATTGTTATCTGACTGGATGTGAAACACGTGATGTTTTTTTAATGCCAAACTTTTTCTAATGCCAGAAATTTTTTTTTTTTTAAATTTTGAAAAACCAATAACATTTTTGCTTTTGTATATAAATAGTTGATAAGTAGTGACACCAAAAATTGGATTCATTTTACCAATTTTTGAGCATTTAGTTTTAAATATCATCTGAAAAAATGTAGTAAAATACCTAATTTCCGCAGGCTATTGCTTAAAAAACTGACTTCAAAATTTTAATTATTTCAAGAATAAATTCAACTAAAGTTTAACGTCTTTTGTATTAAATAGTTTGATTTCTGTTTATGGATCACCATGAGTAAAAAATATGCTAGTTTTACTGTATTCGATAAGTAAAAACTGAGTAAAAAATATGCTAGTTTTACTGTATTCGATAAGTAAAAACTGAGTAAAAAATATGCTAGTTTTACTGTATTCGATAAGTAAAAACTGAGTAAAAAATATGCTAGTTTTACTGTATTCGATAAGTAAAAACTGAGTAAAAAATATGCTAGTTTTACTGTATTCGATAAGTAAAAACTGAGTAAAAAATGTGAAAGATTGCAGAAAAGCTACTTAATTAATAAGATTTGTTAGATCATTTGTTAGATCATAATTAATGAAAACAAAAAATAGATAAAAGTGTATATAACACCATTTTCTGTGCACACATTATAAGATAAAATGTTTTGAATTTGCATTGTTTATTGAAAATCACACTAAAACTACTGCACTCTATAACATATTACATCATAATATAAATAAATTGTTTAGTATAATTTCCTTTTGAAGTAAATGAAGGTTTTATTTGATGGCACAATGTTTTAGTATTAATGTGCTTGTGCCATACATCTTGTCCATATACAATTTGTAAAGCTTCAGTAAATTATAAATTTTATAAGACTGCGGTATAAGGCTTTCATTGATTACCGGAATTAAATTCCAACGCTACAATTTTGAACCTAAACTTAATCTTTAAATTCGTTTCCTCAAAAAACAGTAACGATTTACAAAAATATTTTGTGTCTGTATTTATCCTATCAAACACTAAATTCCAAATTGAGTGCAATATCAAGTTTCCAAAATCGATCTGTCCTAATGGTACAAGTACAAAAAGTATCGTGTCCATGCGACCACTGTCACGCTGTCGTTGGTATTCACTAGCCACCCTCTTTAGTGCAATGAGGGAGGTGCTGCCGCATAGTTAGAATAGGCATCCCTCATAATTTTAAGAGAAAGAGAGGACAGATACTACACTTTGATCTCAGGCAGAGCACACAGATAAAGTGATCTATACGTAAAGTATATCGTTACATTTGACTAGTACTATGCTAATACAAATTATTATTTGATATTTAGTAAGTTTAGCTGCAAATTTGTCAGAAATAAGAGTGGAAGATTCGGTAGCGCCTGCTTGCTTGCCTAGAAAATCATCATTACGAAATACTAGCTTTTAGTTGGTTCCGAACATCAATAGTGGCACTGATAAAATTATATACAATTAAATTAATTACGGCCATTCTGGGTGATTATTCGTGTAAGTACGTTTTTTTATGCTTTTTTCATTTTTGCGTTTGAAAGATTTTTTTTTCTTTTTGTTGGGTGCTTTTTTTTTACCGACTTCCGTTCAAGTAAGTATTTTTATCGTATCCTTTTGAGATTTTCTTTCAGGTTCCGAAACTTCAAAGTAACAATTTCGCGCCAAATCGAGCGAAAAGAGTCGAGCTTCTCATATCTCCAAGATTTTGACTAACAGTACAACCTTTTCATATGAAACCAGATAAAATGCAGGCTTTTTTTTTTATCGTTTGTTTGTTTTTTGGTACGTGTCTTCTGCAGTGACCTTTCGGTCTGTCAAAGGTCATTCGCTAAATGCATCTAAAACAATATATATATATATATATATATATAGGAAATTCTTCAGAAAAAGCCCCCAAAAAAGGATTTAAAATGTTAAAGACATAAAATGTCTTCCCTGACACAACTAGATCATATTTCTTGACTTTACAGCGAGTCGTTTGAGGCATTCCGAGTTATCTGTTAGTTAGTGTATACAGACATCACTAGGGGGCTCTCTGCGTGTGTGTATTTGTGCGTGTTCAATTTATAAATACTTATCCCTATCTTTCTTCTTGAACAGACAGAAGCATATTGACAGTGACGAATCCAATGCGAAACTAATGAAGCTTAAGCTTCAGAGCCCCTAATCCCAAAGGGGCACCTGGAGCAACTATTTTTTGTAATTAGGGAACTTTTCAATAAAATCGATGTTTTTTAAGTGTTTGTTATTAAATTAAGACAATTTTAGTGATATAATCATAAGACAATTGGTTGAAGGACCTAATTTTGGCATTAGGATACGATCTGATACTCATTTCATATGGTCTCAAAATTCCCCTATAATTGGTCAAATTTTAAAACTTTCTTGGGAGCTTGCAACGACCTAGCCCCCAGCTGTATGTGCATGTTCAGCTTGCCAAAATCTATTCATAGCCTATATTTTGGCAGTTGGATTCTCGAATCTATTGTTGATGGATATGGAGCTCCCACCCCCATATGTGTTCAAGCTTTGGGGCCCCAAAATATAGGTCCGCCATTGCAGATTAATCTACTTTCATCTTTTACTAATTTTGTATCTATCCCATTCTGTTCGTATATATCCGCTCATTTAATACTAGTTCATATTTTTGTCAGTTATATCTATATCAATCTATTGATATACAACATTTTTCATATCTATTTGAGACAGTTTAGACAAGGAAATTTCTCCTCTTTATCCACTTTTCGAAAGCAGTATTTTAATGACTAAACTTCAAAATAGTTATTTTCGAAAGTTTGTCTGAGAACTTTTCATTTCGTATATTTTCGTATATATCTGATTCGGTTCATATCTATTAGGCTGGAAAAAACGAATGCTTTTTGGTCTTAATTGAAATATTCAATCAAGATAATATTTCCCCTCCTTATCGATAACATAATTCAATCTATTGGCATCGGGCGTCAAATTCTTCAGGTTTCGATACGTAAAAATACCCAATATCATGTTAACCTCTCTGCAATTAATAAATTGTTGCAATGATCTGAAAAGATAATAGATGGAGCAAGGTGAGGAGAATAAGGTGGATGCGGCAAAAGCTCTATATTTTGTGTCATTGTTTTCTTGAATGACCGTGACAATTCGTATTATCGTGTAAGAGCAACACGCATTTACGATTAACCAACGATGGATGCTTTTTGCAAATCTTTATGCAATGTTTCTAATTGACAACAATACTTCTTTGCGTTAACTGTTTGAATTTGACAGACGACTTCATATCCAACCAAATACAGAGCGTAACTTTTTTTCGGGTGTAGTTCTGATTTAGGGATGGATTCTTATTTTTCAGTGAAAGTAAACCAGTGTCATTTTCATTTGAATATGATTACAGAGAACTCATTTTTCATCACTGGAGATGGTTCTGCCCAGTAATGGTTCGGTAGCAAGTTTACTCTTCAATGACGATCAAAAGGAAACTCTCTGATTAAGTTAAAAAGTGGTCAGATAATGAGGGACCCATTGATTAAATTTAGACACTTTGCCGTGTTCAGGACCTTGTTTTATGATCGAAGTGTGACTTTTATTGAAGTGTTTTTGCTAATTCTTTCACAGTTTGGTTATAATTTTCCTCAACTACATTTTACAGAAGCTCAACATCGGTGGTCCAGATCAAGATGAATCTTCGAGAGAGAAATTTCACAATCGAAAGTGGCTAAATCATCGTTGACATGTTTCAGCACTTAAAGCTTTATTTCTATAGACAAAACGAATAATTTCTGTTGTTTTCGTCACCGTAGCGCCCATTTTGAATTCATACTGCATACAGTGTCTGTCTGATATGGATCTGATATAAACTCATTTTAAATCGATACTAAATTTACCCATCTGATATGTGAAGACAATGGGATTTTGCAAGAGCGTCTGCTCTCTTTGGCTTCTTTAGGCTAGACTAAAAGAAAGATGAAAGTGTATTTAAGGGAAAATACCTTGGGATAAATCAAATTAAATCAGATACCTTATCAATTCTAGTGTCCAAACTTGAGAGAATGTCTACTGGACATTGGAGATGATAAGGTATCGAATTTAATTAGATTTATGATTACTACTTATCCTCAAATATCGCAAGACATTTCTCTCACGTACAGTTTTATCTTTCTTTCATTCTAACCTGAGGAAGCCAAAGAGAGCAGAGGCTCTGGCGAAACGCCTCGTTTTTCACTTTGTCTCATCATCTTCATTCTTGTTTCAGATACTATTATACATCCTACAAACACACATCTTGTCCAACTCTGATCTTAAATCAACTCTAAAGAAAGAACAGTGAAACCTAAAAATTGATGGTTCTTCATCTCACGTTTAATAATCTCAATAACAGGAAGTTGAGCGATTATATTCAGTAAACTGCTCGGTCTGCTGCAAGGAAAGTTGGTTTGCTGTGTCGTGCCAGACAATTTTTCTCGTCAGAATGCGCCTTGCACATTAATAAATCTACCATTCGTCCGCTCATTGAATATTGCTTCCATATCTGGTCTGGTGCTTGTGCTATATAGCATGAGATTCTTGAGAAAATCCAAAGAAGAGTCTGTAATTTCATTGGTTCTGACCTGACATCTCGGTTGGACTTCAGTCACTTTCCAACCACCGTAACGTGGCTTCCAAGTATTTAAAATAATACTTTTTACCTTCCATCAGCATTTTTCCTACTTGGACTAACGTTTTCAACTGTTATAAAGCGGAAAGATTATATTAAATCAACTGCTAAGTCTGCAGCTCAGAAAGTTGGTTCGCTTTATTATGCTAGACAATTTTTCTCGCCAGAATTTATCTTACATATTTATATTTATAAGTCTACCATTCAGTCTTGCATTGAATATTGAACCACATCTGGCCAGGTGCTCTTATATATTTAAAGATTCTTGATATAATACAAAGAAGAATCTACAATTGGTCCTGACCTGGCATCTCGACTTCAGTCATTTTCCAACCACCGTAACGTGGCTTCCCTCGACCTTTTTTTATAAACATTTCCATAACATTTTTTCTGATTTGTTTTTGGTCTCTCGACAGCATGAATTTAAGCGTAGTACTAGATTGGTAACTTTGGTATCATTTTTACTGAAATAGCTAGATGTAACCGTAAGTTCTATTCTAGTTTAGTTATTATAGTTTCTTTTCTCGCAATTCTTGCCTGTGGAACTCTATTTCATTTTTTTCTTTCCTGCCACCTCCAGTCTTCAAGAATTTAAATGCAACTTCTGTCGACTTCTTCTGCCTTCTTGAAACCTCTTCTTTTATTGTCCTTTCTTCTCACTTCCAATTCTCTTTCACTCCCAGTAGACCCCTTTGCGTCTTAGTAGCATCATCACTTTCCTCGGGAAAAAAAGTACCGAAAAATTTACCCTGAATGTGATCATCTGAACTTTCTCTCCCAATAAAGATTTCTTAATGAAATTGCTCGTATTTTTTTCAATCTTTGCGTAGTTCAGATTTTAAAATCTAAGATTTAGTTTTAGAATTTGTTCATCCTTTGATTTTGTGAGTTTATATATGAAACAGACTGTACTTCATCCAGAATAGCATTCCAAAGTTCATCATTGCTGGTAAAATGTCGTCCGAAAATAGAAACCTTCCGCTTCCGAATGCTTCAAAAGTTTTCATTTAAGGAACGAGTGAAGTGGCCAAATAGTTTGGGTGAAAGAAACAGTAAAGTCATTTTATGTCTTTAAAATCTATTTTATTCAAATATTCATTAGTTTCTCTTAGTTTAAACGTCTTCTTCATTAAACGCCTTCTTTCCGAAAGTGTGTTCTTTACAATATATATATGAGGTCTCAACGTAAGAAAATTTGAAACACGCAATGAAGCATTTTGCTACTTATAATCCTACACTAAAAATCACACCATGTTCGTTTCTCAGCATTCTCTCCATTCGTTTGGCCCAATGAGGGTAGCTCATCATTCGTTAGGGAAAAGAACGGCTGAAAATGTGGTTTTCGTGTATTTTGTTTCAAAACAAGAAACTGCAAGGTTACTAGTCCTGATCTGGCATCCTGGCTTCAATCACTTTCCCACCGCCGTAATATAGCTTTCACGTGCCCTTTCTATAAATATTTTCGAGTCGAGTTCGAATTTCATTCTGGTTCATTACATTTACACACACGCAAATATCTTTGGGTAATGTATGAATACACATCCCCCCAGCTATGGGTTAATTAGCAAGACTTGTATTTGGCAAAATCATTATTGTTCTCAACAAAATTGTTGATAGTATATTCATTAGCAAAAAAAAACAAACATTTATTCTTATAATCCAAAATATATTTCAGCTTCAAATAAACCACAAAGGTGTTGATAAGCCGTAAAAAACAAATCATTCAATCCTTCCATTTTCGATTGTTTGATTGATTCGTTTTCTACGGTTTATCAACCCTTTACAGGTTACTTGAAGCTAGAAAATATTTCTAGATTGTAAGAATGCTTTCTTTTCTTAGTTAAAGTGATACATGTCTCACTAAGTTTACTAAGTTGTCTTACTGGTTTAGTGATGCATGTCTTACTAATTAACCCATAGCTGGGGGAGAATAGATGGATTCATAGCTTTCCCAAGGGTATTTGCACGGGGGTGAATATAACGAACTCGACAGAAATTGGAACTCGGCTCTCCGATTAACAATTTCAAGTCAATATCCATTACACCACCCGCACATCCAAGTTTACAGCACCTAGTATTCCCGAGCAGCCACCCATTGGGGTACTGACCAGGCTCGACATTTACTTAACTTTGGTGATTATACGAGAACCGATGTTTCAACGTAATATGGCCGTAAACCGCTAAAGTTTCGAAACAGTTACATACTACATTCAAATCAATAAAACTGATCGATGTTCAATATATTTTGATACATTTTGATTTCTTTGCAGAATTGTCTACGAGATGGCCCAACGACGAGTCTACTACATGGAGGTGGTCACTCGCTTGGTCAACAGTTGTTGTCCTGGATGGGACCAGTACGATAAACACGAACGAGATTGCCTCAAGCGTAAGTAACAATCCTTTTATAGATTCATCATACCAGGCTACGGAATCATTCGTGGATGTATGCTGTTAATTCAGGAGAGAGTGTCTAGACAAATAAATACCGTGGTTAGTATGGGTTGGAAGCCATGCCCTTCCTTAGAAACCACAGAAAGCGAGCGTCCGCCGGGTAGGAGAAATGAGTTGTCGATTTCCCTCACCAAGAGTGGAAAAGTTTGAAAGTTTGAAGCTTATAGAGGCCGACGCTCAAAGCGCTCACTATGAGCATCTTAGGATGAGTCACAACTGAAGCACTCCCTAGTCCTGTGTTTCTCAAACTTTTATTTTTTTACGTCAGGTCGCACTTGTAGAAAAAACTCTAAAATTTAATAAGGAAAATTAGTCATGAAATTTGAAAATAGAAAAATAATAGTCTCATGAAATAAGCATTTATTTTAAAGACATTATATTGTATATTTAAGTCAGCTTGAGTAAAACTTGTGTTTGATGTTCTTTGGCAAAAAAGAAAATTATCTTTAATTATTGTCATTTTTGTTTTAGAGTCCCCAAAGAGGATTAGCGGTACAAGTTTCATTGAAAGGGATTTATGTACAATTTGCAAATTTTTTTAGTGAGGCCGATTTTCATCCCTTGAGGAAGGCAAAAGAGAAATAATTTTTCACTCCTTCTTAAAGATTAAAGAATTTCGCATCTAGTTTAAAATATCAAACGACAAACACTTGACTTAAACATGGAAGCCATGTGCTTAGTATTTCTAGCTTTAAAAAATAAACTTTTGTTAAGTATAAAAATAATTCATAATTTACTCTTCTGTTAACTTGGGTCGCAATTCGTGGGTATGACGAAAAACTACATCCGGTGACAAGGTCTCTAATCTTAACTGTTCTTGTGTCCAGGTCCACGTTGATCCGGGGTGGTAGCACATGTTAGGTTCCCAGAAAATAATGATACCCCAAAACAAAAACACTATGAAAATATATAAATACATTTTAATAGTAAAAATACCAGCAATAAGTTTTCATACAAAAAACAAAAAACAAAAAAACAATACATAATCAGCAATACATTTTATCTTTAGTTGAAGGCATACAATTGAGTTCAAAACATTCAGTTTACGCTATAAGATTATGTCCAAAATATTTAGATTTCGGTATTGAATAACCCATAGAGCTGTTATATCATCGCCTCTAGTAATTATGTTCACACATTTGTATATGCACAAAAGCTTAGTATCATCTACTATGTATTCAATTCTGAAAGCAGAATAACATAACATTTTTATTACTTCAAAGCTCCTAAGAATTTCTGCATTAAATGACCCATAAGGAATTGATATACCGTTAAATAAATCAGCTAACTTCGGTCGCATCTGGCTACCTTTCATGAAGTATTATTGCCCTAGTCCCTTATCTATATAATTATTTTCTATATATTAGACTTATTTATACATATGTTCAATAAAAAATAATGGTTCAGTACAATTGTTTGCTTATTTGTTTGTTTTTTGTTTTGTTTTTGTGAACTCTATTTTATGTTCCCAGATATATATAAAAAAAAAAAGAAAATCTATACGTTTATTCTCGCTTCACTCTGTCACCCCGAATTCAGGACATACGACTCCGTCAGCTGTCAAGTACAGCATCTTCTGACATCTGGGTTATCCAGTGGGTCGTACGCACTTTACTACAAATGATGGGTCCCCTGGTTTAGAAAAAATTACAGACAGATAGATTGATTCGTTTTCTAAGACTTATCAACCCATTTGCAGGTCATTTAAAGCCAGAAAATAGTTTTAGATTGTAAGATTTATTTATTTATTTTAGATAATAATGATTTAGTGATACAAATTTTAATAATTAACTCATATCTGGGGAGAGAAGAAGTATATTCATAGCTTTCTGAAGGGTATTTGCGCGTAACTGAATATAACGAACGCGACTGGATTTGGAACTTGGCTCTGCTATTAACAATTCCGAGCCACAAATCCATTACACCACTCGCAAGTTTACAGCATCTAGTATTCCTAAGCAGTCATCCACCTAGCTACTGACCGAACAGAATGAGATAGATAGATAGATAGATAGATACATACATACATACATACACACGAAAAGAATGAGAGAGAGAGATATAAACAGATTGAGATAGATAGATAGATAGATAGATAGATAGATAGATAGATAGATAGATAGATAGATATGAAAAGAATGAGATAGATATAAACAGATTGAGATAGATAGATAGATAGATAGATAGATAGATAGATACATACATACATACATACATACGAAAAGAATGAGAGAGATAGATATAAACAGATTGAGATAGATAGATAGATCGATCGATAGATAGATAGATAGATAGATAGATAGATAGATAGATAGATAGACAGATAAAAAGATAAGAACAAGAATAATAATAAAAAAAATCACTCATCGTAAAGTGGTGGATCGAAAAATATAACAGCAAAAAAAAAAAAAAAAGTGGAGAGATATAACCGGTTTGACCTTTTTTACAGGGTGTAATTCTTTTGTCATCTTTGCTCTTCCTCCCTTTTGTTTTATATTTTCGTATATATTTGTATATACTTTTAAAATGTCCGTTATTAAATCCTTAATATATATATATATATATATATATATATATATGACAAAATGAAAACTGTTTTCATGTGATGCATTTCGTCCACTTCGACTTAATCGGAATAAGTTTATATTTAAGTTGATGTGACTACACATGCGCATCAACAGATAGAAGCTTGAAGTTTTAAATTTAAAGATATTTTTATATGTGTCTTGGTTGCATAAAAAAATATTATCTTTAAATTTAAAATTCCCAGCGTCTCTTGTTCGTGTGCATGTGTAGTCGCATCAACATGTCCTAGAAGACTAAACGCGTTACAAGAAAACTTTTTTTACATTTTGTCATACTTCTTTACTTCCAAAATTGTTCTTGATATATAAAAAAAATTATATATCGTTATCCCATACATATATATGTATTCATACAGAGTGTATAAAAAAGACATTTATAAACTTTGGGGGCGCGTTCCTCACACCAAAACGAAAAATGGTCCATATAAACATATGTCCGCAAATCCTTCGTTTTTTAGTTATTAAGTTTAAAGTTTACGGTAGACTCTGTTAATGTAGAACGTGTTCTTTGTGGTCAGGCGTACGGGCGGTTCTCGACTAGATCTTCCGCTGTCCATAGTTTGTACTGTTTCAGCAACGCGGCAATAAACAGCAGCAAGGGTTGGATGATTCGGCTGCCTTCGGTCTGGAAACGCAATCTGATACAGCTGGGCAGCCTCGCATCCATTACCATTCGCGCAGCCGTATGTAAAATATCATACCTAGCTGCTCACGATATGAATATCCTGCCATTGTTAAACGGAACACTTCTCAGTTAACTCAGAACTACACACGTTAAACATTGAAGACAGACTAACCACAAATGTTCACGAATGGCAAATGTAAGCTAGTCTACATAGCAATACAGCGCCATCTACTGCAAACTTTGTTTAAACTTAACTCAAAAACGAAGGATTTGCCGACATATGCTTATATGAACTTTTCTCCTTGTTTTGGTGTGAAGAACCGTTCCCCAAAGTTTGTAATAGTTTTTTTTAATACACCCTCTCTCTCTCTCTCTCTCTCTATATATATATATATATATATATATATATATATATTATAAAATTAATTATAATATATATATATATATATATATATATATATATATATATGAGTGTGTGTGTGTGTGTGTATTATAATTATTTTCTTTTTAAAAATATGATTTTCAGAGAAATTCCGGAATTTATTTTTTTCATATTTTTATGATTTTTATTTTAAAATAAAAATTATGAGTGCTCTACCTTAATTGGAAGCCAATTTTGCTCTACTGTTTGTATCGAGCACTGTTTTTTTTTTTTTTTTAAATAAAAATAATTGCTAAGAACACCGGATTATAAAGCTTAATGTTCTTTCTTTATTTATATATATATTTCTTATATATATATATATATATATATATATATATATATATATATATATATATATATATATATATATATCTAATGCGGGCTTCCTGAAAGGTTCACACGCAAACATCAATCGCAATCTTCTGTCTTCTTGAACCCTATTTTTTATTGTCCTTTCTCCTCGCTAATCTATTCTCATTCTCTTTCACTCCCAGTAACAACTTGCGTCTTAGGGACATTATCGCCTTGCTTGTGGTGAAATGATTAAAAACAAAAGCATTTTCCAAAATCTGACCAAATGGCGAAACATTAGATATTTTTTCAAATCCCTCCCTGGTAGCGCTAAGAACTTTTCAGTAGATTCGCATCAGATCGGTAGTTAAAAATATATGTTTAATGTTGTGATTCATCCTTCTGTTGATAGCTGTATGCAATAAAGGATGCAACAAGCGAGGAACGTGTGTCGGACCGGACATATGCAAATGCAACCTCGGATGGACGGGGCCCACCTGCGAGACAGGTTTGTTCAGTTCACTGTTTTCTTTATTTTATTTCTTTCTAACACTCATAATCTTTCTAAAACTCGGAATAATTTCTTGCAAATTATCCTTAGAAAGGCATGAATATATCTCTAAGGCGCCTATTTGCAATGTTCATGTAGTAACGTCTGATAAGAGTACGGGACAAAAAATATCATAGGTAAAATAATTGTATATCTACTTGTGACATCCGTCAAATTAACGTCGGCCGAATCGAGGGTATGTGATTACGGGTCTTCTTTGGAACGTTCTATCTTCTTGCATGGATGAAAGAGTTTCTGTCTCTACCCTTATAGGCTGGACGTTTATATAACTTCCTGTCTTCCAGTTGTCTTTTTTGTATATATCTTAAGTTCAGATGGGTTCACTTGTCTGTCTATGTTTGGGTGTAACCGTAGAGATCCGTTGAGGCCCGATTTTGGATTTCAAGTAATTTTCTCGTGGCTCCTAGATGTTTTGACGTTCTGAGGTGATACTGAGTACAAAACTTACCTTAGTATCTCTTAGGTTAAATCCAGTATATATTTCGGCCACCACAGATCAACTCTTCTTAGATCAAGGTCACAGATGGACATTAATTTCGACTTAGACATATGTTAGTTCCTGAAATTCATCGCATACTACATACCAAACCTAAAGGTTTTGAACAAATATCGATTTTTTTATAATTTTCTGCATTAGAATATGGCATGTTTTTCCTTTTCATTTAAATATTACTTTCTATTCTGCGATTAAGTCAAAGTTGTATCATTATATTTATTCTTTTAATCACAACAGTTTGACTGCTACGTTTTCCTACCTTCCTCATAGTTAGCAAGTTGGAATTGATTGTGATAGGTGCGCACCGAGCCATAGCTCAGGTATAGCCATATTCATTATTATTTTACTTCAGATCTTTTGAAAACTGCGTTGGACGAAAGGTATCAAAACAAGAAAAGTGAGGATACTCGTCTAAATAATTCATCTAATAATGTTATAATTTATTCCACATGGTTATCGATATTAAGAAGGCAGAAGAACGTATCGGACAAAATGGTATGAACAAAGCAAAATAGAAGAGTAACAAGATTATTTCATGGAATAATAACAGAATTGTAAACAGTACGATGAAAGCTGAAGGGCTTGTCGGCTGAAAATTCTTTGACAAAAATACAAAGACATGACAGTCTGAAACATTATTATTATTTATTTGTACAAATGTACAAATTAATGATAATACTTATTATTATAAAATAATAATAAAAATGCTAATACTCATTTTATGAAATAACGATAATACTTGTTTTAGACAATAATGATAATACTTATTGTGAAATAGTGATAATACTTACTTATAATTATAAAATTTGTTTTTTTTAAAATGATTATATTACTTATAATTATAAAATAATCATAATTCTTGTTTTCATATTTCTTATAAATAATGTTTATCTTCATAAAATAATGATAATATTTATTATTATGAATTAATAATTATTATCCTTAAATAGTGATAATACTTGTAATTGTGAAAAAATGATAATATTTATTATTATGAAATAATAATTATTATCCTTAAATAGTGATAATACTTGTAATTGTGAAATAATGATAATATTTATTATTATGAAATAATAATTATTATCCTTAAATAGTGATAATACTTGTAATTGTGAAATAATGATAATATTTATTATTATGAAATAATTATTATCCTTAAATAGTGATAATACTTGTAATTGTGAAATAATGATAATATTTGTTATTGGGGGAAATGATAATAATTATTATCATAAAATAATAAGACTTCTCAATACCGAAAATGCCGGTTAATGTATCTGTTGGTATGTAATGACTAAGACCAAAAAGACAACGATAAAAATCAGATTAATTAAAGTAATTACATTGCATCATATCAGAACTTCATATTGCACTTGGGAGACAGAAGTGATCGGCCGAAATGTAGTTATCGAAACATCGAAAATGTGGTTATTTTCCTGAATACATTATAAAATAATTGGAATATTTCCTCAGATCGATACGAGGAAAATTAAAAAAAAATACAGCCGTTGTAATAAGATGATCAAAACAGCTAAAATTAGAATACTATTTCAAATAATGCATAGAATAATGTCAAGACATTCAAATATCGTTATTTCCCATGTATAATACACCTTCCATAATAAGCACGCCTAAAATTGAGTGAAAGTGTGAGAAGATGCTTATACTCACATATAATACGCAACCCTCGTTCGGTAATCAAACCCTATAAATTGTACCTTTACAATTTCATTAGGGCCAACTTTTTATTTTAAAAAATGATTTTAAACATAGAATAATATTATTCTAATTTAGTTTTATGATGATTCTTATTGACTGAAGATTGCAGGGTCCAAAGCACAGTGATGAAAACAACTAAAATGAAGATACTCGTTTAAATTAAACAACTGAATCATTAAATGCTGCAAATCAGAACATCAAATTATGTTATGCGCTTTTTCTTTTTTTTTTTTTTTTTTACGTTATAAAAAATAAAGAAGAATTTTGGCGGAAGATTTGTTCGGAATTCTTTTTCATGCTATCCCATGATAATATTTTTAATTATCTCCTCTTTCTTTTTACACAGATATAGACGAGTGTCGCCAAGGAAGACATACGTGCCAACAGACTTGTCTTAATACACTGGGTAGTTACAAGTGTGGTTGCTACGAAGGTTTTCAGCTGACAAAGGACAAATCATCTTGTGAAAGTAAGTATACCGTTTTGCATTATTTTTATTTTTTTTTAAATAATGCAAACGCTCTGGAGACTCAACAGCCCTTCATATAATCAAATTCAACCACGAACTCATCGCTCTATTCTCGTGGCGCCATATTTGTTTTGATCTTTTTTTTTTTAGTAGCTTCAGTATTAATCTTGTTTTTAATTTTTATTAATTAAACTTTTGTCAACCTTTATTATTAATAATAATTTTAAGTAATCTTTATTTCAATCTTTATTTTTAGCTGCCTTTTATTGTAAAAAATAAATATTGTAATAAATATTGTAATAAATAAATAACACTGCAGAACGTTTGGAAAATCTAAGTTGTATTTTGGTTATTGTGTCGATCTTTTTGCTACCTGTGTATTAATCAAATGTCGAATGTCTTTTAGAAAAAATTAAGAACCTAAGATAGTAAACATGAGTTGGTGGAATGTACGCCATTATCAACGCGTCTTGGAATATTTTATGCCGAAACCAGTTTTTATTATACTTTTGTTCATAGGTAAACATTGGACAGATTTATACTTGAGTATATGGGTAAATATTATCGGGTATATACTTGAGCCAATAGATCAACATCAATCGGGATTATACTTGAGTCTATAGGTAAACATTGATCGGGGTTATACTTGAGTCTATAGGTAAACATTGATCAGGGTTATACTTGAGTCTATAGGCAAACATTGATCGGGGTTATACTGGAGTCTAAAGACAAACATTGATCGGGGTTATACTGGAGTCTAAAGACAAACATTGATCGGGGTTATACTTGAGTCTGTAGGTAAACATTGATCGGGGTTATATTTGAGTCTGTAGTTAAACATTGATCGGGGTTATACTAGAGTCTAGAGGTAAACATTGTCTGGTTTATATTTAAGTCTGTGGAGATCAACTCGTAATGGATTGGGATGGAGTCGGAGTATTCTTAGGCCCCATTGACAGATCATTAAGATAAATGGATTCCATATGGATTTACGGAAGCGAACGTCAGACAGGATTCTAAAAATTAGACAAAAGAAAATTATTTTGGGACAAGCTAGCTCCTGTCTATGGAATGTTTTTTTTTATTCTTAGGTTCGAAAACTGTTACAAGGTAGTAAGACGCAACTACCTCAACCACCATATCAGCCCCATTTTCTTTCATTCTTTAATACCATCATTTTACTAAATCGGTTATTTATTTTTTTCATTCAGTATTTCATTCATTTTCAAATTTATTCTCTTGTATTTGAATTCATTCCGCCTTTTATTCAAATATTTCATTTATTCTATAATTCATTCATGTTTTAATTTTGTCGTTCTTTCATTTGATAATTTATGTATAAACTTCACTCATTCTTTTTTTTTTTTTTCATTCAATAAAAACTTTATTCATAATCCAGTCAATTGCGAATTCATTTGTTTCTGTTTCTTCGATTTTTCATTTTTTTTTTTTTATAAACTAGCTTAAAAACTACACTCCATGCGGATTTTTAAGCCAGCTCTTACTAATTGGGCCTCCAGTCCAAAATTAAATGGGTCTCTGGTCCAGCTTAGAAAACAGCAATAATAATTTTTAATTAATAACTTTGTATTCCTCAATTCACTCCATGGAAGTTCAAAACCTCATTTTAACTCTGATTTGGTCTATGTCCAATTCTGACCAAATGACCGATTTGGGCCAAAAGTCCGATTCAGGCTGAGAATTGAGTTCTTCCAATTGTTCCACTGTGGAACTTCAAAACCTCATGTCACAAAACATTTTACTTTAACTTGGCATTTGGAAGAAATTAAACTGATTTCCTTTATTCACAAAGTTTTGGAGATATTTTAAACTGAATTTAAAACAAAAATTTCTAAATTCACAAAATTTTTGTGTTACTTTAAACTCGGTATAAAATAAACACTTTTAAAATCACTATTTTTTTTTTTTTTCACGTATTTTAAAATTTGAATTTTGAACTGTTGCCCCCTCATTCAGACATAAATCCCAATGCTGGTTTTTGAAGCACCAGATGAAAGGCAGATTTTCAATCTCGGGATCATCCTGATTCCAAAATGCTATATGTCTATGTGGGGCAAATGTGACTCCAGTTAGAGGGGTTTATGTTGTAACTGAGTTATGAAAAACAACAGTAGAAAATCGGAATTGGTTTAACAAGTTTGTTACCTTTTGGTACAAGGTAACATGATGTAGAATAGAAACTAGGGAGATAATGTTTAGCCTTGAATGACTAACTGTTTTCAGCAAAGGCTACTGCTGCTCTTTCTGCTACTCCTCTTGATGTTGGAGAATTTTTATGTCTTTCGTCCGATGGCCGAGTCCACACTTGTAGGAAAATATTCTCTCTCACAACAGTTTCAGACACATGGACGGACGGACAGTATTTGCTGTTTATTTATTTAGAAGATTTATTCATTCGCCTATTAATTCATTTTTCTACTCCTTGTTTTTATCTTTCATTCTCGTTCATTTATTTCTTCATTCACGGACAGATTCGTTCCTTTACTTTTCCATGATTTCTGCGTACTCCTTATTGTTTGGAAATTAATGTTTGGACAAGTAAAGGTAATGTGTTGGTTGTGTAAAGGATTTCAGTCTGTTGCGTTCACTTTAACACTAAAGGTAATGAACAGATACGTTTTATACAAATATTCATCCAATACAAGGACCAAGAGCTACTCAAGGTAGAGCATTACTGTCCGGTATTGTATTAGTGTAAGAAAGCGTCAGAAGTGAAGTTCATGGGGTTATGCGGGAAAGATAATGGTTAGTCCTAGAGTCGAAGAGGTTCAAATTGTAATGATTGGGAAAACATCCTGCCGTGAGTCTGTTCCACAAAGCAACAATTCTTGGGAAGAAGCTGCTCGAATGGGACTTACTTCTTACTACAGGAATACGAAGGGAACGGGGATAATTCACCCTTGTATACGTGGCATTGGTGGGTCCCAGTTATAAAGGTCAGTGATTGTGGGACTAAGGAATGTAACTCGTCAGAATACACGCCATGAAAATAGCGATAGAGCAGCGAGAGGCTCGCAGAATTTAATATGTGGGGAAAGGTGTTTTAGGGTGGAAAATAATTCATCATCCACAGGGCCGTGTAGATTCTTTGGAACTCTATCAAGACAGATAACAGCTAGGCAACTCCAGCCCAGATATGGCAGCAATATCCCATTTTTGGTTTGATCTGGTTTTTGTAAAGATAGATTATAGCAATGGGTGTCTTATACTTAGCTGCAGCGTTACAATGGTCCAAACATTTTTCCGGCATCTTTAGCCATAGATCGGATATACGGGTTCCACTTGAGGTCTGTGGAGAGTTTGAGTCTCAATAGACGTTCAAGACACGGAGGATCCTTGGGTGAAGACTCATCTATAATGATAGGTACTAGATGTGGGTCTGATCTGTCGTGGTGAAACGTTACTAGCATAGTTTTGGACGCATTGGATTTTACAAGCCAGTCCTGTCTCCATTAAGCTACGTGGGCTAGGTCAGAGGAGAGATTAGCTGTTCGGTTCTGGTCTTCCAGATTTATGGGGGTTAACCCCTAAACTGTTGTGCCATTCGCAGAGATACTCACTAAGGATCGGAGTAAGCTCTTAGGCTGATCATTAATATACAGCTGAACGAGAATAGGACTGGAGAAAGAACCCTGAGGAACACCGACATTGATCTTATGAGCTTCCGATGACTGGCCGTAAATAACGACATTTAGGGACTTACATGTTAGGAAGGACTTGATAACTGAGGTAGTACTTCCAAAGATTTCATAGCTGGAGAGTTTATGTCACATCAAGGAAAAAGAACCTGTGGAGAGTCATGACCGCCAACTGTTTTGAAGAGACATGGCATTAACATGAACAGCAAAAAGGTTGGTCCGTAATGGTAGAATTTTGTCAATGACTTTATTGGCTCTGCAGTCTTTTCAAAAGATTTAAACGGGATAATACTGTGATGAATGTTTACTGATCACAACTAACGACTGCAATATACTTTGTTAACTATTCACGTTTGGACTGTTTTATTTTTTTATTATTTTAATTTATTTTAATTGCAGTTTGTCTTACGTGTCACTCTGAGTATCGCTCCTTACAGGCCGGAATGAAAAAACTGACAAAAAAGGTTAAAACGCTGGAAAAAGAAAAAGTAAGAATCAATTACATTTTTTCTTTCTCTTTCATTCTGCGTAACTCGTTCTTTCTTTATACACACACACATACACACACACACAAACATATATATATATATATATATACACTACACAACAAAATCCAAAATGACCTCATATGGGGTGGGGGTATAGATCTATTTCAACCAACGAGAAATGCGTTAGTCTTATTCAGCCCCGGTGTACAGACTGTGTTCATGTCAGAATTAGAAATTTAAAAATTTAACTTTGACAGCAATCGAAAAATTGATACATAATTTATACATTTCGATGTTTCAGTCAGAGAAATGCCCGAGCCGGCGATAAGGGGAGGGTTGAAGGTATTAGACTCAAAGGGAAGACGTTTTATAAAATTAACTCGGATATTGATCTTATGGCATTAAATTGGGGTTATATGACTGAAACAAATATATGACTGCTGTGTAATTTATATATTCTGTTATAATAAATACATTGAACTCTTTTTGTGCATCAGTTTTAATATTTGATATTACTATTTGATCCACTTGAATATTATATACCAACTGATTTATTACCTGTACATATATGTGTCTGTGTATGTGTGTGCGCGCATGTATTTATTAATATATACTTAATAGCTCTGTTATATTACATCGAGCACTAGTTTATTAACACCAGCACTCAACGTCCGATATCACACACACACACACACGTATATATATATTTATATATATATATATATATATATATATATATATATATATATATAATACACGTAAAAGTTTTGTCATTTAGCTGATAGATGTTACTTTCACCATCCCGATTTTCGAGAGAATTTCGTAGATGGACCCTCGTCATTGGTTATCACAAATAGTGAGAATAAGAGATAAAACTTAAAATAAGCTAAAAGCATAAATATAAAATAAACCAAGGGCTCAATAACAAAGTCGACTGAGCCTAAATATAAAATAAACCAAGGGCTCAATAACAAAGTCGACTGAGCCTAAATATAAAATAATAATATTATATACCCGAGAACTTTTCATATCATACATCCCATTCATTGTGACTATTTTAACAGTAATCCTCTACTTTGAGGAGCTCTCGAGTCTTATGAACTATAGTATGAAAATGCGGTGTTCTAGGTAGTGCGTATATTTTCTACATTTATCTTAAATATGTTAAAAAATGTGTCATATTTATAAGGGAGGAGTGCTCGATATCAGAGACAGAGCTTTTGTAGATATAAACAGTGTGGACATAGAAATCAACACTGCATAATGACTGTAGGTTTCTTGCTATGCTCTGATGAACTCTTCAGTCGTGAAACTGCAAGTTGACGTGTATTGTTGATTTCTCTGTTTACTCAGTTTCTGTTTAAACATTTTCTGATTGTAGACAAAGAGTTCGGCTCAATTACCTATTTAAGGAATTCCACTAAGAGACAAAGATCTAAGGATCGATACTTTGATCCTAGGAAGTGCGAACACTTAATGTAATTCTAGGGGAAAGTGCTGATCCATTTGTAAATAATCATATTATTTTTCCCGGTTTCTATCACAGAAAACTTGACAAATATGCCAAAAAACGTGATAAATGCGCCAAAAAACGTGATAAATGTGCCATTATTCTGCTTGTTCTTACAGGAAGAAATCCTTCTGAATATGACTGTCATCCAAGAAGACTATCGAAGAACAATGGATTTTATTGAGGACTTAAAAAGGACGACTACACCTATGCCCACGACAACCACAACTACTGTACCCACTACGACGACGACCACGACACAAGCACCAACCACTACGACGACGACGTCGACGACGACAACGTCCAAAAGTACGACATCGATAGACAATGGCATGTATGATTATTACCAGCCATACAGTGCACTTGAACGACTGGCCTCCCTTAGCGAACAAATCGCCAATTTAGAAGAGAAAATGTCTACAATATGTAAGTTCGGATATTAAAATTATTTTTATAATTACCAACTGTCAGTGATGGAATGATATTAAAAGCAGAGTTTTAATTCTTTCTTTTATGTGTCTTCAGCACGTAGGCGATCATGTTCCTCCACATTTTCCTGTCCCTTTTAACTCTTAATAAGTTTTGTCTTTCTGTTGTTTCTCCCTTTTGAGATGTCAACGAACACTCGTTGCCACTTTTGTAATGCAAGTTATAGTAGAGACTTTGTAATCGCAGATACAACTATAGTACGCCGTTGAATAATGCTGGTCTCGGACGCCTTCGAATAGCACTCGCACTAATAGTACTTGCTCGATAATACTCGATCGAATAATAACCACCGTATAGTGATCCGAATAGAGGAATAGTATAGTGAATAGAGAATAGCTGTCTGTATAGTAACAAAGGATAGAGTAGAAATAGCGACCCGAATAGTAATAGAGGATAGACTATAGTTATTTTCCAAGGGTAGCTTAGATGTGGCACAAGGCCGAAAGTATGGGGCATCTAGTGAGGATAGACTATAAATGTTATCAGTTAGACACACGCTATCTCCCATATATGCGTTTCTTCTATGGCCACGTGGTCTACTTAATTCAAGTTGATTGCCTGTGTTTGCTCACTGACGATCTGTGTTCAAACTCAAGTGTCGGCAGCAACACTTTATCCCTATATGACACTCCCAAACCCTGTTCTAATATCCATTTACTTAAGCTCATCAGGTATGTTAGGCGCTGCATTCCCCTGACCCTCTTTCCCTCAATCTGTCTGTCCTCTGAGTATCAGGCTTTCCAAGCCATCCTTCCTCATTGTGTACCTCAGAAATTTCAGTTGCCTCTTTCTGATGTTAAGCATAAGTTTCCTTTTACTTCCATTTTATCCAAAACATTGTCGTTGCTCACATGTTCGGCCCTTGGTATCCTCAGCATCTTTCTGTAGAACCACATTTCTGTTGCTTCAAGTCTCTTCTTCATCTTTGAAGAGATTGTCTAGCATTCACTGCCCTACAGGAAGACATATATCACATAACAGTTCAGTACTCTTTTCTTTGTTTCTAACGAAATTTTTCTGTCTCTTAATGCATCTGAATTTGGAATGCATCTTTGGCCAACTCAATACGTCTTTGGATCTCAATGTCGCACATTCCGTTCTCTGTTAGAACATTTCCCAGATATTTAGATTTCTGTACTTGTTTGATTTTAATATCTCTGATTTGTAATTTGAATTTTGGGTTCATATTTTTGCTGAAAATCATGCATTCTGTCTTCTGTAGGAGCTTTTGTAGTTTCCTTTTCGTGTTTGCTATCAACATTGTGTCATCTGCATGCCATATATTGTTAAGATTACTGCTCTTATATTCAGTTCACATTATGTATATATATTATTACCTGGATGTATTTAAAAAAAAACAAACAAATCAATTTCCATGTCTGATGATGTCTGTAATAACAGATGAAAGTACTTGCAAAAAAAGACCTTACACAAGTTGAATTTTTAAAAACAGGGATCACAACATTCATCTAGAGGTTCGTGGGTTAATGTAATTTTAATAAATTTGTTTGCGAAGATGTATTCTCGCCATTTATATCATTAACTTCACTAATCTGTTTTTTGTACGAATGATTCATGTAATATAAATTGAACTGCACCACATTTTTGATTTAAAAAGAACTGATCCGACGTGCAACTTCTGGGATAATAGCTGCGACATTGCTCTATTTCTTGAACAATTTAGTTCATGTCACATCGACGGAAAAAAAAACTACTACAACAAAAGAATTCTTCAATTACCATATTAGTAAAAAAAACGCACTCTCTTAAATTTTCAAAAATTCGTTGTGACCGCACGCTCCAGAATTTCTTACAGTTAACAATAACACATTTCTAAAAAACATATTTCGACTCACATCTAATCTTTCGTGTCACATTATTACCTGGATATATTAAAAAAACAAAAAAAACAAAAAAACAAATCAATTGTATGAACAGATGAAAGTACTAGCAAAAAAAAAAAGACTTTATACAAGTTGAATTTATTAAAAACAGGGATCATAACATTCATCTAGAGGTTCGTGGGTTAATGTAATTTTAATAAATTTGTTTGCGGAGATGTATTCTCGCCATTTATATCATTAACTTCACTAATCTGTTTTTTGTATGAATGATTCATGTAATATATATATATATATATATATATATATATATATATATATATATATATAAACTAAGAACAAAAACAACAGGATTTTCCCAACCATGCAACAACAAAAGAAGTTTATGTTGCAACCATGTTGAAAACACGAATTCATTGACTAGCTCAGTCACTAAATCTACTTTCAAAATCCACGACGATTCTAACTGTAGAAATCATAACATAATTTACCTCCTAGAATGCACACTATGCCAGAAACAATATGTAGGAAAATCTGAATGGCCCTTTCACTACAGAATTAATAATTATCGTAATCGAATTAAGTCGACTCCCCATGAAAAATTATTACCTGTAGAACAACATTTCCGCCTGGAAAAACACGATTTCAAAACCCATGCCAAATTCACTATAATTGAGAGAATAGAACAGTTCAGAGCAGATAACATTAGAAAGATTTTAGAGTCCCATGAAAATAAGTGGATACAACGTCTAAAAACAAAATATCCAGCCGGGCTAAATCATAAATTTAACAATACAGATAGTAGCAATATATAAATCAACAAATCAAAACCTACCCACATTTCTCACCCACACAAGACAGACATGCTTACGGAGGTGTTGAGGCCTCACACTTATACACACACCCACACGAATATACGCACTTACACACATCATACTCACTCACTCCCTAATGAGCCAAATGATAACACACACCCACAGCAATACACACGCTTACACATGTCATACTTACTCACTCCCTAAGAACCAAATAACACACACACAAACACTAAACAGAGACACATCCCCTCACCAGGTCCAATAAAACTATCAAACTGACCAGAGAATTCGGAGCAGCATGTATATCAAGCTCTTATCTCAAATAGCAACTTAAAAGAGACTGTTTGACCAACACAAGGATTGTTAAAAGATTCATGTTAAAAAAATAATAAAAAAAATAAAAAAACAAATGAAAACTACAGACAAAAGTTCATTTTCTCCATCAAGACATTCATTTCAAAATGTATTCATTATGTGTTCAAAGATTAACTTTTATTCCATATTCTTGTAATGTCCATGAGTAACAATTTCCTATTTTTTTTAATTTTGTAGGTCCTTGTCAATGACGAAACAATGGAGGCCTTTAACAGACGCGTTATCATTTACCTTCCATATTAGTCTTTCACTCTCGAGTCGTCAGACAGAAGGATTATGACAACTTAACAAGAAAAACATGATTGCTAAATTGATTTATCACAGTTTTCGAACAATCACATTAAAAATGATAAAACCAATTAATAAATTTAAAAAAAAAAACACACACATAAAAAAAAAAAAAATGAAGAAGCATATCGAACGAAAGAAACTCATTTGTTTCAAGAAAGAACTGCAGCAAGAAAAATGTCGTTTGTGAATGCTCTGGGAGACATCCATAACATTATTAACAATGCAATCACTTGATTGGACAACGATCATGCCAGAAAAAAATATGAACAATTACAAACTTGATAAAATATCAAACTCAAATATTGTTAGTCCGTATTTGGACCATAAACACACCGGATAAATTACAACTCTATTTTTTTCTCTTTTTTTTTTTAACAGAACATTATTCAAACTATAACGAAACATTTGAAACAGACGACTCAGTCCGCCATCTTAATTGATAAAAATAAATATTGTCTAATGCGGGAAGATTATCGTGGATTTCATAATGAAAGTTAAACCTGAAGATAATTCTGATTTGTTTTTTGTTGTTTTATTGCTTTATTTTGTTTTTGGAGATGGGGGTTTTATTTCCTTTTATTTTCAGTACTTTGATATATTTTACACGTGTATTCATATTCAAACGTTATAGATTATTCTTCAGTTTATCTATAAATTTGCCATCAATAAATTTACCATTAAAAGTTACCATCAGCCTGCTTACCATCTGTGGTATTGATAGCATCAAAGTATAGCGCAATTGTAGACAGTAGAACAGAATACCAATGAGAAACTGGTCGTCGGCTTTATCTCGTATTCAAGAATTTAATTTCTTCTTTGCTGATCGCTTTATGATGGCGTTGATGACTAAGTAGACCAATTCTTGCATGGAAGAGACGATGGCATTGACTGCATAGTAATGTTGTTGGAAGATGAGGTTGATTTTACCCAGCCTTTCTCTCTTGTCGTTTGATTTCTTCCTTTTCTCTTTTGGTAGCTTCGAAGTATTTCATTCAGGTGAAAATGGAACACCATCGGAACAAAACAAAGAACAATGACGTACGGTCTCAAGCTTGTGTTTCAGACGATTTAGGCTCAAGTCCAGTTGCATTCAGTGTTGCTTTGCTTGGTCCCTGTATCTTCGAAGAAACCAACCCGTGGTCTTTCCCCCGTGGTCTGCTCACTAAATAAGACTTGACGTGGAAACCTTGACCTGACCATCGAATATAGTGTTTCATGATGAGCAATTCGATTCTTTGGCTGTTGGCTCTTTCCAGAACTTTGGTGTTGGTCACATAGGATTTCAATTTGATGGTCAAGATCGAAGGAAGCTCATGGTGGGGAATTCAAGCTTTGATGTTCAAGATTGGACGAAGGAGAAACTATAACCATTAAATATCTATCTATCTATCTATCTATCTATATATATATATATATATATATATAATTCTCAAAGTGTGTGTGTGTGATCGGATGTTGTTTATGCGTTTCCAGAGTTTTCATCCGATTGCAATGATTTTTTTTTGTTTGATAGATAATTCTTCAGTGCCGGTTTTGAGTTCACATTGTTGGCGACAATGGCTCTCCACTACTTCCTGTCCATTATAACTCTCAGCAACGTTTTACTATTTACTATCTGTTCTTGGATATATATCTTTCATAAAAAAAAAACTTTAATAAAAATAAATTGTTTAAATTATTACAATAATATTATCTATATCTATAATTCTCAAAATGTGTGCGTGTGTGTGTGTGTTTGTGTGTGTATTTGTGTGTGTGTGTTTGTGTATGTATGTGTGTGATCGGATCTTGTTCGTACGTTTCCACAGTTTTCATCTGTTTGCGTTGAATTTTTTTTTTATAGATAATTCTTCCGTGCCGGTTTTGAGTCCAAATTGACTGAAAAAAATTACAAGCTTGAAAGTGAAAAATCAAAACAACTGATTTTTTACGGTCCATAAGAGAGGTTCCTTCCTTCCAAGATTGAGAACACAAAAACAGCTCTTTTCAGGTTCACCCCTTCCATTGAAATTGTTACCCCCCTCAATTTGGGGATGTGCCTCAGTTGCACTAAATTGTTGTTACTATTAGGTTGGTGCAAAAATAATGACGGTTTTTGACGTATTTTTAACGTCAAAAACCGTCATTATTTTTGCACCAACCTAATAATAGTGATTTTTAGGCTGACTTTAAACTTAAACTGCTCCAAGTGAACGGCCAAAATACCCAGTAATGAAACACCCGGTCGAAGACGTGTTATACTGCTAGTCATTACTAATTTGATTCTCAAATTATATTGCTGAAGTGATTTTATGAGAGGAGATGGCCATAAAAATGGTATAACACTTATAATTTCTGTTTGTTTTTACTTGTCCAGTACCTGTCGCTTCATTGGTGGCAAGATGATTAAATTTTAAATCTAAATTGTTCATTTAAAATACTTGTATTACATTTATTAGAAAACACATTTAGTTTAAAAACAGGAGTCATAAACTCATAAAAATGACTTCAAGCGGTCGCATATTTCGACTTCGACTCTTTTCCGGTTAGCCAGAGGTTGTTGCCTTATTCGTCTTCGCGACATTGATGCCTATTTCAATATCATTCAAATTGTTTTGTGTATTTACATTTGCGGGTGCGCATGTATATTTTAGTTCAAGGACGAAAAGATATTACTACGAAATTAAAGACAAACTTTTAGAATAATTCTATCACTAGATGTGTAACGTGGTGCAATGGACAAGAAAGATCGAATTCCGATATTTCTCATGCACCCTGTATTACATTTATTATTCTTAATTTCTTCTTTATTTAGTCGTAGTACACAGCTATGTTATTTCCTCTATCGACTTCTAATAAGAAGGAGGAACGAAAACTGGTCAGCTCTCTCTAATATCTTCTCTCCATTTTCTTTTTCCTAATATATTTTTCTCTTTAGAATTGCCATTTATAGTGATAGAAAAAGAAAAAAATATCCTTTCCAACATTCTCTTTTCTCAGTAAATATGTCTGTTTTTATAATATTAATAATTTTTTACTCCTAATAAAGTCTTTACACACACGAACACACACACATATGTGTGTGTGTGTGTGTGTGTGTGTGTGAAAGAGAGAGAGAGAGAGAGAAAGAGAAAGACAGTGAGAGGTTACAATATTATGACCGGCCCTCAAGGATTATAATAAGATATTAGTCTATCACCGTATAGCCACCCCAGCCTCTCTCCGGACGTCAAAAAAATCATATGGACGCAGGTGTAGACATTTTCTGCATTAAGTTTTCTCGAGTGTACAGGCCGATAAAGGTAATAAACAGTGTTTTTAAAAAAATCAAATAACGGCGTCTAATTCAAACTCGGGTATCCACTAAAAATAACGTTTGAAATAATAAGGAGCTAAGTATTTGGTCTAAGTCTTGTGAGACAACAGCATCAACATGTAAGTCGAAAAATGAAATATTAATTGGTTTGGTTTGTTTTGCTTTACGACATATCAATCTCAATGGGTTATTTGATGCCGACAAGATTTTTATTTTTATTTTTCAAAAATGTATATCTGGTAATATATATTTTTCAAAAATTTATTGCTGGTAATAATTTTTTTACAGAGTATTTCTGTATTAAAATCTATTTTTACACTTTCACAGTGTTTTGACCCCAGTTTGGGAGTTAACTATTTATCAATAGCTGGGAACCTAACATGGTGACTGGGAACACCAGCAATTAAGAGGTGGTCCCAAGCTCCTCAAAATCTCCTGATCAAAGGCCTTGCTGTTGGATGTAGTTTATTGTCTTACCCAGGACGTGGATGTAGTTTATCGTCATACCCCGCACGACATGAAACGTTAAATCGTGGAAAGCGGTAACCTATGAGTATTCTATTCCTTCCTAAGTTTTTATTTGAAGTAGTGAGGAATATCAAGATCATGATTACGTCATTATTTTCTCTTCGAGTTTCATGTGTTATCCATTTTAGTTGTTAGAAAGTCAAGTGATGTGGTTTCTATTATTTACTACAGTTCTTTGTGATT
>OZ010602.1:42498698-42696198 GCA_963932145.1 Acanthosepion lycidas
TTACGTATCTGTCCATGATATTTTTTTAAAGATGATAAAGCCACTAAGACGCAAGGGAAGTTGAGAAAACGTCATTGAGGAAAAAGGACAATAAAAGAACAGATATAAAGAAGACAGAAGATGTCGATTGACGTTGCATTTAATTTTTTCTTTAAATCGCAGTTAACAAGAAAGCAAGAAAACCAATAGAGAGTTCCACGGGCGTGAGGTACGAGATAAGAAACTGTTAACATAAAAATTACGGTTACATCTAGCTATTTCAACAGTAAAATGTTGAAACCTATGTGCCAATCTACTACTGAGCTTAAATTCATAAACGAAGAGGAAAACTCATTAGAATAATTACCATGAAAATAATAATTACCATGAAAATATCGATAGAATAAGCACAGGGAAGCTATATGATGGCGGTGAGAAAGTGATTGAAGCCGACACGCCAAGTTAGGACTGATAATGTTACAGATTCTTCTTTGGATTTAAAAAAAAAACATCTCTAGATATATAACAGGAGCACCAGACCAGATGTGGCATCAATATTCAACGCATGGACGAATGGTAGACTTATAACTATGCAAAATAGCTTCTGGAGAGAAAAATTATCTGGCACGACACAGTGAATCAACTTTTCTCGCAGCAGTTGATTCGATATGATCGTTCTAATTCAGATGAGTGGAAAACATTAGATCGAGCGGTTACTCTTTTGGATATTAACATCAGCCATGATGATTGAAGGCAAAAAAGGGTTTCTAAGAAGTTTAAAAAATGAACAATGCCAATGGGCTGTCTTAGAACTTTGCGGTCTGAAATTTAAAAAAAAAAAACAGTATATTAGTCAAAATAAAACAAGCCTGCTGTTTCATCTCAAAGAAACTCGAAGAAGACAGCGGTCGAAACGTTATGACCGAAACAACAAAGGCTTAGACCAGTGATTCTCAACGTTTTTTGTCCAATGACTCCTTTTCATCCTAAGTCAGAAAATCATACCTCCATTTCCAAGATTGTCAGACTCAAAATATGCATTCCAAATAATATGCATATACTACTGAAAATCTTCATTCTTTCCCATATTATACATTTAAATTTACATGGATTATTTTTATAGATGAGTTTTACAAATTTAATAGCAATAGAAAATGTTGATGGATTTTTAAACTTGAATACATGTAATTTGTTTTAATTCATAATTAATTATTAAATAAATAAACTGAAGTATACTTCAATAAAGAAAAAAATTAAAAAATTGCTCAATGAGCAAAATGTTCAATAAAAGGTCTGAGTATTTAAAATCGATTTTATTCCAATTAAGTTTACAATCAATGAGAAACTTGTAAAAAAGTAAAAGATTTTGCCCTCGCCCAATGAAACCTTGAAATTATCCTATGGGAAGAATCCCCCCATGGTTGAGAGTCCCTTAAATAGGCTGAATAAACCATGAAATAACACTTCATCTCAGACCTTTAGATAAAAGTAAGATGTTCAGAGAACAAATCAGTGAAAATGCTTTGATTAAAACAACAAAGATAAAGATATTAGTGCAAATTATTTTTATTATTTTAACTGATAAATTCGATCCACATTAGTGAATAAATTATTCTTTTAATTAAGCATTTCAATATTTTTCTACAATTTAAACAAGTCTCAATAGTCATCTACATATTTCTAATAGTTTCGCTCCAAGCAAGATGATAACGTCAGGAAGATGTAATGGATTACTTGGAGTGGAAGAGAATAAGAAAACTTTAGTGCGAAAAAAAAGGACAATAAAAGAACATTGTTCAGAAAAACAGGGGATAGCAATTGAAGTTGCATTTAAATTTTTAAAGTTTGTATGTAGCCAGGAAAGCAAGAAGTCGGAAGAGAGTCCTACAAGTGGGAAGTGTGATAAAAGAAAATATTAGAATAAAACTTAAGGTTACATCTAGCTGTCCTGTGAGTGTTAGCTTTGGGATTCAATTTTATTTTAGAGAAAAATTAAATAAACAACTATTTTAATTATTCTTTCTGCAATTGAGATGCATTTTCAAGTTCTATATTTTGTTTTCAATGATTATAATTGGTATGTGTAAAATTCCCCAGTGCTCTTTTTTTTTTAATAATATGCAAAATAATATAAAACTTACCAGAAGAGTGACTCATTGCACCTCCTGTGACTAACGTTCTCAGTTGACATGAAGTGGAAAGTGTATATTGAATCAGTTTCTAAGTTTGCAGCTAAGGGACTTGGTTCTCAATGTGGTGCTAGACAATTTTTCTCGTTAGAATCTATCTTATATATTTATAAGTCTACCATTCGTACTTGCTTTGAATATTGCTGCCACATCTGGTCTGGTGCTCCTGCTATATATTTAGAGATTCTTGATAAAATCCAAAGAAGAATTTGCAATGTTATTCATTCTGATATGGCATCTCGGCTTCAATCCCTTTCCCACCGACGTAACATAACATCCTTGTGCTTTTTCTATAAATACTTCCATTGTAACTGTTCTGATGAATTTTCCTCTATTCATTGGGCTTTCACTTTTAAATGTTCTTATTTTTATTCCCCACCTCCCACAGACAAATTGTACGTATGGGAACTAGTTAGGACACCATAGAGACTTTGTGATATCGGTTGTTGACTGGGGTAGGAAATGGCTGGTTAACTTTAATGCCTCAAAAACAAAACTGATCTCTATTACCCACAACAGAGAACCCTCCCTGCCTCCCATTAGAATGTCTGATGCTCAACTCCACGAGAGCATTTCTTTACGACTGCTTGGTCCCACACTGTCCGCTGACCTAAGAGGGAACAATTACATTGAATCAATAGCTTCATCTACAGCAAGGAAATTGGTTCTCTGTGTCGCGCCAGAAAATCTTTCTCGCCTGAGTTCATCCTTCAAATCTATAAATCAACCATTCGCTCTTGCATGGAATATTGCTGTCATATATGGTCTGGATCCCCCCCGCTGTTCGTCTTAGGGTCCTCAATAAAATCCAGAGACGGATATGCAATGTGGTTGGCCCTGATTTGGCATCTCGTTTACAGTCGCTCTTTAACAGACGTGCCGTCGTCTCCCTCTGTCTTTTCTACAAACACTTTCACGGTAACTGCTCCGACGAGCTATTTTCGCTACTTCCTAAACTGTATGAATTTAAATGTGCCACTAGGTCGGAATCTCAGACCCACCCTTTCACTGTAGAAACAGTTTAATGTATCCGTCTCTTCTACTCCAATAGTTTCATGTCTCGCACTTCCCGTCTGTGGAACTCCCTTCCTCTTACTTGCTTCCCTGGTGGATATTGTAGAATATTGGTATATATAGAATATCCTGTTCGCAGCGCCATGTAGAATATTGGTTAGCCTGCCAGTGGTCTAACACACAAGTAGGCAAGTGTAGCCAAAGCTAAGACTGACTTGAGTCATTTCATGGAGAAATATATGGGTGAATAAAGACTACTCATGCAAATGTCCATTCTAGCAAAATGGACCAACCTAACTGGTGTATTAGGCACTCTCCTATAAAATGAGGTAAAATCAGCTGGCTTGCTTTACAAGGAAACAGAAGAAGGCAGCCATGTTGGCGGGTAAGTCACTTGACTTCTACAGATATACTCTTCAATTATTCAAATGCAATGTCAATCGACATCTCCAGATGCCTTGATCTATTCCCCGTCCTTCTCTTCATCCTTTCCTCTTTCACGCCTCTTTACTCTTGCCCCCACTCGCTGTAACCCCTTGCGTGCTAGAGGCACTTCCGAAAAGTTAAAAAAAAAATTTATAGTGGCTGTAGCAAGAATAGTAAGAAAGAATGCATTGTTTTAGTGTAAGGAATATTGTGATATGTTTCGGTTAGTAATGATGGTTAACTAAGTTAAGACAGATTGAAGACCAGCCTCTCCCTATCCATACTTTTGGCTTTGTGTCCCATTTTTTCATTTTTCAAAATAAATATTACTTTTCTCTATAATAACTAGACATTATGAATTTAAGCGTAGAAGGTAAGGTCTCATCACTTTACAGTCGAAATGGCCAGATGCAACTGTAAATTCTATGCTAACAGTTTCTTCTATCGTACCCCTCGCTTGTGGAGCTCTCTTCCGACTCCTTGCTTCCTGGTCAACTTCAAAAATTTAAATGCAATGTCAATCGTTATCTTCTGCCTTCTTAATTCTTATTCTTTTATTGTCCTCTTTCCTCAATAGTAGTTTTTCTCAAATTCTCAAACGCTAAGTAACCTCTTATGTCCTAGTGGCTTTATTACCTTGCTTGGGGTGAAATGATTTAAAAAAATCATTATACACTTGTAAACCGGTATTTTGCTATAAATCTGCATAGGACGAAACGCGTTACACGGAATTTTTTTTCACTTTGTTATTCATTTGCCTAATATATATTTATATAAACAGTGTGTACATAGAAATCAACATTGCGTAGTGTCTTAGATTTTGAGTGCTTCTTAAGACATGAAACTACCAATTGCTATTGTTGTGGTGTCCTACCTCTAAAGAGTCTATGTTGGACTCTTCCGCCTACTATAAGATTAGTAGGGGAGAAGGCCTTGGGGTGGGGGGAATAGTCGAATAGATTGAACGCTGAGTCATCCGACACACACTCACTAGTCGTGTAATATTCTTCTGTTGCTCTTACTGTTTAATATATGACCTATCTGTAACACTTGTTTTGTTATTTCTTTAACCATTTACTTGGGTCACAACAACTATGCAGTGTTGATTTTCATTCGCCCTCGCTGTTTATACCGATATAATCGATTGATATCATCAGATATCTACAAACCTGATATTGAACTCGCAGATGAAAACCATTTTTGTTGGAAAACTTCTTTTGCACATCAAATAAATTATCGATGACATGTCTCCACTCAGCTTCTTGCGAGCAAAAACCTTTATGTTCAATTCTTTTTGATGTCGTAAATAACGACAGTAGAACGTTTTCTTGTAGAAACGATTCCACTGACAAATAATTTCTAACGTTCAGTTTTGGGAATCAGAGAGAGAGAGCGAGAGGGAGAGAGAGAGGGGGGGAGAATGAGCGAGAGAGAGAAAGAGAGAGAAGGGAGAATTCCATGAATGCTTTGCTCTCATATTTGGGATACTCAAAACCATGAGAATTTTCTTCATTCTTGTAGAAGCGATTCCACTGACAATAAATTCTATGCGTCCAGTTTTGGGAATCAGAGGGAGAGGAAGAGAGAGAAAGAGATAAAGAGGGACAGACAGACACAAAGAAAGAAAGAAAGAAAGAAAGAAAGAGATGAGGAATTCCATAAATCCTTTGCTCTTATGTTTGGGATACTCAAAACCATAAGAATTTTTTTCATTCCTTTAATTATATTTTTTCCTTCATTTTTTAAAGTAACTCTGATGTTTCTCTCTCTCTCACTCTCTCTCTCTCTCTCTCTCTCTCTCTCCCTCCCTTTATTATTTTTTTTTTTTTTGGAATGAGTAGGATTTTTTTTCTTTTTTCATACGTCTTTCTTTTCAAGAAAAATAAATTTATGCCTCATTGGTGCTGTATGTGTATATAATGGGTAAGTACTTTTGTATACTAATATTACTAACAATAAAACAGAAAGAGAAATTGATATTTTCACAAAGACTTATTGTATACGTGGGAGGGGAAAGCGCTGAAAATTTCTCAGCCCTACCTACTTACCCCGAATCTGAACAAATAACCAAACATAAGTTGTATTTTTTTTCGAAAGGCATTCTATGTCGGACCCATAACTTTTCAGCACGTCTTCGTATATAGGGTATCTTTTTTTTTATTTCTGATATACCGGCATGATGGCTACAACTTGATTCCAAGTAATGACATCATTTCGTTCGTCCTCAAAAAAAAGACAAACTGACATATACATATATAAAATATAATATAAAATAGACTCTATTTTATTTTATATTTTCTGTTTTATGAGCACTATGTGTATAGAGTCAACAAGTTTTCTCGTATATATATATATATATATATATATATATATATATATATATATATATAGAGAGAGAGAGAGAGAGAGAGAGAGAGAGAGAGATCATAGGAAAGAACAATGAGATTTATAATTCAGAGTTTTTAGCATTTATTTTTATTTTTAAAAAACAGTGCTCGATACAACAGCATAGCATAATATTATTACTTTTTTAAATATACAATCATCGCAACACCGAAATTCCCATGTTTTAAATGGGAATTGAAACCTCAATTTAAATTCAATCATATAAATTAAATTTAAAATACAAAGTTCCGTTCCATTCAAAAACAATTAATATATATATATATATATATATATATATATATATATATATATATATATATATATATATATATATATTGGGTTATCCGAAAATTTCACTTATTAAGTTGAAAATTTATTTAAGAAACCAAACGAACATTTTGCCTAACTTCATATACGGGGTGTCTGAAAATTAATGGTACCCGTGTCACAAACAATTTATTTCAATTCCAAACAACAAACTACATGTTTGTCCGATTCAAAGTAATCCCCGCTTGAGTCTGATGCACTTTTCCATCATTTTCTGCACTACTGCAAGGATTCTTCTTGGATTCCCTTCAGTTCTGTCGTTATGGTTCTCTTGACGCCTTCAAAACGGGTCCCCTTGACGATCCACTTGCGGTTGGGGAAAAGAAATATGTCACACGGAGTGAGATCAGATGATTAGAGATGTTATTCCAGGACAGCGATGTTCTTCTCGGCCATGAACTGCTTAGGGCGTTGTGAGCAGGTGCATTGTTGTGCACAAGCAAGCACGATTTGTTCTCCTTCAACTCTCGTCTCTTCTCGCGAACTGAGCGAAACAAACGCTACGATTACAGTTATATACTCTCAAGATATCTGGTTAGATGATAACACAATCCACTTTTGCCCAGAGCTCACGCTGCATGCCCAGTCCCGTTAATTTTCAGACAGACCTAGTGTATACAGGCGGCAATAAATAAATTGTCGCAATTTTACATGTTTAATTTCGCGCATGCGCGTTGTTTGTTTTTATTGACTGCACAGTATAGTCAGTTGGGCACGGTTTGTGAGAAAAAGGGCACCATAACGCAATTCACCCTGTCAGAAATTTAGAAACGTACTGTACTGGTTGACATTCGCGCCAGAAGCTACAATACGAACATTTCAGAGTGTTTGGATGTTAATCTGAGGACAGTGCAGAGGATTCGGAAAGAGTTGGATGAGTCTAATGGTGATTACGAAGGTGTTTGGATGATCACTAGTGATAGCGGCCTTATACCTCCATTTGTCTTCCTACACGGCCTCAGACTCAACACGGAAGCCTACATCAAGTGCCTTGAGGAGATAGTGCTACCCTGAGTGAAGAGGATGGCTGCTGGAAGACCTTATGTCTAGCAACAGGACCCTGCATCATGCTACACGAGCAGGAGAACCCAGTCATGCCTGTCAGACAATTTCTCCGACCACATTACTCCTTACATCTGGCCACCTAACTCACCAGACTACAACTCCCTTGATTATTATGTGTAGGGCGCAGTTGAGCGAGGGACCAACAAAACTCCTTGTAAAGACCAAAGATGAACTGAAGGCAAGGATTATGGCAGCATTCACCAACTTAAACAAGGAGACCGTCCTGAAGAGTTGCAGGAGATTATGAAGTCGTCTGGAGGTGATTTTATTGAATAAATTTTCGTATTTCAAGATATTTTTGTGTCATAATATCTGTTAAAATGAGCTGTCAGTGTTATTTTCATTTTTGCGTAATTTAGACGACAATTTATCCATCTCACACTGTATATACGACTCTGACTCGTGGAATAGAGTGTGGGTGTTTCCCACTTCCAGTGTTTGGTCAAATTGCCAACATTTGTCCTTCCTTCTTTCCTTCCTCGACTTCCTTCCAAGTTCATGCTTTCTATTTTTGTTCTTTCTCTCGACCATATTCTCCCTCTAACTTCCTTTTATATCCAAAGTGCCAATCAGGCTACTATGAGATTCGCCTTATTAGCTCTTGTGTAAATAACGAAAAAAAAAAGTACTTCGGTTGTAGATTCATGCCTGAAACATATTTAGAAATAATAGTTCAAATTCTGTCGAATGTAGTTTCAATTTAAAAAAAAGATATTACCGTGTTTGATGGCATACATGGCCCACTGGCATATAAAAACTTCCATTTCGGCAAAAATCTTCAAATACACACACACATAAATATATATATATATCTTCAAATACATATATATACATATATCTTCAAATACACGTGACATATCATTCATATATATATATATATATATATATATATATATATATATATATATATATATATATATATATAACTTCTCTCTGTTAAATTTTAATCCCCACCTTCATCTTTAGGCCTTCCTGTTCTTCTTTCTTATGTTACACCTCTCTCTAGAGCTTTCATACATTTCCCTCTCACACTTGTTTCCCACTCTCATACATTCACTCTCACTAAAATTTTATTTTTTATACCCGGAGTTATATTTTCCGATTTCTTTTTGAATTTGTAAGTTTGATGAATTAGATTGTGATTACGATTCCAATGTAATAAATTATAACCATGGAATGTTAGTGTTTGAGCCTTTTTTACTATATATATATATATATATATATATATGATAAAATATAGTTTTAAGGTATGCTATATTTATCGGTTAAAGTGCTCAATATCAGGGATAGAGCTTATGCAAATATAAAAGGGGATATTGAAGTCAACACTCAGAAGCGCCAGTCTGTTTCATGCTAAGCGCAATCGTCAGGCCTGACGATTAAGCTTAAAGAAAGTTTACGGTAGATGGCACTGTGTTGCCATTTAGACTAGGTTACATTTGTCATTCGTGTACATTTGTGGCTAGTCTGTCTTTCACGTTTAATGTCTGTAGTAGTGAGTTAACTGACAAGTGTTCCGTTTAACAATGGCAGGATATTCATATTTGGAGCAACTAGTTATGAATTTTGCATACGGACGCATGGCTGTATCAGATAGCGTTTTCAGGCCATAGGCAGCCGTGTCATGCAGCCTTTTCTGCTGCTTATCGTCGCGTTGCTGGGACAGGATGCGTAGTACCACAAATTATGGATCCAGTAAGACCGAGATTGTACGCCTGACCACGAAGAACACATTCTACTGAGACGTCGGAGACAGTCCAGGTATCAACAATCCAAGGTATCCAATGTTTTTGAGAAAATGGAAACAAAAAGGAAATTTATAATTAACATCAGGAAGAGACAGTTGCCGCTTCTGGGGCATGTAATGAAGAAGTGGGGCTTGGAAAATCTGATACTCACAGGGCAGAGGAAAGCAGCGCGTAACATACTTGATGAGCTTGAGCAAATGAATGACAGAAAAGAGTTTTGGGAGAAATAACAAAAAGACAAAACTTATTAAGCGCTACAAGGGACAGGAAGATGTGAAAGGTCATGATCACTTACCTGCTGAAGTAATATTTTTTTTAAAAAAAGAAGCTCTTTTTGATAGATGATCTATTTGTACAGAGGAAGAATACGTCTCTGAGAAACAGGAGAGAATTCTTTCCCATGCGCAACCCTTTTAAATAAATGTCTATACACTAAAAATTATGTTTTGATAAGAACTATTTTAACATTGTATACACTATTTATAGTCAAATGTAATTAATTCCTCTACATGAACAAAATAAGTTTGTTTTGAAAATATACTTACAGTATAAAATTAACTTATTTCACGGAAGTGTATCTATTTTTGGTCTGCAACATATCTTTGCTTACAATTTTAATGCTGTCGAATTGAGTAATAAATATCTAATATGATGTTTGCATAAAATCTAATAATATTTTCATTGTATAATGTTCTACTAAAAATAATAAAATCCTGGTGTTTCTATAAAAAGATAAATAGTTGCGTGTAATATATATATAAAGATATATATATATATATGTGTGTGTGTGTGTGCCTGTGTTTGTGTCTGTGTGTTTATATCTGAATTAGGTGGGTGGTGTGTATGTGTGAATGTGTTTATACCTGAACTAGATGGGTTTTCAACTGAGTACGCGCGTGTCTGTGAATGTGTTGGCAGATGTGTAGGCGTAAGAGCGAGAATTCATGGGTTGGTTAGCTGTAGTCTGGGATTGGTCTTTGCTGTCCCTCTGAATGTTTTGGCAAAGAAACTATAAACATACTTGGCTGAAGAATTTGCCACTTGATGGCATTACGAATTTGTACGTCTCTCCAAATTTTACAGCTGACCCCAGAAAATCTTTTCAGAAATCTTCCTTCGATGCTGGAGCTCTCCGTGTGTGTGCGCAGTCTGCTGGCACAAAATTTTCCAGCGCTGGAGCATCTTTTGTTTTTTTTTCTTACCGAATCAGACCGATTCTTTCTTTCAGTTTTTGTTCCTAAAGAAATTCTCTTCAAAAGTTTGCTTTATTTTCTTTTGTATTTCAAGAGGTGTTTGCTGTCATAATAATCAATTAAATGAATCCATTTTTAAATAAAAATAATGAAACGTACTCTACTCTTATTTTGTATGCTTGCACAGAGGAGGCGCTATTATGCACAATTACCAACACCGGTTCTCGTCCGATCACCGATGTTAAGCAACGTTGAGTTTCCTCAGTACCTAGATGGGTGACCGCTTGAGAATATCAGGTGCTGAAAGAGTGGATGTCGACAGCTGCCCAAAACTACCGTCTATCCGATTTAACTCATGGTATGGTTTTCAAGCACTTTCCAAAAGTGCCACACGATGGGATCGCCTCCCCAGGCCGATAACATAGAGAAGTCACCTTCCCGATAAATCGACCATGATGAGATTCGAACCCAGGTCTCATAGCTGGAAACACACGGTTTTTTTGGGGGGGGTTCGTTTTTTTTGGGGGGAGGGGGGTTTCACGGTATATCAACTTGTGAGTCATTTGATGACGAAAATTAATTTACTTGGAAGTTTTGGTAATTTTTTATCATTAAAATCTATTGCTAGAATTGTTTAGTTTCTATCACTAGATTTTTTTTTTTTTACTATTAAACTCTATTACTGGAAATATTTATGTTGTAACCTAGGAAAGGTTACTGAATGAGAAATAACCAAAACGGAAGTTGGAAATGAAATGGTAATCTTTATAACACCAACAAAATACAATACTCACCAGCGGCGTGAATTTGGTAAACCACTACTAGTGGTGAACTACTTAGCATATTACGATATTTATCTGCCTCCCCACGAGGTAGGATGCGACACAAGACCAAATTTAATGTGGGGAAATCCGCAAAATTTACCCATAGACCCCCCCTCCATACGCTGGATCGGGTATCTGTCTACCTCCCCGGACGAAACTGCCCTTCGGCAAAGACTCGTCCGGGTTCCTCTCTCACCGAAGACAGAGAGTTCGACACAGCAAGAGCTTTCCGCGCTGACAGCTCACGCTGCCAGTTTAGACAGCATATCGCCCCCACTTACAATAGTACCCAACGTATTTATGGGGATTGGGACATAGCAATTAGTGTTCATAGATGCGGTATATAACAATTTACTATAAAAAAATCTAATATTATTCTTTCATAATGTTTTGACACCAATTTGGGGGTTCACTATTTGTCCATAGCTAGAACCCAAACAGATATTACCATGCTAGATCAGGGTGGACCTGGGGACAACAGCAATTATGGGTTACTATAGACAAAGAGTATCATATTACTTGTATATAATGGGTTAATATACACAAGGAGTATCATATTCCTTGTGTATAATGGGAACATACACAAGGAGTATCAAAAGAGAAGCAAGAAACCTAACTGATAGTCTGAATCATTAGATGGCCGAATATGAACCACTATGGCAAAGAGTGAGCGTACTGAAGTCAATAAAATACGGGAAACTGTGGAGGACCATGATCATCCACGTCCTGAAGAGACATGGCATATAAAGAGACATGTCTGAACCAATACATGGCCGAACATACACAACACAACCAAATACGTTCCGTCTCTCGTTCTATGTGCCATGTCTCTTCAGGACGAGGGCGATCGTGAGTCTCCACAGCTTCCTGCATTTTGTAGGCTTCAATAATAACTCTCTTTATGCTCAGTCTTTGACGTTGTGGTTCATCTTCGGCCATCTATTGGTTCAGCCTTGTCAAGTTGTTGTTTTTTTCTCCATTCTATGTTGCCGTAGAGAGCCATGATCGCCCACGTTCTGAAGAGAAATAGCACACATAAAGAGATTATGTCGAAACTAAACTGCGTAAATGGAAATATTTTTAAAGACTAAATTCATAAAATCACACTAATGTATACTGTTATATGCAGAATAGAAGGCTCTTAATAAATAGCGGTCGGTTTTTATGTAAATATGCACTAAACAGGGGTGGCTTAGCAAGGCACAAAAATATACAAAATTTATAAACGAGGGTATCTTAATAACAAACTCGGTGGTTGAAAAATTTAATCAAAAAATAAACGCCCCAGTACGAGTAGGTTTTCAAGAGCAGAATCACCCATAAACTTTTCACAAAGAAAACTCAATCGTTACAAGCTGCTTAAGAAACGTAACCAAAATTCCCTTTATCCGGATATTTATATTCCCAGAAACCTTTTTAGCTCAAGTTAAACCTATCATCTTCTTAGCATTTGCTATTTAGGAATTATGACACTTAAAGAAAAATGCGCGAGCATAATTTTTTTTATTGACTTTTCATTTCTCGTTTCTTTTATTTTCTTCTTTTCTCTCTCTCTCTCTCTTTTTTTTTTTTTTTTTTTTTTTGTATCCTTAGGGCGGGGTTTGTCTAAAAAGGCCCACCGAAATGTGATGTTTGCACACTACCCCAGTTGCTAATTGAAACATTTTTACTTCTGACGAGAGAGGAAGCAATGATGAAAAGGGTGGCTTGGGGCTGCAAAGTAAAATGTCTTCTCGCAAATCAAAGGTCAGCAGACGACAAACGAAAAATATGGCAATTTGGGCATGCCTTGTGTCTGCCGCCTTCGATAACATCCAACCGGGTATATAAAAGACGCATGAGCAAGAAATTTTAAACTATTTATTAAAGAGGTAGCAGCCATTTTAGTAAAAAAAAAAAAAAATGTATGAATCATAATTTTTCTTTCATCAATTGTTCTATCATTTTATTTTTTAATATTTTAATTTTTAATATTTTAATTTTTAATATTTTAATTTTTAATAATGCTTAATTATCCTTTTTAACTTTTCTTTTCTATTTTTGCTTCTGATTTTATTTCTTATTTTAATTTTTATTATTTTACTTTTTAATAATTTTAATTATTGTTTCTAATTTTTGTTGTTATTAATTTTTTGTTTGTTTGTTTGTTTGTTTTTAATCATTTCACCCCCAAGCGAAGCAATAAAGCCACTAAGACACAAAGGGTTACTGAGTGTGAAAGAATAAGAAACCGAAACATTTAAGGAAATAGAAAAATAAAAGAAGACGAATCAAGAAGATAACGATTGACATTACATATAAATTTTTGAAGAGCAAAGTTGGTTGGAAAGCAAGAAGACGGAAAATAGTTTCACAGGCGAGAAGTGCGGGAAAAGAAAATGTTAGCATAGAACCAACGATGTCATTTCAACAGTAAAATGATGAGACCTTGCCGCCAATCAAATAGTACGCTGACATTTTTTAAGTCTAATTAGAAAAGACGAAAGCTCATCAGAACAATTACCATAAAAGTATTTATAGAACCGTCACTGAGATGCTATACTATAGCGGTAGAAAAGCGACTTAAGCCGAAATGCCAGGTCAGGACTGATAACATTACAGATTCTTCTTTTTTAATTATTTTACTTTTTAATAATGTTTACTTGCAATTATTCTCTTTCATTTTTGTTTTTAATAATTAAAAATTAATAAATAGAAAGATAATTAAAAATAAAATTAAAGAGGGTCACCGAAAATTGGTAGAAATGTAAAATGGCATTATATGTTACATGCATTTTAATTTGTTGTTGCTATATTCGTAGTAAATTTTGTTGAGTGTGGTTGGTTGATTTTGATACAGAGGGCCTCGATAATTTGAAGTTTCTGCTTATTGTTTTTGTGGTGTAGTATATTGGTGCTGTCATGAAGTATTTTCCTGCATTGTGAAGGTGGACAGAAATGTGTTTTTAGATGTTGTGCAATAGAACTTGTATCCGACAAATGAAGTGTAAGACGTCTTGATAATGTTATGCTTGTCAAACCAACTTATGCACTTACTTAGACATACAATCTCCCAAAGGACCTTTAAACAATACTGGATTTTTCCAAAACATTAGTTGACGGAGAAGACTTATTGATGATCTCGGAAAAGATCGAAAAGTACTTGGGTTAACAAAAACTACCGAGCCTTCCTCGACGGATTTCATCTTAACATCAAGAAACTGATTAGACATCTGGAAAGGATCAATATAAAAAATAAATAGACACAATATGTCTGTATTATTCAATGAAACATGTTCGAATATATATATATATATATATATATATATATATATATATATATATATATATATGAAATCATACACATATTTGAAATCAGTTGTTTATCAGAACTTAAAGAAAGAATTAAATATAAATGCAGTAAAATAACAGAGGAAACTCTCCGACGTGTTAATGAATCATGCAGAAATTAAATGTATTTTGAAAGAGAAGGACGACATTTTAAACAGCGCATATAACAATTGAATAACTGGTAAATAAAATTTTCATGTGTAATTGTACTTTTAATAAATTATTCCTTAAGTGTGCAACTACTGCGTCACCCTTCATGTGTGTATATATATATATATATATATATATATATATATATATAAGGTTGGTGCAAAAATAATGTCGTGTTCTCACATAGTAACATATGTGAGAAAACGACATTACTTTTGCACCAACCTAATATATATATATATATATATATATATATATATGTATACATACATATATATGTGTGTGTGTGTGTGTGTGTGTGTGAATACGTGTCGTTAGTGAATTTTCTTTCCGAAAGTGCTTTGTGTCATCGGCGTACTTTTGTGTCCAAAGGGCGCCTTGGTCGTCCGGCCAGATTTTAAACCGAATCATTGGGAGAAGTTCTAGTGACAAACAAAATTATTAGCTATTGAAATGACCTTTGTCTTAAGAAGGACGTTCTTTCCTACCGAAAACTGACATTTACATGATGTCGAGAGAGAAAAAAAAACAATGCCAGATTTACACACGGTCACATGCATGATTAAGGTACAGAGTGACATAGATAGATAGATAGATAGATAGATAGATAGATAGATAGATAGATAGATATGAAAATATTGAGATAGATATGAACAGACTGAGATAGATAGATAGATAGATAGATAGATAGATAGATAGATAGATAGATAGATAGATAGGTAGGTAGATATGAAAATATTGAGATAGATATGAACAGACTGAGATAGATATGAAAATATTGAGATAGATATGAACAGACTGAGATAGATATGAAAATATTGAGATAGATATGAACAGACTGAGATAGACAGATAGGTAGATATGAAAATATTGAGATAGATATGAACAGACTGAGATAGATAGATAGATATGAAAATATTGAGATAGATATGAACAGACTGAGATAGATAGATAGATAGATATGAAAATATTGAGATAGATATGAACAGACTGAGATAGATAGATAGATAGATAGATAGATATGAAAATATTGAGATAGATATGAACAGACTGAGATAGATAGATAGATAGATAGATAGATATGATATGAAAATATTGAGATAGATAGATAGATATGAACAGACTGAAATACACACACGCACACACACACACACACACACATATATATATATATATATATATATATATATATATATATATATATGTGAAAAGATTGATACAGATGATAGATTTGAACAGACTGAAATAAATATAAAGACTGATATAGATATGAAAAGGTATAAATAGATAAATAGATATGAAAAGACTGAAATAGATATGAAACGATTGAGATAGATGCATAAAAATAAAAAGTTTGAGATAGATGATATATATGTGTTTATCTGTGTGTGGGGAGCAATTATGCAGATATAAATAGCTATGATACTGGTGCAGATAGATGTGAACAAACTGAGAGTTTGAACAAAGTAAAATATAAGAGCGCACATTCATATATGCATGCATGCATAATACTTAAACGTTATTTTTAGTGGATACTCATATTTCAGTAGATGTTCTATTTATTTATTAAAAGGTGTATTTATTTATAATTCTCTACTTGCCTGAATATTGGAGAAATCTTATAAAAGAAAAGATGCGTGCTCCAGCAGGATTCGACCCTACGTATAAGAACAATCCGAAGACTCAAGAGATATCCACTGGGATATTTTCGCGAACATAGACACCGAGGCTATGTATGTGGACACTAGAGTCCTTTTGATAGAGAGTAAGATAGCCAGGAATAGAAAATTCAGTGGTAGAGATTGAAGTGTTTGGATTAGTTTCCTAGAGAGTTCGGGTGTCTGGAGAAACTTCCAAGAGAATCGAATCTACACTCTGCAGAAATTGATGCGAATATCACGAATGATATAGAAAGAAAGGTGTTCAGGTGTTTAGTTTTTTTGTTTTTTGTTTTTTTTTTGCTTGTTTTTTGCAAGCTGGTTTAGTTTTATTTTGTTTATTCGTTTTAGTCATGAGATATAATTTTCAGGGGGAAGAGGCCTATATTAACTGTCACTGCCGATCGTCTAAGGCAATACAAACTGATCGGAAAGTGATGCAGAATATAGCATAGAGTGGCCTCAGGCTTGTCCAACGGAATTGTTTACAAGGACACCTATCCAAACACCACATGACACTGCGAGAATATTATGCAACAAAACGCGCACACACATACACACACACGTCACACCTTGCCTACGTCACAACACTTTGCCTACGTCACACTTTGCCAACGTCTCTACACTCTTTACCTACGTTACAACACACTTTGCCGACGTCACATCACTCCCGTCTACTTGACTATTTAACTCATAATTGGGGGGGTACTTTCTCAAGGACATTAGTTCAGAATTTGAACTCGACTTACCGATTACACTTTTCTCGTTAATATCCGTCACAATACCCGCGCATAAACTAAACAGCGTTTCAGATATGTCTTTTTATTCCCTCTTTCCTCGCAATCAAACCAAAATGGTCCATTATTTATCTGAGGTAATAGCTGGGCATAAAATACATACTAGCTAACTTACTGACGAACGGAGGAACAAGCAGAATTATTGGGTTGTCTGATAAATTCGTTCGTTTTTGTTGTATTTTTCATTTATCTATTTACTAGTTTAAAAGCCGCACTCCATACGGACTTTAAGCTAGCTCCTCCGTCCCAAAACTAAACAGTCCTCTGGTCCAGCAATCATAATTTTGAAGAAATAATTTTGAATTCCTCAATTCACTCTATGGAACTTCAAAACCTCACATTAACTCTGATTCGGGCTATATGTCCAATCCCAGCCAAAATACCGATTTCGACAGAAATACCAAGTCAGGTTGAGCTCTTCAAATCACAAACTCCTTAAAACATCAAAACCTCACGTCACGAAACCTTTCACTTTAACTACGGTTCCTTGGCATTTTGAAGAAATAAAATTCATTTCCTCAATTCACAAACTTTTGGAGATATTTTAAACTCAATTTAATTTTTTTTTTTTTCCAAATTCACAAAATTTTTGTTACTTTAAATTCAGTATTAATTAAAAACTTTTAAAATCCCTAATATTTTTTTCAGTTATTTTAAAATTTTAATTTTTAACTGTTCTCTCTCTCATCTGGATGTTCAAGCACCAGATGAAGGACATTTTTTCAATCCCGGGATCATCCTGGTTCCAGAAAGGTAAAATATGTCTATGTAAAACAAGTGTGGCCCGAGTAAGAGGGGGTTTCAGACACACAGACGGGGAGACAGAATTTGCTATTTATTTGTTTAGAAGATTTATTTAAAGTCTATTATTCAGCCACAATTTTAAAAAATGAGTAAAAAAATATATTCCCTTTCATTGTTCACGATTTCTTGCCGACGTTTCACTAGTTTGTCAATGCCTTGATGGTAGAAATCGGCGGAAGAATTCATCGAGCCATTTTTTCAATTCTGTGTAGCTGTTGAATGAAACACCTCGCAGAGTTTTGGAAAGCGACCGAAAAAGGTAATAATCTGAAGGTGCTAAATCGGGAGAATGCGGTGGGTGTAGTAGAACTTCCCAACCAAGCTCTTGGGTAAACTTTTTGATTAAATTAGCGACCTTAAGTCGGGCGGTGATTGTGTCGATTGAAAGCAAAGAGAAGCAGATATGGAAAAATGTTTTGTCTACTTGACACTTCATTGTCGTATGTCTGAAAAGAGGGGAAATTTAATCAGATTTCAAAAACGATAAACAAAAGTTTTGGAGGAAAAATAGAGACGCAAAAGACCATGAAACATTACGGGAAAAATACTTTGCATTTTAATACAAATAACAATGAAAACAAACGAAATTATCTGATAACCCATTATAATGTTATATAAATAAACGATATGGCTTAGCGAAATAAAAATCAATGTACATTCTTTATAGAGGGTGTGCTTTTGCAACAGTCCAGTGGTTGTGCATGCAACTGAAGGACAGAAATTTAGAGGTCTCAGAAGTAGTGGCGGATGAGAAATTAGAACGCATGAGCAAGATGATAGAAGGTCGTGGACAAGTCTATAGAGGGAGGGAACAAGCCCGCTTCGATAGCGGCGACTTCCGAGAGGGGCCGGATACGGAAATGACCCACGTTTGGTCAGTAGGTCAGGGATGACCAATGGTCTGAGTGGCTTAAGTGGTCACAGAAGAGCATCACAGCTACAGTAGTAGTGGTTGCTCTTATAACCATTTTGATGAATAAAAAACATAATGGGAAAATGATAGATATGGACTCTCTGACATACAATAAGTTCGTAACCTAATGATAGAAAAGCATTTGTTTTCCACCACTGCATAAATACAGTGACATGTCTCTAACCCAGTGTTTCTCAGCCTTTTTAAGCAACCACACACATAGGGGCAAAAGAAAATATCACGGTACACTTAGCAAAATTTTTAAACGATATACATTTAAATGTTAGGAATTTAAATACCCTGATTGTCCTCCCTTCAACTTATCTGCGTGCCATTTCAAATTAAGGGTTAGCGAAAGTGCAATAATCTGAAAGAAAAAGAAAAAAAATTATTAGACGCTTAACCTTAATTCACATTTAAAATCGGTCCAAGTTATTGGAACACCCTTTATATATATATATATATATATATATATATATATATATATATATATATATATATGCCGTGACAGTATCTCGTGGCACACTTAACAGGATCGCGCGGCACTCTAGTCTGCCGTGGCACAGTGGTTGAGAACCTAACCCAATATATACATAATATTTATATAAACATTTATCTTTCAAAATAACCTGTATTGTTTGTTTTTTATTTATTTGTTGTTTTTTCTTTGTTTGTTTTACTTTTTTCTTCTTTTTTTTTTGGGGGGGGGGTCTGCTAATGTACTTAATCCAGTGGTAAAGATTTATCACAGAATAGAAGATTTCGGATCAAAATCCAGCTAATAACTAGTCAGGATGCGAACTTACTGATCAACCTCCATAAGTTAAGATATACAGACACAGAGAGACTTATATATGGGGGTAATGAAAAGTTCTTGGTCTGACTAAGAAGGGGTTCAAAACGAAGACAATCTTGACATTTGGAAAGAATTTGATTTGAGAAGTGAATTTGACCGAATTTTTTTTCAACATTCCTATTACCTATATACAAACTGGGATATAACGCTTTACTGAGCGTAACTCATATGATATGATAAAAAAATACATTACAATCTACAGGGACTGCCATGTTAATAAGAAAGCACATTTTATTCTTGTGGTCTTTGATCACGATGTATGGCCGATTAACTTTAATTCTTCTGTGTGTATTGTAAAGTACCATAAAATTGTTGCAGGTCCTATTGCTGTAACCGGGTCTGGGTGATGTTCATACCAGTTTCTTGCAGTTTCATTCACGTAAAAGTTGCAGTTTTTCCAGTCCAGATTATTATTATTATTATTATTATTATTATTATTATTATTATTATTATTATTGTTTTATTTCTTTTGTTTTCTGGTGTATTCTCATTTCTTTCCGGGCCCCGACCAGAGACATAAGGTCTGAAATGGCATCATGACTGAGAAGTTTTGAAAAAAAAATCGCACATATTTTACATAGATAAAGCCTTTCGTAAGGTATTGACTGTACTTATGAGTACAACTTTTTGTATTTCTTTACGGCATGAGCTTTTTTTTTAAAAGCTTTTCCCCCCAAGCAAGGCGGGAAGCCACTAGGACACAAGGGGTTACAGAAGATTTGGAGCAAAATCAGATAGGAGTGATAGAGGAAAGGACGAGGAGAAGGATGGTGGATAGATCAAGGCAACTGGAGATGTCGATTGACATTACATTTGAATAGTTGGAGATTATAGCTCTCAGGGAAACTGCATTCTGCATTCTGTTGAGGTTTCTTCTAGACTCCATGAATTACTTAAATATATATATATATATGAATTGTGATCAAATACAGATCAAGTATGGAATCCGACAGAATGATAAAATGATCAACAAATAGGAAATGTTTATCAATCTATCATGTTTTACTATTATTCATTTTATTAAATCATTACTCTCTGACGAAGCTTTAATAAAAGTGAGACATGTTAGACTGATAGACGTTTCCTATTTGTTTTTCATCTCATTATCATATATGTGTGTGTGTGTGTGTGTGTGTGTGTGTACGTATATATACTCTATGCAAGGGTGAATGGTTGATTTGTAGATCTGAAGGATCGATTCCGGGGAGAAAAATTTCCTGGCGCGGCACAGGGAGTCAACTTTCCTTGCGGTGGACGAAGCTATTGACTCAATGTATTTTTTCCATCTCAAGTCAGCAGTCAACGTGAGACCGAGCAGCTGCAGAGAGTTGCTCTTGAGAAGTTGAGCGTCAGACATTCTAATGGAGGGCAGGGAAGGATCTCTGTGGTGATTAATAGAGAGCAGTTTTGTTTTTGAGGCATTAAAGTTGACCAGCCAATTCCTGCCCCAGTTCACAACCGATTGGAGGTCCTTTGCTACCAGGGATTCCTTCAATGAGTCTGTCGGAATCTTTTTCCAATCAACCCGAGGGCTCCAACTACAACTGGAATTGTTAATGTCCTCATGCGCCACATGTTTGAGATTTCGATTTCAAGCTCCTTGTATTTTGAAGATCTTCAAAGATACATTGCAATCTGCAGGGACTACCATGTCAATAACGAGGTACATTATTATTACTATTATTATTATTGTCCCTCCGTTATTATTATTATTATTATTATTACTATTTTTTATTATTATTGTCTCTTCGTTATTATTATTATTATTATTATTATTATTGTTGTTGTTGTTGTGCGTGGTATCATCATTCCAGAAAGTAATTTTAAGTGCCTAATTACCAAGTCTCATCCGGGGTCTGTGAGTAAAAAGGCAGTATAGGAGAGTTATCTATGTACCTTTGGAACATTTCGTTTAGATAGAGAGGGTTTTGCGGATGATATGTGCAGTTTCACACAAAATAATCTTTTTTATCTCTCAGATGCTGATGTGTCCAGGAATTTGACTCACATGATTTTCGGTACCCTTATCATACCCAAGGGCCCTGTCACAACAGGGATAATTGTTATTATAAGTTTCTACATTTTTATTGTTTCGATTTGCAAGTCCTTGTAATTTGACAGTTTTTGAAATTCTTTTTAAGAAACAATGGAATCCTGTGGGCAAGTCATATCAATTACTTGGCAGGCTTCTTTTTTTAAAAATCTTTTATGACCATGTTTGGCCAATTTGCATCCGTTTTTCTCACTGTGGAGATGGGAAATTTCACACCCCACAGTATGGTCTCTCCATTCGCATTTGCGACGTCATTCAGGTGGTGTTTGTAATTTGTATCCAGGTCTTCAATACTATAGTGTTCGAACAGACACGCCAATGAATATATTGTCCTCGCCTGTCATCTTTAATGATTTTGTTCTCAGCAAGGACCGCGAACACTGATACACAGTTTCATCAAATTATTATTATTAAAAGATGAATTAAGGGACCACTACAGGGACGATGAAATTTACTACATCGAGACAAATTTCTTGATTCTCTCTCCCCTCTCCCCGTGTCCACCTCTCTTGTTTGATTTCCACACACCCTGCTAAGTGCTTCTATATATCTCAATCACAACTCTTTTGTATCTATCTTAACTCTCTATAATCTCCGCTTTCTTTCTTAAACGGATATTCTTGATACCACCCATCCCTCCGCTTCAATCCATCAGCCTCGGCTCCTTCTGTTTCAGTTAAATTTGGCACAAACGCTTATTTCCTCTGACCCACCCTGATGAATAATGCCAGTCATCATGACGTGTCTCCTTCTCGTCAGTATTCTCACCAAAACCCAGTTCTTTCTTCTTCCAACTGTCAATCTATAACAGTCCTGTTCTATCAGTAACACTTGCGGCAATTCATGGCTACTGGCAGTTCCTTTCTTCTTGATGTTCAATATATTTCTAGAGTAATATCATTAACAGTTCATTTACACATACAGTAATCTTATTCTCTCAGCACGATTACATTAAGAGCTCTCCACTGAGTCCTTGTTTTTACTTGTTATTGGTATTCTCGTCACATTAATGCTTTTGTGAAAGTTATTTTATTCTAAAGTTTACCCTATAAAAGGCTCTAGAACCTCTCAAGGTAGAGGGTTACTGAATAAGGTGTGTGATATGAATAGATGAGTAGGCGGTAGAATGTGAGGATTATAAGGATAAGGAAGATGGATAACGATTGACCCTAGACAATGAGGTCAAAATTATAGTGTTCAGGTAAGCAACTATGCGGGAGTCTAATTCACAAAGTAGCAGTTATTGGGAAAAGATATTCGTAGGGGCCGTTATCATTACAATGACTTCAGTCACTTTCCCACCGCCTTACTGTGGTCTCCCCCTCTCATTTCTATAAATATTTTCATGGAAATTCTTCTGATGAGCTTTCCTCCTTGGTATCTCGACTACATAAATTTAAGCGTACTACTTGATTAGCTACTAAGTCTCATCGTTTTACTAGCTAGATGCGACCGTAAGTTCTATGCTAATAGTTTCTTTTCTCGCACTTCTCGCCCGTGGAACTCTTCTCCGGTTTCTTGCTTCCCTGGAACCTACAATCACCATCTTCTGTCTTCCTGAAACCTCTTCTTTTGTAGGCCTTTCTCCTTACTAAAGGTTTTCTCATTCTCTTTCACTCCCAGTAACCCCTGAGTCTTGTTTGTGGTGAAATATTTTTTTAAAAATCAACTCACCAGTTACCTTGATAGATGTCTTGATAATCGTATGCAATTAACAGAGAAGAGCTCTTAATTATGTCCAGATACATGTAAAGCTATCATATTATTGAAGTGTGCATCTCACCCCAAAACATGTCAGAATAGATTTTGCATTCAATGTCACACCAGACCATCAATGGAGACAAGTGCAAGATTAACTTGAGAGGGTCTCTCTTCCGCCAAGTGCAGATTCACACGACAGATCAGCTGCACCTGGGTTTCAGTTATGAGGTTGGTGCAAAAATAATGACGTAATAATGTCGTTTTTTGAGGTATTTTTTAACGTCAAAAAACGACATTATTACGTCATTATTTTTGCACCAACCTAATATGAACAAGTATGTTATCATTAGTAATGGCAACGACTTATGTTATAGCTGGAGAGGAGTTAAGTGTTGCCCAGTAATTGCAACGAGATGTTATAAAGGACAAAAGTGCAACAACAATACTACAACGAACTCTGTGTCATGGGAGCAATCAGCCAATATTAACACTAATATTTATTTTTTAATTCACAACATACGGCTTGAATGTCGAAGCCTGCCGAAACAATCTTTAGGTGAAAAATTGCAAAATTAAGTTTTTAATCATCAAAATTGTCTTTAGTGGAAAAACCTTTTTGTATTATTGCAGAAAAATGTCTAAAACAAGCAAAAGTAATGGAGGAGTAATGATAAAGTCAATGGGTAGCAATAAAAAGCCCAATACCTTCCCAAATATATATTTTAATACCATGTCCCTTCAGGACGTATGCGATCCTAGCTCTCCACGCATTCCTTTTCTTTATTATATGTGAATTGCCATGCATTGTTGGTAAAGAAAGTGGAGTGGTGTCCTGTTGCATTCTTCATGGATTTCCTTTTCTTAGACTGATCGTCATGAAGGTTAGAAAGTCCAGTCTACTCTGTTATTTAACCCATAGCTCGGGCGAGAAGAGACGGCTTTATACTTTTACCCAAGGTGAACAGCGCGATAGTGACGATGTGTAACGGGAACAAATGCACTTGTCATTAAAATGCTACAATCATTATTGTTTCATTCCCATCTATTGCCAAAACTTACTGTCAACAAAAAGTAGACATGATAGGCTTATTTGAGTGAATTAAAAAAGCAGAATCATGATCGGCTTATACAAGTTTCATTAAATACAACTGACTTATATGAAAGAGAGATTGCTGCTTAAATACACAATTATTAAATTACATGGCCCGGCAGCCAACAAGGAAAGTAAATAAAAGAAACTTCACCTTGTACCTTGTCAGTCGTATTTAATGAAACTTGTATAAAAGAAGGATTGCTGCCCAAATAGATAATTATTAAATTATATATATATATATATATATATATATATATACTACTGTTGTAGCATACCTCAGGACGATAATGGGTACGTTCCCATTCGCATAAATACAGTAGTAAATACTGTATGTTGGTCTTCAGTCGGAAATTCGTCTCCAGCTATGCTGGTCAGACTTTTTGACTCCGGACAGAGAAGATCCCCAAATGAGGCTATGTTGACCGGCAAACAGCTACTCGACCGAATTTTATACGGGATCTACGGGGAATTTTTGGCCGAGCCTACGAGAGGGTTGGGAGGGTTGTCAGATATTCTGCGGTCGGAGATTAGTCTCCAGCTATGCTGGTCAAACTCTTTGCCTTCAGGCAGAGAGGATCCCTAGACGAGGCTATGTTGAAGGGTAGAGTCTCGTCGCGGGAAACAGCTACCCAACCCAGTTTTATACGAGGTCTATGGGGAATTTTCGGACCAGCCTACGGACTCGGATACCCCACATTAAATCGGCCTTGTGACACATCTGACCCCGTGGGGCGGTTGGTAGATATTCTGTAGTTGTAGATTCGTCTCCAGCTATGCTTGTCAAACTCTCTGCCTCTGGGCAGGGAGGATCTACAGACGAGGCTATATTGAAGGGCAGAGTCTCGTCTTGGGAAACAGCGACACGGCCCAGTTTTATACTTGACTTACTCAACGTTATTTAACGAACCAGCCTCTCCTTTTTATCTGACACGGGATTCTCCGTTTTCTTATAGCAAACTTCGACAGATATATATATATATATATATATATATATATATATATATATATATATATATATATATATATATCGTGTAGAGAGTATTACAGTTTTTTTCTTTATTGTGGAAATGGCTAAAAATTCTCGACTAATATGTGTGTGTATGTGTGTTTCATTGAATAATTTAAACAAATTTTGTCTACTTATTTTCAACAGGATCCTTTCATATTCACGGACAAGCTTTTTAGTGTCCTTATTAAAGAAAGAGAGAAAATTATCATGTTGATACATATTCTTTTATTTCGAGTACTTTCGACATTGGCTCAATGTCATCATCAGAGTGATGTTTTTCCTAAGACAAAAAATTGTTGTTCATCATTTTTCTAAGACAAAATTGTTGTATTCACCTGAAACTTAAATTTTTTAACTGTTACGTGAAAAACGCTAAGGTTATATACTGTATGATTTAAATTTCCCGATGTAAACGTCAGGGGAGATAACTAAGTTATGAAATGTTCAAATATATATATTTTTTAAAATAAGTAGACAATACTTGTCTAAGTTATTCAATGAAACATGTATTAATGAAAACATGCTTCCAAAATATTCGCAATATATATATATATATATATATATATATATATATATATATATATATATTGTTTTGAATATAATTAGGGCGCCCGAGGAAGTCGTCAGTGATGTAAATTGACTTGGTTCATCAGGAAGTTTGGGGTCTTTTATTATACACCCCATCACCAAGCCGACCCTAATCAGGAAAGATCAAGTCCTGTTCCCCACTCCGTTATCAAACGCTTGCAGAGACTGGCCTTTATATTAATTGGACTAAAGTAGACCACGTTTTCTGCGCATTGATTTGGGTGTTCGTAACAAGCAATCCAATGCGCGGACTGATTTTTTAATGATTCACGAGTTAACTGGCTCCTTTTTCAGGTTATCGGATGGACAGCAGCTTGAACGTATAATTGAGGAGGTAATTTGACATTCTTAAACTTAAACACCCTAGGTTGTTTGCCAAACAATGTTAGGTGCCTTATTTCTAACAATATTCGGTTTTGTTTTGGTTAATTATCTTTTATAAAATCTGTATAATTTAAAAACTAATTCTTAACCTTATAGCATATAAATCATTAATGAAGTTATCTATCAGTACTGTTTAAAAAAAATAAATAAATACCCGAACGCACTCACCATTTCTATTTTTAACAACGGTTAAACATTGGAAATGTATTCCTTACCCCTGTTATATGTTAATAATCCCGTTTTTTCATATATCGTTTAAACTAATTCCTAACATTATTTCGAGATAGTTATCGTTTCTAAAAGGACGTGTTATCAAGCTTTACAACTAATTATTCTCCATTTTAAGTCTCCAAAAAATGCTGTGTCGTTTGAACTATACACAAACCAATATGCCAATTGAAATCCAAATGATGAAATGCGAAATTACGATCGAGAAAATAGACTAATTAAATAAACTATACACAAATTATGAAAACGATCATAATACAATAATAAAATGCGAAATAACGTTCGTATAAATAGGCTAAATTACGAAAGTAAAACAAAAAACCTTACGATATATATCATGCTTGTAACCAGTTTAAAAAAATATTGGATATTCGACCTGTGCTCCCCACAAAAAAAGAAAAGAAATGTAACCTATTGTTTGTACATAATTTAAAATAAACATGCGTATAAAATTGGGTATATAACACTTAAAAAGATGATTATACAGATTTTTACAAGTAACACGCTTTACAAACTAACATGAAATGTTCATCGACTGTTCCTGTACAATTCAAGTCACATATTTAAACAAAAACATTTTTAAAAGATATTTATATTATTTACATATTAAAATTCATATTATAAATTATATTATTTACACATTTTTCTTTCTTTCATTTCCCTGTTATTCCCTTTTTTTTTCTCCCTCTTCTCTTCCTCCTTTTTTTTTTTCCTTTTCGTTATTGCATAAACTATTTTTGTTGCTGCATGAGAGACCAAGAACTGTCTCACTTAATCCATAACCATTTGGCAGTCCTCTCTGGTCTATCACTTATGGTTTGAATCGCTTTCCTTTTCTTAGCTCCTACCAAGCCAATATCAGTTAGGGCTTTAGATAAGGATCTTGCAGCAAAACCTCTTGCACCCACTTCAATATATATATATATATATATATATATATATATATATATATATATATATATATGTCGGATTTAGCTCCTCCTTAATTCCCAAATTGTCACTAGGGGTCATTCTCCCGATAATATAGATACTGGAAGACTTCCTGTCTCGTTTTCTTTCCTTCAGGCCTCGTGCCGCATCCCACCTCGCGTAGAGGTGAGGTAAATCCTGTTTTTCATTTCTTCATTTCAACGACTACAGTGTAAGCTCTCTTAGAAGATTCGCATCTTCCCATTGGTGGGAGATACCATGAACATTATACACACATACACGTATGTACGAGCATTCACCAAAATACGAACATTCACCAAAGAACAGACACAAATTTCACACACATATAAATATCATTGTTTATGTCCATTGTAAAATTGTTTTGTTTAACACACACGGATTTGAACCAAAATTTACATGCACATGCTCCAAGTTAGCTGGAAGGCCAAGACCGACTTTGCATTTCCCAACTCCCATCGATAGTGGAAATACTCGATTTTTTCATGCTTCTACAGCACTTTTCATGTAGTTTGCGGCCATTTTCTACTGGCCAGAGTGAGAGCCAATAGCTGGCTGCCACGAATAGGCAGGAAGATTCTATTGGCCAGCGTGAGAGCCAACAGCTGACTGACACGAATGTTAACTAGCATGCAAAAAAAATCGATAGCTGCATTCGTCACAAGTGGGAAAAATTTAAATCTGCATGGCACTTTACTCCAATTAGCTCATTCGCTTGCTTAAACTCAACGTTGATTCCGATTCCGCAGAACTGGGTTGGGTTGAGTGTGAAAAAGTATTTGTTGCTAACATTCTTTTTTCATTCAGTTTTTCCAGTTACGAGTCCTTTTTAAAGCTGATCGTTTTGTGTTCATTTTGTTTAGTTCTTTTTTCGTAACAGATTTAATGTTTAGTATAGAGCTTAGAAAAAATTGACAGTGTGAGATAGGCAAGAAGTAAGGCATGTACCAACATCAGCACGGCAAAGGGAACTCCTTTTAAAGGCAAGGAAGGGCAAAAATATTTTAAGTCATGTGATAGCGATTGCTGAATGATTTTTAATCAAGCACGGGCGACGCCGGGCCATGCTGCTAGTATATATATATATATATATATATATATATATATATATATCGGTCTTGTTTGTCTTCTTTAAATCTTCGGTTCAAAACAATTTCAGTCCGCCATTTTCTTGTAGTTGGACCTTCTAGAAGAAAATAAATATCACGTATTTCTAATTCAACAAAACTCCAACTCCCGCTCCTTCACACACACACGCACACACACACACACACACACACATATATATATATATATATATATATATATATATATATATATATATATAAGCGTTTTACAGTTTTTTTCTTTATAATGGAAATAACTAAAAATTCTTGACTAATGTATATACAGTGGGGGGAAACAAATATTCGTACACATACAAATTTTTAATTTATTGTATTTCCAACTAATGAATAAACATACTTTTCCTATAATAAATTGTACATAGATGCATAATAACTAAATATCCATAAGAAACAGAAAAAAAAAACTTGATTTAATAGAAATAAATCCTGTTTAATGAGTGAAAAAATTATTCGTACAATACAAAAAAGATTGCATAATCTTCATTTAATAATTTGTTAAATAGCCATTATTCCCTTCTACAGCAACCAAACTCTGCTTGTAGTTCTCAGTTAATGATTTGCAAATCTTAGTTGGTATTTTGTTCCATTCTTCTTCACATATGGTTTTCAGCAAGCCAGTTCTTCGTAGATTTTGCAGAGTACTTAGGATCATTATCTTGTTGGAAAATCTCATCAGGAAGATGTTCAAGATTTTCAATCGAAATCATTAAATTTGCTTCCAAAATATTTTGATATACTGCGGCATTCATTCTACCATCTATTACTGATATGTTCCCAATACCTTTTGCAAAAAACATCCCCAAACCATGATGCTGCCGCCACCAAATTTCACTTTTGGAACTGTGTTCTTTCGTTTCAAGTCATCGCCATCTTCCTCCATACATGATTTCTAAAATTACGTTCAAACAACTCAATTTTGGTTTCGTCTGTCCATAATACTCTTTCCCAATACTGATTTCCTTATCCTTATGTTCACAAACCAATTTCAACCTGGCATCTTTGTGTCTTTTCAATAGCAGTCGAATTTTCCAAAGGAAGCGTGACTTTAGATTGTCCCCATGAATCCCATTGCTTATTGTCCGTTTAATGACACAGATTCCTGATGAAAGCAAATCATCCTGCAACTCTTAACGATGAACCATTGGATTTTGTTTAATTTGATGCATTAATTTCCTCGAAGATCTTGAAGAAATCTTCCATGGAGCACCTGTTCTTCTTTGGTTTTCAACAGTTTTGAGTTGTTATACCTTGCAATGAATGAGCTAATAGTAGTAAATTAAATATTCAGATTGTGTGAGATTAACCTGTAAATTTTAACTTCTTTCCAGAGCGTAACAGTTCTTTTTGCGAATTTGTCAGTTCTTTACCTCTTGTCATGATGAAAACCTTCTTGCACGAATATCAGTTACAGAATTTTCTGTTTGAAATATTCTAGAATATTCCACAAGTTCATTGGCTTGGGGATAGTAGTCATGGCTCTAGGAGGCACATTCCTATGGGTAAAGGAACTTGGATAAGATCCACCACGGAATTTGTGAATGAGCGGCGCAATATCGAGTCTAATTCGCTACCTCATCGTCACCGAGGCCCGTTAGTACAGTTGGTATGACGTTTGCCTGTCAATGTAACTGTCCGTGTTTCAATTTTCGGTAGTGGATGCGCACTGCTGATGAGTCCCAAATATAGGACGAAACGACCGTCCAGTGCTTTCTGCATTCTGTTGAGGTTTCTTCTAGACTCGATGAATTACTTAAATATATATATATATATGAATTGTGATCAAATACAGATCAAGTATGGAATCCGACAGAATGATAAAATGATCAACAAATAGGAAATGTTTATCAATCTATCATGTTTTACTATTATTCATTTTATTAAATCATTACTCTCTGACGAAGCTTTAATAAAAGTGAGACATGTTAGACTGATAGACGTTTCCTATTTGTTTTTCATCTCATTATCATATATGTGTGTGTACGTATATATATATGTGTGTGTGTGTGTGTAATTTATATATATATATATATTATTTATATATTATATATGCGCGGAACTTATTGGAAAGCGCTCAATATCAGTGATAGAGCTAACATATTTAGTTGTATTAATGTGAGTTTGTGACCCTGGGTTTCACGTCCTTGAGATCTTCAGACATATATATATATATATATATATATATATATATATATATATGTGTGTGTGTGTGTGTGTGTGTGTGTGTGTGTGTGTGGATACGACAAAGCTACAAAGGATCCGAGTTTGTGGAAAACCATGATCCCCCACGTTTTGAAGGAACACGGCATATAGAAGAATAAGAAAGCTCGGGTCTTTGAATTATTCCTCGTGGTGCCCTGATAAACTCATAACGATAACGACACTTGAAGAAGGCAAAAACAAATGCTGACTGAAACATTTGAAATTGACCTATTCCTAAAGTCCAATGCCTGTTTATATGAACAGGATTCTGGATAATCGCTCTCCAGTGGGATTATCCATAATTGTTGGAATCCATTCTGCCTTTGCTTTAGTATATGCACCCCTTCTTTGTCCAGCTTCAAACGCCTAGATTTTGAATTCACAGTTATCCTTTTCCTAGACTGGTTGCCAAACATGCCTAGAGAGCCAAGTCTGCTATTTAACCCATGCCTGGAGTAGAAGAGATGGATTCATGCCTTTTCACCCCCTTCCCATCTATCCTATTTCCTTAGGTCCAATCCCATTTCGTGTCAACAGAATTCTGGAAAATCGATCTCCAATCGGATCATACATACTTGTAGAAATCTATTCTGTTTTTGCTTTACAGTCATAGTATCTGTAGCGCATGTCTAACCATCATTGCACATCTACAGGTGGCTGAGTTTTGAATTCATAGTTATCCTTCTTCTAGACTGGTCGCTAACCATGGCTAGAGGGCTTACTCTGCCTTGCTATTTAATTCATATTTTGGTGGTGAGAAGACATGGATTCATACCTTTCACAATGCCATCTATCCATTCACTTTACTTGAGTCGAAGGCTTTTGGTATCAAGAAAATTGATCACCGCTCTTCAATGGGATTACTAATACTTGTTGAAATCTGTGATATTTTTGTTTTTGCAGATACAGTATCTGCATATGTTTAATCATCTCTGTACAGCTTCAACTGACTGAATTTTGAATTCAGAGCTGTCCTTCTACCAGACTGGTCGCCAACCATTAAAACGTTAGGATTATTAAAAAAATACGATATTTTCCATTGCTTAAATTGTGCTGGCTGGCCATACTCGTATCAGAGTATGCCTGTCTACTAAGGCGACTAACCAATCCCTGTTGCAGAGGCCTGCCCAGGCACATATGTGTTTGCTCAACACTCACAGAGCCTACCTGTGGTTTATACTACAACTATGCTGAGCAGACCTTAGTTACAGTTTCTGGGAGAGAGCGCATTATCTGGCGTGATCAGCAGTTTGAACAAAGCCAGCACAATCAAACCCTCGGTCACGATGACTTGTGACATCATGCTAGCACTTCCAAATAATTTCGTCTACCCAATTTCACTCACAAGGCTTGGGTCAAACCGTCGTATGGTTTTGAGGCACTTTCCGAAAGTGCCGTACGCTGAGATCGCCTCCTCCAGACCGATAACATCAAGAAGTCACCTTCCTGATAAATTGACTAAGGTGAGATTCGAACCCGAGTCGCGTGGTCGAAAAGCGATCGTTCTAATCACTCAGCGCCCATATTTGTTTAAATATGATTAATCCCAGCATTTCATCTTCTCAGCTATATCTCTCGTCGCTTTAGGTCATCTAACCCAGATATAGTAGTGTGTTAACCCGATGACCTTTCTGACGACATCCGGGGCACACTTTGTGGCCCCACTATCACTCACCCCCACTTCATTATGACCATCATGACCCACATTGGTAAAAATGAGATTAACTGGTGAATCTACGCTGGTCAACTGTGGGTCAGTGCAATGATTCATTACAGCCACTCCGGACACTACAGGCTCTGTGACCTGAATCTCAATTCCGGCCTTCCAAGGCGAAGTCAGCCGTCATCAATTTGAGAGATGAGAATGTGCGAGGTGTACGCGCGCGCGTGTGTGTGTGTGTGCGTGTGTGTGTGTGCGCGCGTGCGCGGGCGCGCGCTCTCTCTCTCTCTCTCGTGCCCATATATATACTTAGGTATATGGGAAGAAATCAGACAATATGGAAAAGCTTTTTATTGACAACTCGTTTCACCTTCATTAGGTTGGGGTCTTCAGGTCAGAATGAAAGACAACCATGACCTGAAGTTGCCTACCCAATGAAGGTGAAATGCGTTGTTAATAAAAATGTTCACCACTTTGTCTGATTTCTCCACTTTTGTCCGGAATCTATTAGGTTGGTGCAAAAATAATGTCGTTTTCTCACATATGTTACTATATAAGAAAACGACATTATTTTTGCACCAACCTAATATATCCTACTAACACGTATAGATCTATGTGTGACTATTAATATGTATGTATGTATGTATGTATGTATGTAAGTGTGTGGGAGTGTACACTAATGTACGTCACAAGATCCCTAGCATAATAATAAAAAAGGATTTATTTTATATAAAAAATACTTATGGCACATAGAAGCAGATATGTCAACGCACTTAATATATTGAATACTAATAACATAATGGATCTGAATTATACAGAGAAAATTTCAGACCAAATTTTCGACTATTAACAACGGGTCCGGTTGTGAACTTACTGAGGTATCCTAGTAAATGTGTACATATCGCACACACATACACACACACATATCTATCTATCTATCTATATATATATATATATATATATATATATATATATATATATATATATATATATATATATATGCGTGCGTGTGTGTGTCAGTGTGCGTTCAAGTCGTCTGCACATTGAGTGAGGATGAAACTCGAGTTACGACTAGGGCCATCCTTTCATAGAAATTAACATTGTCAAGTGGTTTTTCGTCTATCTAGGTAATTTAGGCGTTGGGCACTTTATTTAGTCAGTAGATAGGTGTTTGCCTTTAGGGCTTTTTCTTTTTTCCTTATTGCTGTCCATTTTATCTTGCTTACAGATATTTAGGTTTTTTGGCAAGTTGTCCTTTAGCTCCACCAACAATTTTGTTTTTTCTTTAATATATATATATATATATATATATATATATATATATATATATTATCCCTCACCGACAACAGGACTCGGAGTTTCATGCACAACGCAGTCATCAGGTGCTGAGTATAGACTGTTTTATTAACATCAGTATTATATGTGCTCTATATTATAATTATACTTATATATATATGTGTGTGTGTGTGTGTGTGTGTGTGTGTGTGTGTGTGTGTGCGTGCGTGTGTGAAAAATTCAGTTGGTGTATATCTGTAAAAAGACAATATAAATAAGAAATACTTGTCACAAAATAAAATCCTTGCCTTTGCCTCGATAAAATCCCTCAGAGGACGAAACGAGTTGGCCAAGATAAGTCTTCCTTTTGTCTTCACACACACACAAACACAACACAACACACACACATATACATGTGTGTGTATGTGTGTGTGTGCTTGTGTGTATAAACTCCATCCGAAACTTGTAGAAAATACAATTATAATAGCCTCATCCACATGTAAAAAAAGATTTAAAATAACAGAAGCCCTAATAATAAAAAAGGAAAAGCCAACATCAAATAATATTAATTACAAACACGGCCACAATGTGCTGACCATGTTTGGAAAATAAAGCATCATTTCAGATACATACATAAAAAATAACTACACATTCAGTTAAAAATAAAAAAACACCCTTATAATGGCTAAAAGAATAGCCGAAAGCGCTCAGATATGCAGAACTTTTGGACAGTTTTTACACACTTTTTGTCCAGAAAAGAGAACACTTGTACAAACACAAGGAAAATTAAATAAAAAAGTTTAATTCAGTATCTTGCAATTCATCTTGAAAGAAACATGTATAAAAGAGGGATAGCTGCCCAAATACACGATGTGTGTGCGTGCGCGCGCGAGCGTGTGTGTGTGTGTGTGCGTGTTTAGACGCTAAAATTTAAGAACATTAAATTTAAATTCTTTTTTTAATATGTTTCGGTATAGTCTAGCCAAATTAATTTAGTTTCTTTTTCTATTTGTTTATGTTTCTAGTATATTTAAATTTTATATATCATCTTCTCCCATATATATATATATATATATATATATATATATATATCTTCCCAGACCAACACAAATTACTAAATAAACGATTAGAACTCATCTCAAAATGTAGACACGAAAACATTTTTTACTACGTTGCTTAAAAATTGACAACTAATAAAAATTGATACGGAAAAAATAAAATAGATAAAATAAATAAGTAAAATAAAATAAACAAAAAATCTAAATCAATAAATAAATGAACAAATCGCTTAAATAACAGACAAATTAACAAACTACGAACGCACAGATCAACACAAATAAACATAATAATAATAATAACCAGCAACAAATTATAAGGCAAAAAAAATAAATAATGAGTAAAAAAAAGGTTAACACTAAAAAATGCCTACAAACAATTGCATTCTGATACACAATTATTTCTCCTCAATACCCTCTAGAATAATTTAAAACATCTGTCGAGCAATCACGTGGTCAAGATAAACACTTAGTTGTGGAGCAAGCTGAGTGAAGAATAATTCAACCTTAAGAAAGAGAGCTATTTATGGTGCAATGGAGCATCTCATTTGCAAGGTTTGTATTAAGTTACAACCTGCTTTATTTTTGTCTGCCAGCTGGACGCTAGCTGGGACTCTTACACCGGTAAGTGTTGTTTATTGTATTGTTATTCTACAACATCAACGTTACCATAAACGCAATAACTGTTAAGACCGTTACCATAAACCCAATAACCGTTAGAATAATACAATAGACATTCTATCCATAATGCAGTCGAGCCAGAAAACAACACACAAAGTCTGAAGATTGCGTTTAAGCATGACGCATACTGTCGTCTCCGGGTGTTGATCTCAATGTCCATTTTTATATTTACATACGCTCTATCCTTCATATGGAGCACTTTAATCCATAAATATCGCATGCCTTAAAATATTTTTATCATACATACATATATATATATATAGTGTAAATAATTACCTTTTTCCTATCTTCTGGCTAGGGGTTTGACCAGATCAGAGACCATACAAGTATTATTCAAATTCACAGCGTTTTCGGCTTTTATATGCCATTTTCAAATAACTTCTTTTTTTTTTTTTTTTTTTTTGCTAAAATATGTGTCGAATTTTAAATCTATGCCTTACGCATTAGTTTCAAATATTCTCTCTATCTGTGTGTGCGCGTGTAGATACGAACTTACTTATTTATAAAGTCATTGAGATAGATAAAGACTATGATACATAGGAGTAAATAGGTTTGCCTATCGTCCGGTTCACACACCTCCTCGGTCTTTTTAACAGGAATAATGGTTTATTTCCTGTTTCCCGATTAGAAATGTTTATTTTAGTCTTTTCATTCTCTTCCATTACCAGTATCGCCTTACTTGGAGTGAAATGATTAGATAGATAGATAGATAGATAGATAGATAGATAGATAGATAGATAGATAGATATACTCGGCGTAGACGAGTGGATAAGCAAGCTTAGAGTACGGATCATTGGTGAGGAGTTCACATGTCAACGTGTGCTTCATCTTGTGATCTCTTGTCAGAACAAGTTAAACGTAATAATGATAGATAGACAGATGGATAGATATGGGCAAACTGATATAGATATGGGAAAAACTGAGATAGATAGATAGATAGATAGATAGATAGATAGATAGATAGATAGATAGATAGATAGATATGGGCAAAACTGAGATAGATAGATAGATAGATAGATAGATAGATAGATAGATAGATAGATAGATAGATAGATATGGGCAAACTGATATAGATAGATATGGGCAAAACTGAAATAGATAGATAGATAGATAGATAGATAGATAGATAGATAGATATGGGCAAAACTGAAATAGATAGATAGATAGATAGATAGATAGATAGATAGATAGATAGATAGATAGATAGATAGATATGGGCAAACTAATATAGATATGGGCAAAACTGAGATAGATAGATAGATACATAGATAGATATTAGGTTGGTGCAGAAATAATGACGTAATTATGTCGTTTTTTGACGTATTTTTTAACGTCAAAAAACGACATTATTACGTCATTATTTTTGCACCAACCTAATAGATAGATAGATAGATAGATAGATAGATAGATCAAAAGAACTGAAGAGACTGACAAACGTCTGAACAGCCTAAATGAGTAAAAATTTCCACGCATCCTTGTTGGTATCATGTGACAACGTCTAGCCAGACAATCACGTGATGTTTTCAACAAATTTAAAAATAGACAAATCAGTGCGTTCCAGGTGTCCGTCGTTAATTGCTCGACTGACAGCCGTCAGTGCCAGGAGCGATTCCATCTTGCTTCTCTTTGCCGTGTTCGCTCACTTCCGGAGCGGAAACCTGAATCTCAGTAAGGTGAGCAAGTAACCACTTGACAAGAAAAGATATTGACGCTGTTGCCCGTGACTCGAGATTTCTTGTAGCATTTTTTTTTTTTTTTTTTTGAGCGGTTCATTCTACCCACTCTTACGGCTCTCAGTATATAAATGAAACTAAATGAAATTTTTAATTTTTCAAAATTTAATGTTTTTTGTTTTGCCTCGTTTATTTTTGTTTTGTTTTGTTTTTTTACAAAACAAAGTTTATATATATAAAGAAAGAACAGTAAGATATATAATCCGGTGTTCTTGTTATTTTTTATTTTTGCTTGAAGATGAAACGGAACTAATGCTTTTAATTTAATTATATAATTAAATTGAAAGTTTTTAGCTTCCATTTTTGAAACATGGTTATTACTGTGTAGCGAAAAACCATATTTTAAATCAGTTAATTTATAATATATATATATATATATATATATATATATATATATATATATATATATATATATATATAAATGAGTTAGCGATATATTTTTTATATATCAAAAACAATATTGGGGGAAAATGTATGACAATGTGGAAAAGGTTTTCTTGTGACGCGTTTCGACCTTTAGGACTTCATCAGACTAAATTTATTATGTTGGTGCAACTACACATGCGAACGAACGAAGGATGTTGAGAATTTAAAATTTAAAATTTTTTTTTTTTAATCTATCCGATTCCAAAAAGTATATTTATATAAGACAATGATTCTCCTTATTCTGTAAAACTGACTATTCTCTTTCTTCTTCTATGTGCTGCGTCCATACAGGGCGTGGGTGGTCATGACTCTCCACAACAATTGCAGTTCTAAACAATATTTGTCTTTTTGTCTATCCCTACAATTCCCTGTTCTGCCGTCTACTGGCACAAGATGATTAGGTAAATTATTCGCACTTTCTCTCCACTCTACTTTTCTTCAATATGTCCTGTGAGTGTCAAATTCTCCAAGCCAGCTTTCATCATTATGTTGCCCTAGAAATTTCAACTTACTCTTTCTGATTCTAAGTACAAGTGTTCTTTTCTTTCATTTTCCTTAAAATTTCCTCATCACACGTTGCCAAAAAAAAATTTCAAATACACCAAATTAATAGAATAGACGTATACTCCTAATCCGCCATTATTTGGCCTACAACAAACGTGAAAACGCCGCTCTTTCACAAAAGCCTTGGTTTTATTTATATAAATGTCTGCCCATGCATTTGGGTGTGAGTATTGACGTATAAATAAATTATATGCCTGCTTATATACAAAGTGTGTACATGTATTTGAAATACACATACACACACACACACACACACACACACACATATATATATATATATATATATATATATATATATATGTATATCATAATTAAGTAATTCATTGACTCTAGAAGAAACCTCAGCAGAATGCAGAAAGCACTGGATGGCAGTTTCGTCCTATATTTGGGACTCATCAGTAGTGCGCATCCACTACTGAGAATTGAAACTTGAATAGTTACGATATGAGGCAAACGTCATGCTATCTGTATCAACGGGCCTCGCAACAAAGATGTGTCTAATTAGACTCAATAATATTCATTGAGTCTAGAATAAACCTCAACAGAATGCAGAAAGCACAATGAATTACTTAACTATGATTATTTCTATTTCTATCACTTGTATATCCTTGCCTGTATCTTCTAATGCCCTGGATGGAGCGGCTGGGGCATAGTAGTCGTGGCTCTTGGAGGCACAGTCCTGTGGGTAAGGGAAACTTAGATGAGTTCCACCACGGAATTTGTGAACGAGCGGCGCTATATTGAGGCTAATTAGATAAATCTTCATTACCGAGGCCCGTTGGTACAGACGGTATGACGTTTGGCTCATATCGTAACTGTCCAGGTTTCACTTCTCGGTAGTGGATTTGCACTGCTGGTGAGTCCCAAACGTTTCATGCATTCTGTTGAGGTTTCTTCTAGATTCAATGAATTATTTAATTATGATTATCTCAAATCCTCCTTAATTTCTAACACACACATCTATCTATCTATCTATCTATATATATATATATATATATATATATATATATGAGATACCGCTACATGAATGTTATATATCGAGGGAAAATGTATGAAAAAGTTTTCTTGTGACGCGTTTCGTTCTTTAGGACTTCATCGGACTAAATTTGTTTTTGTTGATGCGACTGCACGAACAAAGGATGCAGGGGGGAAATTATTTCGACAGAAACCTTCTTTTAAACATCTTTCATTAAATAGGACAGACAAGGAAAATTAATTTTTTATTTAGTTTTTTCAGCATTTTTCCATTTTTCCGTTTGATGGGGCCAAATGAGTGCAAAAATTGTTTATATCGTCCATTGTCCCAAGAGCTTTCGGCTACTTCTTTAGCCATTTTAAGGGGGTTTGTTTTAGGTTTTCTTAATTTCTCTTCATGTTTTGACGGTTTAAGATGTATTTTATTTTTGTGTTGTTTTGAATACTAGTAGACGCGTTTATTGCGAGGCCTCACGTGTTGAGCACGGCTGGAATTCGAGTGAGTCATTCTATTTTTTTAAAACTTTCAATACTTCATTCCCAATGTTAAATAAGGTGAGGTTGATAGTGGAAAAAGTGTTGTTTAATGTACAGAGCCTCCCTTATAACGAGATGTTTCCGGTAACATGATTTATATAGAATTTTTGTGTTTTTAAATAGGGTTCTTATAAATAGTGGATAGATAGATGCTTTTTTAAAGTAATTTCATCTGATAGGTGACGTGCGTGTGCATGTGTGTGGGGGTTCGTGTTCCAGTATAATGATAAAATAAAGAACAAATAAGAAACCTTTACCAATCTGACATGTATCGCTTTTCATTAAAAATTCATCTGAGAATGAAATATGGAGAAAGAGATGAAAGAGATTCTGCTATTTTTACATTTATCGTGTGTGTGTGTGTGTGTGTGTGTGTGTATGTGTGTGTGTGTGTGTGTGTGTGTGTGTGTGCATAAATCTGTGTTCGGTTTATTATAAAAAAAATAAATATTAATTTTAAAAGAGCCTTGTTTTTGTGTTTGTTTGAGTTTTTAAGCAAATATTCTTTTTTTATATATTTTGTGGCCCAAAATTTCGTTCAGCTTTATTCAATAAAAGTGAATATTAATTAAAAATGAATTTGACAATGACTTTTACCATTTTTAAAAAAAATGCAAACTGATATAAAAGCTATCACAAGACAATCAAAAAGATATTTGGATTAAGTTAGTTAAAACTAAACGTTCCTGATGCTATCTAACGACAGAAACAGCATTAATTTTTGGCCAACTGAATATATCATTCCTATATTTTATGTTGTAATGGAATGTCCCACAGTCCCTATCGCCTACGTGGACTGACTATATCTGTAGATATATATATTGAACACAGGATATACCTAGAATCAACCTTTATTTATCCTACATATTCTCATAATATGAATGTTTTACTTCCTCCTCTTACGCCCTTACAACAACCTCATTCATTAACCCTCTACCTTAAGTGACACATCGGCCTTTTATTGGGTGAACAAAAGTATAAAAAATCTTGTGATAAACAGGCCATCTGAATAATGGTGAGGTACAATATTAAAATAATCGCTGGTTCACACGCCTCCACGGTGTTTTGAAATATAAAAATAGACAATAAAGTCAACACCCTACAGCGCCAGTCTGTTTCGTGCTTATACGCAATCGTCAGGACTGACAATTGCGCTTAAGCATGAAACAGACTGTCACTGCTGGGTGTTGACTTCAATGTACACTTATATATATATATATATATATATATATATATATATATATATATATATATATGAGGAATGGAGTTTTCATTTATTAATCCGACGGCATATTTTTATTTTATTGCTTTACGCTACTTTTAGCCAATACTCATTGTGTAGATGCTCTGTTTATTTATTGAACAGTATTTTGTGTGAGTGACGACAGTCTGTTTCATGCTAGAACGTAATCTTCGGGCCACGTGTGCTATATTTTGGCTGTGATATATATATATATATATATATATATATATATATATATATATATATATATAAATATATATGACATTATTTCTTATGATTATGAACGTGTTTTTTATTATTAAACAGTTAAATTAATAACATCCGAAGTAAATTGAGAAGTTCTACTAAATAAAAAGGAATTGAAAGGGATTTTTTCTCATGAGTGAAACCGCCTTTGACCACCTAGAATAGCCTATAAGGAAAAGACTTAAATATTCATCATATAATCGTTTATAAATTTATTTCAACAGATATAGATATAAATATATATACCTGCCTCCTCAGACCGACTACATTTTATTAAATGATATAAATTTAGCCAGACAATCTGAATAAACAAGACATTTAAAAATTGAAATTTTAAAAATTAAAAAAGTAATAAACATAAAAAATGAAGTAGCGAAACTAACTAGAGCTTAAAAAAATTGTGGGTTGTGCTTATACTATTGAAGATATATATATATATATATATATATATATATATATATATATATATATATATATATATATATATATATATATACACGAGTGCCCGACCCTTAGATAGATAGATAGATAGATAGATAGATAGATATGAATAAACTGTATATATATATATATATATATATATAGAGAGAGAGAGAGAGAGAGAGAAAGAGAGAGAGATGAATGGACGTTAGATAGATATGAATAGACTATAGATAGATAGTAGAGCTGAATAGACGTTAGATAGATATAAACAAATTGTAGAGAAAGATTAAATGATATGAATAGATAGATAATTTAGTATATATACTGAGGTTGAAAAGTCGAAAGAATTATATCTAAGATCAAAATAATACACATTTATTGAATAATAAATGTTGTGCCTGAAGTTACAAATCTACAATAAAATTGGAAATCTTTAATTCCGCATATTTAATAATTAATTTTCATAATTTTACGACATAAATTGCTTCCCTCAACGTGCCATCTATATTATCTATCTCTCTCTCTCTCTCTATATATATATATATATATATATATCAGTCTGTTCCTATCTATTTAGTCTGTTCATATCTATCTAGCTAACTATATATATATATATATATATATATATATATATATATATATATATATATTTAAGTTATAAGGAACTTGGTAAACCGAATTGGTAAATCCAAAGAGGATGAAATCCTGAGAGCTCAATGTTAGGACAGAGCTAATATGTAATGAAAAACAAACCACTTTAATGTACCATTACGATAATTTATTTCACCTAAATCCTTTTTTAAGGATTCAGGATCATCAGGTAAAACTTCCAACAACGAATTGAGAAAAAAAATGGGATTAGAAATTGGTGGGTAGTGTAATTTTTGTAATTTAATAGAGGGGGTTGAGAGTGGTAGTTAAACAGACAATATAAATTTAAATTTAAATAAATAAATTTATATTGTCTGTTTAACTACCACTCTCAACCCCCTCTATTAAATTACAAAAATTACACTACCCACCAATTTCTAATCCCATTTTTTTTCTCAATTCGTTGTTGGAAGTTTTACCTGATGATCCTGAATCCTTAAAAAAGGATTTAGGTGAAATAAATTATCGTAATGGTACATTAAAGTGGTTTGTTTTTCATTATATATATATATGTATATATATATATATATATATATATATATATATCCTCGATCTCTTTATATATATCTATTTTATGCCCGTCTTTCTTTGTGTACTTTTATCTGTCCTCCTTTTTATATTTTTTCTTCCTTTCTTTATTTGTGAATTCATAACTATCTATCCTTCTGCCTGTCTACCTCTACGTCTTTCTGTCTGTCGCTTTTTCTTTCTTTTTTTCTTTGTATGCTTGTCATCTATCCTCCTTCCTTTAGTCCTTTCTTTCTTTCTTTCTTTCTTTTCTTTTCTTTCTTTCTTTGTGGGTTGGTATCCATACTTAAGCATTTCTTTCTTTATTTATTTATTTCTGAAAGTCTGTTAGCATCTATTTTTTTTTCCATTCTTAGTCATTATCCGTGGTTGCTAGAATGCCATATATGACTTCCCTGAACCAATCCCTATACAACTTATATTTAATAATTTTTATAATTTCAGTCAAGGTATAAACTGATTGTCTTGTCTACTCTGCCTACAGATCCATGACTTTAATCTACAACAGCAATTAAAAGTAAATTTATTTGACTCAATTTTGATACACCAGCGACCATGCCGCGTTCAAAGTGACTTAAAATACCTCTATTCCTCATATGAAATGAAATTCAGCAGGTCACCATGACCATGTTTAAATGTCTGTATCCATTAAATTACTGCCACGACATTAGCTGATTAGAAATTTGCATAAATGTGCATTTGCTCACGTGTATTTCATTAAGTGGCCAGTGACTGTAGATAGTGTTGAAACATTGTTAGCAAAATCTCAAATTCACATTTCGTTGCGTCATAATTGGTCAAATAGTAGGCCTTCAAACCACTTAACTGTTTTGCATCACTATTCTAACAGGTTACTGACCATACATGACTACCACTACAAGAAACACTTGAAAAAGAAACTTCACTGGAATGGCATCTGGCTGTAAGCTTTATGCTTAAAGGATTTGTCTTTGAAATCCTTTAAAGAAATTCCTGATAGTTTTTTTTTCTTGTTTTGTTTTGTTTTTGTTTTTTTCGCCATTTCATTTCTTCTCACCTTTCTTTATTAAAATCGTAAAAATTTGAAAACATCCAAATTTCGTCTTGTTGAATTACAAGTATGGATGCTTAACTGAGTGATACGCTCGCCCACATGTGAATTAGTCGAGAGAATGACTCAATTCTTAGAATCGAAATAGAGAAAGGAATAATGATAAAAAAAAAAGTTTCCTTTTTTTGTTGCCTTCTGTCTTTAAGGAAAGTGTTTTCTTTTTAAAGAAAAAACATAGTGTCTACTTTACCTATAACCATTTTTCTCATCACAGAAATGCATGAAACAAATTCGATTTTTTTTATTTTTGCGTTTTTTTCTTTGAAAAAAATAGATTGAATTATTCCCTAATATACTGGCGAATAAAATTAATATTACTGCTTCTGTTTTTGTTGTGCTTAATATTTTTGTCATTTTATTTATTTATTTTTTATTTTTTTATTTTTTTTTTTTGGAGGGGATTTCGACGACTCTATTTTTCTCAGTTCAAATTTGGTCCAAGCAATAACCTTTGTTCAAATGCTACTTACCTCTGTCCCCACAACAGATACCTCCAAATCTCAAAAGAAAAGAATAAAAGAAAATACCTATTTTTCTTGTCCCCAGCTTTAAAAAATTTGAAAGTACAACTAACGGCAAAAATCCACTTTGTTCGTTTCTTTCTTTCTTTCTTTCTTTCTTTCTTTCTTTCTTTCTATCTATCTATCTCAGGTCGTTCATTTCTATCTAAAAGGGCGCTTTAACGTGATGTCTCGCTAGATGAATTCTGGCTGAATAGTGAGTTCGATTCTCATCGGGGTATACATTATTTCGGTCTTATACCACATCTAAGTTACGGTTAGTAAATTACTCGAGCACTTCGACATGGTGTGAAGTTTAGCAAGCTAGATCAATTACAATTGAGTAGTAAGTTCGATGCTCGATGGGTGCTTCATTATTTCGTCTTTGACATTTTTATGTCGTGTGAGAAGAAATGATCACTGAGATGCAAATGAGTGCGTCACGTGCTGGAAAAAAGTGAAGGCGAGGATGACTAATGCAGGTGCGTTGCGTAAATATATCGGTCATAGCTCTAGCAGCTGCGAGGAAACACGGCGCGGTTGAAGCAGCTTATTCTGAGTGGTCTGCTTTATGTTTATGTTCTATTGACTTCTCTAAATCTTTTATAATTTCAGTAATTTGGTAACATAGGAATATTGATGCATTAACATCATCCATATTAATTATTGGAAATAGATTGTTTTCCAGGTGCAAAACCTGATAAATCAGAGCTCATCACTATATTTTCTACAGCAAACACTAAATATTGCCCTGCTGTTTATTTGTTTTATTGACTTCTATAAACCTTATTTCATTTCATGAATTTAGTAATATATAAATGTAATGAAGATTCATTAACATTATCGATATTAATTATTAGAAATCGATTGGTTTTCTGGTGCAAATCCTGAGAAAACAGAGCCCTTTTCTATTTTTTCTACAGCGAACACTAAGGCCAAGGGAGCGTTCCAAAAGCTGGGCAGAGTATTGCGAGGCAGGAGGATTTCTTTGCTAACAAAGAAAAGAATACTGAGCTGTTACGTGACATCTGTCCTTCTTTACGGCTGCGAATGTTGGACGATTTCCTCAAAGGTGAAGAAGAAACTCGAGGCGATGGAGATGTTGTTCTGCGGAAGGAGGCTAAGGATATCATGAACCGAGCGTGTGAGCAACGATGAGGATGCAAACAAGAAGGTGATATACTTAACATCAGGAAGAGGCAGCTCAAATTCCTGTAACACATAATGAGGAAAGAGGAGATGGAAAATCTGATACTCACGGGCCGAATAGAGGGAAAGAGAGACAAGGGGAAACAACGCGTGACATACCTGGCGGGCTTAAGCATGTAGATGACTGAAGGAACTTATTGAGAGCTGCAAGGGATAGAGGGAGGTGGAGAGCCATAATCACCTACATCCTGAAAGGACATGGCACAAAAAAAAATGTAGATACATTAATATCATCTATATTAATTATAGGAAATCGATTGGTTTTCTGGTGCAAAATCTGAGAAATCAGAGACCTTCAATATATTTTCTTCAGTGAACACCAAATACCACCCGACAACGCCCGACTGTTCTATTGAATTCTGTAAATCTTATTTAATTTTATGTATATCGTAATATGTAGATACTTTAATTTTTTTTTTTTTAAGCATTTCACCCCAAGCAAGGCGGGAAGCCACTAGGACGCAAGGGGTTACAGAAAATTTAGAGCAAGATCAGATAGGAATGATAGAAGAAAGGATGAGGGTAGTGGATAGATCAAGGCAACTGGAGATGTCGATTGACATTACACTGGAATAGCTGGAGATTATAGCTCACAGGGAAACAGGAAAAGGGAAGGGAGTTCCACAGGCGAGAGGTGCGAGACATGAAGCTATTAGAGTAGAAGAGACGGCTACATTTAGGAGTTTCGACAATGAAGGGGTGAGAGCGGGATGCCAGCCTCGTAAGGCGCTGGAACTCATGACGTCTGGGAACCAGCGAATGCAGCTCCTCGGAGCAATTGCCATGAAAGTATTTGTAGAACAGACAGAAGGAAGCGACGGCCCGTTTGTGAGAAAGTGACTGTAGACGAGACGCCAGGGCTGGGCCGACTACATTGCATATCCGCCTCTGGAGCCTATCAAGAACCCCGAGGCAAACAGAAGGGGCACCAGACCATATATGGCAGCAATACTCCATGCAAAGGAGAATTGTTGATTTATAGATCTGGAGGATCGACTCCGGGGAGAAAAACTTCCTGGCGCGGCTCAGGAAGCCAACTTTCGTTGCAGTGGACGAGGCAATTGATTCAATGTACTTATTCCATCTCAGGTCAGCAGTCAACGTGAGATCGAGAAGCCGCAGAGAGTTGCTCTTGAGAAGTTGAGCGTCAGACATTCTAATGGAGGGAAGGGAAGGATCTCTGGTGATTAATAGAGAGCAGTTTTGTCTTGGAAGCGTTGAAGTTGACCAGCCAATTCATGCCCCAGTTCACAATCGATTGGAGGTCCTTTTCGAGACGCACGGCCAGGCGAGTTTTGTCAGCGAGACTAGATTTGTTTTTGAGGCAGGAATAAATTGTGGTGTCATCCGCGTAGATGCCAACTTGGGAAGTTATTGCGTCAGGAAGGTCATTTATGTAGATAAGGAATAGAGTGGGGCCTAGGATGGAGCCTTGAGGAACACCTGCGTTCGTGGGATAGGAACTGGAGGAGAATCCATTGAGAACGACCTTCAATTTACGCTTTGACAGGAATGATCGTATTAGGTTATGATATCGACCCGTAATGCCATAACCCTGGAGCTTGCGAAGAAGGCCGGCATGCCAAACCCTATCAAATGCTTTGGAGATGTCTAGTGCCACGGCTCGGGCTTCCCCGTTATTTTGAAGAGCTCGGTAGACTGTTTCAGTGATGGCCGTAAGCACATCGGCTGTAGATCGGGCAAAGCGGGAACCATATTGCTTGTCTGAGAGCAGATTACGGGATGTGAGGTTGTTAACCAATTCAAAATCGATTAGTTTTCTCGTGCAAAACCTGAGATATCAGAACCCTTCACTATATTTTCTACAGCGAACACCAAATACCGCCCGACAACGTTTGTCTATTTGTTCTATTGAACTCTTTAAGTCTTATTTAATTTCAGTAATTTGGATATATAGTAATGTAACTTAAATAATTTACCATCATCAATGGTAATTATTTGTAATCGATTGGTTGTCTGGCTAAAAATCTGTGAACTAATTTTTTTTGACAGTGAAGGCTAAATACCGCTCGACAAAGCCCGAATATGTATTTGTTCTATTGACTTCTCTCACTTTTACTTAATTTTCAATCATTTCGTAATATATCAGTATAATATATATACATTGACAACATCTATATTAATTATTGGAAATCGATTGGTTTTCTGGTGAAAACCTATAAAATCTGAGACTTTCAGCATATTTTCTAAACCGATCACTAAATACCGCCCGAAATGCCCGACTGTGTGTTTGTTGTATTGACTCCTCTAAATCTTATTTAATCTCAAGTATTTCGTAATACAGCAATGTAATGTAGATACATTAACATCATCTATATTAGTTATAAGAAATCTATTGATTTTCTGATGCCAACTGGAGAAATCAGAGCTCTTTACTATATTTTCTACAGTGAATACTAAATACCACCCGACTGTGTATTTGTTCTTCCCTAAATGTTATTTAATTTCATTTTTTTTCGTAAAGATACCCCCAAAGCATGGCCTGTACAAGGGTCTGGTCTGCCCACCAAATCTATGATACGGCCCCCACTCTACTACATTTCAATTTTCATAAAAGTAGTATTCATATAAAATTCAAATTTTTTGTAGCTTCATTATGTGCAACAATGTATCATATGCAATATAGGTGAACAATTCAAATAGAAAAATTGAAAATAAATACAAATTAGTGACATGTCAAAATAGAACATTCCATCTTAAATCAACAATGATTTGCGGCAATTTTTGACATCAACTTCATTTTTCTGGTTAAAAAGTTGAATTTTAACACATGCAACATTATATATAAAATAGTGAATGTAATGTGTTTTTTCGAGTCTTAGCATGTACAAATGTATTCACGACTTCACCGTCAAGAAATCGAGCACATTTATTTTCAGTGGAAATTTTTGCTAAATCAGATAACCTTTCATATCTCATTTGTCGATCGCAGATAATTTTTAGTTTTGCTGAAACATTCGTCACTTGCACCAGTCACTTTAGTAAGCAATACATGCAACACTTTTGTTCCTGATCTCGAATTCACGTTGCAGAATTGAGGCAAGTTTCTTGATCTCGTGGGACAATTCTAGTTCAATGTCAACCCATTTTTTTAAAAATCGTATGCACTGCTTGTTCAGCTTTCCACTCTTCACTACATTCAAAAGTGAGTGAATTCTGAATGAATTTGTAAATTACATTCCACTGAGATAGTTGAGAAAATCGAGTATTGAAAAAAAAAAACAAAAAAAAAAAACCTTGGTCCACAAGAGAGACAAAATGTGCAAGTACAAACGTGTTCAGTCAAGGTTTAAAAATCTTTCAAAAACAAAATATGCTTTTCTAAACCTTTATTTGAGGAATACTTGTTGATTTGAAGTTTAATATGATTTCAAACACATAGTAATTCTAGTTTAGAATACCGCAGAAGTGCATTTTTAATACGGAGGCAGTTGTTTATTTAAGGTGTTAACAACCAGAAGTTATATCTATTTTTTCTGTAGTAGATATATCTGTAAAACTTACTGGAGGAATATAATGTGAGTTAATTTTTAACTACCCTGTTATCTTCAAAATTTAGCAAAATATTCTCTGTAATCTAATGTTTATTGAATTTTAGGTACCTTGGCTTAAAATTCAATTCGCTCTTATTTTCTGATAACGTCATGTATGGACTTCCGTATTTACAAAAACCGGCACGTTTATACACAAAAAATAATCAAAATTATTTTTTAAATATTTGGGGTTTGCTAAATTGTGATAAGCTTTTCCATTTATGATTAGTAAATGTAGTTTTGAATTAATAACAATATCACCTAACCTCTACAAACTAAGAATGTTAAAGTATTTAACATTTTATAAATTATAATGAAAATTTAAAAAAATGAATTCTTCCAAAAACTCATTATTCATTGGAAATTTTTTTCTTAAGCCAATAGTTTCCATAATATATCTTTTTCATATAAGCAATTGTCAATTTCTTTAATTAAATAATGTCTTATTTAATTGCATTTTTAATTTTACGAATCAGAGATCTTTTTCCGTAACTGGGGGTGATGTTTTTACAAAAGAAAACTGATTATTTAAATTCTTCAAGAATTTCTTTTAAATAATATTAACATTAAGCGGGACAAAATTTAAATTCTCGAAATTTCTCAAAATTAAATAAGGTTTAGTGGTAATAAAAAAGAAAATTATTTTTACCAAGATTTTCTAAAAAAATGAAATTCTGAAGTAATTTCATCCATTTGTCAATATGTCCTGAAAGTTTCATTAAAATCCTACAATTATCTAATTTTTGCAAGAGTTTTCAAATCAACGTATTTTTCCCCGCAAAAAAAGACGCTAAAATTTCCTATACTAATCTTTGCTTATTGGAGATATTAAATTTAATCTATTAGCTTGAAATTAAAAATAATATAAAAGCTTCGAGAAATATTTTTCATTTTTAAAATTCATTTTAAACCTTGGGTATCTCGTTTCTGTGGAGTTACCTAGTTTTATATTATTTTTACTGATTTAGGATTAGCGAATGTTTCTTTAAGAAAGTATATCAGATGTAATAAGAAAATCCGGTTTTGTTGCATGATTTTTCTATCTGGGATTCCAAAACGTTTCTTTAATTTCCTAATTCAAAAATAAATAACCTATCTAAGCAATCCTAATTGAAAAATAAATGAGTAAATTCTGCATTTAAGAGGTAACCTTTATTCATAAAAATGCATATTATTCATAAGAATCATCGTTATTAATTTATATATCATATCTTTATAATAATAAAAATATTATTAGATAATTATTATAATTATCATAAAAATTTATTAATAATTATAGAAAATTTAAATATAAAATGTAATTTATAATTTTTGTATTTAATGTGGTTTGCTTGTGATGAACTCTTGTCCCTTTTTAAACTTTCGATAGCAACATCTTTTTGTGACGTCCAAACCCCCAAAATTAAAAATAAATCGTTGCGGCCTCTCTTCTGAAATTCCGCTATGTGCTGTCATGGTCCCTAGTTGTATCTTTTTTAGAAAGTTTCAGATCAAAGAGCAGGGCAGACGGGTGTGTAGGAACAGAATACTAATGTCACAATCAAACAAAGGAATCCTAAACTGACCAATTTGGGATTTAGTGTTTTATCGTTATTACTTCTGGAATCTTATTTACTTTCATTTAGTCTTTACTTTTAATTCTCTAAAATGGATGGTATCATCTAACTAGCTGTTTGAAGACTTGATATTTAAAAGAGCCCAAAATATCAAGGAATATTTCGATGTCATATTATTGGGAATTCAGTATAATAAAATATTGATAATGGATAGATAATACCCTATTTGTTAGAAAATTTGAAATTCTTTCATTGGAAAGATCACTGACTTCATAAATTGAATGTTTAGGTGATCATTCAAAATAATACACTCATATTTTTATTATCGAGATTATATACTTTAACTTAGTCTTGAATAAAACTGAAAGTATGGAGTATTCAGTATAGACCAAACTCATTTCAGAGTATTAATGGTCAGTTAAACTAGAACACTAACTATTAAATTGAAACTAGAACACTAACTATTAAATTGAAACTAGAACACTAACTATTAAATTGAAACTTGAACACTAACTATTAAATTGAAACTAGAACACTAACTATTAAATTGAAAACCTACTTGATTCATCTTCAAGTTTTCCTGCGCTCTGATTCAACTATAATTTTTCTTAACTGCAGTATACCTCTGACTATTAATTCATATTAACAGCATATTTTCATGGATCTTGCTTTCATCTGTAGTACTTTACAATGTCAGTTTAGTTAATAATGTCTCTTCTTTTTATCTATAAGTTAATTTGAACTCTACGAAACGACAGTACTGCTATAATTGTTTATAATGATATGAGCATATATAATATTATATAAACACTGCTATAATTTATTAACAATCCATGCAGTTGTGCTTGGTATAAGGAGGGTTAGGCTTAGATGCAGGAAAAGATGGTATAGACTATTATATGTGAGAATTCTCTGAAACAATGCTGAAATGAATAAATTGCAGCTATCCACGTCACAAACAAAAATAATTGTATAGCCAGTTTCCATTTGGTGACAATGGCATAAATGTTGAAAATTCCACTTAATGATTAAAAAATTTAAGTATTTAGGATTTTCTAGCTGCATAGTTGATCTATATCTCAAAAATAAATAAATAAAGCACATAATATTTTCAAATTATAATAAATTTCTCGAATTTCAATAAATCTAATTAAAGATTTAATTCAATATCAAATTATTATTTAGAAGAAAAAAATATGGTGTAAGGGAAATAATTGTTCTTTAACCTGTACGTTTATTCCCCTTGAAATAAATTCCGAAGAATTGTTTGTTCTCTTGCAATGCAATCAAAATACTTTTCTGGTCATAATACTTTAACAGTCCAACAGTTTAAATAAATCATTGGTCATTAATTGCATTGTCGAATTAAATACGCCAACATAAAAAACAGTAACTTTCAAAATATAACAAAATATAAAATAAATATATATTGAAAATAGCGTATATGTATATTCTTTCAATAATATAGTAAATAGCAATTAAAAATATCCAATGAACTTGATTCCTTGTGGTGGTTAACAAGATATGTCACTCCTTGTTATTTTGTAAGACTGACACTAAATGTTAAATTAGCAGTTATTCTAGAACTCATTAAATGGAGATTAATAAATTATGAAAATAAAATTATTAAAATAAAGGAAGTAACTGTTAGATATTATAGACACTGAAAAAAAAAAAAAAAAGGAAGTCTAACAGAAGTTACTTCCTATTCAGGACAATATAATCCTGAGTTTAAATTTCCAGTTTAATGGAGGTAACTATGCTTTAGGCTACAAGTGTTAATAAATAATATAAAATTTGAGATAATTTATCAAATTAATGCTTTTTATCAATCCCTAAAAAACTGCTATCTTGAAATTTTTTTCTCATTAGCAAATTTTCTCATTTTCCATAATATTTTTCTTTGTTGTTTATGAGTTTTCAACCTTGGCCCACAATGCAGATAACATGTCAAAAAACTGTGGAAAACGGTTTATAATACAAAATAATTTGACTGGTTCATATGAAGACACTCTGAAATAGTTAATTTTTAAATATAAAGGCACTCTCATTTAGACATGGGTGCAAATGTTGGAGGATCTAGGAGTGTTGTAGTTCCTTTGTATCACAACATTTATAATAAATTCCCTTAATGATGTAATGGGATAACCTGTCACCCCCATGAGTGACTACACTATAGGTAGTAACTAGCTATAAGTATCTGTAAGTCAACAGACTACAGAGACAGGATGGAATCTGTTACTCAGCTCTTAGCTGTTGTCAAACTCTCTGCCTGAAGGCAGAGAGAAACCGAGATGAGGCTATGCCAAATGACAGAGTCTCATCCGGGGAGGTAGACAGACCTGAACCCATTTATGCGGGGTCTATGGGCTTGGATTGCCTCACATTAAATTCAACCTTGTGCCACATCCTACCCCGTGGGAGGTTGATAAATATTACTAGCTGGGATCTGTTGTGTACAACTCAGACTTACACAAGAACTACTGACCTTCCAATAGTAGCACTCACTACTGGATTGACTTGCAATGACCGTGTGCATAACTGTTACTTTTATTCTTATTGTACTGGGTTTTTACAATAAACCTTTACTTATTTTATCCACTTTGCTTTTTCAAGTATATATTACTATTAGCATGGAATAAAACACTTAAGCAAATACACTAAGCAACATTGAAAAGTTCATGAGACCCGAAAAATTTAATACAGATTCAAATTCATTTGAGGCTGCAAAAACATACAAGCATTGGTTGGGAAATTTCAATAATTTCCTAGAATCCCTGGCTGCAGAATCTTAATTTTCTTGTCACTTATGTGGAATCCAAATGTTTATGCAGAATATGATGAGACCCTAGAGACGCTGAAGGTAATATAAATTAAATGAAAGAATTACATTTTTGCTTGACATTCTTTCACAATGTATAAACAACAATTAAGAGTCATTTCTAGTTGAACTAAAAACTCAAGCAAAATTTGTAGTTTTATAAATGTCATGATTGAGCAATAAAAATCTGAATCTATTCCTGGTGTTTTCATCAATGACATTATGGCACAAAGGAGTCAGTAAGGACTGCTTGAGAATAAAACTCTAGACTTGATTATTGCATATGATCCTGCTAGATCACTAAATTTTGCCAATAATGCTTTAGTGCAGGGGTTTTCAAAGTGGTTGATATCAATCGCTGGGGATTGAAGGGATTATTCAAGGGGTCGATAAATACCTGGAGGTTAGAAGAGGATCAATTGAACTTTTTGGGTCAAAAGCTGAAATTTGTATAACAATTAAAAATACATCAAATACAACTTGCCGATGTATATATTGCTAACCATCCAATGTATTTAGTGCACATACAAACCTGCAGTAACACAGAGGCATCAGCAACAATTCTTTCACTTACAGCAGCATCAAACACATCAGCGACAGAACTCAACTGAGTGTAGAATGGTAAAGGGTAAATGTAAAAGCACACAGAATCATTCCAACCACTACACACACACACAGGGAGAGAGAGAGAGAGAGAGAGAGAGAGAGAGAAACATATAAGTCACATACAATTCTTAGCTTGGTCAACTTGCCTTTTCAGCTTGGTCAACTTGCCTTCTCAGCTTGGTCAACTTGCCACCAAGATATATCAACATGTTGTGACTGCTTCTCTTATAAAGAGTGTATGGATGTAGTAATAAGTCAGTGAATAAAATTCTTACTTTTACTTTTTGGCCAGTGAGTTGTGTGTCCTAAAAATTTCATATTTTTAATAATCTGGAAGTTACTACAGATAAAGTTCTGATTTTCGTCATGTGGCTAAGGAAGTATCTGCAAAATTTTCCAAAGTCTTTATACTTTTTGGGATCTCTTCAAAAAAGTACAAATTTTTTGGCAAGATTATTGACTTTGTAGTCCTAATGGTGAAAAGGACTATTCAGGATATGTTTGATATTATTGTGTAAGTCCATGACTGAAAAAGTATGTCAGTGTTTTCTGTGTCAGCTTTTGAAATATTAAATGTAATCATTACAACAAACATTAAATTGATGTAAAATATTACTTTGATTTGAAATTCATCTATTCAGTATATTCTAAAATCTTTAAAAAAGATGAATTATATTTGTTTTGTAGAATGGATATAACGTCCAGAGCCCTTGTACAAGAGACAACATTTTGATTTCGTGATTTGCTTTCTTGGCATCCACATCTGGCCAACATGTAGAATGAATCAGAAAAAAGTGTCATTACAATGGAGTATAACAGCTATTAGTTCTTTAAAAATGTAAATCAGGAGTTAAATTATAGATCTATACTAAACAATAAACAATTCTGAATATTTTTCAACCCAGAATAATGAATTATTTCTGACTCTAATCCTAAATATTCTAAATAAACTTTTATTAAAAAAGATTCTAAGCTTTAACTCGTAGTGTAAACATATACTCAATAACCATTATTTGACCTGTTTATATCAATATTAACATTATCATTTCATATAGCCTATCTTGACCAACTTATAGCCTATCTTGAACATCAAATCATAACATTAAATTCTAACATGAACTCAATTATTTTACATTTTTAAATCAAGTTTTAAACTTCGTAAACATATCCATTTTATCTTTATTAATCCTGATCAGAATTTTAACAATTATCACCCAATGTATTACTTCTAGCACACAACACTGACACGTGTCTTTTAGCATTGAATATACAACAATAAGCTTAACTGAAATCTAATTCTAAATTGCATACTGTTTCTGACCATAGCCATAAACATGTAATTCAATATCTGACTTCTAACAGTGACAAAAAACAAAAACTCTAAGCAAGGCATTGCTCCAAATACAATTTTGGTGTTTCTACAATCTTACAGTGTAATGTGCAAATTGTACAGACTATTTCATTAGTATAGTTAACTCAATGTACATTGTTTTCATTACTTTATAGTAAAAAAAATTGTATCTATATATTGACATTTAATAACTTTGGAGTAAAATCTATAGCCATTCTAAACACCAATCCATACAATATTAGTATAAAAAAAATTAATTTCTATTTTCTCAAATGTTTGAAGAATTTATATATATATATGTTACATGAAGCATTTCATAAAAAGTTTAAAATGTCTTTTTATAATTAATTTAATTATTTATTTTAGGTAATCAGATGAAAACTTAGTATACCCAAAAACATTATGTGAAAAAATAAATAAAAAACCAAATAGTAAATAAATAAAATTAAAAAACAAATAAATAGGAATAAACATTACATTTTATTAATGTGTGAAACAAATTCCTGGTTATCTCCCTTACACTTCACGATTTTGTGTGCATTTTTGGCTGAAAATCTTTTACGATGAATCATATTCTAGAATTGTTGCTTAATTTATTGCTTGAAAAATATGTGATACTGCAGTTTACATGTATATAGATGTGGATTCTATTTGTTTATTTCATATGTTACAACACAAAATGTTAAATTAGCAGTTTCACGTATCCACTACAATATTATGTACAATGACATCATAGGGGCAGGGCAAGCAACCCAGATAGAAGCTGTTATTCTTGTCATAAAATCTGTTACTAGAAACTCTTGGAAATATCTTTTATTTTTATCCTATCATGATGTAAGTTTTAATGATACAATACAATGCAAAAGTTTTAAAATTGTAAATTTCTCATAACTACCAGCTTATAAAAGAATATTTTGTATTATGAAGCATTGACCCATTTTGGAGACATTCTTCTCTTTTTTCTATGTACCACGTCCCTTCATGATGTTGGCGATCATGGCTCTCCACAATATCCTTGCCTTTGTATCTCTGAATAGAAGTTGTCTTTTTGTTATCGCTCCTGTGAGCCATTTACCGAAGTTTGCTACGTAGGATATGCACTGTTTTTCTTTGTCTTTCTTGCCTTCAATCTATCCTGTGAATATCAAATTTCCTGAGCCCTCTCTCCTTATAATTTTCCATAGAAATTTCAACTGTATCTTATTCTAAGTATTGTATCCGTTTTGTTTCAATTTTCTTTAAAACTTTGCCATTGCTCCCATGTTTGGTTCATGGTATTCACAATGTCATTCTATAGAACCACATTTTCGTTGTTTTGTCTCTTCTTCATCTGTAAGGAGATTGTCCAGCATTCATTGTCATATAAGAGGACTGATATTAACTTTTTTTCCCACTTACCAACGACATCGTTCGGATGTGTTTTAACAGTCTTATTCTTGAAGTAATTAAACTGATCGTTCAAACTTTGCGTAAAGTTGACCTGAGTTCGGCCATTTTAACCATTGTTATTGCAACTTACTTTTGTTGAATAAAAAAGAACATGGATATATACAAAAGATACACCGAGAATTTTCTTTCACTAGTCACCATAGAATGAATAAATGACCGCTGTTTTTTTATGTTTTATCGTCTTTGTTTACATATTGAACACGTACCTTCACCTAAAATGCACATCACCTTTTGGTATTCCATAAAATTAAGGAATTTATGTTAGTTCTAAGCTTTCTCTTTATTCAATATGATTTGCCGCATTTTTGAATCTTGTAAATATTGCATCATATTCAACGGTTAAATCATCAGTAAATATTAATTTGAGTTTTATTTTAATTTAATATGAATAGGAGTGTTTATCAATCTCGTAAAACATGTTTTTTAATACGCCGCTAAATTATTTACATTTTACAGCTAATTCTAAAATATGACTTAATGATTCAATTGTCTATTGTGATGCTTATTATTTTATTGTCTTTATTGTTATTTTTGAGATTGCAAAACTCATTTCTTTATTCATTTAGATAAATTGATAAGAGTTTCAATTCCCAAATTTATCAAGATTTGTACATAAATGATTGAGAATTGGAATTTATACAATTATAACCGAAAGGTTAAATAGAAGGGGGATAACTCCATCTACGTACTTAACGAGTAAACATAGATAAGAATATAATCGGAGTTATCTTACATGATTTTTTTTATTTGTATATTGGTAACCAGAGCTTTCCACATTTCTTTATTATTTGTGAATCGCCATGACTTCTTCGGAAATATAGTAGAATGGTGTCCTGTTTCCTTCTCCATGGTTTTGAATTCAAAGTAGTCGTTCTCCTAGACTAGCTACTTCTCAATGATAGCTCAACCTTAACCCTTCACCTATGGCTGAGAGCAAAAGATGGATTCATGATTTATTTCGCAAGTGAATGTATGCGAAAGCGAACACGACAGACCCGACCGGAATTTGAATTTGGTTTATTGATTCTACTTTCCACGTTAATAACCACTATGCGACTGACATATACATTTGTCTTTTTTATTTTAATTTAAATTTGTGCAAAATTTCAATTACTTAAAACTTAATTCCCTCAAAGCACACAAAGAGACATTTCGATTAAAATATATTTTATTTTTATACAATTTACAAAATAAAAAAACGTTTGTATCTAATCTAACAATTATAAAAACTAAAATATATGCTTTTATTAAAGATGTTTTTTCTTTCTCAGTTATTTTCATTCGAGTTCCTTCAAGAATAGAGAGAGTATTTACTATTTAAACTCAAATCACAACCGTAATCCTAACCTTAATTACAAATTTGATATTAATTCAATTCCACAAGAAAACAGTGCTCTATGAAATTATACTTCATATTTCAATCTGTGGTTCACCAATTGACAATCACGCACATCGGCTAGCTACAAATATCCTGCGAGGTGATAGTTAAATTTAGCCAACTCATGGACCTTGGCATCGCACATCCTTTAGTCAGTAATCTCACCGTCCATTCAGTCCCTAAATTCAGTGTCACTTGGCAGAATTGTGACGATTATAGTGCTTTTATTTCGTTCACAAAACTAGATATATAACTTCAATATCTCAAGTTAAATGCGTTTTCATCAAACTGAATCTTATCCAAATTTATCACTAAGTTCCAAGACTGCTATTCCCAAGACTGCTATTCTCAAGACTGCTATTATTATTTCATTTAATTTGTTTGAGTCTCCACGCGTTCCTTTCAGTGGTTAATTGACCATGCATTGCCGGATTTACTTTTTACTTGCGCTTATGTGGCTGTTGGAAGAGTAGTCACCCGTTTATCTCGTAAGATAAAGGTAACACCCTGTTTGTTCAAAATCCAGTCATTTAGTATTAAAACGTTTGACAGACGGTTTAACAAATGCCACAAATCGCAAGAATTTCCTCTTAGTCTTTGCAGCTTTTCATAACATTAAATTTTCAACTAATCGCTGTTACTGGGATGAGGTACTATGTACATTATTTACATTATTCGGATTATTGTCCTCATCTTTGTCGCCATATTAATCACAACGTTTTGGCCGTTGTACGCTCCGGCCTTCTTCAGGTGGTTGGATTCGCTCTTGGTTTGCGTAAATTCAAAATTGTTACATTTGTATTCACTTAAAAAGTTATATATATATATATATATATATATATATACACACAAATACCTACATTTAAGTCTGGTTTTCCAGCTTATCGGGCACAAAGTATATCTTATGTAGGTACCGACATGACATCGCTGGAAAATGAGCATAGCAGGATAATAACGGCCTTAAAATCGACGAAAACAAAATTTTATCGTCTACATGCTTATGTTTTTATTAAGAGGAAAGAACAAAGTAATTTTTAATTATTTTTCAAAATTTTTCTGTCTTTATTAGACCATTCTAACTTTTGGTTGAAAATAGCGAATAGCGAATATCCTATTAAATAACCTGGCGGATTTTTGTGTATTATTTTTAATGGCAGTCATTAATTTTTAAAATCTTGCAAAAATAAAAATAATTGTTGGATTTTAATGAAACTTTCAGAAACTATTCACAAATAATGGAAACTATTATAGATATGTTTATTTTTTTAAGTCATGGTAAAAAGAATTTTTATATATTTAATTTTATGAAAACTCATGAAATTCTAATTTGTACAGTTTTAGTGATTAATTAGTTAAAAGCACAAGGCTTTGAGGAAAGCAAATAATTTTTCTTTAGTTGACCCCCTCCTATCTTAAAATCAGCTCCGAATTGTAACATACAAAACTCAATAAAACAAAGATATTATTTAATTTCAAAAGCTTTTAGTTGCTTTTACTTGTTTGTATGAATATGGCTATTTTCTGAAAGCAAAAAAACGTTTTCGATGAAAAATAAATTTTTACAACAATTATTTGTTATTTCTTAAATTATTTTATTATTTTTTTTTACATTAAAGTTGTTAAATATTCTAAAATTAATGAAAATATTGTACAGTTTAGTCAACGGTGTTATTAAGTAGATAAATATAATTTACAGATTATAAAATAAAGCTGGTTACAATCAGCAAATTGCCAATAACTAAAAATCTAATTTGATTTTTTTTTTTTTTTTTTTTTGTGTCCAAAATAGTTTAATTTCAAATATACGGAAGACCGGAAGCATCATGAAAACAATAGTCCGTCACGTGGTTTGCGTTGGTTGTAACATAAACATTTTGACGATAAATTCTGCTTTCGTCAAGTTTAAAGTCGTTTTTATCATGCTATGCCTAATTAAAAATAACGAGGTAAATAAGTTGTTCACATAAAGCTAAACTGTCACTTGTGACCTTCCGTATTATAACTTTTACTCTCGTAAGGTGAAATCACGCAATCAACAATCAACACCTCTGTTAAGACTGGCTTTCTGTCATTTTAAAGTACATTTTTTTCAGCGCAGAAAGTAAGTAATGTTTGTTTCAAAATACATTAAATAAACTTTATAGTTTCTAATTTTCTTAAATTAATTTAAAAAAAAAATCATAATTTATTTTTAAACGAATTTTAAACGGAGACTTTCACTTTTGTAAACAAAAGTTTAAAAATGGCTGACGATCGATTTTCTGTCAATTTTGCTGATCAAAAAAAATACAAGATTTTTAACGAAAATTTTGGACGTGCTAGAAATTATTAAAAAATGTAAAAAAAAATAATAAAAATAATACTTTGATCTTTCCTCTTGATAATAACATAAACACTTAAACAATAAAAAATTATTTTCATCAAGTTTAAGGCCGTTATTATCCTGCTATGCTCATTTTCCAGTGATCTCATGTTGGTACCTAATCTTATGTTTTTTATAAAAATACACAGATGTCACATGAGAAGAATGCTGTTTCATAGACGAAAATTACACAAAACATGATATACTTTATACTCGATGAGCTGGAAAGCCAGCGAAACCTAAGTCGCATACTTAAACGTAGGTATTTGTATATGTATATTTATTAATATAAATCTTTGCTCTGTCTAACGACATCGAGCACTGTTATGTTTACAACTCATGAATAAATTTGATGATTATTTATTTGCTTGCTTGTCTATGCACGCCAACACGCGCGTATACGGTTGCTTATATCTGGTCGTTTGATTTATCCAAATCTATCTCTCTCTCTCTATATATATATATATATATTGACAACGAACATATATATATATATATATATATATATATATATATATATATATATATATATCGACAATAGCCTTATGTATATATATATATATATATATATATATATATATATATATATATATATATATATATATATATATATATATATCTGTGTGTGTGTGTGAATGCGAAAATGCGAAATTTGTAAGAAATTTGATCGGGAAAAAATAATATTTCCTGATAATTACAGTAATTTTCCAAAAATCAAATGATTAATTTTTCCCGACTCCGCAGTTTCGTGGCACTGTTATCTTTTCAAGGGCTTGATTTTATATTCAATATTTCTAATTGTGTTCGTTTTCTTACAAATTTCGTATTTGCGCATTCACACACACACACACACATACACACATATATATATAAGGCCATTGTCAATATATATATATATATATATATATATATATATATATATATAATTATTTATTTAAAAATATGATTCCAACACGCTACATAAGAGTTCTCATGTTTCAAAACAAGAGCCGAAAACTTCAATATAATTATTTGAATTAAATTGAATTAAAGTAAGCTCTGTTCCATCTTCAAGCGAACTTTTTGGGGGAATAACTTATTTCTGAAATTTACGTGTTTTAATAGCAGATTCATTATTGAAATCAAAATTTCCATGGTGACGGCCAGCGCGATTTTTCATATAGAAAGGGGCGCATGGTGTTAATAATTTGTATCAGTAAAGAGTTACAATTCTATGTGTCAAGTCAGGGTAAGGTTGGGGTGTCTAAATTTAAAACGGAAGATGATTTAGTCTAGTCTGGTTTACATGTCTAGGGAGATTTATTTATTTTTTTATTTTATTTTTTCTAAAAAGGTTTTGTGTATATAAAAAACAAACAAAACTGACGTGTTTTTTGATGACTTCATAAAGAGTTATCTTTTTTGTAGGGTATTTAAGCTATTTATTAGGACCATGGATTTAAAAAAAATTATATGCTAATTATTCAAGTTCTAGTTTTGTTTATAATTTTCCATTTTACTTTTGGTGTTTTATTCATTTCCTTCAAATGCCAAAAATATTTAGATAGAGATGTCTAATTTCTTTTATTTATATTGTTGAAAGAGCACTTATGCTGCATCCATCTGGCTTTAAATTCATTCTTCGTAGACTCAATGTATGTCATTAGTATTAGGACTCTCAGTGGATGAGATAGTACATTGGTATACCACAGATTTGACGCAGCATTTATTTTCCAATGGGCAGTCTTCTGGGTTTCTACAATCACATAATTTTTCACTGTTTTTGTCTAATTTAAGTGTAGGGTTTTTATTAATACGATTGAGGCATGGGGATTTGTTCAAGATTTTATTATTGTGTTTTTTTATACTTTCTAGATTTTCAGTGCATCTGTAACTCAATTTTAGGGTGTTCTTATTAAATATATTACTAAGCCTACTATTGGTAGGGAAGTGTTTATCAATTAAAGCTAGGAATTTCTGACCTAGTTTAATACTAACCATTTGGTTAAACGGGGGGGGGGTATATCAAATGATTTTTCTTTTACTGTTTTTTCCTTCTGGTTAGTGCAATTGTTTCTATTAGGTTGGTGCAAAAATAATGACGTAATAATGTCGTTTTTTGACGTATTTTTTAACGTCAAAAAACGACATTATTACGTCATTATTTTTGCACCAACCTAATATAATTAATGTTAGCATGGTTGGTATGTGTTGTTTATTAAATCTAGAGTTACGTCTAGGAAGTTTATCCTTTTCAATTTAGTACACACTGTTATCTTTAAGTTTAGATTTTTAAATTCCCTAAATATAATTTTTCTAATTTTCTCTATCTTAAAACTATTAGAACTCCTCACTACCATGAGCCCGTCATCTCTATACAGTCCGATGTCCTTAATATCTATTTCACGGCGCGCGGTCAAGTTGTATAGTATTAAAAGACCAACAAGGTCAGAAGACTCTGCAGAGTCTAAAGATCCCATAGTGATGTCAAACAGGTCATTATTGTTTTTTATCCATTGGTCCCCATTAAGAATGAGGACAGATTTTTTTGCGCTGAGGATTATATCTATTTCTTCCTTTGTCAGGTTAGAATAGACAGCGGCAAAGTAATCCACGATATCGAACTGTAATAGAGTGCAATTCGGTTTATTATCAATATTGGTAAACCAATTGATGACATCTTTAGTATTGATCCATAATTTTAATCCAAGCTGTTTTTTTTATTTGGCAAGTAATTCTTTCCAGGAGTCTTTTGCTGATCTTTCCAATGTCGGGTCGGGTAGGGTTAATTATTCTAGTGGTAGAGAAAGTGAAATCACTAGAGATAAAATGACTCACATAAAACACAAACTATTGGGTTGGAATAAAAGTTCGTAGCGTGTATGAATGAGTTTCAACGACAATATGTAGATATTAATATATCCAGTGCTGTCCAAAATAAGTGAACCCTAAGATGATATTTATAAAATTGCCTCTTTTTTTCAGATGATCAACAAATCTTAATTAAACTATATATTCATTAGCAAAAACATTTATTTAATTAATTACAACCACTTTCAAAATTTTTTATCAAGCTGGTAAGATGTGCAAAAGTAAATGAACCCTTACATTTAATAGGTGGCGTCTGCTGCTTTTGAGGTCAACTATATTTTTCTATAGTTTTTAAGAAGTAAGGAGTGACGATTTTTGAACATTCTTCTTGGTAAAACTCCCACAATTGCTCGAAATTCCATGGATTTCTTGCATGCACTACCTTCTTTCATTTGAATCATAGATTTTCAATTGTGTTTTGATCAGGACTTTGACCAAGCCATTCCAAGACTTGAAATTTCTTTTTACGAAGTCATTTTTTGTGGATTTGCATTGATGCTTCAGATCATTGATCTTTTGGAAGTTCCAACCCCGATCTAGAGCCAACTTATGACCTGAGCACAAGACACTTACGTTCAAAATTACTTAGTATCTTGCAGAGTCCATTGTGCCATCAATGCATACTATTTTACCTGTTTCAACTGCAGCAAAGCACTACCCCAATTCATAATGCTCCCACAACCAAGATGGTTGGTATCAAATTCTTCTCTTCAAAAGCCTTATTAAGAGTTCGCCAGATACAACACCTATTGTTCCTCCCCAAAAGCTCTAATTTGGTCTCATCCAATCATAAAACCTAGCTTATTCTAGCTTATTAATATGAACTTTGGCGTAGTTGAGGCAAGCATACTTGTGTTATTTTGTAAGCAGTGGCTTTTTCAAGGCATTCTGCCATGAAAATCGGCATCGTTCAGATTTTATCGTACTGTACATATATCTACATTGATTTCGACATTGGCTAGAGAGCATTGGAAAACCGCAAAGGTTACTGTCAGATTATATATCTACTGGCTCTTGCTGTTATTGTTCGCGGAGAGCCACCTCTTGGTTGCGATGCCATCATACAAAAGGCCTTCCATTTATAAATAATTTGTTGCACGGTGCAGAAGTGCACTCCACATCGTTTTGATAGATTTTTCTAGCCTTCTCCATCATTATAGGTTTCAACTATGCGATTTTTTAAAGCATAGGAAGTTCTTTTGATCTTTAGACATATATATATATATATATATATATATATTTAAATTTAGTCTCTGACTGTACACTGTTGTATACACAATGAGGTATATTGTTTGACTGCAACTTATCAAAAAATGGACACGTGTCATTTTGATTTTTACAAGAGCACAAAAAATTATTTGCATTGCAAAGAGGAAATACAGAGTGTGAATGTAAGAGATCACGTAATTTTGCCCATCTTAATTTTTAATTAATATTTTTATTCCAGCTTTGAAAGTGGTTTTAATTCATTTAATAAAGGTTTTTCTTATTGAATAGATATTTTAATAAAGATTTGTTTATTATCTGGACAAAAGAAACAATTATTTTTAACATTATCTTAGGGTTTCACTTACTTTTGCACAGCACTGTAGATTTATTCAACCAAATATGTGCCATTTTGTTCCACTGCCTTTCACCATCTTTGAGAAAGCTTTATGAGTTCATCATCCAAGAACTTGGTATCTTTCCTGTTTTTACAGGCTTCCAGAGAATTTAGAGAATTTTGTAAGGAATTTTGTAAGAAATAAGTGGTAATCCGAAGTTGAGATGAGTACCGCGGTTGTAACAGCCAATCTGTACCAATTTCTGTCGGGTCTCAATGAAAGTCAGTTGTCAAAATCAGACGTTTTGCATCAATTGTTGCTTTTAATCGATTCATTTTGAAAGTTTGTCGGAATTCAACATCTGATTTTGTGGAAGGAGCTCATAAAATTCCCTTCCGATCCCACCGAATGCACTGCATCAACTTCTTTGGGGATGTAGACCATTTTTTTAGTGATCAATGATAGCTCATTTTGTTTTCTCCAGGACCTTTTTCGTTCCACATTGTTGCAAATATCGCGTGTGTCATAAACAGTCAAAAATAAAATTTGTGCAAAAATAGGCTCAACTGACATAAAAAAAATCTTTCTCAAATTCATCCCTAATTTAAATGTTTTAAGAAATCCTATTGGCTAAAAAATACAACATACACACGGGAATTATGTGTCAAAATTGCCGCCAAAGAAACAAACTTTCTTTATGAGAGTGTAGCGTCTGCTATATTTTTCCACGCCCACATTTTATTCGTCTGCGATTGGCTAATAAATCAATACTGCCTTTCTATAGGACAATTTGGCCATCGCAGTCGTTGCTTTGAATTTTTCGGTTTTGAACTTGCTTACTTGTTTCGTTAGTACAAATTTAACGATGGGTCAAATTTTAACCAATCGCATATTTTAGTGCAAAATCAACTTTCCCGCGGTTTCGCTGGGAGCCGATCTGTAGCCTTAAAAGAACCGACTTTTTCACAAGAGTCACATTAGAGTCCAACAAATTTCGCCTGTCAACACAAACCTATGACTTTACTCACATTTCAAACACAGACACAGCATTTTGTAATACATATATACATACCTCTCTGTGACTCAGTCAAATTCAATCAACCAGGACTGTTGATTTCTCTAACACAACACACTTTCTGATCAATTGTATTCTTGTGTTATCTATTCTAACAGCAGGCTTGTTCTAACATTGGTTCCTGAACATTTCTCTCTAAAGAGAACTTTCTTTCGAACAATCAATTACAAATCAAAATACAGTAAAAGGGAAGCAACTTCTTTTCCCTTAATCTTTACATTGAATACAAATTATTGCATATTTTGTTCTTGTATGTTATTTCAAGATATACTCGTTGATTCACATTTGGAGTTTTGTTGTTTTCTTGAATCATTAATAATACAAAAGATATATGCGCTAAAGAACAGACATAACAAGAGATTAGAAAAATTCATGCAACAAACTTTTTCACTTGATATCTTTCATAGAAAAATATTTTGTCTAAGTTATTAGGTTGGTGCAAAAATAATGACGTAATAATGTCGTTTTTTGACGTTAAAAAATACGTCAAAAAACGACATTATTGCGTCATTATTTTTGCACCAACCTAATAAATTCAACCTTTCAATCAAAGGCAGACAACTTTTTAGACATTTCCGAAACAGCAAAGAACCTTTCCTCTATACCTTTGCACACATCATTACAAACAAAGAAATTGTAAATTATGTATATAAAATTTAATCTGTTGTTTCAAACATGTATTTTTGTCGTGATTGAATATCGTTACCATTTGCCCATTTCTTATAATTTATGTTTGTGGATATTGCATATTTTATTAGCAGCACAATCTTAAATATTCACGCATCCTTCTTCCATTTTGAGTCAAACTTCGTCGAGGGTTCCTGCGTCGTACACACCGCACCGGCCATGTTGATACGCGTTGTATAGTTGATGACTAACAATGTAACGTCAGTTTTAAAATAATTTTAAAAATTGCGGATGGCCATAAAATAGTGCTGAAAAAAAATGGCAGAAGCCACAACGCCCCCCTCCTTCCCAGTCGGGGATTTCGGGAGTAAGACGCGCCGGCCCTTGTAAACCAATCAGTCCCAGATTACTAAGGGTTTCAAGTTCAAGGTTAATCATTGTATGGTAAAGGGTGTTCTCCCTTTACTATCCCTTTCAAATTCTTATAGGTGGGTAGCAGATGTAAAAAAACATTTTTTTATCATGATTTTCTAAGAAACGTTTCTAAAATAATTTAATTTATTTGTAAATAAATTCTGAAAGTTTGGTTTGTCGGAGTTAGCTCCTCCTCAGCTCCTTAACCCTTCACCAGGGGTCGCTCTCTCCCCTGGCTATAAATACTGGCTGACCCTTCGCCTCGATCTCTTTTTTCCTCAGGCCTTCGGCCTTATACTACCTCGTAGATGTGAGCTCTCACAGATACAGCGTTTCCCAAATCCTGGGAACACGCTAAGAACAATACACGTACGTACGAACACTCACCACAACACACACACATAATATTCACCACACGCACTCAATGTAACTGTCCATGTGCTTGTAACCTTTAATTTGTTATTAATACATATATTTGTTTAAATATATTTATCGGTCTTGTTTGTTTTTCTTTGTCTTCTTTGGACTTAATTAAAGTCCAGCTTTCTCATGTAGTTGGACCGGCTAGCAGGAAATTTTAACACACGTGTATTCTTCTATATACTCATCACCCCCACGGTCCGCTACAGGTTAAAATCCGACAATTATTTGATTTTTACAAGAATGTCCAAATCAATTTTTTTCACCGTAAAAAGACTAAAGGATTTCACAATTTGACGCAAGAAAAACAACAATTTTAATTCTAAAAAGATTAAAAAAATTTAATTCTAAAAACTAAAAATGATTCAAAAATATAGTTTAATAAATAATCAAAACATCCTTTGGTCTTTCCTCTTAATAATAGTTTCTGACTTTCTGATGATAAAACTTTTTTCTTTATTAAGTTTGGGGGATTTCATCATTATTATATATCTATATTTCTGAGATGAGGTATTGGAATTATTTACATTGTTCGGACTGTTGTCCTCATCTTTGCTGCCATATTCACGACGTTTCGGTCATTGTACGCTCTGGCCTTTTTCAGGTGACTGGAATTTCGAATTGAACCCTCCAGGACACAGGGACCAATGGGTAAGAGTTGGTTGGTTCCAATGACTTGACCCAAAGAGTTATGAGTTCAATACCTGGCTACTGCAGTGGTGAACAAAAACTTGGAGAGTTGAGTTAAAAGAATTAACTGATACACCCCGAAGAGACATAGAACGTGGAACTAGAACAATCTACCACGGCGAACAAAATAAAGGGTTCTGTTCGAAATTCCAATCACCTGAAGAAGGCCGGAGCGTACAACGGCCGAAACGTCGTGAATATGGATTTCATCACGTATATTAATTTTTTATCGAATCTTTTGGAGATACCCTAATTTACGGCCTTAAAGGTGAACCCTATATTGCAGAACACTTTCCCCAGTTGATCTTTTTTTGTTTTTTAATATTTTGTTTTGGAATGTAACGTGTCGTACCAAGACCACCTATGTTAGTCGTACATAATCAAATCAGTTAGGCGATCATGTATCTTTCGATACATAACTGACGAGGCAGATTTTTTCCCACAGTAGGTTGCCATTTCTTTCTGCAGCAGACCAGTTGCCATCAAAGGCTATAGAACCCGGTCTGTCCTGCTATTTACCCATAGCTTGGGGAGATGGAGAGGATTCATACTTTTCTTAAGGGTATTAGCACGTAAGTGAATGTAATGGATTGGACTGGAATTCGATCTTGGCTTTCCAATTCCTCAATCCGAGCCGCTACTCCACGTTCCTCCCGAATCAAATATGTTCTTGATTATCTCCCCTAAATCGTATTTTTCATTCTAATCTCCCTTGATAGAGAAGGATCACTTCTTAAAAAAATATATATTTGTTATTCAAAAACTTACATGAAATATCTTGATTGATTAATTTTATCAGACAGTTTTCATATTTTCGTATTTATTTTTTGAATTGAAAAATAAAACAAAAGAGTTTCTAATAAAAATGTATACGAAACTACAGAGACAACTGACAAGAAGTGTCTCTCTCTACTAATTTTATTTCGAATGGCGATGTAAGTACCAATTTTCATTTTTCTCTAAAAATGTTATGTTGGTTGCTTTTCACTTGTCATGAATGTTAAATTATGTTTTATTTTAATTCAGTCTGCGGTTTTAATTTTTCTCTATTCTCTGAGTCTAAAGATTTCTAACGACAAATAAAGTTGCTAATTAATATACAGTGAGTCCTCGTTTAAACTTAAAGATTTCCTTTTTTTGCCTATATGCGCATTTCTTTTAGTTTTGCGTCATTTTATTTTTTTTTTTTTAACTCGTTCTAAAATGTTTATTTCATTGTTTTATTTATCTCTAGTTAGGGATCTGCAAAAAAACTTTTTTAGACGATCGACCCCTTCATGGAAAGTTTGATCCTTCGTCGACCCCGAGTCATGGACAAAAAACAAACTTAGGGTCACGCACTTTTGACAGAAAAAAAAAAGCCCAAAATTTCTATGAAAATCAAGTTTTATTTTTATCCCCGTAAAAAATTTTTAAGACATTTAAAAAAAAAAAAAAAGGTAAATGTATTCAATTGTAACACCTGGGCGCTAATATCCCTTCAAATTTTTCCAAAATAGTCTTAATTCCGTGCAAATGTATATGTTTAACTCAAATCAACAATTAGATATTGAAGAAACCTACCTTTTTGGATGTTAACGACCAGAAATAATTGGACTTCTTCTCGCTCTTCTTGTCATCCCATAAACGGCTTATTGAGAGACATTCGCTGCTGAACCATTTCGCGCACTTATACAATTTTGGCCTATTTACTCCCTAAACGAAATTAATACGCGATCTTTTCTTTTTAATTTAAAGTTAACTTTTAACTTTCAAATGTATGAAAATAAGTGATAAGTGTGGTTTTTACTTAATTTTTTAAGAAGAAAGTTAACTTTCAAATATATGAAAATATCGAGAAATAAAAGAATAACAAAGTACTTTCAAATATATGAAAAATATCGAGAAATAAAGAATAACAAAGTACTTTCAAATATATGAAAATATCGATGAAAATACTTAAATAATAAATAACTAAAAGAACAAAATAAGTAGTACAGTAAAGCATTTTTTTAATATTATACATTGAAAATAAAACAATAATTAAATCAATTGTAAGAGGAAGTTAAGTTTCATATCAATGGAAAAAATGACATTGACAATTTAAAAACAAATGCAATAATATAGAATATAGATGTCTATAATGAAGTAGGTCCTGGATACAGTCTGCTCGCCTCTCTCAGGAAAATGTGAAGGCGCTGACTATGTTCAGGGACTGCTTTTAAGAATAAAAAACGAGCAATGTATTGTTTTAAATACGAAGTTCTGTGTCCTGGTCTTTTAATTACATCCTTAGTCATTCTCCATAGTCTTTCAACTGTCTGCATATGGATAGTTTGATCTGTTGGATCTACAAAGTGTTCAGAATGGTTGATTTGTTTGTGTGTGTACCCGTGTTCCGTTATCCGCACATACGCCGACCAGCAAACACTGTAAATGATTGATCCTGGTCGGATGTGTTGCATAATCAAGGGAACAAGGGTATGGGCATCCCTGGCTTTGCCTTCCCCGCAATCGGACGTAAGTGGTACCATGAAGGTCTTCTTCAAGACTCTTTCGATCCCGCCAAATAGCCAGACCGTTTTCATTAGACGTCCCCGGTTATATTTTCTCCTTGCGATAACTGTTTCGTCGATTTCTACCTTGACACCGGGTCCACCCAACTTCTCCTGCACATTTTCCAGCCAAAACTGGCACACCTCACTGCAGAAGGAGCGCCAATTCACTGAAGTGACTTTCGTAATTTCCAAGTTTTCGGACATTATCCTGTGGCACCAGCTAAGATCAAGGAAATGTGTTACAAAAAGTAGCACTTTCCACGCAAGCAAGCGTGACTTCTCCAAAAGTGTATTTTTTCTATCACTAACACTGAAGCTACATTCTGTTTTCCGGCTGTTAGGACGATTTGAACTGCTAGGACCGGAGACGGGTTTTCTGCAACGCCATACTTTCTGGTTGGCATGCAACGAGCAAGGTGAATGGCATCGAGGGCATTCCACGGAGGACGGTAATATTCCGTGTAGTCGAAGAAATTCTACTGAAGCCTCTTCATTCATTCGAAAGCGTTGAATTGCTTCATACATGTTGATCGAACAATTTGTGCAATTCGACATTTCTGCGGTAGCGTGTAGTGTAGATGAGGATGTGGACAGTATTCGGAAGAGCAAATATACTGGCGACAACCCTGCTGATAGATGTTCGTATCATGACTGGGGACCACAAATCGCGACTTTTTATACACGCAAATAACTCTTAGTTTTTTCACTTGTTTCAATTTTATTTCAAATTTTATTTTGACCAATAGTAAAATTTTAAATTTAATTCAGTGGCTACGAGCTACAGAAAAGATCAATGCAAAGTTTTGCGAGCCTACACGAAAATTTACTTTACCCGAGGAAATGGGGTTAGGGACAGAACGACTAATTATCTTTGGGGTTCTCTCACTAACCCCAAAAAGATTACGGCAAAGTTTCACTATCCCTAACCCCAATGGTTCAGCAGCGAATGTCTCTCAATAAGCCGTTTAAGGTATGACAAGAAGAGCGAGAAGAAGTCCAATTATTTCTGGTCGTTAACATCCAAAAAGGTAGGTTTCTTCAATATCTAATTGTTGATTTGAGTTAAGCATATACATTTGCACGGAATTAAGACTATTTTGGAAAAATTTGAAGGGTTATTAGTGCTGGGGTGTTACAATATACATTTACCAAAAAAAAAAAAAAAATTTAGAGAATCGGGGAAATTTGAGTTTAAAACTTTAAAAAAAAAAAAAGTGGGCGTAATCTGTGATTGACAATTTTTAATCGAATAATATCTACTTTTTAAAATTCTGTAAAAAAAAAATCAAACAATTGGATTTTAATTAAACTTTCAGAATTTAATCATTATTGTCTGATATTATTTTTCAACGGTTTTTTTTCTGGGAATATTTTTATACCATTTTTCCCCCTTTTCTCCATTTTTATTTATCTAAAATACATACAAAAAAAAAATGAATGAGAATACTTGATGATTGAATATATCATTTCACCACAAGGAAAGCTATAAAGCCACTAAGGCGCAAGTATTTAGAGAGTGTGAAAGAATATGAGAAAAAGAAAAACATTAAAGGAGAGAGAGAGAGAACAATTAAAGAACAGGAATTAAGAGAAGATGACGATTGACATTGAAGATTTTTCTTTTAGATGAAAGTTAACTGAAAAGTTAGGTTCCGGAAGAGAGTTCCACAAATGAGAATTGCGAGAGAAAACATTGTTAGCATAGAACTTAGTTACATCTAACCATTTCGACTGGAAAATGAGACCTAGCTGCCAATCTAGTATTCTACTTAAATGTGTAAAGTATGAGTATCAAAGATGAAAGCTCATCAGGACAATTAACACGAAAATACTTATAGAAAAATCACAGGGCAGTTACGTTACTGAAACCGAAATGCCAGATCATGACCGATAATATTGCAGATTCTAGTTTGGATTTTATCAGGAATTTCTCAAAATCAATGCATAGTAGAAGCACCAGACAAAATATTCAATGCATGTACGAATTGTAGACTTACAAACATGAAAAGTGTCATGATCGCCAATGTTCCGATGGGACACTACAGCAACAGTGACTGAAGCCTAGATGCCAGGTTAGAACCAATAACATTGCAGATTCTTCTTTGTATTTTATCAAGAGTCTCTAATAAAAATCATAGATGCACTTGACCAGGCAATATCCAATTCATGAACGAATGGCTTAAGAAGATAGATTCTGGCGAGGAAAAATTATAAATTTATTTTTAGAAGACATTGTAATTTTTATAAAGATAATACCCTGGAAAACATTTAAAAAAAAAAAAAAACCTTTCAAGCTTACCCTGTAATCATAAAAAAGAAATTAAGTTTTTAAATCTTTTTAAAGTTTTTAAGGTTTTAAAATTTCCTTAAATTATGCTATAATTTAGTTTCCTTTGAAAACTAAATCATAGTATAATTTAAGAAAATTGAAATGGGTAATCTTGATAAAATATATCTGCACATTTTTGCAGCGCCAAAAAAATAAATTGAGTGAAAAAATTAATTTTTAAAAAAAATTTGCGAAAATGATTAAATGACTAAAATAAAATGCTTTAAATTCTTCATACTTCGAGAACACTCGCCTGATTTGTATTCAACAAATAGTAGTAAGTTTGATGAATAGAAAATGATAACAATTTGTACTTCCCAATTTTTTAAATAGAATATTGAAATTTATTTTATCATTGTATAACTGTTTCGCATTTAGCATCGACGGAAGACTGTCTCAGATGTAATTTTGGGTTGTCGCCCTTGAAATGCATTATGAGAAAGAAAAACTTTGTCAAGTTTGTTCCTCTGTATCTTCACTGGCGTAGACGGGAAATATTGATAAATACATCAGTTATTGGCAGGAATGGAAAGGGGGAAATATATATATATATCGATTGCTTGACCCCCGACCCATAGTTCATAAGAAAACAGACACCCTCAATTTATAAATGCTATTTTTATAGTAAAACGTAAGTTATATTTAAATTGAAATCTGATTAATTAAACATTATTTTGTAAACATAATTTCAAAGAGGCTTAAATAAGCTTTTTAAAATCAGAATTTAATTATTTTATTGACAAACCTATCTGTCACTGCACAATCAAAGCTTTTAGTGACATAAAAATAAACAAAGCCTAAAATCAGTTTAAAAACAAATTTTAAAAAACAAAGTCTTTTTTATTTAGTTTCTTAATTTTAAAAACGAAAAATATTAAACAATATATTTATTTTACAAATTGTTTTTCTAAAGTGTGTGACCATAACTACAATATACTAATTATTTCTTATTTATAGGTAAAAATTCCTTTACCATTTTATTCATTACTAGCAGTAGAGCTCGGCATTGCCCGAGGATGTAACAGTAAGAGATAGATCAAGTATCGACCATCATAAAGACTGAAAAATAAAATTGACAAAGATTATTGTTTAAGGTTGACGGACACACATGTCTTAATTATTATTTTTTTTTTTTTTTGACGAATTGGTCAAACCCAAACTCAAACAAAAACATTGTTTTCAATCATTATGAGTCTACCGATTGAATAGAATTTTATTATAAAAAATTGTCTTGTAAATGGAATTTTTAAAGCATTCTGAATGTAAAAATAAAAAAAAAAAGTGTGCAAGACAATAAGGAACACTACCTGCCAAAAAAAAAAGTAAAGTTTTGTTGAAATCGGTTGAAAAATGTAGGAAATCCGATCCCATATATAAATGAACACTGACACACACAAACACAAACAACCTGGGTTTTTATAATAAGTATAACTCGATATGAGTTGTCTCCCTTTCATTCTCGTGATTCCTCTTAATCGTGTTTTCAAATTGATTTTGTGCAAAAACAATTGTGTTTTTCCAATTTTTGGCGCTGTTAGAACCACCACAAGGTAATTTTACGTAGTCCTGTGAAGTTTTGTTGAAATCGGTTGAAAAATATAGGAAATCCGATCCAATATATAAACATACAGACACACACACACACAATCTGCGTTTTATAATAAGTAAGATTGTTTCTTGATATGATTTATTTTCGCTTTACGTTTTGTTATTACTTATTCAATGTCTATTTCTCTTCCTATACAAGACGTGTTTGATTGAAGAATAATAATGAGGAAACACTTCATAAATGATATCAGTAATAATAAACACATTAAGAATAAATTAATTTAGTTTTTATTGAATTGCTTGACATAATAAGAAGCATGTCTTTGATGCACAGTAGCAAAGACATTAATATTTGGTTGGAAATTTTAGTTGTAAATTCCCAATTATTTATTGACCCAACCTTGTGAGTCAATACTGACCACTTTAAGGACCTTTTAAACCTTTACATTTAGCAAAATTGACATGTCCACATCAGAATTAAGATAGACCTGACAAAATCTCTGACTGCTCCTAAAACATATCTAGCTGGCTTCACTTTAAAACCAGAAATCACAAAGCTTTCAGATCATCAATGAAAGAAATAACCTAGAGAAAAGCAAATTGAACAACAGGAAAACCAACTAGGTTTTATAGTAACCAAAAAAGTTTTATATTGGAATTTAATTTGAGAGCCACGACCAAAATATTTTACAAGTTCCTATTGAAGCCTCTTTTCCAGTCCAACTTTGATCTAAAGAATGCCACACTTATTAAAAGATGAAGTAATTTAGTTAAACAGAAAATTCTTAAGATTCAAATTCAGCTGGAGAAATATATACACACACACACACACACACACACATATATACATATATATATATATATATATATATATATATATATATATATTTATACAGTGCTGTTCGATAAAAGTGACTCACCTGATTCTTTTACTTAAAAATTTTTTCACCTATTGTTTTTGGTGTCAAACTAAATTTTAATTTTACTAATATAAAGACCCCTTCCTGACCACCTAGTAAAAAAGTTTACTCACCCTAAGGTATTCTATTGATAATTATAATTTTGGATATAAATGAGATTTAGGGAAAAACTCTGTGCAAAAAAAGTGACTCACTTATTTCCTGCAACTAGTAATCAATGGAAACCAAACAGCTTTAAATAAAGAATAATAGAGGTATAATTTATTTATAATAGGTAATATAGTTCGAAATATTTAATCCTCCTTTATTTTGAATAACCTTTTCAACACTTTTTGGCATTGACTTGATTAGGTTCTGGCAAATCTCATCTCCAAGCATTGAATTCCATTCGGATATGAAATTCACAATCAAATCCTCTTTGTTTCTCAACTGCTTTCTTGAGAGCCTGTACTTTATAATGCTCCATAAATTTTCTATGGGGTTGAGGTAAGGAGATTAAGGGGGCCATGTCATAACACTCACGTGCTTCTCATCAAAGTATTCCTTCATCAATTTTGATTTGTGACAGGGAGCATTATCCTGCATAAAAATGAGCTTGGTGGGGTCAATTTTCACCCTTTCAGCAGATGGGACTAGACAAGACTAAAATTCTCTTGTATTGCTCGCTCCTGAGGGTCTTTTCAATAGGTTTTAAGAAACCAGTTCCATGAAAAGAAAAGCATCCCCAGAACATTATACTGATCGGATTCTTGACAGTACTTACTGCTAAATTCAAAGAGCTTTCAAAGCTTCTTCAGATTTTAGATTGCTTATCCTTTGAATTTAGCTCAACTTTCATTTCATCGGAGAAGAGAACATTTAGTAAAAAAAAGTCAGGTGAGTCACTTTTATCGAACAGTACTGTATATATATATCAAAAGGAAAGCTGAAAATATTTTCTTTGTATATTGAATTGAAAAAAGCAAGTGCTAAAAGTATTACCAATTATATTATTAAAGCTGAAAATGCTGCAACTTTATTAAAAACGTCAGTAACTAGCAACAGCTTTTTAATAACCGTGGTCGTAAAAGGGCTTCCATCTGAATTTAAACCATTTACAACTGTTGTTGCTCAGAAAGACAAAATAGTAACGTTTAGTGAATTTAAAGTATCATTGCAAAGCTTTGAAAAACTAGAAGTTGATTGAGGAGAATAACAGTGAAAATACCGTAATGGCCCTCAGAATGCAGAGGCCACAACCAAAGCCACACACCACTAATGTCCCTACCTGCTTAGCCTTTGCATGTGGTAACCCATAACAAAAAAGCTCTGATTGCCAAAGTAAAATTTGAAATTATCCAGTAAATAATTCCCTCTCAAAACAAAATAATTTCAATCCAAAAATATTTGCCATAGTTGTCACATGAAAGCATTGAGTGCAGAAGCAAAAAGAAAGCTTATTTTGATATTTCAGAAAATGAAAAATTAATTTCTACTTTCAATTGCATGAGGTACCATTCCCAAAAGAAACTTATATTATTACTGATGAATCTAAATTTATTAGTTTCGATAATGGTTTTAATCCAGAAAATCACCATATTGAGCTGGCAATGGAACAAGTCATATTGCCTTAAAAAGTGGTAATGCTCAAGTTGGAAGGAAATATGCAAGATCGCACTTTAAAGGATGCTCTCTATATCCCTACATTTGAACAATATATGCTTAGTACAAGGGGGAAAAGGGGCCTCTGTAAAAGTTGGTCATAATTACTCAGAACTTGTATAAAATTCAACATAAATAGAGATGGGTACTTGTACTGCTTAAATACTGCAATAACCTCCAAAACTGCTATGCATAGACTAAAACAGTGGCAACAAATCCTTAGACATTTCAATCTGAAAGATACAAAACTACAAGTTGTGAACAGCATGAAAATTACCGATAAATCAAATTTAAACTGTGAAATATGTATCCAAGGCAAAATGGTATGATATAAAAATAAATTACTTGACAAACAGGCGACTAAAATATTAGACTGTTTATTGTGATTTAGCTGGCCCGACTGAGCCAAGATCTTTGAATGGCTTTGTTGTGTCGTGTATATTGCTAAGTAAGCGTTCGACATCTGTTCTAGTTGGTGTCCCTTTATCATATGAGCTACCTGCTCATATGCAAATTATACTAATTTGCATATCACTACATCTCCCTATAACGGAGGGGCCTCATGCTACGAGTACTTCTTGTACTTCTTCTTGTGCCCTCCTGAACATCTTCCCTTATCTCTCTCCTTTCCCTTGGAGATTTAGATCTATCACGTCTTTCCCTATAATCGAACTGTTCCTCTTGCATACTCTGGTCTTTCTCTTCTAACTTGTCCCATTCTACTTCTTCCTCTTCTAACTCATCCCCCTCTACTTCTTCCTCCACAGTTTCATTCTGCATTAACTCTTCTGTTACGTCAATAATGGGCATCTCTGAAAGCATTTCCTCATCCGATTCTTCTCCTTGGGATCTTATTTGGTCAGCATGAGCTAGAACACTGTTCCCATTTTCTTTATTTAATATTGAAGTATTATGTCCTTTCTGCATAATAAATTCGGCTGACTCGGGTTTCATATTCCTATTTCTTTTGTACCACATCTTTTGATGTGTGGCATATGACATAGTCAAAGGGGACCTTAATTGTCTGCCCATTAAGGCAGATGGACTTTCCGGCCTGCCTGCATGTGGAATTGTTCTGTAACTTAATAATAGTCTTGGTAGGAAAGCATCGATTTCCTCCTTCTGTTGCAAGCATGCTTTTATGCCCTTCTTTACCGTCTGGACCATCCTTTCCGCTGTCCCATTACTTTGAGGGTGGTAGGGAGGGGTCTTGTAAGGTCTGCATCCTATTTTTCTTAGCCATTCATGCAAATCAGCATCCACAAATTCTGGTGCGTTATCAGTCACCAATGTTCTCGGTGTCCCATTCCTCAAAAATATTACTCTTAATATTTGTTTTACGGTGGTACTTTTTTTATCAGGTACTCTCACCACTTCAGGCCAACCTGAATATGCGTCTACTAATATTAATAATAGTCCTATCCCATTGACGTAGGCATAGGCATAGTCCATGTGTACTCTGCTCCATGGTTCTACTTCTTGGGGCCATACATGTATTTTCTTTTGCTTAAAATTCCTGAGTTCTGTGCATTTTTTGCATCTTTTTACATAGTCTTCTACGTCTCTTGAGTACCCCGGCCATCAGGCTTCCAATTTTAATCTTCATTGCGTAGCTGCCACTCCACAATGTATGTCATCGTGTACACTTTTTATAACCTTTCTCCTCTGTGTTTCTGGGGGAACTACCAAGTCTCCATTACATATTATCCCGTTTTCTATAGTCATTTTATGTCTGATTTCTTTGAATGGTCTTTCAGCCATTGAACAATTTCCCCAGCGATTCTGTTTTATCCTCGACATTATTCTATTTAACACTGGGTCATTTGTAGTTTCAGTAGCCATTTTATCTACAGATATTACATCGGTTTCTACAAGGTGCAAGAATGTGTCTTCAAATTCCTCGTCGTTTTTGTCCTTCTCCTCTCTATAAAACCTCAATCTAGATAAGGCATCAACGTGCGGTATCGTATTCCCTTTAACATATTCAATGTCAAAGTCGAACACCATCAGTCTAATCGCCCAACGTAATATTCTGGACGTTGTAACTTTCGTTAGCTCTTTTCTTGGGTTGAAAATAAATTCCAGTGGTCTGTGATCACTTTTCAACAAGAATGTTTTTCCCATCAAGAACTGTCTTGCTCTATCCGTTGTCCACACTATGGCTAGTGCCTCCCTTTCTATATTCGAATAATTGTGTTCAGTTGTTGTTAATCTCCTCAATAAGTACATTATGGGATGCCCATCTTGTGACAAAATACCAGATATGGACTGCTCACTAGCGTCAGTAGTTAGAGTTATGTCCTTCTTAGGGTCAAAAATTTGTACTATTGGCTTTTTTGCCAGAATCTGTTTTAAGTTTTCAAAGGCTTTCTGTTGGTGTTCTAACCAAATGAATTCCACATTTTTTTTTCTTAACTTAGCAAATGGTTCTGTCAACTCATTATATTTTGGTACATATTTTCTATAAAAATTTACCAAACCTAAGAAGGACTCCAACTCTTTTTTATTTTTCGGTGTAGCAACTTTTAGAATTTTCTCTATTAGTACTTTATCTGGAGAGATCCCTTCCTTTGATATTGAGTAACCCAAAAATGATATTTCATTACTGTTGGTTACACACTTTTTTGTATTTATTGTCATACCAGCATCTCTTAGCCGGTTCAGTATATTTTCAGTTTTTTTTTTTAAATCATCTTCATTTAAATCTCCAACACATATATCGTCTTGATAACAGATGGTATTTTCAACATTTCCTATTACTTTTTCAATAGCTTTTTGAAAAATTGCACTTGCCATTTTTATGCCATACGGCATTCTTTTCCACCTTAACAGGCCTATAGGTGTGTTTATGGTCGTCACTTCTTTAAAATTTTCATTTATCGGTATTTGGTGGTAAGCTGATTTTAGGTCTATCTTCGAAAATACTTTCATTCCAGCAAGTTTATGTAAAGCTACTTCCACATTCGGAATAGGGTATGAGTCAGCACAAACTTTGTGGTTCACCCCTATTTTATAATCTCCACAAATTCTCAAGTCACCATCTTTTTTTTTTCAATACAACAATGGGTGATGCCCATTTACTTCCTCCTGGAGGGGCAGGTTCTAATAAGTCTTCCTTTATTAGCTTTCGCAATTTAGCTATTACCAACGGTAATAAATGCACTTCTAGAAGAAAAATGGGCATTTTTCTTTTTTCATTTCATGAATTTTTCCACTCTACGCACAATTTTTTCTTTTTGTTTGTACCGTATATGTTTCAGCCATTATTTCTTCGTAGGATTTATTTTTATTTTGGTTGTAGGTATGTATTAATTCCTGCTGTTGTATAAATTCTATACACATATTCAAAGGCATGTTTGTAAGTTGTAACTGTTCCATTAACTTATATCTATGTGCTGAATTATGCATACCTTCAATTAATCTTAGTCGGATTAATTCTTCTTCCGTTGTCTGCTCTCCTGTTCCTAGTTTTTCAAATTCACAGTATTTACTCGCACTTCTTAACCGGTGTAAATATTTTACTATCGGTTCATCCACTTCCTGCTTCATTGCCATAAACTTGGTCCTTTCTGCAATCACCAGTCTTTTCTTTGGCCTCATGTTTCCCTTAATAACCTGACTTATTTCTTCGAAAGTCATTTCTCGAGGGTAAACCATTGTAGCAACCTTCATATTCGCTTCACAACCAATGGTAGCCATAAACAAGTCGGTGATTTCATTTTCCCCTCCTCTGTTTTTGTTGTCTTTCAACATTTTACATCTTGCATTAGCAGCAAAGCAACGATTCCACGTATCTACATATTCTGGGTCTTCAAGGACCAGAGAGGTATCCTATCGGCAACGCCATTGTTGTGTCGTGTATTTTGCTAAGTAAGCGTTCAATATTTATTTGTATGATATATACAAAATGTGGCACAAGGCCTAAAAGGGGGGTGGGGAAGGACGGTCTTCATCTGTCTTAAATCTAAACTCAGCTAGTCGCAGACACTGACCCAATCAAGCCAACAATATTCCAATCACCAAAACAACACATTCACTCCTACCTTTCTTACTACGTCCACCATAATACCTCAAATTCTCTATGATGTCCTAACTAGAGCCCTTATGTACAATTATTGTTCGTGGGGGGAGGGTCAAAAATTAACAACTTTTAAAATGATCCCCAAATGAATATATACAATATGCTATAAATATTTACACTAAACTAAACAAAACTGTGTTAGTAATAAAACCCCCCCACAAACCATGAATGTGGCAGAAAACATCAGTTCACCGGACGAAATCAATGCGGGACTATGAAGAAATGAAAAAAGCATTCATACCTCCAAGCATTCACGCAGGCATACACACATTCATACACAAACAACAAATACGAAAAATCACACACACGAAACGAAAGTCGTCCCGCATCCACCAGAGAACTGACATCACTGACCACCTAACGAGGGAGGGGATGGGGAATTAAACAAAAGAAAAAAAATAGGGACAGAAATAAAAAGGGACCAATGCGCATGCATACCCTAGCTAAGTTTACTAGAAAAAAGGGAAAAAACTAAAAGTTCAAAATACAAAACCTAATCTAACCTAAAATCTGGGTGGGTTGCCTATGTTCAACCCTGTTAGGACAAAATTCTGTACCTAACCGACATCCAAATGCCACTCTAGGTCAGCCCCTTTCACTCTACACATTCGCGCAAGATTCACCCACCTTTTGCCGAATTCCGATGAAGGGAGCCGCCGCCTTTCCGTCCTAATCTTGACTTTAAGCTGATGCTTAAAGAACAAGATCAGTTGGGAAGAGGTGAACTTCTCGCCCTCATGGAATCCCTTCTGACGCGTCGTCCAAATCACGACTCTCATAATTCCTAGTAAGCAACAGAACACATAGTGTTCAGCCTTCGTCAATTGCGACACCACATTGCTACAAACAGAACTGGCTTCCAGGACAAAAAACTTTCCCTGCAGCATGCGAACCATGAGGCCTTCAACAAACTTGCACAATGGCACTACCGTCCTGCACTGAAAAAAGGCGTGACCGATGGTCTCGACTTCGCCAGTACAGCGACGACAGTTTGGATATTTCTCCAAACCTGCTGAACAAAGTCTCTTGCCGACCCAGAGGGCCCCACGAATCATCAGCCAGGTGAGTGATGCCTCATCATTATTGAGACATTTCAACCCAGGCGCCCAAGGCCATATCGAGCGAGCCTCCTGCTTCGTAAGACCGAGCTCGTTCATTTCCAACTGGAGATCAGGACCGAACCAGACGCCGAGTATCTTGATCGGCCCATCCGTCCAGAGGAAAGGTCCGGGAAGAGAAACTCCCTTCCACGCACCCAACCGCAAGCCCACAGACTTATCGCGGTTGATCTTGGCCCCTGTCACCATCTCATACCCACTGATCTCTTTGCTGACGACGTCAATCTCGGCTCTGCTCGACACAAGAACCGAAACGTCGTCAGCATAGGCAGAATACCTGGCTGAGGTGGAAGCCCCAGGCAGGGAAATTCCGCGCAGGACCGGATTCGCCTTTAACTTGCGAAGGAAAGGTTCCAACGCAAGAACGTAAAGCAGAGGCGAGAGCGGACAACCTTGACGAATGGAGCGAGACAATACGAAAGGCTTCGATCTTACCCCATTCACTTCCACCAGCGCACCGGGGGTCGCATACAAAAGTTGGATCCAGGAGCGAAAGTCGGCTCTGAAACCGGCCGCCGAAAGGACAGCCTCCAAAAATCGATGGTCAACCCTATCGAAGGCCTTGGACTGATCTAAATTGATCAGCGCGGCTTCACTGTCGACTTGTTCTAAGATCAAGCGTACCATATGAAGGTTATCCTGAATAGTCCTGCCCTTCACAGCACAAGTCTGTTCAGGGCCAATCAGACTAGACAGGACAAGGTGCAAACGGTTGGCTAAGATCTTCGCCAAAATCTTTAAGTCCGTATTTAACATCGTTAAAGGGCGAAAGTTCCCTAACCCATCCCCACCGTCCTTGTCCTTACGCAGCAACTTGATCACACCCCTGGTGAAGCGTTGGGGTAAAGACCCCTGCCTCATCCAGTGGTTGTAAATCAGCTGCAGCAAAGGCACAAAAACGTGCGACAACCTCAAGTAAACTTCGTAGGGAAGACCATCTAGTCCCGGAGACTTATCCAGGCCAACCTGCTTCAGCGCTTCCCAGATCTCCGACTCTGTTATGGAACCCTCGCACCTAGCCGCTTCAGCTGCCGAGAGGCAGGGAAAGTCAGCTAAATAGGCGTCGAACTGAGCAGAGCTCAGACCGGGCTCCCTGGTGAAAAGATCCTGAAAGTAGTCCCGAAACACCTCACATATGCCCGCGTTTGTAGTCACGGTCCGCTTATCCGGCAACGTGACGCATGCAATATGTCGCCTAGACGTGCTTCGATTTTCCTCTGCACGCAGTTCAGCGGCCATATTCGCTGCCTCAGAAGACATTCTTTTTAACCTAGCCCTAACTACCAGAGCTTGATCCTTCTTGATAAGCAAGGAGGACAACTCTGCCTTAGCTAAAGCTATGTCCCCACTAACACGGGATTTCACAGCCCGATCGACTTTATCTTCTAAAGCAGTTTGCGCCGCTAATCTATCTAGATTGAGTCGACGACTAAAATCGGCAGCAAACGTTCGAATTTTAGATTTAAGATTTCCCCACCAGGCGTTTCCCACAACCGCTCCCGTCAATTCCCTTTGGATGGTTAGTAACAGCTGGTCCCGGAAACCCTGATCACCAAAAAGTGAACAGTTCAATTTCCAGTAACCAGCCAACTTAACCTTAGGCTTATCTAAGTTTACACGGACCCGGACAAGCCTATGATCCGTATAAACTATGTAATGGAAACTTGGACACCCTAAGAGCCCTACATCGACTCTCCTAACTAAGACTCGGTCCAGGTAGCTCGCAAGTGTCCCAGGAGCCGAGTTGCCACTAGCTGTCCAAGTCCATGCTACCTCCCGAGGGTGTTCATTCCGGAACTTATCGAACAGATCAAACCGATCGATAAAGTCCCGAAATGGTTTCACATCCGGGTTGTTAGTACCTTGTTTATGCCCTATACGATCTATATCGGGGTCAAGGACGGCATTCCAATGACCCGGTAAAACTACCCGACGAGACGTCGTCAAGAACGGCGCGATCTGCCGAAACAAAGCAGGCCACTCGGAATGGGTATTGGGCGCATAAACCCCAATGAGACGTAGAACCTTATCCTTTATGGTAACATCCAGCACGCAAAGTCTGCCCGCCGGATCCGCGAAGACAAGGGTACAAGCAGCCTTCAAAGACCTGCTCACTAGCCAAGAGACACCCCTCGAACGACCATCAAAACAGGCTGAATAAAGGGCGAACCCCTTAGACAGTATGTCCTCACGATCATGAGAAGAAAACCGGGTCTCTTGTAGACAACATACATTCACCCCGAGGCGCTGAAGGTCACGAGTGAGCCTCGCCCTGCGAGACTCGGACCTCAGGCCCCAGACATTTAAACTGGCTAACCAGAGAGCCATCGTGAAGCCGATTAGGGTTGTCCTTCAGGATAGAACATGGCTGGGGTGAGGACACCGACAGCTTGTCCCATCGAACCTGACATCATCTCAGTATCGAGAATATCACTCTGAGACAAGCCACCGATGTCCGCGGGATATGTTAACTTAAGTGCTCTATAAAGGGATGGGTGAACGAAAATAGGGACCCTCCCTTTGCACTTTTTTGTTTCATCTAAATTTTCCTCAAGGAGGACTACTGCTGGGGGCACCACTTTCAAGGAGGCCTTAGCCTCCTCTATCATGCCCCATATCTCCCGCGTACCCGGGCCAGTTCTTATAACGGTTAGCTGATTTCGGGCCTTAAAATTTTCCGGCACCTCCACATCTACACCCTTGATGTGCCGGAAGTTCCAGAGAACCTTCAAGGGCATCGGGTTTTTAGTCTGCCCGAAGACCCTATCAGCCTGCTCCCGGGATACGCGGCAGACGTCTTCCCCTGGGAGATATGGAGGTTTAATTTTCTTTTTTTTCTTGTCCGTAACTGATTGTGTGTCAGGACTTTGGTTTCTTTTTTTTTGAGGAGAGTGTGTGGGTGTTTGCATAGGTGTGTCTTTCGGTGTTGAAGAGGGTGTCAAACCGGAAGGAGTTTTTACGGGTGAAGGTTTGGAGGAACGAAGAGATTTTGCAGGAGAGCTTGTCAGAGATTTAGGCGGAGGTGGTTTTATGAAATTTGATGGAGGGGAAGACGGGGCAGAGGATAGGGGGCCCGGTGCCCCCAGCGATTTTTTATTTTTAGCCCGCTTAGCCTCCAATTTTTCTCTCAATTTTTTCAAGTCCAGAATTTTCTGCCAGCCGGGCTCGTTAAGTTTTTGGGTCTCGGTTGCTGTTTCAGCATAAGACGCCGAGGCGTCGCCCTCAGAGCTGGTAGAGGGAATGGGACTGTAGGTGACAATGTCCCCGGGGTCATGTTGGGACTGAGGAACCGCTGTTTGGGTCTTCCCCTTGCCCCTAACCACGAGGCGCCATTCCCCCTCATCCTTCTCCTTAACCGCACTTGTGGCAGGCGTCGGTTTCGGGGGTAATGTGGGTCTGGACCCAACCGAGGGACTTTCCACAACGGCCCGCCCCGCAGCTAGGCCCACTACAGGCGGCGCGGATTTTACTTTGTCGGCCAAGGGGGTATTTTGGTCGCCTGTGACCGGAACTCCAGGGGCCTTCTTCCCTGGGCAGGAGGAGGAAAGGTGACCAGTCTCTCCACGCCTCCAGCAAGTTGGTCTCCTACCGGTCACTATGACCGGCATTTTCCGGTCACCAAACACCAAACAGTTGGGGACGGACTTGAAGGCCTCCTGATCCAACATGATATCAAAAGTCCATCCCCCGTTCAAATTGTCCGAGAGAGCCCCTAAAATTTGGCCGTACTGCATAAAAAATGCAGCCAAGAGCTCTCCGGAAATTTGAGGAGGAACCTCGAACACGGCCACCCGGGTCCGTCTTCGGCCTTCGTACTCTGTTCTTAATATTAGATCTTTCGTGATCAACTCCTTCTTTGCCATGGCCAGACAATCTTCTGGTGTGGGCAGCAGTATGTCCCACATGAAGAACCCTGTACCTTTAATTACTCTTTGGGGTTTTATCCCCAGGGACAAAAGTGATTTAATCACTGTGTCTTTAGTGGAGCGACAAATCTTTTTGGTTTTTTTGTCCACCACAAAAACGGTCACCATTCTCTTTTTGAACACATCGAGCTCCTGGACAACATCGACGAACCCATCTTTATTTACAAGATGGGCGTAACCTTTCGCCTTATCCAGGAAATCCGCCATGTTCAGAATACAACTTGGTGGGGACTTCCAGCAAGAGGGCAATTCCTCGGCTGTCTTACTTTGTGCCTCCTTTGGCACCTCGACATTAGCTTCTCCTTTCTTGGAGCTAGTCACTCTGTCAGATTTCGGGCTACCATCCGCCCGCTTCTTGGGAGCATTGTCAGGGGGGTTGGCTTTAGCCGCCGAACCAAAAAGGTCCTTTTTAATATTGGCCCGACTGGCACCGTCGGCCATATTTAGAAACGTGGAGACTACCACCTGCGGGTCTTATCGCCAGAAAAGGTGTTTGGTTTTGTAAGAAATTATAAAAAAACAAGCCTGGATGTACCAGTAAATTAACAAAAAAAGAAACAAAGACAATAAACTTTTTAAAAGATAAATAAACTGGGAAAAAAAAGACAAACAAAAATTAAACAGGAAAAAAAAAAATCTAAATGGCGCCCAAAGGCAGCCGAAACAAGAAACCAAAAACAGAAACTCCTTTTTTTTTTTTAAAGTTCAAAACAATGTACAAAAGGAAAAAGAAAAAGTCTGGTTTACAACCAGAAAAAAAAAAAAAATAAAGGTTTGCGGCCGAAGCCGCTAAAGAAAATAAAAAAGCAAAAGAAAAAACAAACTAGTTAAACCAAAAGACGAGAGAAGGCGACCGAAGTCGCTAATAAAATAGGAAAAAATAAAGTTTTCTTTTTCTTTTTTTTTCAAATACTATTCTGGTCTTTTTTTTTTTACAGAAAACAACTAGAAAAAAAATAAACAATAAAAAAAGAAATCGTCCGGTAAGACTTTGTCAAACCGGACTAAAATAAAAAAAAATTATGAGGGCCGAAGCCCCAAAAATAAAACAAACAAAAAGAGATAGAAGAATAAAATCAAAAAAAATAAAACTTAAAGAATAACTTATCAGAATTATCCTCAGAAGATCGTCAAAAAAGTTCTTTAAGCACTGAAAGGAAAAATCGTTAGAAGGAAAAAAAAAGGTTCATCGTTAGTCCAAAAATTCCAAGCAAACGGTCAAAAACAAGGTCTAAACCACTCTCCGTTAAGTAAGCGTTCGACCTCTGTTCTAGTTGGTGTCCCTTTATCATATGAGCTACCTGCTCATATGCAAATTATACTAATTTGCATATCACTACAGGCTTCAAATATACACTTTGTTTCTGGTCTGATCATGGTTTATTTTCTTAAACAAAAAGCAATATGTTTCTCAGGAATATTTGGCTGACATTGCTCTATACAGATCTACAAAATGCCTAAAAAGGGATGATTTACAGGATTTACTTTTGAAAATTTTGAAACTCTTCTAATCAATAATCATATTAAACATGTGAAATCACTCCCATATTATGCACATCAAAATGCTACTGCAGAAAGATCTCGGTGATTTCTATTTGATATAGGACAATGTCTACTAATAGAATCAAAACTACCAAAACTGGTGTAACAGCCAAAGAAATGAAAAAACTGTTTATCGGTTGCAAATCTAACCTCACTAATATTTGGCATAGTTTGTTATGCCTACATACAAGGTAGAAAGAAATTGGACACTAAATGGGCAAAAGCAATTTTCATAGGCTATGATAAATCAAGTCCTGCCTATGTAACATATACCAGAAACTAAGAACATCAAAAGAGTCAGGTGTGTAAGATTTACTTAAAATTTTGAAATTCCTAATTATTGTAGCATACCTACGGACGATAATGAGTATGTCTCCATTTGCATAAATACAGTAGTAAATACTGTATGTTGGTCTGCAGTTGGAGATTCATTGTAGAATTCACTTGGCTCACTTCTAGCAGTTGACTACTACTTCTACACGCTGCTGGCAAATCTTATATATGTTGTTCTTACCCTAAGTATTATCGTGCATTAGCTACCTTCATTTGATTATTCTATTCAGTAACCTTCCCTAGGTTACAATACTAATACATCAGACAATTCTTTACTTCCATTTGAAGAAATTGCTACAATACTTACCAATTATTTGGAAAGAAATCTTTGTGGGGGAACAAAAACAAAATCAAATTGCACAATCACAAAATCCGACTGATAAGATGAGAGATAATCCTAGTGCAGAAATACTTGACAGAAGATATCTCAGCAGATTATGAAAAATGCCTGAATACTTAAAAGATTATGTTGTTAAGAATTTAGACAACATCGTAAATCCAACTATAGTTTATTGCTGTTTGGTAAAATATATACCCAATACTTATATTGAAGCTATTGCTTCAAATAACTACATTGAGATGAATCAAACATATAGAAAAATTCTAGCCAAGTTTGGAATGCAAGCTCGATCAACGCCTTTTGAAATGGATATCAATATACCAGACAAAAGTAATGCTGAACCAGCAGACGGGAAATATTAATGAAAAATAGTCAGTAGCCTGATATACATTATGACTGCAATTCGTTCAGATATATATTACATGGTAACAAAATTGTCTCAATATTCAACCATGGATCACTTGATAAGAGCCAAATCTTACTCTATTTAAAATGAACAGAAACATACTGTTTAATGTTTAATAAATCTAGTAAGCCTCAATTAGTGTCACAAAAGCTTTAAGAAGCTTTTGTGACACTAATTGGGGAAATTTGAAAGATCACTGCAGTATTACAGGGTATAGTTTCCAATTATTACCAAAGAGTTCTATGATTTCATGGAAAACAAGAAAAGAACCTATGGCAACGTTGTCAACATGCAAAGTGGAATATATAGCATAAGCCACCACAATGCAAGAAATAAAATTCCTTATTTATTATTAAACACCATGATTAATTTAAATGAAAATGAGCAAGCCACTATCTATTGTGATAATCAATGTACCCTATTTCTTGCTAAGAATCCGGCCTACTATCAATGTCCAAAACATGTAGACATAAAGTACCATCTTATAAGGACTGAAATTCAAAATGGTACAATAAAGTTGGATCAAAAAGTTGCCAATTTATTTACTAAACCTATTAGCAAACTGAAATTGAATAAATTTTTTAATTCTCCAAATGAAACACAATCCTGAACTTCTTATCACATTTTTGTTCCCCAGTTATTTTTTTTCCTTACTCTCCATTTTGTAAGCTAAAAAAAAAATTTTTTTTAAATAAAAAATAAGGATAAAAAAAAATAATATATGAAAAAAGTTTTGAAATATTAATTTGAAAAGATATATTTTTAAAAAAATGCAAAACAGTTGTAAATATTTATGTGTATCTTGTTTGTATTTATTGACCCAATAGAAGTGAGGAAAAGGGAGGGAAATAAGTGTACTCATCCATTTGGAGGTGTTAATTCCAGTTTCATGAAGAATGACTGCAAAAACACCCCACTTTCAAATTTATAGACAAACATGAGATTTTTTTTTCCTAACCAATAAGACAATTCTAGGTCTAATCTAATTCTGCTCATTCTTGTCTTGAAACCAGAATGCTGGGATCACTTTTCTGCCTCCCCTTTTCTCTATTAAAACCATTCTTAGTTCATGAACGTTTTGCCATATCACTGTCACTTTGCCTTGTATACATTGTTTGCTGCTTAATATTATTTTTTACTCTGATCTTTCCTTTCTCTTGTTATTGTTTATTGCAAACTTTGTCGTTTCTTTTTGTTGTACATTTCTGCCAATTACATTTCACTACAGGTATTTTTATTATAAGTAATAAGTATTTTTATTATACTATTAATAACTACAAATAATAACAAAGTTAAAAAAAAAATGTATCTTGGTTGTAGGACAATTGTAAAACTTTGGGGGAACAATTAAAGTTTTGTTTTTTTGTAGGGGAGACAATAGTGAAAAAAGTTAGTATGAACCCATACACTAACCAAACAGAAATGCCGAAAAGAAGAAAATGCTTATTCGTCATTTTATATATACACTGATATGCCAAAAGCCAAAGGTAGCAGTTTGTAAAGGTAATGGTTGCACCACCATTCCTTCTCTAAATAGCAATGCCTAGGGTCTAAATCAATTATGCTTTGACATGTGAAGTGTCAGTGTGAATGACATTGGTTAGATTACTCATGTTGACAGTCTGAATTATGGAAGTTTGAACAGGACATGGTAGTAGGTGTCAGTTAGATGGTACATTCTATTTCTGAAATTGTGCGGACATTTGACATCCCTTGACCTACATGTAACATGTGTACAGTAATACTTGATGGAAGGCATTACTGCCTACTATGGACAGGACAGTGGCATATATCTTTAATGATTGTGAGCAAAAGTGTCTGACTACAATTGTCAGTGATAAGACACAAGCAACACTGATTCAAATCACATCCACATGCCAGAGGCACCAGATACATAACCAGCAGGTCAGTTCAGCATTCTTTATGATTAAATTGAATATAGGAGCAGAAGACCCACATGGATGTCCCTGTTAAGATCACAGCTCCTTACCTGGGGACATGATATCACTAATTGCACCCTAGAAGATCAGCATAGTTTAGTTAGTCACAGTTCCAGTTATTTTGTGGTGTAGACCTATGAAACTATGGATCCCAGTTGTCAGTGAAGTACAATGCAGACTAGTACTGGTGTGGCGTGTTCACATGGCATGGGTTGGAGCCATCTGAACACATTGACCAACAAGAACTAAGATGCACTATTTTCTACACCATTTGCACCTGTTCCCAGATTCCATGAACCCCAATATCGATGGATGATTCCAGCAGAATAATGCATTATGTCATTAGCTCAAGTTGCCCAAAATTAGTTTGAAGAGTATTCTTGAGACTTTTAACAAAAAATGTATGGCTACTATATTTACCCAACATGAGCCCAATCAAGCATTTATGGAACTTGAAGAAAAAGAATTATTTATGCACAAGATCCTGTACCTACCAATATAAGGAAGCTGTAAAAAGTTACCAAAACAGCATGACTGAACATCTCTCTAGAGATATTCCAATATTGTAGAAGTGATGTCACATTCAGTTGCTGTACTTTTCCAGGCTCAAGAGGGACCTATATAATATTGCAAAATGATCATATGACTTTGGGCACATCAGTCTACACTCTCTGGTCAACTCTACATCAGCACTTTGCCATGTGTTCTAAGTTGGTCTCATGACCTTTCTTTAATCACACAATATTACCAAGTACGATAAGTATGTCAACTGACCATTACACCTATCTACTATGTGCATCCAGGAAATATTAGGTTGGTGCAAAAATAACGACGTAATAATGTCATTTTTTGACGTATTTTTAACGTCAAAAAACGACATTATTACGTCATTATTTTTGCACCAACCTAATATAAATATTGTCAGGTCTTTTTTTTCCAGCTTTACCTGTTCTACTTATTAGTTTTGTGAAATTTATAACTTTTAAGATAATCATATTGCAAAAGTCATCATCAATGATCATCCTCAGTCCCATGACCAGGTGTGGTTGTAGGGTTCTGCACAACTGAGCACCTGATGAGTTGCCTCTGTGTATGTTCAGGCAACTTCAGACTAAGCCCTTTATTTAATCTATGGTGGTAGATTTTTCTCATTCCTCTGTCCATGTCTAGTGACATCTTGTTCTCATTTAGTAATGCTCAATTATTGCATGCCCTGTTTCCACTGAGTTAGTCTCCACTACCTGGCCTAGGGATTGAGCTCATAATTACTGTGTCACCAAATCATGAACCTATGATTTAATCCAGTAGGCTATTTTGAACAGTACAATCGATTCATTCCTTGGAAATTACTACCTCCATTGTGTATTCAATCCCAAAATGATCCTGATTTTCATGCAGTGAATATTTAAATATTTTGAATTTGTTACACTGGCAGAACACGAATAAAAATATGACATAAAAGAAACAATAAACAGAAGATAAAACAGAATAGTCATCACATGGAAAGATTTTGTGTCCAATCTGAAGAATTGTTTCTTGTGTTGCATTTTTAACAACACCATGCACGTTTTCGTCCAGCAAAATTGCCATTTCTAGCAATTTGAAATAAAGAATTTCTTTTGAATCTGACCAGACACAGAAAAGAATTTTTCTCCCAAGTAGATTCCATTTAGATTGAGATACTGAAAGCTGTTCAGGATCCAGCTAAGATTTCCTTCATTTTAGATTTTCCATAATGAATCTATATTTCATCATCAGTGACACTCTTGTCCAAAATTATTTTTTCTGTGTTTATCAAGAAAAGAATTGTTTAAAACCTGACTGGTATTCATTTCCATAAGTCCTTTTGGAACTCCTCTTCCTTGCTTTTACACTTTACCTAAGGCTTGTACTAGTTTGTATAGTCAGTTTCTTCTGAGTAAGTCAAACAAGGCAACAACATGTGTCTGTGGTTTGCCACAGCAATCATACTTCTCTCTGTCACCTCTTTGGGAACTTTTTATAGTTTGAGTGTGTTAAGATTTGCATTTGTTAATCAGAGATTCTTGCAAAAGTCTATCCAACTCCAAGATCTGTTTGTTTTAAATGTATGACTTGTGGAGCTGCCATTTTCTTTTTGGGAATATTTTACATGTGAGACATATCCAAATTCATTTTCATCCTAGAGGTAAGCCAATTTCTCTAGTGTTACAGACTGTATAAGCAATATAGAGAACAGGGAACTTTGGCAACAAACATGATTGTGTCTTAATATTTTATTGTTCTAATAGCATTAAAATTTTGTTAAATATTTTGAAAATACCCAAGTTCTGGAAAAATCATACATTCTGTAGACTATAGGAAAAATAAGCTTCTAATGAATCTATTCTTCCACAATTTTTTCCCAGTAAATTCCATTTAGGTTGAGATATTGAAGGTTGTCCTATATCTAGGCCAGATTTTCTTCATTTCAGATTCTCATAATATTTTTGCAACAATTATGTTTACATATGTGTGTCATCATGTTTTGTTGGTTGAATGCCATTAAAATTCTGCTCAAATATTTTGCAGATACCAAAGTTCTGGAAAAAATCATAGACTTTGTTGATTCCTGACTAAGAAAAAGAAGTAGTTGCTAAAAAATATCTGATACCACAGATGTACCCAAATATTTCAAAACGGAAGCAAACATCAAGCATCTACCCAGATCTGACTCATTTAAAGGAAAATGTTTCTGTTCCAGACCACACTTCCCAAAATGAATTCTTACCTACTAATTCCTCATTTGCAACTCAATCTGTCTTACAAAACCACCCTGAAATACAGAATAAACAAAAGACAGACCCAGTCAAAGAGAACACGGAAGAAACAACCAGTAGATTTTGGTACCTGTGTAAATACATCATAACCATTTTGAGTAGTATCTTGTTTCTATTAATCAAATACCTGTATTCTACATTTCAGTACCAAGAGTCAGTCCAAGCACTGCCTCTGTACCTCAAAGAGGTTGAAAAACTCAAGCCCATCTATAGCCCACAGACTGATGATTTTTGGAACAACATCAAATCTTTTCCCTACTCCCTTCTCTCAGAAGAAAATCCGGAAGGTCCTGCTGTACTTTTAATGGTTGCACCTGCTGGCGGTCTAAACCTGTCATTGCAGCTCACCCACCAACTTGCTCATATCCTACATAAACTCCTTAACTCTTCATCAAAGAATCTTCATGTCAATGGAACCTCTTTGACTGTTGAAAGTCCAGATGACCAGAAAATGATGATTGACAAACAGATCCGTAACTTGGTGGATAATCAGGGACAAAAAGTGGTGGTTGTTGTGAACTTGGAAAAGATTGACCCCAATGCCATTATGATCTTTCATGCATACTGTGACAACAGTGAGGCAGTTTATAAAAACATAGCAATAATTTTCTTACTTGAATTGCCATCTGGAGTTTATGCCAAGAATAATGGAAACGTTTATTCGTACTTGTCACAAATTTGGAGTCGATTGGGGAAGAGTAGGTACCAGGCTCTTTTCTCACGAATGGCCAACAATATAGCCATCCTGAAGGCAAAATAGTTTTATTTTCTTTAAGTTTTATGAGATGATCATGTGACCCATTGGAGCTACTTTCTATTGTGGATAAAAGAATATCATTGAATTTGCTTCATTGCAGGTTACTCTATTTTCTTTTCTTTTAAGCATTTCACCACATGCAAGGCAATAAAGCTACTAAGATGTGAGAAGTTACTGAATGTGAGAGAATATGAGAAAAAAAACATTATCAAGGAGAGAGAGAGGGGGAACAATAAAGAACAAGAATTAAGAAGACAAAAGATAGCGATTGACATTGCATTTAAATTTTTAAAGATTAGCTGGAAAGCATGAAGCCGAAAGAGAGTTCCACAAGCTTTTAGACTACTTTCTTCTTTGCACGTATATTAGTAAATAAATAAGGAATAGTATTCAGATAATTAGTATTTAATAATTATCTCACTGAAAAAAACATTTTTACTTGGTGATAATATTATCATTCACCAAATAATTTATTTTCTTTTTTATAGATTCTTTAAGTCTGAACTTTTTTGAGGTACCTTAATTCAATTATTCTGATTATAATGTACTGTTTAGGACTCTTAAAGGTTATGTACATGCATATAAATACATACTTTAATCTGATATAGATTATTATTATACATTCTTTTTAAGGCAAGTCACAGCCATTCTTTTCAGATTTTACTCAAAATATGTGCTGGTCGTTTAATTGGTGAGAAGAGGAGTTTGAAAACAAAATTAAATAGGCTTCATGTTCAACAATAAAAGATTTATTAAAATTTAAACAAGATATTCAAAGTGATGTAGATTTTATAACCAGTTCTACAAAGCTTCAATATGCATACCATCTGTGACACAACTGACGTGAAGTCAGTAATCCACTCCTGCCAAACATGCTGTAGCATGTCTTGCATAACATTCTCCAGCACCTCAGTGATTCTCTACTTAAGTTCCTCTAGTTTTGAGAGGGGATATATAACTGTCCTTTCACATAGTCCCATAGAAAAAATTCACAAGTTATCAAGTCAGATGAATTTGGTGGCCATTTCAACAGTACATTGGCATTATGACTGGCATCTTCCTGGTAGATTCTCATTGCACAGACAGATTTCCTCTTTGAATCTTTCATGGCATGTCCATATCTGCTTTCCATTGGGTACATTTTCTTGAAAATATATGCTGCAAACCCTTGTCTTACTGTGTTTGAGTATATTCTAACACACAAAATGCCTTTTCATTTCTGGTGAACGTCATTCTTCAACTTGAAAAAAGACAAAATTAAATATTCAACTTAATTAGTTTTTACGCATTTCGTTAAAATTTGAGATCATTTAAGCCAAAGTTGTGGTTTTCTGTCTATTTTTAAAAAATAATTTCAAAGAATTATTTCTAGCTGATAGGTAGTAATATCTGTAAGCAACTTATCTTCCACTGTAGATTCCATTTAGGTTGAGATACTAAAGGCTGTTTTCGATCTAGCTACGATTTTCATTTGAGATTCATTTTATAAATCTATTTGTTATCAATAGTGGTCCTCTTGTCCCAAAAAATTATCAAATGTATTTTAATGGAATTAAAGTTTTGGAATTTTAATGACAGTAAAATTTTAGCAAGATTTTAATAGCATTAAAACAACAAAGCATAAACCCACACACATGGTGATTGCCACATCTTATATAGATGAGACCCCCACCTCATCTTTTGCATCACTTGTGACGGCTTCCATCTTGTTTTGGTGTCCATGAGATATAAGATGACTCTTGAGACCAGCATTTGATTTCATAGGTATCAGGCATATATGACAGATAAACTCTGTATCCTTGATTTGGGTTGATTGAATATGCATATCCTACAACTCTCCTGTGTACCACCATATCCAGATGAGGATCTGCAAACCTTGTTGCAAACAACATAGGTATTGTCAGCAGGACGATGCAGCAGGTTAGCATAGTTGGCTTGCTTCTGGTAGTTAGGATGACCTTTCAGATGTTTTACATAACCTACCCTCAACAACAGCATGCATTCTCTCTCTTCATCATCATCATCATCATCATCATCTTGCGGCCTCAGCTGAGATTGAACTCACTACACCTCTCCAGTATTCCCTATCTGTCATAGCACCTAAAAGATCTTCCTTAGGGATCAATGTGTCTCGTTTTATCCTATCTGGAAAGGTTAACTTGCGTGATCGATTGTCAGATGATGGGTACCTCCAGAGTACAAATGATGACGCAAGTTCATCTGTGGCACGTGCACAATGCCCAGCAAACTGGACACATCTCTTACAAACTAAAGTTGATACTCTTGGCAAATCACCATATATCATTTCTAGAGTTGGGTGGTTTCGCCATGAGAGATTAAGCACTCTTCTTAAAAGACGTGTATAACATCCATCTAAACGGCGCTGTTGTTTTGCTGAGAGAGTCCAAGTTTCAGAGCCATAGAGTAAGATTGGCTCAATAAGTACGCGGAAAAGTTGGATTTTGAATTGACGAGCAAGATTGGATTTCCAGATCTTATCCATTTTGTTACAAGCAGTCCATGCTATGTCTTTTCTAATGTTGAAGTCTTTCTCAGAGTTCTTGATGTGTGATCCTAGATACTTGTAGTCTTTGACACATTTGAGGATGTTATCTGAGAGTGTTTTGATCTCATAATTGTTGCGAATGTTAATTGGCATACACTCAGTTTTGGTTTCATTTAGGTGTAGACCTGCACAGTTAGCTGCTGCTGATTCAAGAGAAGAAAGGAGTGCTTGGGCACTAATGAGGTTATCAGACAACAGTGCAATGTCATCGGCAAAATCAGCATCGGTGATGTAAAGTGCAGGATGACATGAGCTTCTAGGCTGATACATCAGACCATTTTCTTTGATTGTATCCACTGATATACGCATGATGTAGTCTATTACAATGATGAAAAGGAAAGGTGCAAGTGTATCACCTTGGAGAATACCAGCCAGAATATCGAAAGGTTCTGTTTCTCCATCTGGGGTCAGGACAGTGGCCTGTGTGTTGGTGTACAATACTTTGATTGCTTCTATGATTTCTACTGGTATGCCATAGAGTTCAAGAATTTCAAACATAGTCTCGCAGTTGACTGAGTCGAAAGCTTTGCTGAAGTCTACAAAGATAAGAGCTGCAGTTTTATTGCAGAATGTGATTTCCTCAATTATTCTACGCAATGTGAGAATTTGTCCAAGAGTGGAATGACCTGGGTGGAAACCATTTTGGTTTTTGCGTAGAATGGGTTCAACTTCAGCACGAATTCGATTTAGACGCACACGCATTTCCAAAACTGCATATTAATTGGCAAATCAGAGTGCATGATCTGAGCATGCCTGATACCTTCATCCTCAAAGGTGCTATGTCTCACTTTCATAAAGTGCCTTCTCTCTATACAATTTAAAGTCCCTTCTTCCCAATGCTGCACATTTATATACAGTACATTTGTTCCTGGGGTGGCATCTCTGGCATTTTTGGTGGAATCATTCAAGCCATTTTATATGCCTCTGGTATATTGTCCATGTTTCAGAAGAGTAAACCGAGGACATTAAGACACAGGCCGTGTACATAATTACTTTAGTCTTGATGGTAATGTCTTTATCTGACCAAATTCTTCTTTCTAATTTGCCAAATGCAACAATTACCTTCTGAGTGCATGAAAAAAATCTCAGCATTCAGGGTATCATCCTTTGATATAGTACTTCGAAGATATGAGAAAGTGTCAACAACCTCTAGCCAGGTATTTTTCATGAGTATTATTGGCTCCTTGTAGGGTACACCAACTGGAGTGGGTGAAGATCACTTTTGTATTCCTTATGCTAATCCTCAGTCCAAAAGCATCACATGTAGGAGAGAAGTGATGCATTATGAGTCACAAATCTTCCTCAGAGTGGGCTACAAAATCTGCATTATCAGCATACAGCAAATCTTGGATCAGTTCTCACAGTTCTTGGATTTGGTGTGGAACCTCTTGAACACTCTTCCTGGTGTTCTAAATTTCAAGGAGACTTCTGCCTCACAGTTCTCAAAAGCATGTGATAAGTTCAGAAGTGTTGGTGTATGCTTGCTTTACACCATCATGAACTGCAATTTCATCTGAAAGTGAGCCATTGGATGTGAGACAAGCCTTCATATCAGTATGTAGCAGTTTTGCTAAGTTGACAAAAGTTGGGGGCGGTCAACCAATCTTACCAAGAAACCTTCACAAGGCACCACATTTTACAGTGCCAAAAGACTTGGTTAAATTCACTAAGACCTTGTACAATGGCACTTGCTGTTCTCCTACAGCCATCTTACTGAGAAAATCCTATCCATAGTACCCCTGCCCACTCTAAAACCACTCTGTGTTCTGGGATAGGTAGAGGACATATTTTAATTCTTTGTCTATTCAGCAAGATCCTCACAAAGACTTTAAAAACTGATTCAAAAAGAGTGATACTTCAGTAGCTACTACACACAGATTTTAAATCCTTACTTTTAAAAATTGAAACTAGGACACCATTAATCCAGTTCCTTCCTAGACCAGAGTGATCAAGTCAAAGACAGCTGAAGCAACAAAGTGCCCACCAAAATGCAGTAATTCCATTGGGATGTCATCAATCCCAGGTGCCTTGCCAATATTGATTTATTTGATAGTGAGCTGTATCTCTTGAAGAATGGGCATGATGCTCATTTGATGTGACACCTCATTCCGTGTCATCGACAGTAGATAGATTAAAGAACAGATTGGTAAAATGTTCAGGTCATCATCTTGGTATGTCTTCGGAATTATTTTGTCACTGAATGATTTCACAGGAACAATAATAGACGAGTTAGGACCAAGAATTTGACATAGAAGACTGTACAAAGTCTTCAAGCCATGCCTGTCAGAAGCACTTTGAACTTCTTTTGAGATGTTACACCACCAACTATTTTTTATCTTCCTGAGCTCATGCTGAAGGATTGCTTTGTATTCTTTAAGAGCTTGTCCCACAGCCAGACTGTTTTCTGATGATCTGCTTAACAGAAAAAGATGAAGGGAATGTTTGATTTAGATAACCCCCTTAATATTATCATTGTCATTAAACCAGTCTTTTTTATGATTCTTGACAAAACCTAACAATTCAGCTCCAACTTGATAAACATCCCATGAACTATCAAAAGTAACATTGTTCATCCTGTCAGCTAAAGCTGTCCAGGCTTCCAACAGTGTCAGTTTGGTCACTTCAAAACATTTGGGAACTTTTATCTCATTCATCCAAATCTTTTTCTGAATGCACAGCTTGGACCAGTTTGTGATCTGTTATCTGTTGTGATTCAGCACTACATATAACACAAACATTACTGACATCTACAATGTCTCTCTCCTCTTAGTAATAAAATCTATTAAAGGGCTATATTTCAATTTGGGATGAGTCCAGGTAACCATATGCCTCTCTTTTTAGATGAAAGATGTTACTGATTGCAAGATCAAATCAAGAAGAGAATTCAAGTAGATATAGTCCATTGCTTTTCATTTTTCAATACCATAGAGGTTGACAGCTTCCCAGGTGTCATGTTGCTTCCCTAACTCTTGCATTAACATCTTCAAGGACTATCAGTTTCTCTTTTGGGATTGATCTTATAGCATGTCCAAGAGCTGCATAAAAAGACATGTTTGCTTCTTTGGTCATAAGAGTTGGAGCATAGATGGAGAGGAGTGATAGATAACAATCACCTGCCAAGGAAATATGAAGTTTCATTATCCGATCATAAATACTACAAAGCTGCTCTACCTTGTCCAATACAGATGTTCTTATGGCAAACTCAGCACCACCATCACGTTTCTCAGATTTTTGTTTGCCAAACTAGAATACAATGTATCCCGATGACACTCAGGGAGATGATTCTCATCAAACAAAATTGTTTCTGAGAGTGCAGCTATATCACTGTTCAGTCACTGCAATTCTTTGGTAACAAGAAGCATATTACATTCTGGACAGTTTGTGTTTTCACAATGCAGAAGAGTTCTAACATTCAAGCAACAAATGTTGAGTCAAAGTCTTTGTTTCAGAAATTTTCTCGTTTTGTTACTGCATTAAATGAGCTGTTGTTAGTTGCAGTAAAATAACCAGCTTAGTTTGGACAAGCAATGTTTGATGCACTTTTTCTTGCACCTTCCCAAAGAATCTAGGTGAGCAAACTTCTCTTTAAATAGGGACTGCTCAGATGCAGGAATTGCCATCCAAATCAGCCTCCACCTGTGAAGCTATGATAATAGTATTAAGATAATCTCCTGTTGCTCATATGCAGTTTCATGACTATATGCTTCCAACTGGTTAATTTGTCACACATCACCACTCCTTCATACCTATAGGGTTTTTAAGTAAAATCAGATTTGTAGGACTTAGATAATAAAAATTCAGAGTTTGTCTAGCAGCAGATCAACTCTATGGGTCATTTCATGTGGAAATTTAATTTTCTTGCGAGATTTGATTTGTTTAACGGCATATCAACTCCTTATGGGTCATTTAATGCCGAAATTTAATTTTCTTGGGAGCATTAGTAATTTATTTTACAAAAATATATTGCTGATAATTTTTTTTTTTTTACAAAAACTGTATTGCCAGTATTAATTTTTTTTAATTTTTGCTGGTAATGTTTTTCAAAATATATTTCTTGTAATGTTTTTTTTTTGTTTTAATGTGTTGTTGCTAATTTGTTTTACTATGAAAATGTATTGCCAGCATTTTTACTATAAAATTTCTATATTTATACCTTTGTTGTGTTTTGATGCCAATTTGAGGGTTAACTATTTGTCCATAGTTGGGAATCTAACAGGTGCTACCACCACCAGGTCAGGGTGGACCTGGGGACAACAGTAATTAAGAGCTGGTTCCACACTCCTCAAAATCTCCCAACAGAGTCCTTGCTGCTTGATGTAATTTATCATCATACCCAGGACAGTAGTGAAACATCAGTGAGAAACCTGGATGACAGAATACTCTGGAACAATGATATATTCAAACATATGTCAAACATCAAATGCTTGTGCATTACAGATGCCACTATCTGAATCTCCATGATTAATACCCAGTGATAAGCCAAAGCAAGATAACTAATAATTACTTTAACTACAGGTTTTCCATCACATATATACAAGCTGATTGAAAAGTAACTCTCCATTTTAAAATACTTATAATTTATTTATTAACTATAATATTTACAAGAAATGAATATGAGAGGAAAGCATTTAGCATGAGCTTTTATTTAAAATTCAATATGGGCACCAGATTTTGCTACCAGCTTCTTGAGCCACCCAGGAATCACTTCAACTGATTTTACCAGGAACTCTTATGGTATGGATGACATAACTTCTTGCAACTGCCCTTCAAATTCTTCCAAAGTCTTGGTTTGCTATAGTAGATTTCCTCCTTTAACCAAACCCCAAAGAAAAAGGTCACAGGGTGTTAAGCCACAACTCCTGACTGGCCGCTCATACATAAAATAGGGAGTTACTTTTCAATCACCTTGTATATGCACATATATATGTATACATACATGACATCCTGCTGCATATAGTCATTGAACTCACAAGAGGATTCCTCCACCCTTTGTCAGGTCATGTTTTTCATCCTGCTGAGAGATTAGCCACCCTCCTCACCAGTCAAGTTAGGTTGGGGAACCAGTTTAGTTGCCAATAGCCCAAGGGAGGTGGTACTGGGTTACATATTATCAGTATCACTAATCAAGCAACCTGACAAATATTATATATATATATATATATATATATATATATATATATATCGAAACATGGATGTATTAATGTTGTAGTTTGAATGTATTATCTTATAATAAATGTGTGTGTATTATATATATATATATATATATATATATATATATATATATATAAAGTTTTTCACTTCGCTGATTGATGTTACCTTTAACATCCCATTTCTAGAATTTCATAGACAGGCCCTCCATCCACTCTTCAGGGGGTAGCAGCAATTGACTGCTTATATTTCTCAATTTTTCTTTTTTATGCACTTACTATTGGTGTAAGTTTTTTCCGTATTGTTTGTGTTCATGTGTGTGGATGTGCGTGTTCATACATGTACCCCTCTGCACAGATGTGCATACATGTAGGGTGTCGTGATTATTTGTCCTTTTTTTTTTTCTTTTTTTTTTTTTTTTTTCTTCCACCCTTGAAGCAAAAAGGCATCCCAGGGAACTGCAATCCCTGTTATTCTAAATAGGGAGAGGAATGGGAATAAACTGAAAATAAAAAGGGAGCAAAAATAAAAGAGCCTATGACCATCCATAGACTAGCTAAGTTAAATGCAGAGAATTAAACTGGACTGGGATGACAAACGTTTAATCAGGCAGCTAATATTCGTAATCCCATGTCACATCCAGGTAGCAAACCAAAGACAAAACTTTCATCCACTTTTCGACAAATTTTGCTGAAGAGAGTCGCCTCCTTTCCACTCTGATATGCTGGTTCTTAAAGAACACTATCAGTTGAGAAAAGAAAAACTTCCCATCTCCATAAAAATCCTCCTGTCGTGTCATCCAAATCACAGCTCTCATAATAGCAAGCAAGCACAAAAACACATAGTGTTCATTCCTCTTCAGCTACGGCACGACATTGCTACAAACAGAACTGGTCTCAGGGACAAAAAACTTTCTGCGCACAATGCAGACTATGTAGCCTTCAAACAGTTTGTACTGTGGTCCTCCATGTTTTTGCTTACAATAAGGACATCATCTATGTATGAACAGACAAATGGCAGATCCCATAAGACTTATAAACCTTTGACCAGGTCAAACAGAACCCACAAAAACTCAAACATCCCAAGCAGTGTTGTAATGAAAATCTTTAGAATTTGATTCAACTCCTTAGATATTTCATAGATCTAATTTCATAAAGCACTTATTGTTTTGAGCAACTGCTGTTATGTCCTGTATATGTGGTACTGAGATCAGTTCAATGATCTATAGTTGCCATATGCACACCATATGTTGGGGCTTTTATTAACTAGATGGGAAGGGGAAGACCACTTTTTGAGGGTCGAATAATACCTAGTTTCATCATCTGTTGGAATTCTGTTTTAGCATCTTTTAATTTTTCAGGTGCCAAGCATCTGGCTTTACTGTGGATAGGTAGTCTGTTCATCTCTATATAATAGGTAATGGAGTGAGGCAAAACTTCCTTGTGAAAGTAGGGCCAAAAATGGAAGGATACTCCTTCAAAAGTTTGAGGAAAGTATCATCCTGATTGGCATGTGCCACAGAGGAGCCTAATGAAGTACCAGGCTTGACCACACTACACACCTTAAGGTCGATTACTGGGTCTTTCAAACACTGATCAATAACCAAACCAAGAATTTGCAGGAAATCCGTCCCTAATAGAGTGCTGTTCACATCAGCAACTATAAAAATGTGGGTGTATGTCCTGCATAAACCTAAGTTTAACTCCATACATTTTTCCCCCATATCATCGAACCATTTTCAGCTTGCAAGGTAAATTTACAGGAGATAGTACATATGCCTGTTGTTGTCGCTGGTAGAAGAGACACTTGTGACCTGCTGTCCACTAAAAAGGGCATTCCAGTAGCCTTATCAGTTACATAAAGAAGAGTCAGAGCCAGGTGCACTGTCAGTTGATGCCACTTTCTCTTGTCAGTTTAGGTATTTCCCTGCTCTTAACATGGCGAAATGCAAGAATTCACCTTTTCTCTAAATTGCTTATATTTCTAACACACCAGCTTATGTCCCCATTCTTTAGAAAAAAATTTTAAGAACAGGTTCTCTCAACAGCAGGTCTCAATAGCATTGGGTTGCCTCATTTTTTCATAATCTATACTTTACTATATAAATATAATTTGGGCACCTCGGCGTGGTGTAATGGTTAGAAAGCTTGTCTTGCTAGATCAATTACGACTGAGTAGTGAGTTCGATCCTCACTGGGTGCCCCATAATTTTGGCCTTGTGCCACATCTAAGCCGGGTTTAGAAAATCGCTATATAAATATAATTTAGGAATAAAGCAAATTTTTCTTGCACCTATTCAAAAATACCAAAATTAATCTGCATTACATTGCATGTTATCATTTTGAAAGGAAAAATAATTAAGAGATGCTTTAAAATCTTTTATTCATGATCTTTCATTCTAAAAATTTCCAAATAGCCACTTGTTGTCTTTTCATTTTAGGATCCTGATAATGAAATGGAAAAAAATTACTATGAGAAAGTTACTATATAGTAGGAAATTAGAATAATAATAATTTATTACATTTAACTTGAAGTCCTATAGAAAAATGTTTGAATATGAATTTCAATAGAAAAAATGTTTAATTTAAGAAAATTTTATATTAATTAAAAGTTTTATCTAAAAACCTATTTGTATATATATATGAAAACTGCTAAGTGTTTGATTGATAAAAATATTGGTCCTAATTAAAGGCACTTATGGGTGGCAAAAAAAAAATATATATATATATATATATATATATATATATATATCGTGGGCTAAAAGGCTCACAAATTACACAGCTACTATTCCATGGCAAATCTATTGTAAATTCCTTTTTGATATAAACATACAAATTTATTTGTATAAAATGGACATTGCAAAAATAATTTGTTAAAAATTCAATGGCCCACTGTGGGGCCCACGGCAATAATAATAAGACTTGCTACAGCTAAATAGTTGCCTTCTTTTTCGAAATTTAATCCCCTCCCCCCCCACCTTCTCCAAGAAAAATCTTGGCTACACCCCTCCAATTGCATATTAACCTTTATTTGATCACCTGAATTTACATTCTCAACTGATTATGTGACTACAATTTGTAGACAATCTAAAATTAGCAGTTTTTTGTTTGCTCATATGACCCTGTTTTACAAAATAAAATGTGTGCTTAACGCCAGGATGACCATTTCATTGATGGATGGTTTGTATACGAGCGGATTCCTGTTGTTCTATGGACACAGCACACACTGGCTTTGTTTCTTTTCGAAGTGCATCTAGCCATCGTCGAGTTGAGGTGAGTTGATTGGCTCGGTACGTATGAGATCTGATGAGCCCCACAGTCTCCAGAGTGTGCCAAACCCATGTCTTAACATTTTTGATGCAGCCTTTGGGTGCACTCTTGCTTTTCCAGACAGCATATCAAAAACTGAATGATGTTCACATGCTGAGTCTCTCTTCAGGTGAACAACAGTCACCTTCCACTGCAATACCAGGTTGACATCTCTCAACATCACATCAAGTTCTGCCAAGTTAATGCACTTCTTTTGTGTACTGGTCACTGTCAACATGCATCCTAAACCAAAGATCCAGAACTTTCTACAATGACATCAGTAACCAAGGAGCTTGCATCAAACCATACGGTGACTTCATTCATATCCATTCACACCCCAAACTCTTTATTCAGCAAAACTGAATCATTAGTAATTAAACAGCATTTTATACGGAGCGGTTAGTATTGAAATGGGGAGGATGGGATAGGCTTATTATCATCACATTTTTACCTTGGTTATTGTTTTACTTGTATTATAGAAAATCCTTTAGATGCATTTAAAGGTAATCTTGCAGGTCTTTTTTGGTTTTTGTGGTTGTTCAACTTTGTCAGGATCTTCTGGGTTTGCTTCCTCTGATTCAGAGGAGGTCTCATAGCTGTTGTTTTTCTGAAATTCAGTCTCAGAAAGTCTCACTTTGTTATGTTTCAGACTTCTCCACTGGTAGTTTAATTCACTCTTAGTGTTGGTATTATCCGTGGTAGGATGGACAGTTTTTGTAGCATCAATTGCTTGTCTGCGCTTGATTCATACCACTAGGGCTAGGAGGTTGTAAGTAGTCATCGGTTAGAGTGTCAAGGGTTGGCATCCTGAGCTCTTGGGAGGTTTCTGATTTGCCTCCCCCTTCCATCAGGGTAAGGTCTCTTAGGGAGACCATATCTTGCCTTCTATCAGGGTAATGCATAAAGGCATATTGGGGATTAACTTCTGTTATTTCTACTTTATCTATTAGTGGTTCTGGTATACATGGCGTTTTAATAGCCCTATCCCTGGTTTTGACAGCTACAATATCAGTGAAGTGCCCATGGAGCATCTTTGGAACAAAAAGAATCTTTCGTGTGGAGTGGTGGTCATCACCATGCATATTAGCGATCTCATAGTGTGTAAAGCAGTTAGTAGAAGACTTGCTCAACAATCAATGGAAACCTGTGATTGGCTGCTGCTAATTATATAGTTTTCCGAATCACATCATTATATCTCTCACATTGACTGTTATCCTGTTGGTTTATATGAGGTAGTCTTACTAATGTCTATTTCTTGTTCATGTAAGATCTGTCTGACCTGGTCAGACATACAGGCGGTCCCTCAGTCCAACTGAATATAGGCGGGTAACCTGAAAAAGGAATAAAGAGTCCAGATTGCTGTTATCACAGTTACATCAGGACAGGGAATTATAAATGGGAAGTGCTAGTATACATCTATTATTGTTAATAGATATTTGTTCTTAGTTTTAAACAGTAGTGGTCCCAAGCCTCATATGGTTGCATGGCTTTTACTACTGTTTCTGCTGTGTCAGGTTTATAAAATTTCAGCACATATTCAGCAGTTCTTTATATTTTCTTTTACATCTTCCATGGAGAAAGGTAAATTTCTAATTCAATTCAAATGTAGCATTCTTATTATACCCGGGTGGCATAGATCTTTGTATAGTTTAAGGAGGCCTTCTTTGCAGGTTATTACCCTGCACATTTTTGAAAGTGTGTCAATCATGGCCTGTAGGAGGAAAGTTGAGAAAGTGTGACACACTGACATTCACATTAATTTATATAGATTAATTCAAGTGTTAGTGACAAGTTAAAAATATTTTTTCTGTGTTATATTTTTCAAGAGGGATCAGGACAACCGAGCACTGGGACAAATTTACTTTCTTGAATTTTGAAATTTTTATTTTTTTGGGTTTCAACATGATCAAATTAATAAATGATTTTAAATTTTATAAAAAAAAATCAAGCAAAATTATAAAAGTAATTTTTTCACTTTTTTTATTCATATAAATTTAGAAATTAAAAAAAAAGTATTTATAATAATTTATATTAATTTTAAAGATTAAAAAATTTAATTTAATCATTTTATTTGTATTAATTTAGAAAATAACAAAAATTATTATCATTATATTTATATTGATTTTAAAAAATTAAAAAATAATTATGATCATTTTATTTATTTTTATTTTAAAATTAAAAAAATTGAAAAAAGTTAAGTTTTCCTGATGTCAAGTTGTCCTGGTGCCTATATTTTTAACACTTTTTTCATTAATCATGAGTACCAAAAAGAAATGTAGAGAGTATGTAGAGGAGTATTTGGCTTATGGCTTTGTAGAAAGCCTGTTTGATCAAAGGCAATTGATGTGCCTTATTTGCAACAGCTCATTTTCTAATGAAGCAATGAAACCATTAAGGTTTTCATGTGACACTAGCAAATGGAAAGTAAAAGGTTAAATTAAAAATATAAGTTTGGAACAGGACGAATAGGGTTAAAGAATAGAACGATAGACAGACTGAGAGAAGGAAGCAAGATTTCTTTCAATTTTACAAGTACTTAAGCAGAGACTGCTAGAAGGAAGTAACTTTGTTGGAAAGATATTACCACAGTGGCCATGTGTTAAGGCTGGGTTGACAGTTGATTGATGATGCTGCCCTAAAGTGGAAGTTATTAAAACAGCTAGGAATCAGCCGGGGATGGAAGAGATAATATTTGGTAATTTTTGGAGACAAGGCAGAATTGAAAAACTGATTTATTTAGCCTATCAAAAAGTGAAAATTGTAAACAAGTCAAGGAAATGGAATTTCTTTATGTAAAAACCTAACGCAGGGTTTTTAAAGTGCAATGACCCCCTAATGAGACAGATAACTGACTGGAAGAAAGCTGGTAAATTTCTAATTGTATAAACAAAATTTTTTGAAGAGAAATGAAAATAATAATTCTAATTAATGACCGGAAGCTAAGCTACATCACACAGTTTGAGAACTAGATTTATTAGGTTGGTGCAAAAATAATGATGTAATAATGTCGTTTTTTGACGTCAAAAAAACAACATTATTACGTCATTATTTTTGCACCAATATCAAACACAACCAAAGTGACAGGCAAAGATGAGATACTGAGAGAGGAGGAGGAAGACAGAGGAATTGCTTAAGCCCATTGGGAGGTGTTGGTACGAGGCACAAATAAGAGAGTTATCAGGGCAAATTGATATGTGTGACTGATGCTCATAGGAAAAGGGATCTCCCCAAATTTGGAGATTAATTATCCAGAGCCAGACAACAGAGGGGCTATTGTTGGAAGATAAGTGAAAAACTAGGTGCCCTAACCACATTGACCCCCCATACTAGTTTTGGGTGAAAGTCGATATAAGCAGAACACTGAAGCAACCAAGCCAGTAGTTCCAGAGACACCAGTTCCGGCGTGCAGACAATGGTTATTGACAAGCTGAATCCCATATGACTTGCTACCAGAGAGAACTTCTGATTTAAGGCTTGTTCCAGACATAAGAAAATTGAGCAGTGTCATGATAGAATTCAAAGTGAGAAAGGTTAATATTTATATACAAAGAATGATATAAACTGCATTGAAATAGACCCTGAAGAAATTCCTCTCTTTTCTTTATTTCAGCTGTAAGAACATTTTCTTTATTTTACCTTTGTGACATAGCTTTGCTGGGATGAGGCCAACGCTACAATTGCTGATGACAATTTGATCTTTGCCAGCTCTGTGATCAATTGATACAACATGGCATAGAATGAGGCACAAATCTGAACGACTAACTTTAATGGCCAGTGGTAGCATTGACCAAGGACCAGTCAGCAAGAAGTGTTATACTTAGAGAATTTAAAAAGAAAACATCCTGACAAAGTGAACAAACGCATTGTTTATTTTGAAAACTTAAAGTAAAACTTTAACCAATGAAATACTCTTTCTTCTTATTTGAAAAAAATACAGAAGCAAATGAAAGTGGCTTGATTACATCTTATGTGATAGCACAAGTAATTGCAAAACCTGGCAGTGCACATACACTTGCTGAAAATTTTATTAAGCCTTTCTTTGAAATTCTCATGAAAGCTGTGTTGTAGCAAGTTTCAGCAAATGTCTTAAAAGTATTGCCACTGAGCAATGATTCAGTCTGGAGAGGAATTGATGAAATGCCAGCAGATGTGGAAAGCCAACCAGTTGAAAAATTAAAAAGGACTAAATTCTCAATTCAGATTGACGAATCTATGGTAAGTGATAATAAAGCTATTTTTATGGCATATTTTTGTTATAAAGATGATTACTGCAAACTGTGTGAAGAGTTGTTCATGAAACTTAGAAACTGATACCACTGGAATATCCATTTTTAAAGATGCAAAATCTTGTTTGGTGAAAATCAGTACTATTTGAAAACTTGGTATCCTGTACAATGGATGGTGCTCCATCCATGTTTGGTAAGTATAAAGGATTTATTGTGCATTTAAAAAATATATGTCCTTCTATTCTTGCTGTGCATTGCATAGGGCATCATCATCATTCAGTTGCCAAAAATATTAGCCTTGATCTTCATGAACATTGACAGTAATTATTAAAACACTCAATAAAATAACATCTCGCAGAAAATATGACAGACTTTTTCAAAAGTTTTGTATTGATACCAAAGAACAGCATATAAGACTTGTTATCCACATAAAAGTCTTTTGGTTTTTGAAAGAAAACTGCCTGGTCAGATTTGTAAACCTATTTATACAATATTTAATTTCATGGAAAATGTGGGTGAGAAAAATTTGACAGAGGAAATAAAGCATCACAAATGTAACATTTACTTTTTAGCATGGGTTTTTCAAAAATTCAGTGCAGTTTCACTCCAGATTCAGGGTAAATTATGCACATTGCTATAGTGCAAACAGCTACTGAAAGCCTTTTCTGAAAAATTAGGCTTATTTTGAGTTAATATATTGAAGAAGAATTTCAATAACATGCCCGCATTAACAGAAGTAAATGAACACCTCTCAGAACAAACTAGTAAAAAGCACACAGAATATTTAGTGAAATTGAAAGACGAACTATGTGGCTGATTTTCAGATTTATTTTCGTTCGAGGTTCACCCATAAATGATGGATTCCTTCAGTTGTTATTAGGTTGGTGCAAAAATAATGTCGCTTTCTCACATATGTTACTATGTGATAAAACGACATTATTTTTGCACCAACCTAATACATAGAAGCTGTCAGTGAAAATATGCAGGAAGAACTTATTGAATTGAAAGACAATGATGAATTCAAATACAAATTTGAAAGCAGCGGAATAACAGAATTATGGCTGTTAAATACATTGAAACAGCTGTGTCTGAACATTTGATTTGAAATGGTTAAAATACTGCTGCACTTTCCAACCTCTTATTTGTTTGAATGTGGATTCAGTGCAATCAATAAAATCTTGACCAAAGAAAGAAATAAAATTGATATATGTACTTGAGGAGACAATAGACGAAAAATTAGAGATTTCAAACTAAATATTAAATTTTTAGCAGCAATGCATCAATCACAAGGATCACATTAAAAAATAATGTAAGTGAAATATTTTCATTTATATTTTTATAAATGTGCAAGGGCAATAACCTTAGGAAGGTCAAGAACCCTTGCTTTACTCCAATGAAGTGCTAAAAGACAAAATGTATCAGTGGAAAAATTTTTTCTACTTTGTCATTGATTTTCCTAATACAGATAAAACTAATGGGGGGAGGAGTGGTTCGTTAAAGCCAATTGTCTGTAGATGGAAGAAGCTCTAATTTGTCAATGATACTTAGGTTTGTATGCTTCCTTTTTACACTTTCCTTCTGCTTCAATGCCATGACAAGGGCAGAACAATTAATACATTAATCAAAATAATAAAAATAATAAATTTCTGACAGAATTAATGGATTTATTTTGTTATTTCAAGCATTATTTTTAGTGGATACCCATGTTTGAAATAGATGCTCTATTTTTTATTTTAATTCCAAACAGTGTGTATTATGTCTACTGGTCTGCACACAAGGAAATTTAATAAAGAAAATATGCTCTCCAACAGAGTCTAAACCTTAAACACTATTTATTTATTTATTAGATTGTTTATTTTCAAGAATAGTTTTATATTTACAACATTCTAAAAACTAATACAATTAATTAGAACTAATGAAATACAATATTTATTATTTACCAATTTATAAAGAAAAAATATGAAAACAATTTTTATTTTTTATTTATAAAGACTTACTAGATTATTAAAACATGTGAACTAAATGTGAAATGCTTATTATTTACTATTTTATAAAGTTTGAATCACTTGGAAATTAGCCAATAATTTGCCAACCATTCCAATAAACTATATAGTAAATGGTATAAATAAAGATTCTAATAAATAAATAGTTTATATTATTTTTGTTGTCAGTTCTCAAAGACAAAGAAAATGTATAAATTCACTTTCATATGTTTAGGTTTTATTACAATTCTAATCATCACTTTTAAAACAGTAAACATTGCTGATAATGAAGATATTTAAAAATGCTGCGTCATGAGAAAAACCATCCTTTTGGTACTAAATCTTATAGCAGGCATTTTTATCCATGCTTTCCAAATATTCTGTGACAAACATATACTGGAAGTTGACATTTCAACATAGCTTTCTATAAGATTTGTGGGTAGATTGGGATTTTAAGATGTTTTTAGTCAATAGTGAAACTGGAAGAAAATAAGGTGCATTTTCATAACTTCATACTCTTTTATTGATGGAAATTAAAAAAAAAACAGTAAAAAAGATAAGTGACATTTATGGAGATGGTGCCATAGCTGAGAGTATGTGATTCGCTAGGTTCAGAAATGGAAATTTTGATCTAGTAAACAGAACATTCAGTCATTAACAATAACCAATACAGTCATTAACAATAACCAAAACGGGATGCTGATTAAAAAGAATCCTGGCTACATGACACCTGACCTATCAGAGATATTCCTGTATGGTGATTTTCTAAGTGTAGCTTAGATGTGGCACAAGGCTGAAAGTATGGGGCACTCAGTGATGATCAAACTCACTATTCAGTCTTAATTGTTCTAGCAATAAAAGCTTGTTAACCATCACACCACATGGAAGTGCTATCCACAAGTCTTATATGAATGTTATTAAGCATTTTAAAACATTTGGATATGTGAATCACTATAGTGTTTGGGTGCTCCACACTTTAATGTAAAAAAAAAATTGTTTAAATGCAACAAAAATTACACATTTTAGAAAAGAACAAGCACAGGTGATGAAGGATGAATTGTTTATAACAATGTGAAGTGAAAAAGACCTTGAAGAAAGTGAAATGAGCAATTGTTAACCACTCAAAAAGTCAGTCTGTATCTAAAGAAGGTGATGTTGTTTATCTGTGGGAATTGAAAGTTCTTTTTGCAAAATCAGATATTGAATTCAGATAAATACTGTTCCCAGTTGTATTGTTTTTAAAGGCTGCAATCAATGAAAAGTGTTCGGAGTAGGCCAACTGAAAAGGTGTCATCTTCTATCAGGAGAATGCCAGACCTCATGCCTCTTTGCAGACATGACAGAAATTGATACAGTTTGACTGGGATTCCGTACTACACCCACTGTACTCATTTAACCTTGCACTTTCAAATTGCCACTTATTTTGATCCCTACAAAATTCTCTTAATGGGAAGATCTTCACTTCTGTGGAAGCCGGTAAAAACCACTTAGACCCAGAAAAATGTCAACTTCTGGGAGGATGAAATCGTGAAATTGTCTCAAAGATTGCAGAAAATAATAGAACAAAATGGTTCATATGTTGTTGAATAAATCTATATACAGATGTCTAAGTATTGTCTTTGGAATTTATTTAAAACCACTACAAACTTTTTGTTCTGATCCAATATATCTGTGGTGATAGAAAAATAAATAATAACAAAGAGACCTAAACTTTGCCATCTCTAAAAATAGATGTGTATTCAAAATCACCATGCCACAAAGCCATATTTTAACCAACCAATCAGAAAGCTTTCACAACCAAGGTATAAGAAAGTTCATCAGAATATTAACCATGAAAGTATTTATAGAAAAGGCACAGAGAAGTTACGTTATGGTGGTAGGACTAATAACATTGCAGATTCTTCTTTGGATTTTATCAAGAATCAGGATATAGCAGAACCACTAAACCAAATGCAGTTCCTAAGAAAACATTTTATCATAAAACCATGAATGCTGTATCAATATATAAATAGAGTACTTTTGAACTCATTTTCATCATTTTATTCCTCCCTGGCTTTTATGTGAAAACACTAATTGTGGCAAAATAAGTTTATCATTCAGTTGTAAAAGATCTATCTACATAATGCATACACAACGTGCCCATCCTGGGTATGATGATAAACTACATCTGGCAGCAAGGACTCTTGGGATGTTTTGAGGAGCATGGAACCGTCTCTTAATTGCTGCTGTGCCCAAGTCCACTCTGACCTGGGGTGGTAGCACCTGTTAGGGTCCCAGCTATGGGCAAATAGTTAACCCCCAAACTGGAGTAAAAATACTATGAAAGTATAAAAATACATTTTCATAGTAAAAAAATTACCAGCAATACATTTTTGTAAAATAAATTACTAAAGTCGCCAAGAAAATTAAATTTCAGGATTAAATGACCTATAAGAAGTTGATATGCCACTGAACAAACAAACACAACATGCCTTAGATTTTTTTTACCAGAATACATAATTTTTGTATAAGCAAAAATGAATTACTGATAATTTTTGCTATACTCTTCGCACTTGTGATAATTTAAAAAAAAATCTTCCATTCCTTATAATCTGAAAAATTCTCACCAACATAACTAATGACAGACAGCAATTATACTTGGTACAAAACAGTATGTTGGCATGGGTAAACTAGTAAAGTGAAAAATTTCCACCAAGTCTATAGAACTGACAAAAAAAGAAATGCTATTGTGGTATTGAAATAGAGATATTTTATAAAATGTAGTAGTTCAGAGTGTTGAAGGACAAGGTGTTGAAAGAGAAAATGATAAATGGACAAAATGTCAAATGGACAAAGTATCGAATAAACGAAGTGTCAAATGGACAAGGTGCTGAATAAAAAAAAAAAAACAGTCGCATTGGTTGCTCACCATAACAAGACTGACCACAATTTTGACATAAAAAATATCGCACTAATAATTAAAGAGAAAATAATTCACTAAGACGAATATATATATATATATATATATATATATATATATGTGTGAAAAATATATATAATATATATGTGTGTATAGATAAAATGTGTATTGATTGTGTGTGCATGTACATATATATATATATATATATATATATATATATATATATATATATATATATATATATATATATATATATATATATATATATATATATGAATGTGTGCGTGTATACATATATAAGCTAAAATTAACGAGGAAAACTTATTGGTGGTTTGACGTAGCACCTAAGGGCAGATAATTAGTGTTGGCAGGCATATCACGTGACAGTTTCTCAACGCTACTCCAGCAAAGATCTTCTTCACGTAAAACTAGGTATTTAAATTATCTCTTGTTTTTCAAGCGGGCTTTGGCCAAAGAAAAGTAAACATTTACCGTTTGCATTTCTTGTCTGTTTGTCCTTTAAAAAATAATAATATTACGTGTTACTAATGATATAGTGACTCGCAAAATGTTCGCCGTGTCTTTTTTTTTTTTTTTTCTTTTTAATCAATTTCTTTTCTTCTCAATGTTTGTGTGGCATGAAAATTGACACACCCTGATTATTCAATTTTTCTACACGTTCTAACTTTTTACTTTTGATTATCAGCTTGTTTTTTCTAACTTATATTCAGACTATGGCGTTAAAGTTAATGATATTAAGTTTGATTCTATCGTAATTTTTCTGCTTTAATTTTCAAATAACACACTTGCTTTTCCCATGCGTTACTTTTTTTTTTTTTTTAAATTTCAAGTCAATTAAGGTTAAGAATTCGCGACTACTAATCATTGTTTTTCTCCTAAGTTCTTTCTTAAATGCTAATGGAATATAATTTCATAAAATTATTTAAATCATTGCAAAGAATTTTTTTTTTTTTTTTTTTTTTTTTTGACAAACTTTAAAATTTTTACCTGAAGAGTGAAGAAGACTAAAAAATAAAATGGCCAAAAAAAAAAAATTTCTTAGATTTGAAAATTACGTTATTTAGTTTTTTGTGTCTGATTTTATTTATTCTAATTCCTTTTTTTTTTTGTGTGTGTGTGTTAATGCTGAAATAAGGAAATAAAGACAATAGGTGTCAATAATTTGTAATTTATAAAGATTTTTAGTATTTTTGCCTTTCTTTTCTGCTCTTATATTGTTTTAAAATTCAAACAATTTTTTTTTTTAATAATGCACTGACAAATAATTGAATTTATATAGAAAAATTTTTTAAAGTTTTCTTTGTAAGTAAACAAAGCTACTACTAGTTTAGTAGTAAACCCTACACTGAAGCGTACACTAGGAACAGTAAACAAAAAAGCTTTGACATGCATATTTTTTTAGTTATTTAAAACTTGTTTTACTTTAATTAATTGAAGATGAAGTGTTTCCTTTCTCAATATACGGAAAAAACAGCAATAAATGTCTGAGAATGCTTCAAATTAACTTAAATCTTCTTGATGATTCACAAAAGAATTCAGATCCTAACAGTATTTTCTCCCAAAGACAACCTAGGAGCTATAAGAATTGAAAGCAAGTATAGTTTCTGTAACAATGTATGGCACAGAGCCAAATATTAAATTTGAATAGGGAAATTGTATTTATTTATGCCAATCTTCCTCGTACGGAAAGAACACCTGTCTGCTTTGAAAATCAGCATTCAGAATCTTGGTTCTAACAGGGAATCGAACACTGGCAACGAGTTAGGAAAAGTTTGCGAGAACAATAATTGAAATGAAAAAATATGCTCACTTCACAAAACAAAAGTAACTCCTCCTTTTCAGTGTTCTCTTTATTATAAAGCTTTAAAGGATCTTTTTATTTTAAAGATGGTAGGAAAAATAATGTATGCTTTTTTTCTTTCTATCCAAGGTGATTGTATACTCATTACTGTATATTACTGTCTGAGTACAGTTCACACATACAACAAAATTACTGCTAGCAATCGGGGCAACTCCAAACCAAAAGAGTAAAAAGACAATAAAACATTCAAAGCAAACAGCCGTTCATTGCAAATAGTTCAGTTCAATATCACGCAATAGTGGCAATAAGAAAATTAAATTGTTCACATAAAAATTTAAAGTTAAAATGTGGTGGTGGGGGGGGATCCATAAAATTGAGTACAGATTTTATTCTGTACTCAATTTCATAGATTTAATTTTTTTTTTTTTTTTTTTTTTTTTTTTTTTTTTTTTTTTTTTTTGTCCAATCCAATCTTCGGTAGATCTTTAGCCTGAACTGATTATTTATTTTTATTAATCTGTCGAGTATTAGACATGAAGGGGGGGGATACTTGGCGCTCTCCGAGTACAGGTTTTTTTAAATGTAGGTCAAATAAAATACTTCATTTTCATTATGTGTTGCTTTTAAAAATATCAAATGATGATATCAATCGTTTGACCCTGTCTGCGGTTATGTTGAGAAATCTTCCCCATTCTTAAAAATTTTGAAAAAACACATCAGCTCTGAGTGATGTTTATTGAAAGACTCGATAATTCGTTTAAAAATACTTGCGGAAAAAAAAAGTTGTTGGTTAAATGGTTAACGACGAAGAAGCCAAATTTTGATTTGCTGCTGAAATGGATGGTGGTCAGTTACTACTACTACTTGTTTGTATTTTGTAGTTCACTGGGATTTGCGGTTTTTACTTCGTGTGCTGATTAGATTTAGTTTTCTCTAAAAAATATATATTTTTAAATCGAAGCTATTATTTAAGATTAAGAAAATATTCAGATTTTTTCCTGGTTCTTAGAAAAAAATAGTAATAAAATAAAAATACACGTTCTTTTGTGTGTTTTTTTTTTTTTTTTTTTTTTTTTTTTTTTTCGTTATTTTGGGGTTAAGTTAGAAAAAGCCAAGTTATGGCCAAACATTTGAATTCTAAATCATTTATTACACTACCCAGCTTTACCCAGCTTCTGTAGGTTTTCAAAAAAAAATCTAATGCGCTTCTGTTTCATTTTAGAACCGGTTTTTTCGTAAAACAGAACAGTAGTCAAATATTTACTGACTAGTTATCTAGATTGGAATATAACCTAAATTCGACTATCTCTGCAAGTCATTTAACTCATTATTAGAGAGGATTGGCTTTATTTTTCTGCTGTCAAGTTGCTACAAATTTTCAATTCCGTATGCGTTACTAGCTATATTGGGTACCTTCATGAGATCGCTAAAAAAGAGCATCGCATGACGAAAAAGACGCCAAACTTGACGCAAACAAAATTTTATCGTCTAAAAAAAAAATGTTTGTTATTAAGAGAAAAAAAAACAATGTTTTTTTTTTTTTTTTAATTATTTTTAAAATTTTTGCCTTTTTAGAACATTATAAATTTTGATTTTAACAAAAACAAAAAAACCTTGTTTCTCTTTGTATCACCGAAACTAGTAGAATAACAAACATATACAATTTTTAGCGCGTTTTTTTTTTTTTTTTTTTTTTTTTTTTTTTTTTTTTTTTTTTGACACACGTACATTAATTTGGAAAATCTTGCAAAAATAAAAGTAACTGTCGAATGTTAATGAAATTATTCATAGATAATGGAAATTATTATAAAAGTTTATTTTTAAAAGTCATGGCAGAAATTTTTTTTATACCCCCCCCCCCCCATAACTAATTTTATGAAAACTAGTCTAGTCTAGAAATTCGATCGAATCCAGTTTTTAGTGATTGCAATAGTTAAAAGCACAAGGCTTTGAGGAATGCAAATTGTTTTTTAATTGGACCCCCCCCGAAAATCAGGTCTGAATTGTAACATGCACAAAAAAAACTAAACTCAATATCCAAAGATAATTTGAAATGCTTTATTTTTTTTTTCTTGCTTTTAGTTGTTTTTATGAATATGGACAATATTTTCTGAAAGCAAAAAATTTTTTTGAAAAATGAATTTTTAATAAAATTTCTTATTTCTTTAATTATTTTTACATCTAAAATTAGTTACAAGCCGCTTCCGCTTTTGTAAGTGTCCTTGTGAGATAGATCATCTTTTTTAGCATGTTGTAAATTGTATCATTTTGACTAATCAGAAGATCCGTAGTAATTAAGAAATGTAACTTTGTGTTTATAATCGGGCTGTAATTATAAAGGACAAAAGATCAACCAGAATACAATTAAGTTGCGTTATTTGAGTTAAGCATTGTTCTCCACTGTTAAGGCCTTTACTTTTGCAAAACCTGTGTGAAGTTAATTTGATTTTTCAATTTCAACTGAGAAGGGTACTTACAAGTATTATCTTATGACATTTATATGATCTTATTTTTATATTAATCTCAGATGACATTTTTCCATAAATGAAATATCAAAATTTATAAAATGAATGGAAATACAAATAACACAGTAAAATGTACATAAGATTATAGCATTTTATGTACACTTCTCATAAAATTTCATAAGCAACATACTTATAAATTGGATACCTTTCTTATGAAATTCAATCTCACTCTTATTTTAATTTCTTTATAATATATTTTCCATGAAGCATCGTAAAGGTGAAGTACAAAAAAAAAAAAAAAAAATTAGAGCGCTGAAAGTATTCCTTAAAAATAATTAGGTAAATAATTTTACTTAAATCTAAATAACTTCACTTTTCTCCTTCCATAGAATTACCTCGCGTAAGCTATCAAATCATCATGAATATGACTTTCGTCACCTGTCAAGTGACACGAAAGGTTATGACCTGCTTTGTTTTATTTTCAAGTTACATTTTTTGGCACAAAAGTTAAGCTAAGTTAAGCTTGGTTCAAAATATTTTAAATAAACATAATTTCTGATTTTCTTAAAATAAGTTTTGAAAAAATAATTGATTTCAAAAAAAAATTTCAAAGTGAGATTTTCATTTTATATATATATATATATATATATATATATATATATGGAAAAAATGGTTGCCATGATTATCTGCCAATTTTTATGACTCAGAAAAAACAAGATTTTTAACAGGAATTTCGGACGTGCTAGGAACAATCAAAAAATGTAAAAAAAAAAAAAAAAAAAAGCCGCCAAAATACTTTGATCTTTCCTCTTAATAATATGAACATTTAGACAATAAAATATTGTTTTTGTAAAGTTTGGTGTCTTTTTCATCATGCTATGCTCCTTTTTTAGTAAAGAGGAAAGATCAAAGTTTTTTTGTTTTGTTTTTTTAAGTCAGCAAAATTGACAGATAATCAATCATGTCCACCATTTTTTCCCATTTTTATAAAAAGATGTAATTTGAAAATAAAACAAAGCTGGTCATACATTTCGCATCACTTAACAATTTCATTGCGTATTGACAGCTTAAGTTTTTCTGCGGAAGGAGAGAAGTGAAATTATTTAGATTTAAGAGAACAAATTATTTACCTCGTTATTTTTGAGGAAAACTTTCAGCGCTTTTTTTTTTTTTTTTTTTTTTTTTTTTTTTTTTTTGTACTTGGCTTTTATCTTTATGTTTACAATGCTTTATGGAAAATGTATTATAAAGAAATTAAAATAAGACGACTCACTGAAAACTGTAATTCAACTTCACAAAATTGAACTGACTCTAATTCTAGTGATCTAAAAATAAGAGGATTTCATCAGATAATCTTGTTTACCATAATGACTGCGATAGTTAAAAGTACTTGAATAAAAAAAATGTACTTTGAACTGTGTATTCATAATTTTAATCACAGTATGCAATTCTGAAATTGGAAAGGTGTAATATACTATTAAATAGGGCAGACTTTGTTGGTTGAATTGAACAAAACTTCTTTGGCTGAATTCTTTGTGCTTAAATAGGCTTTTTATACATATTAGTGCTTTTGCAAATTAAGCTGTTTTTGCTATTTGAATTTTCTGATGAATCCTGATTCTTAATTTAATGATTAAATAAGCTTGTGAGTTCTCATTATTGTCTTGTTAAATATTTGGGCTTAACAGCTTTAACAAAATATTAACTATAAATGCAGGTTTTATTTAAAAAAAAAAAAAAAAAAAAAAAAAAGCAAGAGGTTTAAAATGTCAAGTTTTCCATTTCACTGAAGTAGACATTAAAAAAGTATGACATTTTTTTTTTTTTCCCCTTTCTTTCTCGGTGAAATCAAGCAACATCTTTGTGTCTTTTCAGTCTTTCCTAACATTCCATTATTTATGAGGTATTGGCAGAGTGTAGCACATGTGCTAAGAAATAAGTAGTTATGATATATAATGTGTGTGTGAATTTGGATCATAATCTAACAATGATAGGATAAAGAACAAATAAGCATTTCTAAATTTAATGTTTCACTTTTATTTTATTCAAAAAAAATATTTTTGCTTATCTCATTTTCTGAAACTTAAATAAAAGTGGGGCATGTTAAATTTATAAACATTTGCTATTTCTTCTTTACACTATCATTTTAGTTATCTATATATATATATATAATGTACACACACACACATGCGCACACACACAGTAGGCCAAAATTTGCACACCATAGGGGTAATTTATTAAAAGTATTATTACACAAATTTTATTTATTAGTCATTTGTGTGCTGTTCAAAATGTCCTTTTTCAAAATGCATTTCAACACCAAGGCAATTCATTCATCCTTTGTTAGTTTTTCAGCCATCTTGTCAAAATTGTTTATGCAAAATAAGAAAATATCAGAACAAAGTAGACATTTAAAACCTGATTAATTAAACCCTACTATGGTGTATGACTTGCCTCTCTATTATATATATATATATATATATATATATATCTCGGATTAACTCTACACCTTTCTTTAAATTAGATCTCATTTAAATATTCATGGAGACCTACCAGACACTATTCAGAACATGCTTGTCGACAACGCTAATATAATAGCATACGAAATAAGGCTAAAAATAATGGAAGCCTTATTAATAAAAACAGACAAGCCAACACTTGTTCTTATTAACTTTGAACATGGACATAATATCTTGACCGCGTTTTGAAACGAAAAAAAAAATGAAACATTTTAGACATACATACAACTATTTCTAATTTTAACAGTTAAAATATAATCCTTGAAAATGGCTAAATGTATAGCTGAAAGTGCTCGGATAAAAAAGAACATTCAGACAGTTTTTAGATAATTTATCATCCGAAAAGGAAAAAAATTATTAGATTGCATGAGAAATTGTATAAAAAAAACTAAATAAAAGCACCTTGTCTGTTGTTTTTAATGAAATGTGCATATATATATATATATATATATATATATATATATATATATATATATAAAATAAAAGATGCAATACTTTCCCTACTCTTAGCTTACAGCTCTATCATATTGAAACACTGATTCCTATACAATCATTGGAGTCAGTGCCTATATGGATAGCCACTGGGGAATGCCAAATGCTGTAAGCTTGGATATACAGGTAGGGTAATCTCAGCTCCAATTCCTATTGGGATCATTATGAAAATACCTTTTGGGGAATGTATGAATCCACTTCTTTCTCCCTGGTATGGATTAATTAGTAAGACTTTTAATCACTAAACTATTATCTGGCAAAAAATTAGAATCTAAAAAAAAAAATTTTTTTATTTTTTATTTTTATTTTTATTTTTTTTCTGGCTTTAAATATCCTGCAAAGGGTTAAGCCATAGAAAACAACTTGACCAACAACTTACTCTCTTATTCATAGTTTTCTCTTCCGCTGATTTAGCTATTATGAGTTTAATCTTGGAAATAAACGGTTCGTAAGTTCTGCTTAATAATGGTCCCAAAATAGAAGAATAGTTCTGCAAGCAATTCAGATGTGCCAAAACGAAGGCATGATCCGCTTCCATTAAGTGAAAATGAGTTTGACTTCCAAAGTAAAGTGGCAGTGGGGGATGTAAACTGAAATTGTTAGAATTTATAATAGTCAAATCTCTCAGTCAAAACTTGTTACATGACTGTGACATGTACTTTTAATGTTAGTTAATATTGTGCCTAACACTGTATATAGGGTTAGGAGAAACAAGAGACCTTTTATAAAACAATGAATAAGTCCCTCAGTGGAATGAATTTGACCATATATTTTTATTTTTTTTTTTTTTTGTTACCAACACACTTTAAACTGAACATTGTTTCATATTCTACTCAATCCAGGTTTAGGTCAGTGTGTGTGTGTGTGTGTGTGTGTATAATATGCGTGTGACCACTTGGGAATACCGGATAATGTAAGCTTGGCTATACAGGTGGTGCAATAGATAATCGGAGAGAGCCAAGTTCCAATTCCTGCTGGGTTCATTATGTCTAAATACCCTTGCAAAAGGTATGAATTGACTCTTCCCATCTCTGGCTTGATTATCAATTAGTAAGACTTGTATCACTAAGAAAAAAAAAAAAAAAAATGGTAGAAAATGAAGTTCTCTATTTCCTAACAAGATGATTTTGTCTGGAAAGTTCATGTCGATATTTTTTTTTCTTTTAGTCATTTTATGATATAAATTAATTCGTGTTCAAATTGAAGATTATAAGGTGCATTTTAGACACTTGATGCTTTTTATTATTACCATAAAGGCAAAAGGCCTTGCAAGCAACAAAAGATGTGTGCTGTGTATGGTGAAGGAGCTTAAGCTGACAGAACTGTACAGAAGTGGTTCACTAAGTTTAGAGTTGGTGATTGTAGCCTTAGAACACTCAGGCAGAACCCCCACTACAGATGATGACTAAATCATAACATTTATTTAGAATAATCTGCATTACACAATGCAGGAATTGGCAGAAACACTGGATTTAATCAAAAGCTAAACATCCATGAGCACTTAGTGAAGCTTGGGTACCACATGATTTGAGTGAAAAGAATCTTTTTGAAACAAATTGTGATGGGTGATATGAAATTGATCATTTATAACAATGTTCAGTGAAAAGATCCTGGGATAAGTAACATGAGCCAACTTTAGCCACCTCGAAAGCAGGTTTTCATCCTAAGAAAGTAATGCTGTAATCTGGTGGGATTGTAATCCTGTGCTATGGACTTCTGCCAAGTAATTGGTCAATTGATTCTGAAAAACACTGTTCAGAACTGGATGAATTAAAGGCAGCAATTCAAGAAAAATGCTCAGAATTGGCAAACAGGAAAGGTGCTATTTTACATCAGGATCGTGCCAAACCTCATGTTTTTTGGTGACCTGGCCAAAATTGTCCCAGCTTGGCTTATCTAGCTAAGAAAGAGTGAGATGTAAGTTACTATAAATAATGTTCAGCCCTGTTATTTAATTTTGTATTCTAAAATTTTTCTTGTCAAATAAAGACAGGATACTTTAAAATGAAATGTTGTCAAGCAAATGTATATCCTGAAAAGTGTGTGATATCCACAGACACTGTTTCACTATATCACGGCTCCTCAGCGTGGCTAGATATCCAATTGCTTCAAGGGAGGGTTGAAACCTGACTGATTTGATATCAGTCGGATATCTTTCCTCCAAGGCCATCGTCGCATGGCAGAAAGGAAGGGGATTTTAACAATTTCTTTATATGGAATACGCCAGCAGCTTGGAGAACTCAATTCAATATATAATTGGACACCAATTGGTGATAGATTTTTCATGCTTGGATGCAATCTTCAGGCTATGTGTTGTCTTTTAGCTCAACTATTTATATATGCAACATATGACCTGAAGATTTTGTTCAAGCATGAAACGCTGTTCCCTCTTGGTGTTGACTTCAGTGTTCAATTTGACATTTGCATATGCTCTCTGATATTGAGCACCTCTACCCAATAAACATAGCATACCTGAAAACTATATTTTATGTGTGAGTGTATATGTATATATGTCCTGATAAAGTCAATAGATATGCAGTTGGTGTAATGATTAGCAGCTTGGAACAAGATATAGCTCTTCAGCCTTTGTTGACAGTCTAAGAGATGGTTGACTCAATTGAAATCTGATTGGGCATGGGGCTGATAACTCTATTCTGCAAAAATCTACTTACTATGTCAACCACAATGGTAATAAGTTTTGTGGCACCATACTTGACATTTGGATTTTACAGGGTTTGAGTGAATGCTGCTACAGACAGGACAAGATCATTAAATTAAAAATGTGTAGAGCAACTCTACTCTTACCATCTGGTTACACTGTGACACTATGATTGGGACACCTGCATAGATGCTAAAGGTTTGGTTGTGTGTGTTGTTGTTTTTTTTTTTTTTTTTTTTTTTTTTTAATATATATTAATGTCAAGTGTTTCTGTTTTCTGGCTGACTGTCTTTGAAGTGAGATCCATTTCACCAAAAGGGACCAAACAAATAAAATAAACTTTTGCGGGTTAAGTGACAGCAAAGCCAGTTTTGTTTTTTTTTGTTTTTTTTTTCTTTATTAAATCTTTTCATCCCAAGGAAGGCAATAATGCCCCTAAGAGACAAGAGGTTATTGGGAGTGAAAGAGAATGGGAAAACTTTATTGAGGAGAAAGGATAATAAAAAACGGGATTCAAGAAAACAAGTTGGTGATTGGCATTGCTTTTAAATATTTAAGATTGTTGGTGGCAGAGAGAAGCAAGAAACCAGATGAGTTTGTGAGAAAAGGAATATTTAAATCCTAAGGTTGTCTAGCTACTTCAACGGTTAAAACAGTAAAACTTAGTTGCCAATCTAGTATTAAGTTTAAATTTGTGCAGTTGATGCACTAAGGGGGAAAGCTCATCAGAACAATTGCCATGAAAATATTTGCAGAAAAGACAGTAGCCATGTCATAGTGGTGAGAAAATGACTCTAGTCAAGATGTCAGGTAAGGATTGATCACATTACAGACCATTCTTTGGATTTTGTCAATAAACTTGATGTATAGTAGGAACACCAGACCAGATGATTTCTATTTGCTTGTCTGTATTAAGTCATATTTGGGTTTGAAGAAGTCCATTCTGGTCTCCCCTTGGTTGGGTGATGACTCAACTTGGGTTGTCCCAATACTACCTGTTCCTGTTACCAGCTACATGTAGTGATGTGTTGTTAGGCATGGGATTAATAGGAGTTAGTCTATTAGACTGACATGACAAGTGTAGGTCTTGTGAGCTACATACTGGGAATGCCAAAATCGAGCAGATACAAAAATGTAACTATCTGGCACATATGTATATTGGAAAATGCTTTCTGGAAATAATGCAAAGTATTAGGAGGTTTGGGGGGCGGAAATGATCTTGGAAACAAACCAGAGTAATAAACTGCTATGTTACATCTAATCTCCTTAATGGTGGTGTTTACTAGCCAATATCCTCATGTCTTTTAGAAAGTAAGTAAAGTATTAAGAGATGGGAAGATATCACTTGAAACAAAGAAAAGCATGCTGAATTATTTAATCTCATCTGCTATATGACTGACTGAATGTTTGGCAATTCAATGAAGAGCACCAGTTGGAGATCTGAGTTAGGATCTTGTTTCAGGTTTATTGATAAAAGTCCAGGCTACACTTTGCACACGTTCAGATTTTTAGAACTTTTTGATATTGCTTTATATTCACCATGTAGACAAAAGCACAGAACTTGTGATATCTGAATCTTTAAAAAAAAAAACAAAAAAAAAACTGATATACAAGCTTGTATTTTTTTTTTTTTTTTTTTTTTTTTTTACACCTTTACAATCAACTGGGACAGTATCATTAAAGATGCCTCGGAGAAAATTACAAGTCCATTAATTGAAAAAGAAAAGAAAAAACCTACATCACTTGTCAATACTAAAAAAAAACTGTATTGTCAGCTAAATCAATATTGTTCCTTTTATTGTTTAAAATGGTAATCATTTGAATATAAGACTTGCTGCTTCTAAACAGAAAGGGAAAGTTTTTTTTTTTTTTTTTTTATGTACTTGCAGAAAGTTTGTTTTAAATCCCTGTGAATAAAATCTGTTTTGAGGCTGTATTTGCAACCCTCCACCCCCACCCAAAAAAGTGACCATGCATGTGTCATGTTATTTGAGTGTTGTTGTTGTTGTGTTTTTTTTTTTTTTTTAACAAAAAAAAGCAATTCTTTATTGCAAAGAAAAAATTCTTTGCAATCATATTCAAAATTTGTGTGTATAAATAACATGTTTATAAACTTTAGTCATCTTTCTAATTATACTTCAACCTGAAAAGCAAATATTAAAATCCTGATTTGCTTTGTACTGCTGAAAATGGAAAGGGTGATTTTTTTTTTTTTTTTTTTTTTTTTTTTTTTTTTTGACTAAAAAGTGAAAAATTGAACTTAAAATATTAAATTGAACATAGAATAATTCTTATAAATAGAATTGGAGAAAGTAATGAATTTGCATATAAATTGGGAATAATTATTATACTGCAGTTAGCAAGTAATAAATATTCTAGGAAACTGGAAGTTAAATCATCAAAACAGCTATGAAAAAAAATTAACACAATAAATTCACGAGTGCACTAATTAGGAATAAATAGATATAGCTTATAATGATTGTTATACAATTGATATTTTTTTTTTTTTTTTTTTTTTTTTATCCTAAACTTCTAAAAAAAAAAAAAAAAAAAAAAAAAAAATTGGTAATTGTTTTTCTCTAATTACTGTAGGTGACGGGAATTTCAATTATTTCAGACATTTTACTTGTATATTTCTTATACACCAAAGAATAGGGTTCCTTTTATCAAATAAAAAGTTAACTTCAAGTGTTTTCTAATTGTCATTTGTATACATAACTGGTTTCATGAGCTACATGAAATTAAAATTTCACAATAAAAATATGTTGGAAGGAAACAAATCATTCCCTAATGCTAAAAGCTGTTCAGGACACTATTTTTATTTGTTTACTTTTGTTATTACTACTGTTCATTTTGTAAATATGCTTTCTGGGCTATCTTCTGTTTACAGTATATTTCTATACAAAAATGAATCCCCCTTACTCACACACACTACTCTCTTTCTCAAATGAAAACTGTAGAATGGTTTAGTTGTGATAACAAAAGCACAACATAGTGAATGAAACAACTCTTGGTATGCTAATGACTCTTTTTGAAATAATAGATGTTAATTTTCTGATGTCTTAACCAGTATTATTGTTTTGAAATAAAGTTTAAGAATGCTTCATGTATGCCAAATATTTGCAAAGATTTCTTTTTTTTTTTTCTTTCTATTACCTAATTAAGATCTGCTTGTACTAGGTGGTACTAAGTTCTTTAAAACAGGAAAAATTTAAAAAAAAGTCTGTCATATTTTGGGAAGCATGTTCCTTGAAAACTTTGCAGCCCCCCCCCCTCCTTGAATAATTATTTTAAAATTTTTGGTTTAATTTGTTTTTAATGCTCTTTATAAATATTGTAAAGGAAAAATATGAGAAAGGTCAAATACAATTGAATCTAATTTCCAAAGGATCAAATTCCATGTTATTTTGATGTAATATTGGGCTGTTTGGAAAGTCTGATTCAATTATTTTCATTTTGTGGAAGACATTGCTCATTGATAGATAATTATTCTTTTTGCTACATCCAATATGTTCTAAAATTAAGAGATTGATCTTATTCATGAGGACAGTAATTGAACTTTTTTTTTTTTTTTTTATATTAATGTTGGAGAGATGAGGTGTGCTGTGTGTTTTTCGTTTTTGTTTGTTTTGGGGGTTTTTTTTTTTTTTTTTTTTTTTTTTTTTTTTTTTTTTTTTAATTTATGTAAAAACTGGTAAAATGAATTATGACTTTTTTTTGTTTATCAATTCTTGGTGACTGAGTCTGACAGGTTTTTAATCAAAAGTCAATTTCTCTATTTAACTTAGGAGCATATAATTGAGAAATCTATGTTGTGAAAAATAACGGAAGCTTGATTACACACTTCTATATTTCTGGGGAGGTGTGGGTGGAGTGATGGGTAGTGGCTCTGAATGTGAAATTAGAGAGCCAAATTCAAATTTAAGTCAGGTTCATTACATTCACTTGCATGAAAATACCTTTAGGAAAGGTATGAATCTATTTCCTCCCCCTAGCTATGAGTAAAATAGTGCTTGTATCTAAAAAAAAAAAAAAAAAAAAAAAAAATTAATGTATTTTTGCAAAAGGAAAAGAATTGTTACCTTCAACGATGTTTTGGCTTTAAATAACCCAGGAAGCTTTGATAAGATGTAAAAAAAAAAAAAAAAAAAAAAAAAAAAAAAAATCAAATCCATATTGAACATAGTCTGGTCTAATTATATGTATCGCTTCCAACCAAAAAGTCTGTAGCATTTTTTTTTTTTTTTTTTTTTTTTTGTCTTAACAACAACAGGCCAGAAACAAATAAAATGAAAAAAAAAAAATGGGTGGAAACAAGATTAAAAACTGCCTGTTATTAAGGTCATGAAAGATAAGACGCTTGATTGCACTCTTCCTTAATAATTCTGGATATTATATAGACTTTCAGCCCTAACTCTGCTCACTTGAATTTTTAATTTTTCAAAGTGCCTTTTTTTTTTTTTTTTTTTTTTTTTTAATCATTTCACCTTCAAGCAATGTGACTAAGACAAGTATTTACTGGGAGTGAAAGAGAATGATTTTAGTGAGGAGAAAACACATACAAAAATAAAACAGGATTCAAGAAAACAAAAAATGATTGATATTGCATTTAAATTTTTGAAGAATCTGGGTGGCATGGAAGCAAGAAACCAGGAGAGTTCTACAGGCAAGAAATGAAACTATTAAAATAAAACTTCTACTCATCTGTGCATAAATTAAAAATATGTAAGTTTTTAAACCTCTTTCATTAAATATGGCAGACAAGGAAGATTTAATTTTTTTTATTCAATATTTATTTATTTATTTTTATTTTTTATTTTTATTTTTTCAGCATCCTTACATTTTTCTGTTGTGTAGGAGTTTCCTTGTCTGCCATATTGTGAGTGACTTGTATGTACTGGTGGCATTTAATGTAAACAAGTATATTTGCATACAATTTAACTGAACTTGAAATATTAGAATAGTACATTTGTCTTCAACTCAGTCTAGACAACCTCCTATCCTGGGTTAAGCAACAAAATCATTAAATTGGAGACAAAAAGAAAGGAAAAGTGAATTTTTAAAAACATTAGATTTTATTGAAGTGTTCAAATTATTTGAACAGATCTTTTTTTTTTTTTTTTTTTTTTTTTTTTTTTTTTCCAGTTCTATCAGTGAATTTACACACACACAATTCAAATGAAGTTGCAATTGACATGTCACAAGAATTAATTTCCATCTAGCTGTGGATGTCAAATTGAGCACTTTCATTTGAGTTAAATAATTAACAGGGTATGACAATTCTATTTTTCTCAAAAGTTCTGGTTCACTTAACAAGATAACTTTTCAAAGGCTAATATATGCAATTATCTACAATGACTAAACTTTACTTCTGTAATGAAATAGTTAATGAATACTAGTTCCTAAATATTTGTACAAGGTTATTTGTGAAATATCAACAGTACTTCAGGAGTTACGTTACCTATTAAAGTCATAGGGGCATCACATTTACTGCAGTCATGGTCTCTGGCAAGATAGTCTAATGAAGTGTATCCCTCTTTAGGTTGATTTATTTATTTTTTTTTTATTTTTTTTTTTTTTTTCCTTCTACATTGGTTCCCATCTAAAAGCAAGATATCTCAGACAGCCTCATCCATAGCCTCGAAGAGAAAAGCTGGATTCATACCTTTCCCAAGGGTATTTGTGCAAAAATGAACAAAAGGAACTCTGCTTGCTGATTTCTCTTTCTAAGTCATTGTTACACTTCCTGCATGTCAATGTGAAATATAAGATTTTTTTTTTTTTTTTTTTTTTTCTTAAAACTTCAGACCTTTCTCATTAACGTTGTAAGGCTTGTAGATGTTCCTTTTGTGTTGTGTTCTTGCATTGTCTGTCTGTCCTGCAGGTGTAGTTGTCTTGTGCCCACTCCCTACCGCCCAAGCATGTACCCTGGCCACGTGAAGATTAAACACAAGAAACATGGCAAGAGGAGCAGCAGCAGCAGCAGCAGCTCCTCAAGTTCCAGTTCTGATGATGAATTCAAACACCTGCCGAAACATGAGAGGAAAATGAGAAAGAAGTTGAAGAAGGTGTGTATGGGTGATATTCAAAAGTATAGCATCTTGTTTCATTTTTGAGTGGTATTTCTTTTTTTTAATTTCTCTTGGTTTTCATTACAACTCCAGGATTGTCATTCAATAGCTTATTTTGTCATCCATATTACTTGGCTAAGAATAACGATCCAGGAGTTTCAGTAAAAAGCAAAAGAAACTAAAATGAAAGGAATAACTGACAATGGATTATCGAAGAAATTTGGGCAAACTGGGACCTTTGTGCCTGGGGGTGGGGGGGTTAAAATATCATAAGGACAGTTTTTCCCTTGACACTGCTATCATTTTAACTATCTTCCCTCCTTTGCAATGTTTGTTTTAAAAAGTGATAATTGGAATAAAACCTAATCATGATGAAAGTGAATTTATACTTTAACAAAAATACTAAACACTATTTATTAGATTGTTTATTTACAATAATAATTTTAAATTTACAACATGCGAATAACTAATACAATTGTATTAAAACTAATGCAATTACCAATTTATAAAGAAATATGAAAACAATTTTTATTCATAAATTTATAAACATTTACTAAATTATTAAAATATGTGAACCAACTATAAGGAAATCCTTATTTACCATTTTATAAATTTAAATCTATTGGCAACTAGCTGATGTTTTGCTGAAAATTCCAATAAACAATCTAATAATAGTGTTTATTATATTTGTATGAATGTATAAATTCACTTTCATACATTTTAGATTTTCTTAGAATTTTAAATTTTTTTTTTTTTTTTTTTTTTTTTTTTTTAAAGAAACATTTCTGAGGTGAGAAGGTAGCAAAAATAATAGTGGTGTCAAGGGAAAAAAAACATCCTTTTGACTTTCTGCTTTTTTACAGGCACAGAGGTTCAAGCTTGCTGAAATTTGATCACTATTACATCTAATACTATGAGAAAATCCATATGCATCACATTACTTCCTTCCTTCCTTTTTTCTTTCTAACATTTCCAAAAACCAATAATTAAAACTAAGTCTTTATTTAATTTATTTAATATTCTTATGAAATGAACATGAACTGCTTTGGGTAGAATTTGAACTCTTGCCAATTTTATTTTCCATGCTGTTAATGATTTTCATTCTGACGAAGGTATAACCATTTTATGTTTGAAGTTGGTCTTTATCATTTGTTTAATTTTATTATTTATCAATATTGAATGTATTTCTTGTTTTTTATTTTTTTGTTTTGTTTCTTGGTCTATTTTAGTTGTTTTAATACTACCAAACACATTTATTTATACTAAATAAATGCCAAGCAGCATAAAATTTATCAGAATGAGAAACAAAATTGTTGATCTGAGTTCAAATTCCAGCTGACATTTCATACTCATTTTTGACAAATGTCCTTGGGAACATCATAAATCCACTTCTGCATTGGGTCTGTTTCATTGCCAGATAACTTGATAATATGCCACAACCATTAACAGATAAAAGTGAACACTTGGGCTAACCATTCTACCTCATCTGCCCAGACAAAATGGCCTCCAAAAAGTTGCTGTTACTCCAATTGTCAACTATGACAAACTTTTCCTGAAAAGGCATTTTACACAATTCTTTATTTTGTAATAGGTTTATAGACATAGTTTTAGATAATCTTAAAAATTCCATGGCCAAATCCACATCAGCACCTATTAATGTGTACTTGGTTATGATTCTGCAACTTGTCCTGAATGCTTAGTATGTTTGATATCCTTAGTTTAGTCATATAATTATTGTACATAATAGTTCTAAGAGTGTCAACATTTGTTTGCATTTGACCTTGAGGTGATAAAATTACTATTTTCTAGGTTTTCTCATGGGAAAAGTCTATAGTTTGTATATAAAATACTATTTGCTTATTGCAATAAAAAACACTCTTAAATTATTTTTTTCTCTTTAAATGTGTGCAAAAGTTCCAGTACATTTTTTATTTTTCTCTTTGCTCTGCAGAAAGACATTACCTACTATATAACTGTTTACATCCACTGTTTGATCACCATGAACATTGAGATGAATATCAATCAGTCCTTTTTTTTTTTTTTTTTTTTTTTTTTTTTTCTTCATGAAAAATTCAATAATACATGCTTGCACAAGATTACATTCCATTAATGTTTGTTGTAGAAGTTTTGGGTAGGGGTGGTAGAAAGCAGTGCTGGGTCAGGAGAATGCTTCTATTTGTATAATATGGGGCTTGTGTACCAGTACATAGTCTTGGAAAATCTGGATAGCTTTGAGTTTTACCATATATGTGAGTTTTGATGGCTTCCTGTAATTTAAATGACAATGCAGCATGATAGTTATTTGGCCAAAACATCCATAAGCATCACATAATTTTGGTTCCAGAAGACTGAACGTAAATTTGTGACAAGAGGGCAGGACATGTACCTTTTGGGGTGGTGGGAAATCTCTGATTCCATTGAGATTTTGCTACTGAGGAACATTCTTTGAATTTTATGGACTAGCATGAATCACAAAGAATCATAACAGAAACTAAGTCACTTGGACTTTCAGCAACAACTAAAATGGATAGTACATGTAACATGAAGAGAAAACAATAACATAATGAAAATTCTGATGTTTCACACTACTTCAAACAGAAACTTAGGAAAGAAGTCCCTATAAATACTGGAAAGAGGGATAATGGAACTAGAAACATCTTTTTTTCTGAAAAAATGTTTTAAGAGAAAGATTCTGAAATTTTCAACAAACAGTAATGTTAACTGTTTAGTCAATGAATGTTACTAATGGCTAATATTATCATTACTAGTATTATCATTACTAGTATTAGTCAGTGTCAGTGATGAACCTAAATTTCATTCTGTGTAATTAGTCAACTTAAAATTTACAGAAGCAATTGAATCTGTTTCTCTTACAGAAAAGTGTATGCAGGGAACCCACTGTACTGACATTTTCTGTATATGCAGATGTTCATGAATGATTGTTTCCTCACAAATCCTGTACTAATTTTAAACTGTCTATTAATTTCTAAATGTTTATACAGCATTCTCCTAAGATAGTAATCACTGCTTATTGAAAGGTGTTTTCTGGAACAATAACCTGCTGCCATACTCTCTTTGAAAGAATCAGATCAGACCAAGGATGTTGTAGTACTGTCCAGCATTGATAGAATTCAAAAGTAATTACACAACCTTGTGAGTGATGAATTATTTTTTCACCTTGCAACCCCCTATCCAACAGATGAAATGTTACTAGCTTGCCACTATATTACTATTACTATAGCAAATATTTAAATGATTTACATTACTTAGTTAACCAGTTCAGACCTTTATGGCTAAGACCTGCTACAGTATCAAGTCCTTATTCATTTCACATTCCTTTGGTAAAAAGTAAGCTAAATTCAAACAGTTTCTTCCCCAGAATTGTTAATTTGTTGAATATAACTGAGAGGATGCATCCCTAACCATTACAATCTTAACACCTTTAAGTCTAGGGTCAACTAATAGCTATCCTACATATCCTCATAATATACACTTCCCCCTCCTTTGTGTCCTTAGAACAGTCTCACTTTGTAACGCTCTATCTTGAGTGGCTCTTGGACCTTGTATTGGATGAACTTAAATTTAAAAAAAAAAAAAAGATACCAATCAATTGAACCTGGTCTGTCCATGTAAAGTTTGACTATATTTGAAATGCTGATACTCCATTCCATTGTTAGCTACTTATTAGGTTGGTGCAAAAATGACGTAATAATGTCGTTTTTTGACGTTAAAATACGTCAAAAAACGACATTATTATGTCATTATTTTTTGCACCAACCTAATAGTATCTGGCCTATACAGTGCCTTTATCTCCTTGAAAATTGGTTGTGGAGTGTTGCTGGTCAAAAACAGGATGCTGATTACATCCCTGTACTCTGCTGGCTCCATGACACCATGCTGCATCTCTTAGACCTGAAAAAACAAAACAAAAAAGTCTTTATTAGTGTACTTTCAAATTGATGTGTATCTCCTGTATGAATGGATGTTTCTATATTGTATTTGAATAGGGCCAGGATAAATCTTTATTGTATCCACCTTGTGTTATTTTCCAACAAAAAAACAATTGTTTGTTTCTTTAAAACTCTAATATTGAAAGAGTGTATATTGATTACCAAAGAAAACTTCATGTGGGTCCCCCCCCCCGTCATGTTTGAGAGCCAAGTTCGAATTCCACTCATGTTTATTAGATTCACTTAAATGCAAATGTCTCTGGGAAATGTCTATCCATTTGTTCTTCACTCCCTCACCCCCACCCCCAAGCTATGGGATGACTAGCAGGACAGACCATAGCCTTGGTTGGCAACTAGTCTGCTGCAGAAAGAAACTGCAACCTACAGCGAGGAAAATCTAAGTCGGTCATGAATCAAAAGAGACATGATCACCCAACCGTGTATGGCACTTAACTGACTGAAGTTTGATTACATTTCCCTTGTGGAGCTCCCTTCCAGTATCTTACTTTGCAGTCAACATTCATCTTAAAAATTTTAATGCAGTGTCAATTGTTATTTTCTGTCACCTTTATTCCTTTTCTTTTATTGTTCTCTTTTGGTAATGGTTTTTCTTTTTCTTGTGTTCTTTCACTCTTGTTACCCCCCCCCCCAAATCCTCCCGTGTGTTAGGGGCTTTATTGCCTTTCTTGGGGTGAAATGATTGAAATATTTCACAAGTTTATTTTTTAATCTTCTCTCTGACATAAAACTGTCCTGGATATGATGATGCAAGGCCTCTGATCAGTTAGGGTCCAAGCTATGGACAAATAGTTAACCCTTAAACTAGGTTCAAAACACTATGAAAGTGTAAAAGTAGGTTCTAATACCAGCAATACTTTTTGTATAAAAATTATTACAAGCAATACATTTCCTTGAAGAGAAATCATTACGAGCAATAAAAACCTTGTCGGCCTTAAATAACCCATTGTGGTTGATATGCTGTAAAACAAACCAAACTGACATAATAAAAATTACCTTTTTTATCTATTTTCATTTATTGTTGTTCCAATTATATTTTTATGTAAATGATTTAAAAAAAAAAAAAAAAAAAAAAAAATTTCTTTTTCATTTTTGCCTCCATATCATCTCTAGAATGTAATGAGATTTAATTAGAATACTGTTTAAATGAATATGGAAAAAAAAATTTCAATAATTTGTTTGACAAAATACAAAGAAAAAAAAATAAAAATCTATCTCCAAAAAGAAATCCTCCTGAGATATGGAGAAGTTCCTTGTGGGGACAAAACACATAACATAGTAGTTTTCCATTTTTTTCATTTGATTACATACTAGTAGTTTGGGTACTTCAACATGGTTAACAAGCTTGTCTTGCTAGATCACTTATGACCAAGTAGAGTTCAATCCTCACTGAGTGTGCTGTACATTTAACCTTATGCCATATCTAAGCTGTGCTTAGTAAATCACGATATAACATTTGTCTTGTATACAAATTTGCATATGTCTTTGATAAGTTGTTTATAGACATGCATAAGGTTCTAATCTGTATAGATTTTTTTTTTTTTCTTTTCCACTAAATAATTGTTTAGAATTTCAAATTCTTCTGTTTTTCTCTCTTCGGTGGATTTTTTGCTCAACAAGGAAGAGACTTGAGAGAATCTTGATGTTTAAATAAGGAATCCTTTCATTTAGATAAATTGTTAAGAATGGTAAGATAGACAAGTATTATTAATCACCACCACTGTTAGTAAAAGATCTTCTATTCTTTCTTTACGGGTTGTACTCTTCATGCTGAAACATTTTCTTTCCCCAAAACAACGAAATAATTCAACAGAACAGCTGGAATGTTGATTAATTTAAAGTTCTGGTCATTTCCTACATGGGTGAATGCTGTGGAATACCAAGTGCTGTAAGCTTTGATGTGCAGGTGGTGTAATGGATAATGACTCAGAATTGTTGATCAGAGAACCAAGTTCCACTTCCCATTGGGCATGTTGTATTCAATTACATGCAAATACCCTTGAGAAAGGCATGAATGCACCTCTTCTCCCCATCTATGGCTTAAGACATATCAATAACCATTATCTCCTAAAAAAAAATAAATAAATAAATAAAAATAAAAAAAACACATTCTTATATTTTCTGGCTTTAAAATAACCTGCTAAGGGTTAAGCCATAAAAAACAAATCAATTTAACAGCTGATATTTTTTTTCTTAGCGTTTTATTTACTAACTTAATATCTGGCTTTCATTTTCTATCTGAATTGTTTACACTCGACCCATTTTCTTCATCTTCTTTATTATTACAGTGTTTCAGCGACTGTTAAAATTTCCTGAAGATTACCTAGATCAGCAAACACCTGATCAAGACTAGAGAACATAACAGCCAAAATAGTGTGATACTAACAAAGATGGTGACAATAGTCATTGTAAATGTATTGCTTTTATTTTGAGGAAGTAAACAGCCAAAGGTATTTATTAGGGATGAACAGGTACATCGGAATAAAATACAAAATTGTTTGTACTGTCTTAAAGATTTTAGTCATTTGTTCCTTGAGCAATTTCAAAATAAAATAATGATGGAAATTTTATTAATGCCAGCATTAATTCCTGACTACTGAAAATATTCTTTGCTTCTGTATTAGAATGCCTGGCATGAAATTTGTATGCTAAAACGATCTCTAGAATTCAATGTCACTAAATTAAAATACAGTCAGTACTTTTTACAAACTTTGGGGGCAGGTTCCTCACAATAAAAGACAAAAGTCCACATAAACATATGGCTGCATGTCCATTGTCTTTGAGTTATTAAATTTAAAGTTTATAGTAGACACTTAAATGTACAATCCAAAAATTGTTATAAACTGTTAATATCCTGCCATTGTTAAACTGAACACTTTCTGTTAGCTCACTACTAAACAAGTTAAAAGTCGAAGACAGACTAGCCACAAATGTACATGAATGACAAATATAATGTAGTCTACATGGCAACACAGCACCATTTTCCATAAACTTACTTTAAACTTAAAAAAAACAGGATTTGTGAACATGTGTTTACATGGACTTGTTCCGTGTTTTGGTGTGAAAAATTTGCTCCCAAAGTTTGTAAAAGTATTTTTTGTGTGTGTGTGTGTGATCCACAAACACTGTTTCACAGCTAATTAGTGTGGCTAAACATCCAATTGCTTTGAGCTGGGATCAAAACCTGACTGATTTTGGTATCAGATTTTATCCCTAAACCATTGGCACACAGCTGGGATAAAGGTGAATTTAGATGTATTTATTTTTAAACAAACCTGTCAGTGACTGGAGAACTTGATTCATCTTAACAAAGAATCTTGCAGCAGTAATATTCACTGTTTACAAATTTACTTTTCTCCCCGAAGAGCTCAACCGAAATAATTTTTTCGAGAGCATGTGTGTAATATATATATATATTACAGCCAGTTTAAAAAAAAAAACGCAGCATTGGATGGAGTTCATTCTATTTTCTATTGTTTTTCACAGAAAAGACTTTGTTCTATATATTTCATAATTTGTTTCACTTGAATTTTTTTGTTTTTCCTATTTCCGTATTTTTTTTTTTTTTTTTTTTTTTTTTTGCTAGATAAGACTTTGAACAAAATTCTGACAGGAACAAATAGGGTTGTTGTATAGAAATAATCTCATAAATGACAAAACTAATTTGGATGCTGTATCTGACATACTTTGTAAATGAGAAGCTCTCCATATGATACACCTAAAAGCTGTTTAAATTTATGCAATCTACAGTAAATATTAGTCACCAAGTTTCAAATTGGTACATGCTATATCCTTGGGGCTAGGAATGTTTGAAATTTGTTATAGCAAAATGCAGTAAAATTTTAAGATGATCCAATTTAAAAACTATTAAAGATACAGATCTAGTATTTTGGATTTATCTATAAATTTGATCAAGGAATATCTGAATTTACCCAGATTTTTCTGATAGGGTCACCTGTGGCTGTTGATCAGCCATCTGTAAGTCAATCAACTTGCTTGCATCAATCAAGACTTGATTTTTATCATCATACTATGAAATAACTTTCATTCAATCACAATAAATCACAAGGCCCAACTTTGGATAAGGTCAACATGCAAAATGAACTGCTGAAAAGTTCTTAGCCAAACCAAGAATTGAATTCCAAAGAAAGATTCTCATCCAATGTCATTTGATTAGAAATTAGACTGGGCCAAGAACTTAAGACTCCCTTGTACATGGCACAGAGAAACGGTTTAAGCTGTTGCAGGATGGAATGAATTAATACTTAATGATTATTGGTAGTATCTGTCCTGCAAATAATATTTTATACTCATGGGAGTCCAGGTAAATAATTATAAATTATGGATTTTAAATAAATAATAAATGTCTTAACAAAAGATGTTTATGGAAAAGAATGTCATTATTTTGATTCATTGATGACCAAACATTACTTGTCACATGAAAATTAACACTATGACTGCAATGCAAATATAGCAGTGATGTAATCTGTCAGGTGACTATATACTTCAAGTAGACAACGATTTAAAAGAATACAATTCTTACTTACACCAGATACTCCCTTATGTTTTCGTTTTGTTTTTTTTTTTTGTTTTTTGGGTTTTTTTTTTTTTTAACGTCTGGTCCTCTTCTAAAATTATCAAGAATTGGTTCCCTTTTCAGCACCAGCAAAAATGGGTGTTTGTAATACACAATGGTAGAGCCTTAACATTATAATGAAATCTAATTCTTGTAACCAATGTTTAGATGCCTTCCACTTTACAATCCATACCATAACCAGTTGGGAAATTTTAGTGAACTTAAAGCAATATATTCATTGCTTAATCCAAGACCAAGAACTGCTCCTGAACTTGAACCTATTCAAAGTATGTTTGGGAATTTCAAACCAGTCAAGAGTGTATATTTCTTCAAACCAATGTATTGGAATGGAGCAGTATATCTGTAGATTTGCTTTGATGTAATAAAGTGCACAAGTACCTTTTTATTTTTAAAGTTGTCTAGCATAGCAGTAAATTTATTTCCTTTTATCATTTATCTTTATTCTTTAATGTCACATTTCTAGAAATTTTTTTTGAGAAATATATACACCTAGACATTTTGTTCATCAGCAGCACAACTTTATCAATGTGCAATACTTTATATTTAGGTCAAATATAAAAATGACATTTTCTGTCTATTAATTTTAATGATCGACTTTTCCAAATTAAGAATAATTTTTCACAGATAAGGAGGAAATTCGGTTAGAAATGCAATGCCTTTTGTAGAAAAAAAAATTACCAGTAATAAAGAAATTGTCAGCATTAAATAACCCATTGAGGTTGATATGCTGTAAAACCAAAACAAACCAAACCTACTCATTAGCGTCCTAGGTAAGACGATAAACTACGTCCAACAGCAAGGCCTCTGTTCAGGAGGTTTTGAGGAGTGTGGAACCACTTCTTAATTGCTGGTGTTCTCAGGTCCACCCTGACCCGGAGAGGTTGCACCTGTTAGGGTCCCAGTTATGAGCAAATGGTTAACCCACCAAACTGGGGTCAAAACCCTATGAGAGTGTAAAAAAAAAAAAAAAAAATAAATAGATTTTTGAAGAAAAATATTACCAGCAATACATTTTCAAAAAAAAAAAAAAAATTTGTCAGTATTAAATAACCCATTGAGGTTGATATGCCACAATACAAACCAAACCTACTCATTAGCTTCATAGGGGTATCTGAGAGATGCTTGAGAACTTCAATCCAGATATGTGTGGAGATTTCCAAGACACTATGCAAATCAAAGCCTTTCTAGATATGTTTGAAATGATGAAATAGTCATGTTTACTTTACTTATACCATATTGGCTAGTATTGAATATATATTTCTCATTTCCTTTAGTTTTCTATTTTTATTTATTTATTTTTTTAATTTAACATCTATAGTAGAAGAATTCTATACAGGACTGTTCTTGTACTGCTGAAATCACATGAATTCGTGAAGATGCAACATGGACAATGCCTTGTGTTCCAAACTGTTAATACAATTTACATTTGATACCTATCCAAAGATTACCCACATTTTGAGTGGACAGTGTCATCATCGGGATCTGCAATGAATAATGATGTCATGATAGTATACCTCTCCCCCTTTTTTGTTATATATATTCCAGCATAAGCAGCTGAGATATGAGATAATATAGTTTCCAGGTTGATTACACCACACAATTGCTTCTTTTGTCTCTGCTCTCTGATCTGACACTTCAACTAAGAAACACTTTCCCAAACCTTGCTCGATACCACCAAATGGGCAGAGTGCCATTGCCAATGGTGATTATTTTAAGCTAAGAACCTTTTTATAAAAATAGAACATTTTGTAGCAAGAGAATACCTACCTTGAAAGGAGCAGCCATTTGCAATCATCCCCACTACACATGCGTAACAATACTCATTTTAATACTATTGGTCATTTTCATGCATGATTGGAAATCGTAATAGTGTATCGCACAGTCGTATGGAGAGTAAACTTGTAGAGTATGGAGCATTTTTGATCATAGTGCATAGAAGTTTCGCTGCAAGAGTTGAACCCTGTTGATTCCTTGTGTGACCTGTGCATTTACATCCCTGGCTTTTGACCATTGCCAATAGATTCAAGCTATTTCAGCAATTTACATACAATGGACAGATTTGATGTATTGGTGGTGCAGGAAAAGCTCCTTGGCTACAACCTATTGATAAACATTAATAGCACTCAGGGGTGTTAAGATCATGCCAGTTGCAAATGTACTGCTTGGAGTGCAAGAATCATGTGCAGCTATCTGTTGAGGAACCAGACTTTTGCACCATGTTCACACCTTTGACAGGCAAGGTGTGAATCTAGACCAAAGCTGCAAGTGAGATCTTAGTGCGGATGAGATTAGCAATCACAAAGCGACTAGTTGATGAATACAGCTTATGGGTTGATGTTATGCTGATTACATCAGAGCAGAATCTGGCAGATAAGCTGACTCGAGTGCCAAAGAGGTGGCTTAATATGATGAGACAACCCCTCACAACTGACATGTGCTGTTGTGACAGACCAATTCAAACACTGACAAAGTGAACATACTGTCATTCATCTCTCTGCCTACTTTGTCCAAAATGTGAATGTTCCTCAACTACGAAGACAATCATCAAATCAGCCATACAAGCTTGTGAAGAGTGTCACATAGTGGACGCAGTCCCAATCTGTTAGCAAAAAGAAAAGCTCATCATAGACGGCAACTGATGTTGGTTGGGTATGGACAATAATGCATTATGATGGCAGTCAATTTTTAACAATGACAGATTGTGGCCTGACACATTTCACTCTATAGCACCCATTGGCGTATTAACTATCATACGACAACTAAGGCCCGTCTTTTATGACTGTGGCCCACCAGTTGAAATATTAACAGACAATGCTTCAAACTTTTGTAGCCAAGAATTTCAGGACTTTTCAGACAAATGGGGAGTGAGAATGTGATACTAGTGTGCTTACATTCCAAAGGGTAATGGTATAGCAGGTAGTAGACCACTACACTGTTAAAAGAATTGCTGCCAAAACGCACAGCTCTATTCAAGAGGCTGTGTACTAATAGTTTGACTTCTAAGGATGATGCAATACCATCAACAGTGCCAGCCAATGGAATCTACTGGTACGAGCAGCAGGTAAAAATGATAGATATGGCACCATTGCCTATTGAACATGTAGATGCTCCATATCTAGTGGGAGACTGGGTTAAAACCCTGAACGGCCAATGCACTAGCAGATTTGGCACAGGACAAGTTGATAAAATAGTCGGCCCTCAAATGGTACTAATTAATGGTGTACCATGCCATGTGAAAGATCTTTGCCCTCATTATGGATTGCCTGCCTTGGAAGAAGATGTAGTAGTGTGTTGTCTGAGAGTGACTTTGGGACTCTGCTGCCTCTTAGAATGAGATTGGACAATCTGCCTACAGACCCAGAAATGACTATCAGTCATCAGATAATGATACTGACGATAGTCAGGAGACCGGAAATGAGATTCTGTGAGGGAGGCTCTGTGGGAGGAATGCAGACAGTAGAGCTCTAAATAAAGAAGCACTATCACCATTGCCCTGCCACTTAGGTGATAGTGATATTGGGGAGGAGTGTAACAAGAGAATGCACTCACCTCGTCAGGTGAATTGAGCACATAGGTGTTTGGCATGTAAATCCAACATGGCTGGCGTTATGAGGGAGTAATTGTCACGTTTGGTCTAGAGGAGCAGCCATTTACAATTGTCCCACTATGCATATGTGATGATACTCTTTTCTTTTTTTTTTTTTTTTTTTTTTTTTTTTTTTTTTTTATATAAACTACTGGTCATTTGCATGTGTGATTGGAAATAGTAATAGTGAATTGCACAGTCAGATGGGCAGCAAACTCTTAGCATACAGAGCATTTGTCAGCATAGACGTTTCGCTGTGAGAGTTGAACCCTGTTGATTGTGCATCCTATGCATTTACAACCACGGCTTTTGACCATTGAAAAGTTATGATTTAAAGATATAAAGTTTATTTTGTTTAAGTGAAGCAGAACATTGACAGATTATTTCACACTGCTTATGTGACTGAATTTCCTGCATAAGAATTCAGTTACTCATAGGATATGAATTGGTGACTTTATTTGCAAAATGACAGCTTGGGTAATGAAGTTGACTTAATCTCCCCCCGCTTTTTTTTTTTTTTTTTTTTAAATTAAAAAGGGACTATTTTGGTACCTCAACTTCATGTATCTAAGTGCAGTACTAAATTGGCAAGTAGGCATCATAATAGCACTGTTGAAATTGCTAGTTGTAACCATGAGTTCTATGCTAATTGTTTCTTCTGTTGCACTACTTGATTGTGGAACTCTTCCGATTTCCTGCTTTCCTGTGAAGTATTATCTTCAAAAATTTAAATGCAATATCAATCATCTGTCATTTTGAATCCTGTTCTTTTATTGTTCTGTTTCTTTTATTCTTAACCCCTTGCATCCTTGTCTTTTTGTTATTGCTTTGATGTGGTTCAAAGATGAACACAATTATTTTTTATTTATCTTTTTTTTTTTCTTTCTTCTCTCCTGATAAGTATTGACTTTGAATCTTCATTTGAAAATGGCAAGAAATGTTGTCTATAATTTTGTGAAATCATCAACCGTATCAGCCCTTAAGATAATTCAATTGTTAAATCCATGGAGTCCTGGCCAAATTGTTGAGAAATCTGTATGTGATAGTTATGTAAGTAAAATGATTTATCTTTCAAACAATACAAATCTAACCAAATTGGTACTGGTTATGAATTATGGTTTCAGAAATCTAAAGTATTGTAAAAGTTGTAGATTTCTAGTGTCTCTATCTGATTGGGTGGTAAGTGGTAATACTTCGTAATTAAATACAGTGCTACCTAATTACAGAGGCATGTAGGGGCTCTTGGACTGCAATCATGTGAAACTTCCAGGTGCATTTGAGTGCTTTCTGCTGTAAAGGGTTAACATTTCAAACTTTGGGCAGTTGAACCATCTGTTTTTGATGTTAGCATGTCTCAGCCACTCCATTCTTCTTTCTCCAGGTCAGATTATGAACTTTTCAAGCCCCTAGGTTAATGAATTTATGGAAGTCACTCTCAGATTGAACCACTATCTAATTTGCCTGCACCTGTCTTGACTATTTTAGCAACATTTACATTGCTTGAAGTAAATGTATTTCAAATTCCTTAAACTAGAATAGCTGTATTTTGTTTGTCAGTAAAAAATATTCTTTTAAGAAATACCACTATTACTATTTATTGCAAAACAAATTAGCACTTACTTCAACACAACCATAATAAGTAAAAAAAAAAAAAATAAAAAAATAACAAAACTATCAAAATAAATGAGTTTGCCATATTGATATCATTTTACTTTATGAAACTATTTAGAAGTTATAACATCTGTAAAATTAAAATCATTGCTTTATCAAAGCATGATAGGTCCAAGGCTGCAGCCTATAGTAGTCAAAAGGATTATCTGACCCTGCATATAAGTCATAAGAGAAAGAATCTGTTAATATTTAATTCTTGTAAAAAATAAAATATATATGGCATATGTCCAAAAGCTTTATCAGTGTTGGTCATCATGACGTTAAGTTGAATTTTTCTTGTCACATTCTTAACCAGATGTTTTTTTTTTTGTTTTGTTTTTTTTTCCTCTAACATGACATTGATATAACTCTTACATAATATCCTCTAAAAAAAAAAAAAAAAAAAATTGCAAGCTCTCTCTAGGAAAATTCTGGTTATAACATTGGACAAGTTTCTTTTTTATTTTATTTTTTTTTTTTTTTTCCAACAAATCACAAGTTAAATTGTGCATGTATTTAACAAATCCAACTCTGGTGCAAGGCTAATAAAGCATCCAGTACACAAAGAAATTGCTTGTAATTGCTTTGGAAATTAACCTGTGCCTATCATTGCTCAAAAGTGATGTTTTTCAAATCTTTTATCTCACAGCACATTTGAACTGCTAGTTAAACTTCTACGACACAATTAAATTATGATAAGTGTCTACTTTATTTGATTACAAACAAAATGGATTTATTATAATTTGTAATAAAAATATAATTGAAATTCTTTAAAAAAAAAAAATTAATTTACTTTTCTGCTTATTATAATTAACATTTAATGAGCATAATTTACATTTAAAAAATTTTTTTTTTTTTTATAGAATATCTTTGTAAAGTAAAATTTTAGAGAGGTATACTTAGCTTTTTATTTTATGTTTATAAGGAAATTTCAATGAGCATCCTAATACTCGGCAACAAATTCCACCAACGATATGTATGCATTACATTTATTATAATAATGATATATTCATATGATCAATTCAAGCGTCTTAATTTTGGCATGTACAATTGCTATGCTTTGGACTTCTTTCAAATATAATTCAGTTAATGACATTTAAAAATTTTTACAGCACACCTATGATCCTCTCTAGAAGCTTGTTAAGAGAACCCATGTTACTAACCGGATTTGTTTTTATAAGTATTTTTAAAAAGAAAGCTGTTACCAAGAAGTAGCATTTTAATCTTTTGGCCTGTATGAAAATATCTTGTACTGAGCAAACTCTTAAATCATTCAAATTTCTTGATCAAATACATGCTATTCTTAACACAGTGTAGTCCAGGAGAACAAAAGAATCCAACTTCTTCTGGAATGTAATTTGGCTATTATAGAATGTTAACAGTTGTCTTCAGAAGAATATTACACTTTCATTTCTGGTTCAGTGGTATCCAAAGTTCTTGGCACCAATATATGAATGGTAACCTGCCAACTTTTTTTTTCTCTCTCAGAAATGATGGTCCCTCTTGCTGGTGTAACCTACTAATCCAGTTTTCCTTTTGACTTTTTTTTTTTTTTTTTTTTTTTTTTTAATTCACCATTCTCTTGATGGTTCTTCAATGAACTTTGAAGATGGAAGCCAAAATATGAATGTTGGTATCATTACTGAAGGCCTGAATGATCTTGTCTCACTATTGTTCAGTTGGTAAGACGTAGTGGGGCTGACTCGAAATGATTTTAACCTGTTCTTTTTCTAGCTGAATATCTCTAGGGGTTTTTCAGTGATTTTTTTTTTTTTTTTTTTTTTTTTTTTTTATAATAACAAATGGTGTCAAGATGGCTAAGCATCTAATCTGAAAACCTGGAAAAAAACTTTAGTTTTTTTTTTTTTTTTTTTTTTTGTGCAGGTACTTGCTGTTAGATTTCAGTGACTCTATTTTTCTGTGTGGGTGTTCATTTTCTCCTAATGAATGAATTGCCCAAAATGGTTGTTAATAACAACTCCATGCAGAAGAGATTTGAGCATTCAAGTAGCTAGGTTTGCCAACGGGAGTAGATAGATTTGTCTATCAGCTGGATAACACTCTTCCCTTAGTCTTTTGAACAGGAGTAGCAGTTTCCCATTTAGGATTGGGTTTCTGGTTCCTTCTCAGTCTTTTCATGCTTTCATTCCCATTAATCTCCTCTTGTGTCTTAGTGGCATTATCACCTTGATTGGGGTAAAATGATAAAAAATCAGCAATATTGGATGTGCTGATGACTCTTGGCAAAGTTATAGACAAAATACTATTAGTAAAAATTACTGAAAGATTCTTAATTATTGCTAGTGGGACTAAATGAGGAGTTAAAAGTATGGAACATTTTTGTGACTCTCTGGTTTTTCATTGTTATTTAGACATTTCTTTCTCTGGAGTGTTGCACCTAGTAGTAATCGAGAATCTTTTAAAGGTGAGAATTGTACACAGTTTCAATGAGCTTCTTAACCACTGCTCTACAAAGAGGTGATATTTATTTGAGATAAATTTGAAATAATTTCTTTCATTTATTTATAATGAGGCAATATAAACAAACCAAAGTGACCTTTTGATTAATTGGTTTTGTATTGCTGCTTAATCAGTGTCTAGGTACAATTTTGTGTGTGTGTGTGTGTGTGTGCACACACACATATATATATATATATATATATATATATATATATTAATTTTCATTCCTTCTATATCCCTTAGAAAAATAAGCAATAATGGCTCGCTCTTGAAATAGCTTACCCCCACACTTCTTTTTTTTTTTTTTTTTTTTTTTTTTTTTTTTTAAATCCATGAACTGTCCTGCCTCCTTGGTTTTTAAAAAAAAAAAAAAAATATAAAAAAAAATAAAGTGGACTGGCTTCTCATTACCTTCTGTTTGATTTTTGAATTCAGTTATTCAATTAGACTGGCTTTCACACAAGGCTAAGGAACATGTTACCTGAATTAAACCATAGATAGTGAAGAGAAGAAATGGATTATTCCCTTTCCCAGGGACATTTGCGCAAAGGAAATGCCACAGACTAGGCCAGAACTTCAACCCAGTTCACAAAGTCCACTTTTTGCATGTTGCGACATGGAGTTGTCAGCCCGTGGTCAACTCCAAGTCTCTGTGTGAAACACTGATATTTTTCCTACCAGTGTTTTGGGGTTGACTCCTGTGTCCCAGTTGATTGGCGGAATTCTTTGGTCATCCAGCGTTCTCAGCTCACTTCCAATGTCTGATTACGGCAGCAACTACTTCAATCTCAAGTCTAACCTACCCATGTTGTGATTTTGATTTTAGCTAGACAAGATCAATCAGGCAAGATGAGTCTAAACTGGAGGTGATCTCATACAAGCGTAAAGAAAAGAAGCAAATAAAAACCCAAAAGGTTCGAGTATGTTGAAAAAACATATATACAGGAATGTTTTTTTTTTTTTTTTGTTTTTTTTCCCCCCAACTCGTTTCTTCAGAGAGTGACACTTTTATACTTCTTAGACAAGTTCTGGTCTTCTAAGTCACCAGGTTTAGTTTTTAAATGCTGACAGCTTCATTCATCAGTATAACTTGCTATTGGTAGGAAAAGCAAAGTTGAAGGTTGTGGAAATCTTTCGGTCAGTTTCTGCAAGGCAACACTCTGGTTCCTGCTACTCAAACTGCTGGACTGAAACTTCTCAACAACTGGCGAACAGCCCGAGGGCACTCGCTTGTATGGACACCGACCAAAAACCGGTGCGGAGTTAGACACAACTTGGGATGTTTGGTTAAGTTCTGATTTCTGACAAGGGACTTCTTTGACTAGGAAAATTGATTACTTCCCATTTTGGGGAAAATAATTACTTTCCATTGGCGGTCATGAGGAGAGGTTGCAGGGTAGCTATCCTCTCGAACTCTCTCCTCACATTGGTACCTCATACCAATTCCTTTCAGTGGGTGTTAATAATTTCCCAGTCTATCACCATTGCTACCACTCGACCAATGGCGTCCCGGCCATGCGGGTGTGGCTAAGCTGGCTTCATTAAAATTATAAACTAGAAATTTTGTTTGCAAAATTCTTGTTCTCACTGGCCAAAATTTTTACAAATAACACATGGCTCTGTCTCTTAAAATCTCTCTCTTCAACGCTCCTGGCTACTCTGTGTCGTCTTAACCCATGCTTTTACAAACAACATCAATCGTCATGGTCTGCAGGAAGCCTTGGCTTCTTGGAAAAGAAAAATAAATCTCTTCATCTTCGAATCGACAATTCTTTCGAGATATTTTCTCATGGCAAAATTCTATAATCAACACATGGCCACTTAAAACCATATCCTTGATGCTTGGTTATTCTGTGTTTTTTCTCAACCAGTACTTTTACGTCATCAATCGATTGTCCATGCCCACCATTTTGTCCCCTTTGTGGAGTTTAGCATATACGCAAACCCTTGTCTTCTTTGAGAAAAATAAATAATGATAATTCTCTCCACCCTGTATTGGCAAATATTTCGGAATATTTTCTCATGCCAAAATTTTTATAATCAACATATGGTCTCATCACCTGGTTGACTTCTAAATCTTGCAATTTTGAATGATATTTTGTTCTAAGTTTTTCTTTAACCAGTACTTTTACAAACATCATTAATCAATTGTCGTCAAGCTCGTATATGGCCTTTTTGTGAGTCCACTGTCTTATGCCAATTCTTCGGGTTTTTGAGGAAAGTAACTTTTTTTTTTTTTATTCTCTCCAAGTAAAAATAAAATCTTGGTGTCTTCTTTCCTATTCTCAGTATTTTCTTTAATATTTGTGGTCAATTAGTTAATCAATTATCCTAACTAAATAGTGTTACAATGGTACCCATACGATTTTTAAAAAAAAAAAAAAAAAAAAAAAAAAAAAATTCTAACCTAGTTATCTATATTTTTTTCTCTGTGTGTGTGTATATAATATATATATATATATATAAAAATTTTTTTTTTTTTTTTTTTTTTTTTTTTTGCAAAAAAAAAAGCAGTAAGTTTTGCTAGATACATTCCACTGAGTTTGTTCACATACAGTTGCTTTATCCTTGAACATTCAACACTCTCAAACCTACCTTGTAAATATCAGCTCTGGCTTACTGTTTGTGGTCAAAGTTTCACTACTTGTGTGACTTCCTGCATTATTTATGATGTCCTATATTATGGCACAGCATATATTGGATGGATTACAGCAGGTTGAACATTGAAAGCCAATATTTATGGGGTGGGTTGAATGCTAAAGGGTTAAGAGAGAACTGTAGGGAAAACTAAATTTGTGGAACCTCGGTGAACATTAAAGTGTTAACTATGTCTTAAATCTGTTTTCTACTTTTATGCTTAATGTCCTTTTAGGATGTGAACATTTATGGCTCTCTTCAACTTCCTGTCTTCTGTCAAGTAATTTTTGACTCTTATCCTTGTTCTGCCATCTATTCAAGCAAACTTACTTGCTGTTTCCCTCTGCTTCTCTTGTTTTCAATATGCCTTGCGAGTTATTCTCTAAACCCTCTTGTGTGCCTCATAAATTTCTGTTTCGTTCTGATTGTAAGTATGTCCTTTTAGTTCCTATTTTTGTTAAGATTTCCTCAGTGCTTGTTTAACTCTATAGTATCTTTTTTACATTACATATGTTAAGATTATTTTAAACTGATTCAAATGAGAAAAATTGTTTAATACAATGTATACGTCATGCTAACACTGAAAACATATATATTTAAATTATTTACATATTGCTATACATAAGCAGACCAGTTGGATAACTGAGCCAAATTAACCTCTTCCTGTTGTCCCAATTAATCAGATTCTAATATAGATCATGTCTTCATGAACAAACACTTGAGGATTTTCTATAATTTTTACTGACTCTCCCCCTGTATGCAGTCCTAGAATGAAGTGATGCTTAAGGATACAGAAATATAGAATCACTGGATTAAGTTCAAATTCTGGCTGATACTGGTTAAGTTCATTTCATGCTATGCCCCTAGGAAAAGGCATGAATTATAATACATTAGTTCAGGGATTATTGATCTGCAGCTATGAGGAAATAATTCAAAGAGAAAGCTGTATAGCTGGTTGTTCATATCTGAGTATGCCTGCCTGTGACTAGCTAATCCTTGTTACAGATGCCTGCTCAGGTACATAGGTTTTTGTTCAACACTCAGAGCCAACCTGTTGTGTATACTGCAACTATGCTGAGGACACCTTAGTTACATTTCCTGGGAGAAACAGCATAATCTGCCATGAGCAAGGCCATTCTGCTCAAACCTTTGGTCATGATGCCTTGTGACTTCATGCCAGCACAGCCATCAACACATTCTAAACGGTTTCATCCACCAAAATTTGCTCGCTATGCTTGCGTCAACTTGCAGTGTGGTTTTCAGGCTCTTCCTAATGCATGGGATTGTTGATATTATTCAAGAAGTCATCTCCCTGACAAATTGATGGTCAAATTTTCTAATCACTCGGTCATGCACCCACAGGACTAAACTGACAAAAGCCTACAGTTTAATAGTTGCACGAGCTCTTAAATTATAATTTTTTTTATGTATTGATGCTTGTTTCTTTTTTTTTTTTTTTTTTTTTTTTTTTTTTTTTTTTTTGTTTTTTGTATGCGTATTACTTGAAAGATCATGTCTGCTTTTCTATTTGATTTTGCTAGCATTTTGGTATTGTTTGTGAGTAGCTGTCTAATGTTACTATGATCTTGGAGAATGTTTCTCTGTAAAAAAAACAAAACACAAAATATCTTGCATAGAATATACCACAACCACACTCTCATAGATTCACCTGCCACCTGTCGGACTAGTGTGCCATCAAACAATACATTAATAAGCAGCATAGAATAATCTTTCCTTGCATTTCTTGGCTTTGGAATTTTTTTTCCAGTTTCTTGCTTCCCTGCCACATAACACTTTGAAAATTTATATACAACTCCAATTTCCATTTTCTGTTTTCCTATTTTTTATTGTCCTTTCTCCTCACTAAGGTCATCTCACCTTCTTTCACTCTCAGTAACCCCTTACATATTAGTGACATTATCACTTTGCTTTGGGTAAAATGAAAAAATTTCATTATATGGAGCATTGTCAACCATTATTAATTTTTGAGTATTATCACATTGCTCTTGAATTTTAGTTACTTTTCATCATAACTACTTCAGCTGTCATTCTACAGCCCTTAATAAGTGCAGCTGAGAAATTAAAAATAGTCTCCTGGAGAGACATAAACTGGCTGTTTTCACCATAGGAAGTCTATCTTAACTTACTTTATTCCTTCTCTTCTACCGCTTGTTCAGCATTGCTATATTTAATGCTGTTTATATCATCATCATGATCGATAATGATAATAGCAGCAGCAGCAACTGATTGGCCGTTCATATTCATGTATACCTGTCCTCTAGGGGATCCAGCCGATACAGAGCCAACCTGTGATTTATACTCCAAACTATGTTTAGTGGACCTTAGAGTTTATGGGAGAGAGTACATCATCTGGCATGATCAACAGTTTGAACAAGGCCAGTATGCACACACACACACACACACACACACACACACACACACACACACACACACACACACACACAGTCATAAGGACTTGTGGCATTGTGCTAGCACAAGCATTGATGAAGAATTCTGTCTACTCAAATTCACTCACAAGGCTTTGGTCAACCCATCATTTGATTTTTAACACTTTGCGAAGGTGCTACATGACATCAAGAAGCCACTTTCCTGACGAATGAATCTTTTGAGAGATTCAAATTTGGGTCCCATGTTCAGAAAGCAAATGTTCTAGCCATTAGGCTATCTGTTCATTTCTTTACATATATACATAGTAATATTATTTTCAATAACAGTTTATAGCTTAGTATAGGCCAAAGGTAATGTTATATATATATATATATATATATATAACTCTATTTTCAATGTAACAACATTTTTTATTTTTTTTATATTTATTTTTACTTTTTATTTTTTGAAAAAATTTTTATGGCATAACTAATATCTCAGTAATATTCTAATTTGTATTTATTTTTTTTTTAATTTCAGCAAGCTAAAAAGAAAGGAATGTATCCTGGAATGGTAAGTCTTTTATGTATCCATTTGCTCTTAAAATAGTGCATTTGGCTTTGCTATTATCAGAATTTTTACATTAAACATTCTCTTAATTTGTCATGATGGTGCATAGTCTGGATGTTGGTGTTTTGTTTCCTCTCTCCCTATTCTTGAAAATAAAACTATAAAGTTTCACTTCCAGAAAATTAGTATTTCAATAATCAAACTTAAGAATACTGGAGATAGCGATGAAGCCAATATTTTAAACAAATAAGACAACCAATCATTGGGAAACAAAAATTTTGTCTAATTTAAACAAATTAACGGGCTACTAATGCACATCTAAACACAATATGTTGTTGTTGTTAATATGTTGGTGTTGGTGGTGTTGTTGTTGTTGTTAATATGTTGGTGTTGTTAATATAATAATAAAATAAAAACAACAAATAATGATAAATGAAAATGTTTACACACTATATATATATATATATATATATATATATATATATATATATATAAAAAAAAGCTAGAAATAATTGCATTCAGATCCACACTTATTCCTACTCAAGTGTCCAGAATAATTTGAAGTATAACTGTTACAAGACAATGCACCTTGCTACCTATAATGCACCATTGGCCAGCATACATAGTTGAGCTAAAGCAATTCGTGTAGCCTGCTTGGTGTTGACCCATGTCCACCTTTATTTTTATATATATATATATATATATATATATATATATATTTCATTGAATAATTTATCCAAGTTTTATCTCCTCGGATCCTTTAATATTCACGGACAACCTTTTTGGTGCCATTTATTAAAGGAAGAGAGAAAAATCACTTGTGTTGAGATACATATTGTTTATTCAGTTCTTTCAATATTAGTACAATGTCATCATCAAGGTGTGCAGCCCTCAGTATGGACTAAAGTCATTACAGCGAGACACCCTTGAATATTGACTGCAGGTTGAAAATTTACTTGTAAATTATTTTTCTTCATATAGCCAAATTGCTTGTTGCTGATACCATAATTGGTGGGCATAATTGGTATGACAGTAACGATTCCATTTGAAAACCTCGCCTTATGGCAGTTGTAATCTAATTCTTTCCATATTAACTTTGTCGTGTGTTCATTAAAACTGTTTCAGTCGTCGGGAGCTACTTTTGCTGTAGGAAAATTTGTCTGTTCTTTTGCTTCCACTTGCAACGCCTTCTGTCTGTCATATGATTTTCTTCGGCATTTTATTCTTTAATTTCTCTCTTTGGCTGCTGCACTTCTACATTTTCTCAACACCAGCAGCTGTTGTAACAATTACAAGGATGAATGTTTTGATAATTTGCAACTAGTTTTCTCTCATTTGGTTCTCTTTGCTCTAAATATTTATAAAATGATTACATTAACAGCTAATGTGACAAGCTCATTGTCACTCACTGGAGCTTTCAGTCACTTTCTTAGAACTTTAATCTCCAAGTCTAGATTCAACCATTGCCTATCCTACATATTCTTATAATATGCACCCCATCTTCCTACCTTTTTACACTCTTACAACAATCTCATTCAGTAACACTCTACCTTGAGCGGCTCTTACGTTTTGTATTTGTTTAGGTAAGCAATATTATTAAAGAAAAATGTGATTTTGATTAGTGAGATTTCCATAGCTGTGCATGCTGACATTGCTCTTTATTATGAGTTTTCTAAAATAACATACACTACCAATTTCTTATAGTTATCAGTTACATATTTATTTCATTAGTAGGTCCCATTTTCTTTATTTGGATGACTTTCTGTAGTCTAATTGGTAAGGTATATTTGGCTTAAAAATGGCTTTCCTTGATGGAAAAAATACAGGTTTGATTCCTGCTGGAGGGCATATTTTCTTTTGTAAGACTTCTTCGTCTCTAGGCTGACTGACATTCATTTCTGTTTAAAAAATGAACAGGGATGTCTACTCACACATGTACCCACTAAATATAACATTTATTATAATAAAAAACTTTATAAAGATGAGAATGTTAGTCCAAAGTAAATGTTAATATATTAACAATACCTTCTCTCAGAATTATTAAGAAAAACTGACCAAAAGTAAATTTGATCAAAGACAAATTTATATAGAAAAATTGTGTATAAAATATTGATTTATGAGCTTAGTATTGAAAGTGAGGTGCTGAAAAGTTCTCAGCGAGATCAGGAAGCTTAAAAAAGAAAAAAAATTGTTTGCTTGTGTCACATTTTAGGAAGTGGATCAAGCTGAAAACTTTCAGCACCTCCTTGTAGGTTTCTTGAAGTGTATTTTGCTTGTGTTTATACAGTTTAGAAACAAACTGAAAACCTGAATTTCTTGATCATTCTTAATTTTTTTTTTTTTTTTTTTTTTTTTTTTTATTACTATTAAAAATTTTGAGGCAGGTTGACATAAATTTCACTGTTTAAAATAGGGATGTTACCAAGGCTGGCAATTTGCCCAGATGCCATGATGGCTGAGGGCACCATCATGCTGCCATGTCATGTGTTTGGGATCTTCCAAACAAAAAGAAAAAAATGTGAATGTCAGTGTGTTACTATCACACTTTTTCAGCTATACTCCTAGAGGCTGTAGCCCAACATATAATAGCATTATGCAATCAGGCCAACTCAGTGGGCAAATTAAAAACATTCTGGTCCAGATTTGGACCAGCGATTCTGAAAATTTGGATTTACAAGTTTTCATTACTACAATGTTTGTTTGTTTTTGTGTTTTTTGACAAATTTTTTTGTACAATAACAATTTTTATAACTTGGAAATAAATTTGGAAATAATTGAAATTAATTGCAAAAGTCACTCATGAAATAAAAATAATTGTTTGTACAGAAAGTAAGGATCTACGTACATCAAATTATCTTAAGTGGCGGCAGAAGAATTATTGTTATTGTTTTAAAAGGTAAGGTTAAATATTGCAGTGATCAATTTTGAGTTCTTCTATAGTTTATTGTTGCCTATTGTATTTACTCCTCTCTAACTATTGTGATGAAGACTTGATCAAGAGCCCTCCACAGGAGTTAGCTTAATTTCTATGCAATAAGGTGGCTTTTAAGCTAGTAATAAATAAAATAACATTTCATAAACTTGATGGAAAATGAGACAGTAGAAGTGAATATTATATATATATATATATATATATATTTGTTTATCATTACAGATGGCTTAAAATTAATTTTCAGAATTCCAACACTTTAAAAGGTTAAAGGTTTTAATCACTTCATTGCATCATGTGTCTCCTAACCCATTAGGATTGTAGAGACATCACTTGTACTGCAGCTGTAGCAATTGGATATATCTAAGTCAAGAAAACCTGACAGAACCCATACCTTTTCAGACTGATTTTAAATTCAGTGTTCCTTTTAGACTAGTTGAGAGACAAGGATAAGGAGCCCAGCTACTAAGACTAGACCAGAATTTGAATCGCTTACCTCATGACAATTTACTTCTCTCCACTACACCACCAGTCATTTTTCTTTTTAAATTTTAAAGATTTTATCTACCTTTTTTCTATAATTACCTATTGTATTTTAAATTTTCAAATATTTTATGCTGTTCACTAGTGCCACCCACATTGACAGGGAAATGATTAGTATAAGTTGTAATATGGAGAAAATAATGTTTAATATTCTGTGAACCTGTTGAACAGCTTTACATGTTCAACATTGAAGTGTTTCATCTTTAAAAAGAATCACATAGTCTAATATGTATTTTGCTGCTGTGCACTGCTGGTATTATTTTTTTTTCTTGTGCTTTTTTGTTTTGATGCTTTGCTTAACTTTTTCATTTCTTGCTCTTTTTTTTTTATCCTGCTTTTTTTTTTTTTTTTTTTCAAAGTGATATTTTTCTATTATACAATGGCAACTATGAAATCACAAACATTAGCCAAAATATGCAGAGTATGTGGTATTGGCAAGTGGTTTGGGTTCACTTAAGATTTAATAAGCTAATATTTCTTCAGATTAGAAATAAAATGGTCTGACAAGTAAAATCAAGCAATGCAACTTCATATTTGATTTGTCTTAGTAGCATTGGTATTATACTAATTTTCTTAGGAAAAAGTGAGCTTTAAATCTTGCGCTTTAACACCAGCTCATAACTGACAGTTGCTAAAATATAAATGCAACTGAAAAAGTAGTAGTCTTCCAGGTTGAAATATTGAAGGTCAGTTTATCACAATGCAATGTGGTAGCTTAATACTTATAAGCAAAAAATAGAAGCAGCAAAACACTCAAATTTCGGTTGAAGCTGAGGACAGGGACAGCCAACCTTTTTAATATTAGGATTCAAGAAAACTATGCAAATAATGTACTTGAATTCTTTTAAAAACATTATATATATATATATATATATATATATATATATATACACACACACACACACACACACACACACACACACGTGTGTCTGTCTGTATAAAGTGAGCAACTCTTAAGAGTGTGCTACAAAGCCACACCAGAGAAAAAAAGCTTGATGCCATATTTAATAGCAGAACATTTAATAACAATGACTGACCACTATTAAGTTTTTTGTGTTTACACATAAACATCAGTTATTTGGCAACTTGTAATGTGGGTAGATGATATGCATATAATATGCACACACTAACTAAACTCATTGAAGGAGAGGAAATGCTCATCTGGCCATGATCGAAATGCTGGAGAATCAGCATTATTTCTGGAAGAAAAAGAAAAAAATCAAAAGCATGCCTAGAAAGACCTCAACAGCATTGGGGAGAGGAAACAATAGGGCATCAGCAAAGGAACATACATAACACTAAAAGCAAACTAGTGCTCAACAAGACTGGGCCCTCAATGCCCCCTCCCATATCAGAGCATATCATTTAAGGAATGGGTAAAGTAAGCCGTTACTAAGGGGTTATAAACATCTTCACAAATCTTTGTAAAAATTCTAGCTTTTAGATAAGGTTGTCAATTAAATAATATTAAATATTTTATAGGAAGAATTTAAAATTAGTTATAATTAAAAAATAAAAAATGGTTGTTTCTGTGAGAAAAAGCTTTGTTACTCACTATACTTTTCCTAGTAAGTCAAAAAATATATCTATCATTATTTACATTGTTTATAATAAGACTAATGTCCACATCTTCGGGTTTTTTTGGGTTTTTTTTATCACCACATTTTGGCTGTTGTACTTTCCAGCCTTCTTCCAGTGTTTGTCAATCCTGGTAACTTTCAGGAAATTTTGAGTTGAACCTGAAGAAGGCTAATTCTTTAGAATTTTAAAGAAAATGTTTAAACTTTTTTTGTCTTGTTCAAATAGTTCAAAAGTTCTTTTTATATATAAGATTGTTTATGCTTGAAAGAACATGTCAGCCAGTAAATTACAGGAGGATAATGCATTCAAGGCAAGCATTTTTTTTTTTTTTTTTTTTTTTACAAATAAAGTACTCAATTTTACCTTTTATAGCATTCAATATACTCAAACCTACCCTGTAAATATTGGCTCTCAAAGTTTTACAGTCTATGGTCAGTCTCACTGTTGGCATGATGTTTGCGTTATTTGCAATTGTTATATATTATAGCAGTGTATACATGGGACAGTCTATGGCAGGTTGAATATTGAGCCAATATTTATGGGCTGGGTTGAATGCTTCTATTTATGTGCCATGTCCTTTCAGGATGTAGGCGATCATGGCTCTCCACTTCCCTCTATCCCTTGTGGCTCTCAACAAGTTTTGTATTTCTGCCATCCACCTGCCCAAGCCCACCACGTATGTCATGCGCTGCTTTCCCCGTCTTTTTTTTTTTTTTTTTTTTTTTTTTTTTTTCCCCCCCCTGTATTCGTCCCGTGATTATCAGATTCTACAGGCCCTCCTTTCTCATGTGTCCGAGAAATTTCATCTGCCTCTTTTCTTATTTTAAGTATAAGCTTCCTCCTTGTTTGCAACCTCCCAAGACCTCATTGTTGCTCACATGCTCGGTCTGTAATATCCTCAGCATCTTTCTGTAGAACCACATCACTGCCTCGAGTCTCTTCTTCATCCTTGAGGATACTGTCCAACATTTGCTGCTGTATAGGACAGATGTCACATAGCAGCTTGGTACTCTTTTCTTTGTCACCATAAAAATCCTCTTGTTGGGTTGAATGCTAAAGGGTTAAAAAAAAAAAAAAAAAGGCTGGGGGGTGGGTAACAATACCTTTTAGTTATGTCAGTGCCATTAAGCCATGCACCAACAAACCACAATGTCACTCGAGTTGTGCATGTGCAATGAACCCAAAAAAATTTTCTTGTGTTCATATTAGAATCGTATTCATCAGTGGATCCCAATTTGAAACGAATTCAAACTTGATTGTGACACTTCATGAAGTCTTTTTTTCTGTATAATCTTTTATTTTAATAAATTCATTAAATTGAGTTTTAATACTTTCAGTATATCCGTATTTTCCCAGGCATTTACTATTGTTTAGGCTTTGGTATTTCACACTTATGGTTGTGTAGTGGTTTGGATTGGCACTTTGCAGACATTTTGAGTGTGAAATATGCAGCTTTACAACCTTTATTTTCCATTACATACAGGTAAATTTATTAAAGATGTGAAATTAAGATCGTTTTAATGTTTTTCAAAACTGCCAATATTCAACTCTTAGTATTGAATACACATTTTGCATGCTTAGCCACTGTGTTACCCATTTTCTTGGTTAACTCCATGGACTTGACAAGCTTTGTTTTGGTGGTCTAAGCTGGCAATCCTGACATCGTGGCTCACTTTTGATCTAAACTGTGGAGAGAAGTTTTGGACCCCAACTACCGTGGTTTATCTGCGCACACACACACATGTTGGTGTGACCAACACAGCTTGCCAGAAGAACAAGAAAAATCCCAAACAAAAAAAGAATTTACAATTTTACTATTGACTTGGTAAAATGCTCAATGCCCAGATTATCCAAATAAGGCAGAAAACACTTCAGAAAGTCAACACTTAACAAACGACAGTTTGAGTAGTTACTAGAGTTTCACGCACTTGTGATTTTCAGATGACTAGTATGTTCTAGTCTTAAGATCATGTGAGTGTAAAACTTGAGGAATGACTCTGGCTGTCATTTTATATATGTAATGTATTTATAATCATTCCATGTCAATCTGCAACATGATTTTTTTTCTGTTTTAGGGTTACCCTGGGTCCGGTGGTTATCCCGGCCAGCCTATGTATCCACAAGGTGTAGTACCTCCTCCTCCTTCAGGTTACCCTGGATCTGTACCAGGTGCCTATCCTCCTCAAAGTGGAGCTGGTTACCCACCTCAACCAGGATATCCTCCTCAAGGTATAAAATACATTTATTTATTTATTTTTTTTGTTTGTTTTGTTTTTTTTTTTTTTTTTTTTTTTTTTTGCTTAGTTATTCACTAAGCATAACTTACTTTGGCATGGTAATATTAACTGTTTACTTATAAGGAAATATTTGGTATTTATTTGAATGAGCAGTCAGTGTTAATAAAAGTAAGGAAATGATGTTAAAAATAGTCACCCACTTTGAGAACTGCTAAACATTAGACAGCACTGAAAATGTGAAATGTTTTTTTTTAACTATTTCACCCCAAACATGATAAAGCCCCTAATACACAAGGAGTTAGCAAGAGAGAAGGAAACAAAAAATTTTACAGAGGAGAAAGAACAATAAAAAAAATTGCATTTAAATTTTTTGAAGATTGTAGTTGACAGAAAAGCATGAAGCTGGAAGAGTTCTATGAAAGATGAAACTATTAGAATAGAACTTAGTAATTTCAACAGTAAATTCAAGAGACCTAGCTGCCAATCAAGTACCATACTTAAATTCCTGAAGTCAATGTACCAAAGAGAAGAGCTCATCAGAACAACTGCCATGAAAATATTTATAGAAAAGGCACAAGGAAGCTGTTAAAATTTATTTTGTTTTCTTATGTTAAATTCTTTTGAAGGAATTATTCATTGACAGGCAAATATCCTTGAGAAATGTACAAATCCAGCTCTTCTCATCCTCAGCTGTGTATATTAAATAGCAAGACTTTTATGTGGAAAAGACATTCTCTCCAAAATTGTTAATGCAATATTCATTCACAAAAATGGAAATCATTCTTACAGTCAAAAATCCTTCATCTTTAATTAACCCACAAAGGGTTGATGATCTAATAATAAAAAAAAAACAAAACAAATCAATCAATTAACTTTAAAGTAATTTAATATGGAGCCCTCTTGAATATTTAAGAATAGGAGTATACACAATGTATATGCACATGCATACATCACATGAGAAGAAAAGATTTCAAAGAACTTAAGTGGCTTCTTTAAAGAAATAGAATATTGAGAAATTTAATTTTCTGATGTTATTTCAAGAGATAGATGAAATGTCTCATAAGATCCAAGAATTAATGTGGTAGTTGTCAAAAGAACAAATTAATCAATGTATTTGAATTATTCAAGTTTTGATTAGCACTATAATATATATATATATATATATATATATATATAAGTTATGTTATATTTATGAGTTAAAGTGCTCACTATAAGGGATAGAGCATATGTAAATATAAAAGTGAGACTTGTAGTCAACACCGAGAGGCTCTGGGTCTTGACTTCACTGTCCACTTATATAATCCAAAGTTTGAGGAGGATACTGGTGACTAGTATATAGAGAAGAAAAAAAACCCTGCGAAAATGGCATTTAGAGCCACACAAACATTGAGCACGTAAGTAATGTAAAGTAAATTTAGAAGAATACATCTCTGTTCAACATTTTGTGTGGTTTCTGAAGGCAGACCATGTTTAGTGTATCACAGAAGATGCAAACACTAAAATGTAGGATAAAACGAAGTAATTTTTGGCCCTCATGCAGAGGAAACAATAGGAAAATCCCTGTATAAACTAATTAACCGTTATATTGAGTATTGTTTCTGGCTTTTTTGCTGTGTATCAAAGATTGAGTAATTATAACCTGTTATTTCAAGAACAGTGATTAAAATGTAATGTCTTGATAAAATTTATAACTGTTAACTTTCATATAATGATAATAAATAGACTCTGAACAACTAATGAAAAATTTGGACAAAAATGCAAAGACTGCTCTCACACTAGTTTCAGTTCACAGCTTTCACACAAAACTGGTTTTTGTGTCCAGATTTTTTTTCTCATTATTTCACTCTGAGCAAGGTGATAGTCACTAAGATGATAATAGTTAAGAAAACTGAAAAAAAAAAAAAAAAAAACATTGGTTCAAGGAGAGAGAAAATGATGATTAACATGGCTTTTAAATTTTTGTACTTTTCAGTTGACAGGAAAACGGCAAGGGAACAGTTCTAGAGGCAAGAAGTGCTGGAGTAGAAACTATCAGGAGAACTGAATTAGATTTTTTTTTTTTTTTTTTTTTTTTTTTTTTTTTTTTTTTAATTATACAATGTTCACTCTGTACAAGGTCTGAGAGGCACTCAAGGTAGAGGGTTACAGAGTTAGTTACATTAACCAATTTAAGCAATAAAATGAGACTTAGCTGCCATTCTAGTACTATGCTTAAATTTTTGTATTTACATTAGTATTGAATCCTAATATATAATGTAAATTTAATTCACTTATATTTTCAGGTGCCTACCCTCCACAGCCGCAATATCCACGTAAGTTTTTTTTGCAAATTTTGTTTTGATCAGGAACACAGTTCCTTAAGGGGCATTTGAACTCAGATAATGTTCGTTCATTGTAATTTTAGTTTTGAGGATAAGGTTGGTTGTTTTTAAATTTTTTTTTTGTAGATTTTTTTTTTTTTTTTTTTTTTTTTTTTTTTTCAGGTCATTTGGCATAGTGTATTTCTTTGATATTTCTAAGTGACAATTCATCTTGTTTGTAATTGATGTGCATTTGATTTTTGTAGAAAATATTTATTTTTGACTGCATGTTCACTATTGTTATTTACTTTGGGAAGAAATAGTCTAATTTGGTTGTCTATAAGGTGGCTAAGGAAGCCATTGTTAACTAGTCTTACATTATGAGTTCTTTAATGAAGACTAATCAAGAGGATGAATTCTGTTGTGCTCTTTTTAGGAAGTTTTTTATTACTGCCATTTTGTATCTGAGTGGGCATTTATTTTTGAAGTTAAGGTGGCAAGAGTTTCTGCTAGTGGGGTTTTTATATGAGGTGATAAGTGTTGTTACTATATTGTATGAGAACATCTAAGAATGGGAGTTTATTTTTTTGACTAAGTTTGTAGGTAAAAAAATTTTTTTTTTTTTTTTTTTTTTTAATTCTCAGTTATTTGCTAAAATAAATGTCTATGTAGCAGACCTGTTCAAATATCGCTTTCTACATGGGACATGTAATAAGTGGAAAAGCATGGACGGAGTGGATTTCTCATACTAACACCATTAGTTTTGGTGTAAATATTCCCATTATGGTCATAGAATGGGACTTTGGTTGTGCATATGTGTAGTAATTTTTTCAGTATAATTGGTTTGATGGATGGCAGAGGGATAGAATTATTAGTATTCACAGAATTGAGGATAATGTCAATGGTTTGATTGACAGGGATATTTTTAAAGAAATTTTCAATGTCAAGTGATGCTATGATACCTTGATTTGGTTTAGTAGTTTTCAAACTTTGGAGAAATTCATGGGTGGATGTGATGCTGAAATTGGTGGGTTTGTATGGAGTGATGTCATTCAGGAATTTCGATAGCTCATAGATAGGTGTTGGGATCTGGCAAATGAGTGATTGTAGCAGGTACTCAGTTTTATGGGTTTTATGTTTCCATATAAATATCCAGGTTGGTAGCCTGAAATGATTTCTGGGATTTTCAGGGAACCGACTTCAGCATTATTAGATGTTATTAGTTTGTTGATGGACCCTTTTCAGGGACTCTATGGAGGTTTCTTTTCAGTTTGGTGAATTTACTTCAGTCGTCAATGTTTTGTAATTTTTTGTGGTAATCAGCTTTATCCAAAATTACATATGTATTAGCTTTGTCAGCTTGTCTGATGACAGTTATTTTTTTAGTTCTTTTGTGGTGATTTTTAGTTTTGTTGTTAAGATATTGTAGTTGTTGTGATGGGAGCAGTTTTTCAAACCTTTGGCCTTGAGGTCTCTCACGTCTGTGAACTGTTATGTCTCCACACACCTCGAATAGGGATAGTGATTGGTGTAGAATTTCAATTTTGGTCGTCTTTGTAAAGAGGTCAAATTTAGATTGGAGATGGCAGTTTAAAAATAATTGAAGCCTTAATCAAAAAAGAAAAATCCAACACTTCATAATATCAACTATGAACACGCCCACAATGTGCTAACTGTATTTGGAACATAAAGCATCTCTATAAATCCAAAACCTACACACAACCCATACACCCAATTAAAAAGCAAAAATAGTCATCCTTGATAATTGCTGAAATAACCAAAAGTGTTCAGAATTATAGAATATTTGGACAGTTTCTACACATTTTGAGTCCAAAAAAGAAAACATTTGTTCAAACACAAATATTCAATAAAAAGCTTAATTGTAGCACCTTGTCTGTTGTCATCTTTTAATGAAATAAATATATATATATATATATATATATATAGTAATAATGAACAAAAGACAAAAAAGGTTTTATTAGTGATAAGAATACAAACCAATAAATTAAATACCAATCAAAATAAATGACTAAAATTTAATGTATTTCAAGGCAAGAAGAACTTGTCAAGAAAGTGCACAATAGAGAACAAAAGTCAATAAATTAAAAGTTCAATTAACTTATCTTTCAACCAACTTCAAAGTTTTGTGGACATACTACATATCAGGGTCAGATAAATTAGGTAATTAGTTTGAATCTTTATTAATTTATTGGCTTATATCATTTCACTCCAAGCAAGACAATAAAGCTAAATGCTTACTGGATGTGGATGAATGAGAAAAAGTAAAAACATTAAGAACAAAAGAATATCAATTAAGATAACTAACGTTGCATTTAAAGTTTTGAAGATGAAAGTTGACTGGAAAGCAAGAGTTCTACAAGTGAGAAGTGTGTGTGGCAAGAAACTTAGCATAAAACTTATGTTTACATTTAGCCATTTCAGCTGTAAAAGGATGGGACCTAGCTGCCAATATAGTATTGTGCTTAAATTGATAAAGTTGAGGTACCAAAGAGGAAAGCTCATCAGAACAATTACCATACAAATATTTATAGAAAAGGCACAGGCAGGCTACTTTGCAACAAAGAGAAAGTGACAGTCCAAGATTTCAGGACTGATAACATTACAGGTTCTTTTTGGGATTTTACGAAGCATCTCTAAATATATAAATGCATTGGGCCAGATGTGACAGCATTATTCAATTCATGGACAAATGGTAGACTTACAAATATGTAAGATAGATTTTGGTGAGAAAAATGTCTGAGCACAATACATTGAACCAACTTTTCTAGCAGTTGATTCAATATGATCTTTACACGTCATATCTGCAGAAAATTAAGAAAGCAGTTTCATTTTGGGGGGGCATTAAAATTTACAAGTCATTTCTTACCCCACTTAACAGATTGTAGGTCATTTTAGTGAATGCAATGGAACCTCAGGTCACAAAAGCCTCATCTTGAACAAGTCAGTTCAGACAAATTTTCCAAGCAAAAAAAAAAAAAAAACAAAACATCTCTAGTGACAAACATGCAAACCTGGTGAAATTTCTGCAAAATTTGCAGTTTTGTGAAAAGATATAACCCTGATTTTAAAAAAAAAAAAAAAAATTAGCAAGCTGCAGCATAAACATTTTCACTGACAATGCCATATCTCACTTTAAAACAGACAAAAGCAAACCTCATTGGACTATTTTTTTTTAGTGAGATAGAGGCTCAGTGAGTCTCAAGCAGAATTGAGTGGGGCTAAGAGACGGAAAAGGGAAAGAAATCCCAGGAAGACAGTTACCTGATGTTTTTATGGAAGGGGGACTCTCCTTCCAAACAATACCATTTCTCCCTTTCCTCATCACCTTCCACTTACACCATCAACTCTCCTCCATACAGGTATGGTAAAATCAAATAAAGTTTTTGTCTATATTTTATCTGTTTAGTGTTTATCTTTTTTTGTGTTAGATTTAATGATTTTCATTTGTTTTGTGCATGAATATGTGCACAAAGTATTGTTGTAAAAGTTTAAATAAGCAATCCTCTGCAGGAACAGATTAATCCATTTTACATTGTTTCCTATGGAGGAAAATAGTTTCAGTTTACAAACAGCCTTCTTGAATGAGTGAAATTGATGAACTGAGGTTCCACTGTATATCTTGACAATTATAGGATAGAAAAAGTAAGATTGTCTTTATTTCTTGTAGGCATTTTAAACGACCAAGTTAAGTATTATAAATCTTTTACTTGTTAACTTGTAAAAAGATAGTACTGCATGAAAGTCATAACGAAATAATTTCAATCTTAACCTTGTCAACTGTCTTTCTAAAGAGTTCCTTACAGCTGAGAATGGTAAAATAGAAAATCCTGCTTGTATCATACCAAGCATCTTTGGTTTAAAATTGTTTTCTCAATGAAATATCCTAAACTATGCTGTATTTTTCAACTCTGACCTTCTGATGTTGAAGTAATTTTCTTTTCTTTTTTAAATGTCTGAAAATGTTTTTCTTTAACTTTGCAGATACTGGTGGTTACCCACCCCAGCAACCAGGCGGCTACCCTCCTCCACAACCAGGCTACCCTGCTGCGCAACCTGGCTACCCTCCACAACAAGGGTATCCTCCCCAAGGTAAATCTTTTGTCTATTAATAAGCTTACATTTCCATACTTGTCATTATTGCACTGAATTTTTCTTGAATTAAGACTATCATTTTCCTGGCAGAATATAGTAAATAGTCCTCCTCCAAAGTTATTAATCTGGCATTATATATTGTACAAAGGTATCCAAACTTGGTGTTAATAACCCACATTTTAAGTATCTTAACACATTTGTCATGCTAATAGTGGTCATGTTACCAAAAACGGCACCTGAAAATACTGTGTTCACAACTTAAATATTACATTTTAGAGCAAATTGTCTGAAAAATTTTGTTGATTGTAGCAAAACAAATCTTCATAAGATATGATCTTTTTTGTTATATTCTTTTTGTTATATTCTTAGTTCTCAAATTTTAATGAATATTTTCACTTATTTTTCTATGTTTCAACCACTAAATGTTTCCAATACCTTTCGTGATTGGATTAGTTATAGCAAATTTAGTATAGAAGATAAAGAAATTGAATATAGAATGTACTGTGTTGGGGTATTTTCACTAACTTTTCAAATTGCTACAAAACCAAGACATTAACCTAAAAACTAGGCATGTTCTTAAATAGCCACGACAAATCAAGACTTTCATATGGATATCACACATGATACCAAAATTCTTCAGAAATATCTAAACTGTCAGCTGTATAAAACCACTTTCTCAGATCAAGGCTGAAAAAAGGTTTCCAGCAGATGAAGCCTGTAGGTCTTCAGTAAGAACCATTCTTCTTCAAACCTTGTGGACTGATGCTACAAAGAACTGTACCAAATAACAGATCACATCACTTAAGGTATTCAACAACATCTACAGGTAAAATGGATATCACAACTTGAAGAGAAAAATGACATAAACAAGATGTTGACATTCTACACTTTGTCAAACAAAAGGTTAGGAAGGAAACTGCCATCAATACTGGAAAGCGCAATAACATTTAGTGATCTTGAGAAACCAATTCTCCTGAAAAAATTGTTTTAAAAGAAAGATTTTATAAATTTCAACCAAAAGTAGTGCTAGCTGCTCAGCGAAGTCTGAATGTTTGCTTATAAGGAAATGGGTAATATTACCCATAGAGATGAGAAAAGATACTACACTTTGATCCCAGCCTAGTAGCTAGGGAGTAAAGAAAGGTATTACTGGCTACTCAGCCAGTGAATGTCTAATATTTCTTTATGAGGAAATGGTTAATATTACCTTTAGAAATGAGCATAGATACTATGCTTATTATTTGCTCAACATGGTGGCAGGATATGGTACAAAGCCAATCTTAAAGTTGGGAACCAAAGTGTGTACACATGAGGTAACAGCAAAAATTGCCCAGTCCCCACAACCAATGATGTACTGGCATTAATGTTCCATTGACCTTTCCTTTTTGGTATAATAAGGGAAGTGCTGCTGCAGGGTTGTAATCACTGGGACCAAGTTTCCCTCATTTACTGTGTTTTGCCTGAAAATGGAAACCCAATTGAGAGATAAAATATAGTTTGTTCACCTGAAGGCAGATACTACACTTTGATTCTAGCCTGATGGCCATGGAGTCAAGAAAAGCATTACTCAACTACCATTGGCTGTTCAGTGAATGAATGCTGAATATTACCTGATAAGGAAACGGCTAATATTAACCATTATCTTTTTTGCTAATTCATTTCATTCCTTCTACCATTCCCTTCTGGGAATGTCACCATATCTGTTGAACAGTAACTTGAGAAGTCAAGCAAGACTGACATGTCGGTAGTATATAGTCCATACAATGGATAAGCAAAACAAAATCTCCTACTTGACTGTATCGCATCAGTAATGCATTAATCTTATTTATTTTTTATATATATTTGTCAATGTTGAAGATCTATTTTAATAAAGTAACTCTGAGAAAACCTTGTATGTAATCAATTAGAGAAACATCTTATAAAAAGTCAGCTGTGTGATTACCACAATTAAGGCATGAGAGAAACTCTATGAAAATTAGTGCACCATAATAATTTGGAAGTAGAACACAAAATTTTTTTTTTTTCTATGTTTGTAACGTTTTGCCGTATTATCTCCCTTGCCTTGACAATGTTTATATATTTGAAGACAAATGTGAAAACCACCTGCTGCTATTAATGTTATAATTCTTTATGGTAGTAACTAGTGCTTAAAATATATTTTCTTTTTATTGACATGTCCACTTTCATTTAAAAGAAAGAAAGAAAAACTATTTTTGCTGTGTTAGTTTTTTTTCACTGTTCAACTGCTGCTTTACTGCTTATTCCCCCCTTCCCCAACAGAATTATGGAAAGAGCACAATGGCTAAATAACAGTTGTTCCAAAGATATTCCAACTTTGGAAGCTTAGCCTTGGGGCTTTCCTTATCACTGACTAGTATAGGTTTATGATTTTTTTCCCTTCCTAACAGAAATAGGAAGAAGTCTTAAAATTACTTATGGCCTTGAAAATATTGTGTTATTGTTGGTTTTCTTTTTCTTATCACATTTTGACCAGTGTATGTAAAAGAAAATCATTATTTAATCCAAAAGAAACACTTTATTATAATGATAGCTTAAACAGTTATTGCTATCGGAATAAATTAAAGATTTATTCACTAACTATAATATTTGTCCTGGGTTTTTTTTTTTGGTTTTTTTTTTTTTTTTTTATCATGTAAAGTTGTTTATAACGATAAATTGTTCCTTTGCTTAATGTCACTGAAGAGGTCACTGTCCCAATGTGATGAAAATAAGTGACCTCCCTTATATTAGGAAATTAGGAAATTTTTACTTAAAAAAGCAAGATAGACTAAAGATAAACATTTTTTTTTTTTTTTTTTTTTTTTTTTGCTTCTAATTTTGCATTGCTAACTAACATAGTGCTCGTGTTCATTTGTGTTCTTTTTAATCTGTTTTTGTTGCTTTAATTAAATTAGTACCTCTGAGAAAGTTTTACAAAAAAAAAAAAATGGACTGCACATGGAGAATAAATCGCTTAGATTCATGGCTAGGTAACTTCTATAGGAATAGAGAAATGATTATGACCATTGTGGTAAGGTTGCAAAACAAATATATAAATAGGTTTACAAATTTTATATTAAGATTGGTGACCATTTCTTTTCATATCCAATATTTTAAAATCAAATATTAAAATGAATCATCTGGCCTGTACAAGTGTTAATATCAGGAGTTTGTGTTAAATTCCTAGTGTACAAATCTTTAAATGACCACTGTTTCCACATTTTATTGTGTGTTAAATTTTCCAGGCTATGCCGGCCTCTATTACAACCCTGGTGAGTCAGTCTTGTTTATTTGTTGCATGGTGTTCCACACTTGTTTGAAATTCATATCATTTTCCTCTTTAGAAACAATACTGAAAAAATACATTTATCACAGCAGTAAATACTGTTTTGTGATGACTTCCTCTAAATACGTTCTAATCAAAGTATTTTATAATAAATGATACGTTGATTGAAAGCATGCTGACTAAATCCTACCAAAACTTTATTGAAATTGTGGAGAAGATATGTAGCGGCTCAGATATAAAAGGATTTCCAGATTGACTTACTTTTGAAAGCACAGCATTGAGTTTTAAGTTTTCCTTCTAGTGACCTGCATGGGGCTACTTTTAAAATAAGTTTGGTTGACTTCAGATACTAATAAAAAGAAAGTTAATTTAAAATTTAATCATGCTAAATTTTTAATTGTAGCCCAATTCAGTACGTGTAAACCAATCTGCCAACTCTGGGATATAAATTTAAAATAAGTAATGTTTGTATCCCAGCAAAAGAAACAATATTTAATAACTATTCTGCCTTGTTATAAACAAATAACCAGGAGGTGGAAACAAGGCTGATTTGCTAGCAAAGAGTAGATTGTGAATTTTCTCACCTGTGTAATGAAAAAGAGGTATTATATGCTAGGAATGAGACGGTTACAAAGCCGTTAATTTGCAAGTGGGAACTTTAACAACTTTTCAGGTAGCTTTTAGTAAGAGACTAATATATCTTGGATACATAGTTATTAGCTAAAAAGGTTTTATATTGCAGCAAAATACCTAAGCTTATTGAGAAAGTGTGGGCAACAAATGCAAGCCCATGACCATCCCTTTCAAAAAAAAAAAAAAAAAAAAATGATTAACATAAAATTATTAGGTGACATGAGAATAGTCTTAATGTTTGATACTCAGACCTTTGTCGATTGAGTTCTAAAATATTCAAACTATTTTGACTGAAACCAAACCTCATTGATGACCTTCCATTATTCTGTCTCCCTTGATCTTTATTTGTTCTTCACTTGTCAAACAAGAATCATTTCTTAGCTGATCCACATAAGTTTTATTCAGTCTCTCTCTTGTCCATGTTAAGTCTCCCACAAGAGTACTTTACTCAAAAGCTCCTCTTTCCTCCTCCAAATTGTGCCTAACTCTCAATGACAAAAACTTGAAGTAGGCAACAGCTCTCAAGTTGAACAGATAGGCAAGCATTAACAGACTGATACATTGGCTTGATATGCTGTGATCGATGACAGATAAGCAACATACAATGGCATGGATAAACAAATTCTTGTTGAGTGAATACAGAATACTGATCATCTCCTCATAGATGAGACCTGGTGCAACAGAAATGTGGTTCTAGAGAAGGATGTGCTGAGAATACCATGGAATTAACCTGTGACCAATGACAGTTTGAGAGAAGATGGAAATGAAAAGAACACTTCTATGTAGTATTGGAAAGAGACAGTTGAAATTTCTAGAGCACATAATGAAGGAAAGAAGTCTTGGAAAATTTGGCATTCACAGGACATATTGGAGGCAAGAGGGACAGAATAAAACTGTACATAAGCTACTTAACAGGCCTGTGTAAATGATGGGCAAAACAGGGATTAGGAGAGATAGCAAAAAGACAAACTTTACTAAGGATTACAAAGGACAGGAAGTTATGGAGAGCTATGATTGCTAACATCCTGAAGAGACACGACACATTATAATAGAGATGCTGGCAACCATAGCTGATTTTGGTATTAACAAAATTATAGATATAATAAATTAAATCTGCGACCATAATGATATGCAGGAAGACCTAAGTGAATATATTTTCATAGCACTGCCTAAGAAGCCATGTGCAAATGAATGCAAACTCCATCGAACAATCGGCCTAATGAGCCATATAGCAAAACTTGTCTGGATTCTGATGAATAGTGTGTGCAGTAGAATTAGACCAGAAATAAGACAAGAACAATGCAGTTTTGTGAAAGATGTTGGGACAAGGAATGCAATATTTATGATCAAAATAATATTGGAAAGAGCAATACAAATGCAGAAGGGTGTATACTTGTATTTTATAAATTATGTGAAAAGTGTTTGATAAACTGTCACAAAGAACTGTTAAAAATCCTAAGTAACCTTTCCATATTTGGAAAGGATATTGAAATAATACAGAAACTATACTGGGAGCAAACTGCCTGCATAGAAAATCGAAAATGAATTCAATAAGTATACAAAAATAGAAAGTGGTTCAACTGTTTAAATATCTGGAAATTGTCTTAAGAGAGGATGGAAAATGCAACACTGATATCAATACACATTGGGATAATGAAAGATTCCTTCTAAAAGCTAAGCAAAGTATTAAGAAACAGGAAAATTTCATTAGAAACAAAGAAAAGAGTACTTAACTGCTATATAATATCAGTCCTCATTTATGGCAGTGAATGCTGGACAAGCTCATCACAGATAAAAAGATGACTTCAGGTAACTGAAATATGGTTCTGCAGAAGGATGCTGGGAATACCAGAATACCATGGACTGAAAATGTGAGCAACAATAAAGTTTTAGGAGGAATGGAAACAAAAAGGACACTTGTACTTAACATCAAAAAGAGATGGCTGAAATATCTGAGGCATATAATGAGAAAAGAGGGTTTAGAAAATTTGATACTCACAGGCAAGAGGGACAGGAAAACAATGCATAATATACCTAACGAGCTTGTGTAAATGGATGCAGAACAGGGTTTAGGGGAAATAGCAAAAGACAATTTACAAAGAGTGACAAAGGACAGGAAATTGTGGAGAGCTATGTTTGTCTGATGGAACACAGCACATGGGAGTAGAATTTGTGATCTAGTACTGAGTTGTGAAAGCAACTAAAAAGAGCATGACTGGTAAATCCACTGGAACTAATTTCGACATACTGTACAGACATTTGTTCAACTGTCTGCTTCCCACTCTTTCTTTTCATTTGGTCCTGTATTGGCCAAGTTAAGCTTTGTATATATTCCAATGAATCCTCTTATGTATTCCTTCTTTATTTTTGCTATATAAGCACATTTCTCAGCTGTTTAACCCAAAACTAACATAATTATAGTTAAATATCTAATCCAAAGAACAAAGAAAAAAAATCAAAAAAAAAAAAAAAAAAATCACTCTTACCTTCTTTTATATATATATATATATATATATATATATATATATATATAATTACTGTAAAGCTGGGATATTTGTTTGCATGTATGTTTTTATAGCCGCTAAATATCTAGACTGACCATGAGGGATAAAAATTAGTCTATATTTGTAATTTGATTCCAAAATGAACCTGGGGTATATGGTGCTGATATCTGAGCTAACTAGACGCCAACATAGGTCAGTTCAGTATTAAAACTGTTATTTATAGCAAAAGGGGATGTCCTTTTTACACCCTAATTATAGGTATCTATATAAACATTTCTTTGTCATTAGCATCTCTACAGGTATTTTACAAAGTAAGCAGCACCAAATATGGAATTGGCAAGTGATGTTCAAATGTTCACTTGAGACTTTTTACCCCTTAAAAAGGCATATGGAGAAAGGGGAAATGTCTTGTTAAAAAGAATTCACATACAGTAATTGAATAAATTCGTGTATTATTTTGGCAGGGAAGGAAGATAATCTTTCTCCAGGAAAATAAAAAAACCAAAAAAAAAACCAATAGAATTTTATTATAATAATAATTTAATCTTTTTCAATTCTCAAGAATAAAGAAAATCTATAAATCCATTTTCATATGTATTGGTTTTATTCAAATTCTAATAATCACTCTTTAAAAACAAACATTGCCGAGGAAGTGTATAGAATGATAACAGTGACAAGGGAATAACCGTCCTTTTGACCCACTTTTCTTTTGTTTTTTTTTGTTTTTGTTTTTTTTTTTTTGTGGGCATAAAGATAAAATATTGGCCAAATTTTTATAACGGTAAAATAAAATAATTTTCTTTGATTGGAAAACTGGTAAAATTAACATTTCTGGATCAACCGATATGATTGTATTCCTTTTATTTAATTATAAATTAAAGTAATGCTATCTGTTTTGGCTACTTTTCACAAATTTGACAAAATTATAATGTCTTGAATTTAAATTTTTTTTTTTCTCTCTATATGGAAATTTTTTTTTTTTTTTAATGGTCATTGTTTTAGAATCCTAGTGAATGTTCTACATAATAAATAATGAATACTTGTTATTCTTAACAGGAAGCCCAAGAAAATTAAGTGCCTCTATCTGAGTTAAGTAACACCAGCCAATAAAAAGTTTCACTTCCCAATTGTTTTGTCTATAACATAATACAGTAGATTATAGTGAAGATTATTGGGAAGGCTAATTTCCAGTTGGCTGATGTGTAACCCATAGCCAGAGGAAGACATTTATTCCACTTCGAAGGGTATTAGCATGAAGTAAATGAAGCAGAACCAATCAGAATTCAAACTCTGTTCACCAATTTCAATTTCAACACTGATAACCATCTGCATATGATCAGGATAGGCCTATGGAGAGGAGAGAAAAATGACCATTGCCCCATAAATTGGGAATTAAATTTTTGACACTAAAGAGGGTGCAAAAACTAGTGTCCTTGACTCTGAGGAAATATTGTGATTTGGCTAAAAGTGCCCCAAATTGGAAAGGCTCTTTTAGCTTGAATCTAAATTCTTTGTTTGAATTCCTGCAATCACTGCTAACATGTTACTAACACAAACAAGGATGCAGTTTTCATATCTAACAGTTTTTTTTTTTCTTCTTAATAGCACCATAATGAAAATGAGATCAGTACCTTTATAAATAATTTTATCTATTATGTTATCATGGGATTAATAGTTGTCTGGAAACAAGGTTCTAAATTTTTTAAAATTCAGTATATTTAATAAGCATTTATAAAAATATATATTAATAATGCAATTATTCTTATCTGACTCCGAGGAGCATTTAACATTTGTCAAACTTTTAATTGGCTTAAATAAGTATCATGAACACTTTTTATTTATTGATAATTATTTTTCTAGATATTGAGCTCTGACAAAATTCTGCTCAACTTGATGGATGTTAATTGCATAATTTTACATAGATAAATAGGTGTTATTATTTTAATTTTATATAACTTGTAATAATTTCTTGATGCAAGCCTGACTGAAAGAATTAGGGTTATCATGCAGATAATTACTGTTATTTAATTTTGATAGATATGCCACAGCTTTTATAAATACAGCCTTCCTTATCTGAAACCACAGATAATACCACACCCTATATATACTATTTGTTGCATGTTTATACATAGCTAATGTTTCATTTATAGATTAAGCACAATGAAATTAATAACAGTAAATTGTAATAAAATTTGTGATATATAGATTCACCCTCACTAAAGATCTTAGCAACTACAGTATGTAAATTTTTTTTTTTTTTTTTTTTTTTTTTTTTTTTTTTTTTTTTTTCCTCCTAAGTCAATTCACCTCAAGGAACAAAGCCACTAAGATACAAGGGGTTACTGGAAGTGATAGAGAAGGAAAAGACTTTAGAAGAAACCAATAATAGTGTAATTTCAGAGTTTATGCAAAGACAGAATTTTAGAGCTGAGGTACAATTTAGAAGGAACCAGAAATCCTATCCTGAACATTTAATAAGGGATAAACCTCTGCCTGAGGGAGCATGCTGTAATAAGTGTCGAGAGAAAAACTGTTGTGTGTGTGTGCGCGTGCGCGCATATATATATATATATAAAAAATTTTTTACTACATTTGTTAAATTTCACCTTTTTTTTTTTTTTTTTTTTAAAGAAGCATTTTAAAACTTGTCTTTGGTATTTCCAAATTACCAGCATCATTAATCTTGTCACTTGAGATTATTAAGTAAAACTTCTGGATTGTTTCTGGGATTGACCATGGGGAAGTAAAACCAACAAAACAAAAGTGAAGAGGGAGCTAATGTGAAAAAAATATGAATTCCCACTCTATTAGTCTGTAGTGGAATGGTGGGGCACTGTGTAAAAGATAACACAAAACAAATCTTCGTTACTTAACCTTTTATTCATTCCAATTCTTCAGTTACACTCAGCCTGTGTGTGTGTACGACAAATCCTGTCGACTTCTGGTCTAATATGTGAACCTTACATTCTGTCTGCAATGTTTGAGACTGCCCCAGAGTGCATGTCCAACATTGTTGTTTGTATGTTTGCAATACTGGAGACGTATTAGGTCACATACTTCAGTATCCAGGAGTAACCCCCAGGTCAACCATGCACTTGGCTTCCTTTCACAGTTCCGTGTGAATTTGAAAGCAATGTTTATTATGACAGAATAACATGTGTTAACGTTATACAGTTATCATGCATTAATTACTTGCCTCAATTAGTTCCTTCTTTTAATAGTTTCATTTTCTCATATCAAGTTATTATTTTTATTGGAAACTGTTTTGTTAACATACATGAGCTATTTTTAGATTATCCAATGGAAAGCTCTTTAAATTATCAAACAGATTTCTCAGAGGAAAAAAAATATAGTTACACTAATAATCTGAAATAACTTTTTCTGTGTGATTTTTATAATTATTAACATAAAATCAGATGAATGTGTTATTCAACTGTATTATTTTCCACTATTACTTTATTCTTTATTCAAGGTTGCTCAAGTGTAATAGCCTTGTTGTTGATCTCAGGCAAGGTTGTTTTGTTGACATAATGGAAATCATGACACAATGTCAAACTCTAAGGTATAATCACCTGCAGTGGCAGAACACTTTTTACTCAGTAAATGAAATTGAATACACACTGATAAAGTGAAAAATCATAAACTGACATTGACATGACAATTAGTTTAGATAAAATTATTTTTTTATTTTATTTTTTTAAATATGCTGAAAATTGGTAATTTTTGGAAAAATGTGTACAAAAGATTTTATGGAACTTTCTTCAGTGTTTTTAAATTTAAAAAAAAACTTTTTTTTTTTTTCTTCAGCAAGATAATAAAGCCACTAAGATGCAAGGGGGGGTTACTACAAGTTTAGTTTAAGGGGGAAAAAAAAACATTAAAGAGAATAATATTAGGTTGGTGCAAAAATATCGTTTTTGACGTATTTTTTAACGTCAAAAAACTTATTTTTGCACCAACCTAATAAAAGAACAGGAATCAAGGAGATATATATATATATATATATATATATATAAAACAGACCATTTTAAGGTTCCATGTAATAAATTATTCCACCACAGCCCTTTTAAAAGGACTGCAGATCATCAGACTTTACTTAGGTTTACCCATAATATGGATTACCTAGTTTTTCATAAACTATTATATATATATTGCAACAATAATAAGGTGAAGGGGTCCATTTTATTGATTAGAAACCAATTCCAATATGCATCTGTATGATTTGTCTATAAATTTGGGGAGGAAGATGTTTTTGTAGTGTTAACAATTGGAAACAAACAAGAGGAATGATAAATATAAGCAGCAGTAAATATTAATATTCATGAGTGGAAGTGAAAGAGTGATTAGCAAAGTGTAATTGGTGTGGTTTGGTATGCTTTTAATGGAACAGTTAAACTGTGTCTTTTGTGTGTTCATTTTATGTTATAGAATTTTTGTAGTAAATACAAGGTGGTATTGGAAAGTTACAGGACTAGGATCTTCTAGCAGACGAGTGAGGGAGGCGATAGATTATTCAGAAATGGTCCTGATGGATTGATTCCCAAATGACTTCAATGGGAATTCATTGCCCTAAATATTCATGACTTTTTTTGCATTACATAGTTTGAAAAAAAAAAAAAAAAAAAAAAAAAAAAAAAGGTAAATACTTTGTTTTAGTGACAAGAATGAATTAACTGGATAACATTGTAATCCATGTTGCATGGACAGTGGAATGAGAACATTCTGCCTTCTTTATGTTCTGTGTCCCTTCAGGGTGTAGGTGATCATGTCTCTCCACAGTTACTCATCCTGTTTGTTATTTCTCCTAAACCTTGTTCCGCCACCAATTTACTCAAGCTCACTAAGCAGGTTATGTTGTTTTCTTCTGCCTTGATTTTGTTCCATGAGTATCAGATTTTCCAAGCCCTCTTTCCTCATTGTGTGCCCTATGCATTTCAACCATCTCTTCCTGATATTAAATTTTTTTTCTTCTTTTGTTTCCATTTTCTCTAAAATTCTGTCATTGCTTGCATGTCCGGTCCATAGTATCCTTGGCATCCTTCTGTAAAACAATTCTGTTGTTTCAAGTCTCTACATCTTTGAGGATATAGTCCAGCATTCACTGTCATATAGGAGGACTGATATCTTGTAACTGTTCAGTGCTCTTTTCTTTATTTCTAACAAAATTTTTCTGTTTCTTAATACTCTGCTTAACTTTTGGGATGCATCTTTTGCTATCCTAATGTACCTTTGGATTTCAGTGTTAGACTTTCTATCATCTGTTAAAACACTTCGCTGATATAAAATTTTTTTTGTACTTGTTTGATTTTGGCATCTCCAGTTTGTAATTTTCATTTTGGGCTAATCCTTTTGTTAACCAACCTAATGGATTGAATACAGTGCAAAATATTTAAGAAATTGACCACCTATGATACACCTGAAGAAAGCTGGAGGGTACAATGGCCAAAACATTGATTATATCGACTAAGATGAGAACACTACAGTGTACAACCATGAAGGCCTGATTATTAAAATTACTGTATGTTCAATGAGATTTAATCTGAGTTGATGAGCTGCTACATTAATTTTCAAATTTAGATATTGTAGCAACTTCAAATATGTACAGATGCTTTTTGTTGTTTATACTTTTTAAATCATCTTGAATGATTTCACAAAAGAGTTTTCTTTCAGATGAGCAATATGGCTTTCCCTTCTCTAGGTCAACTGCTGATGCATTAATGGTTATTGCTGAAAGTGTCAATCAGGCTTTAGATAATGGTGAAGCTCAGACTGTTACTTTGGATGCCTCGAAGCATGCAGGTTTTCATAGAAAGGTTATGATACTTTTGAATGAATTTTTGATACGATTCAATCTTTATCAACTCATGAAATGAAAGTTGTCTTGAATGGTCACTCTTCTAGATGTTTTTGCATTAATTGTTTATTAGGCATTGAACTGTATCAACTCGCATCCACAAACTTGCCCGACTTTTACACCAACCTGGTAAATATTCATAAGCACTTCTATACCAAAAATTTTTGAAAAACCATTAACATTTCTGCTGTTGGTCACAAATTAAAATCCTTACACTTACCTTGATAAAGTCCCTCAGAGGATGAAATGCATTAGCTAAGATAAGTTTTTGCTTTTGTCTTTATTCACATACACTCCAATGTACACACATCCTCCTGATTTTTACATGGTTACCTAAGGACATGTGTATATTTGACTGATATTATGAACAAATTTATCCATGACAAAACTCCACTCCATTCTTTACTGATAAAGAAAATGAAAAAACTGTTTTCCTCCTCTTCAAAGAATTTTTTTCTTTTTGCTTTAAAAAAAAATTGTTAAAGCCTAATTAAAAAGAAATATTGACTTTGATTTTAGCCCAAGTTAGAAAGTTGTTTTACATTAGGCCTATAGGAAATGTACATTTTTATATTGTACTTTAAAGCCATTTGTGATAACATTATTTTGCTAGGTAAATGATTGCATAACAATTTTTACTGTTATAAAATTTTACATGGCACATTTTTTCTGTCTTACCAAATATTTACAAAAAAAAAAAAAAAAATTTTTCATGTAAATTGGGCATGGGCTTTTTATTCATATAAATTGGACAACCTTTTACAATCAGTGAGCTATATGATATATGGCTCATCATAAGGTGAACTGCACTAAAAAGATTCATGGTAATTTTTCATTGTAGCTACCTCTGTTGTTTTCACTACAGAAGACCCCATGTGTAAGCATCTGCCTTAAAAATAGGTGATTTTTTTTTTTTTCTTTACAGAAAAGATTTTTCTATAATTAAAAAACCAGTCTTAGCATATTATAACTGATGACGGTGTGATTGGCACATGCCACTGTCTGTAATTTATTTCAAATTTATTCATTTGAAAATAATATTATCCAGAAGAAAAAAAATGCTTATGAACATTTCCTGTTTCTAAAGCAAAAGATGTTTACCAGTCTGGTCTTCTTTATTGAAAATCATCAATGGTTTAAAATGATGAAAACCTTATACTCGACAAAGATAACAAAATTCAAGAAACATTGTACTTAATAATTGTTTATATATGTGGTTATGCATGCGTGTGTGTGTGTGTATGGATGAACAAGTGAGAAAGAAAAAAAAAAAAAAACTTTAATTATCCTGAAATTAGACATAGCATTCAGAAAGCCAAACCAGTTGAATGCAGTCCAAAATTTGCCTGTGACTTAAATGAATGTTTAGTAACATTATTAAATTGTTTTCTCTAGCTTTTTATTACCTAAAGCCATCTTTCAGTTATATTGTTATAATTCCATCAGAAAAGAACTATTCCTGTTTTGATTTGATTACTTAAACTTGTATCTGCTGATCCTGTAGTAAATAGTACTACAATTGGACAAAGCTGCTGTTGGTCACCAGTTTTAGCATGAGTTATTTGTTACAGCTGATTAGGATGAAGACTTTCAAAGTAAAATGAATTCGACATTTTCAAAAGAAATAAATTTCAAAATGTGGAGGAATTATCTCTCTCTCTCTCTCTATATATATATATATATATATATATATATATATATATATGTGTGGGTTTGTGTGTAAATTTTTTTTGTTTCCTTCGCTACATGAGTTCTCATGTTTCAAAAACAAGAGCCAAAAACCTCAATATAATTATGCGAACCCCGGATTATTTACCCAACATGTTCTTTCCTATTTTTCTACACACACACACACATATATATATATATATATATGTTAACAGCAGGACAGCATTTGTTATGGCTGTGCAGGCCCACATGTTAGTGAGTCTCAATTGCAATGAATGCATGTGAAAACACTCACCTAATGGGGCCTTGTTTTATTTCCATCAAGCATGCTTCTCTGATGGCAAGCTTTTATTTCTCCTCTACTCACTCCAATTCTTGGTGTAAATAGCATCTCCAGCATAAGTGTTCGTTGACTGTCTTCCTACCTGTCAATATCCATCGCCCTCATGCTCTTTTTGCAGGCATCCTTGAAACAAAGATGAGGTCGTTCTTTTAGCCTCTTGCTGGTAGCCAGGTTCTTGTATAGAAAGACCTTTGGAATCCTCATATATATATATTGTACATGTCCAAGTCGGTGCTGTTGGAGAAGGGTGTATAGGCTTGTTAACTGGGCATGGGTGAGAACTACAACATTGCTAAGATGAAAGAGCGCGCGTGCGCGCGCGCGCGCTCTCTCTCTCTCTCTCTCTCTCTCTCTATATATATATATATATATATATATATATATATATATATATATGGTGTTTCAAAAAGAATACGCCAAAATCATCACGTGATGTGTCAAAAACGAAAAAATTTACAAACCTCTAGCATGAACACATGTGTTGTATATACATTCAAGTTTCATTTCATGTTTTATAAGTGCTCAATGTGGCCACTACCGGCAGCGCGGACAACATCAAGCCGATATGAGAATTCTTCCCAAACGCGCCTCAGTATGTCACGGTCCGCCATGTTGATTGCAGCTGTTATTCGATCTTTCAAGTCATCGATACTTGCTGGAAGTGCTGGAACATAAACTTGGTCTTTAACATACCCCCACAAGAAAGTCACACACAGTGAGGTGCGGGTATCTGGCAGGCCAAGCACAGAGAGCAAGGTCTTTAGCACCTGTCCTCCCAATCCATCGCTGAGGCATGTTTTCATTCAGATGAGCTCTAACCCCGAGATGCCAATGGGGTGGTGCTCCATCTTGCTGAAAAATGAAGTCATTCGAATCTGCTTGCAGTAAAGTGAATAGCAAGTTTTGGAGCATTTCGAGATAGGTTTGACCTGTAACGGTGTCTCCTTCAAAGAAAAAGGGACCATAGACCTTGTCTTGAGACACAGCACAGAAGACGTTCACTTTAGGGGAATCTCTTTCATGCTCAACAGTTTCATGTGGGTGCTCTGTTCCCTAAATGCGCACATTGTGACGATTGATTGTGCCTCTCAAATTGAAATTCGCTTCGTCACCAAAAACTAAACGTGAAAAGAGTTTCCTCACCTCCCCCCATCTCCAGCATTGACTCACAGAATGTCCTCCGCATCACCTTGTCATTATTAGTAAGTGCTTTGACGAGGCTTAGTTTGTACGGTTTCATGTGTAATCGTATCTTTAACACACGCCAGACAGTGGTATGAGGGATGGCAAGCTGAAGACTTGCTCGACATACGGACTTAAGTGGGCTGCTCTCAAATGCATCATGAATCCTCTCCACTTGCTCCTCTGCAACAAATGGTCTTCCAGGACTCTTTCCTTTGCACAGGCACCCACTCTCTTTAAACTGTCTAACCCACCGTCGAATGCTCTCCCGATGGGGCGGATCAATGCCAAATTCTGTTCTGAAAGCACGCTGCACCGTGACAATGGCGTTTGTTTTCGCAAACTCAAGCAAGCAAAACGCCTTCTGCTGAGGAGTCGCCATTTTGATTGATCTTCCCACAATTTAGCTGTACCGGAAGTTATACTAACGACAGCGGTGAAACTGACACCCAATCAAACTTTGATAACTACTCTATCAAATAACCATTGATTGAGTCCACTACAATGCTATAGACCTGAAAAAAGAGTAATGATTTTGGCGTATTCTTTTTGAAACACTGTGTGTGTGTATATATATATATATATATATATATAATGACATGAGAAAAGAATTATATTTACATATGTACAGATAATTCAAAAAAGAAGTTATTTATATACTTAGCCATATCCAACTAATTGTCCTTGACCTACACTGGTCATCAACCAAAGCTAGAGTGCTGAGTCTATCCTGTTAATCTCTAGCTCGAAGAGGGAAAAGATAGATTCATAAGTTTCCAAGGGTATTGTGTAAAAGTGAATGCAACAGACTAGACTGGAATTTGCACTACCAATAACTGCTAGGCTATGCACACATTCATAATTACATGAAAGGAAAAGTTTCATTTTGCTTTGAATTTTTACATGGTGGGGTTTTCCTGATATGAAAAAGAGAAGACAAAAGCATTCTGTTTTTTGTTTTCTTTTTTTCATTCCTGTTTCTCTTATTCTTTTTATTTTATTCCAAAGCTGTTTTCTGCCACATAACATACAAATAAGTTTCTTTTTTACATTTATCTTAAGATAAATATTGGCATGGGGGGGAAATTACATTACCCTGTGACCTATATATAAAACAGGAATGTGTGTTTTTTTGTTTTTGTTTTGTTTTGTTTTTTGTTTTGTTTTTTTTCTTTCTTTTTTCTTTCTTTTTTCTTTTTTTTTTTCATTTTAAGCAGCATGGGTACATTATATTAGGTTGGTGCAAAAATAATGACGTAATAATGTCGTTTTTTGACGTTAAAAAATACGTCAAAAAACGACATTACATCATTATTTTTGCACCAGCCTAATATATTAAGAAATACTACATTGTACTCTTTCAAAGGCTAAAGAGCCCTAGTCTCTACCCTACTATTTTACCTATAGGTGAATGGAAAGAAATTAATTCTATGCTTTTCCTAAGTTTTCATATTCTCCCATGAAATCACTTTTGTTACATTAATATGATGAAATACAGTTTTGTTTTATAACAATTGTTACAATTTTATATTACAAGTATTATTACTCTATTGCTTAAGTACCTAATTCTTGAAACTAATTTTGACAGCATTGTATTTTTTTTCTTTTACATTTTTAAATAGGCTTTAGAAGTATCCTAGTTGCATGGCTTGACTAGTTTTTACTATCTTGCTTCAAGCTTTATATATATATATATATATATATATATATATATATATATATATATATATATATATATATGAAGAATAGTGATTCTAACAAGGTGTTTATTGGGATGTATCTCCGAGTTATTGACTAAATCCCATTTGTATTCTCTCCACTGTTCAAAATAATGTTAACTGCTGGCTCTGCAAACCTACTAATTTCAAATTTGTTATAGCTGTAACCACATATCTTGTTTGTTCATGAATATATATTTAATATTTTTGCTGTCTTTTCAAATTTATAATCTCTCAAGTGGTAGGGGGCATAAAACACTTGTAAAGGTCATCTGAAATTTTAAATTTAATCTAGTTACTCTGCATTTTTTATGATACATAAATTTACAAAACTCAATGAGCTCATTAATATTTTGATTATTTTTTTTTTTTTTTTTTTTTTTTATTTTTATTAAAGATAAAGACGTGTTTATGTATTCAATCTATTAATGAGACTGCCAGAATTTTTAAGATGTGAAAGGATTATTGTCCCTTTAAATAAAAAATTTTTTTGCTAGGGATTTTGTTACGAGTGCTGTCTATACCAGAGGTAATAGATGACATATATCAGTGCTCCATTTACACACACTATATATATATATATATATATATATATATATATATATATATTAAAACGAGGTCAGATGGTGCTTTCTCCTGCAAAGGGGATCACCTGTTGAATCCTGCTGAGGTGCATATTTTCTTCAGTAAGTTTTCTTGAGCGTGCAGGCCAGTAGAAGAAAGAAAAAAAAAAAATAAAATAAAATAGAGCAGCTGCTCCAATAAAGATATCCACTAAAAATAATGTTTGAAGAGAGATAGACATATATATCTATAAGCTCTTTTTTCCTGTAGGGGCTTTTTTTTTTTTTTTTTTTTTTTTTTTTTTTTTTTTTTAAACCAATTTTATGGGGTGCATTGGTATGCCTGGCTTGTCAATTTTTTTTTTTTTTTTTTTTTTTATCAGCCAGCTCCATGTAGATCCTTGTTTTTCTGTCATATTTCACTAAGCAGCAAGGCGTCATTCTATGTATTTTGATAAAGTACAAGGAATACCTAATCCCGTAGGACAGTGAATTATCCACAGAATTATCACAGCAATTAATAAATAAATAAATAAATATTCTTCACTTTCATCAAAAAAAAAAAAAATCAATGTTTTAAATTTAAGAGTAAAAGTGCAACACAAAATTTTTTTTTATTTTTCAGTTATTTTTCAGTTATTTATTAGAAAATGAAATTTTACTAGGTTTATTTTTAAAATATTCAAACAAACGTTAAGTGGAATCATACTAGGTAAAAATTTGATAAAAAATTTTTTTTTTTTTTTTTTTTTTTTTTTTTTTGGTTAAATACAAACTTTGGGAAAAAGCTTTTTTCAGGAAACTTCAAATAAGTGTTTTGTTTTTGTTTTTTTTTTTTTCTCTCCGAAAGTTGTTAAATGTTATGAATTTCATAGAAACAAATTAAGGTTTCATAAAAAGAATTTTTACTTTGTCTTGCTTATTGAAAAAAGATTTCTTAGTAAACAAAAATAAATCTTTTCAATAACAAGGCTAAAAAATGATTTTATGGATTAAAACTATTATAAAAACAAATTGTTGTAATTTAACTGCCTCATCACAAGATTTGTGATGCAAGGTCAATTTTTTATATGAAGAAATCAAATGTTACATTGGCAGGAATTCTATACATTCATTTTTTTTATTTTTAATAATTATTAAATTAATATAATAATTTAATATTATCAATTTAATAATTATTAAAAAAAAAAAAAAAAATCTTATTTTGAACTGAAACAGGCTTTAAACTTGTGAACTTTATGGAAAGTTTAAGAACTGAATAGAAACTTGCATGCATTTTTAAAAAAAATTTTTTGTTATACAAGTAAGATAAATTTGCATCATGCTTAGGTTGGTGCAAAAATGTCGTTTTCTCACATAGTAACATATATGAGAAAACGACACTATTTTTGCACCAACCTAATATGATCTATATATTTCAGTTGTACTGATCATTTAAGGCATGAAGAACTGATTGTTCTTAAGAGGTATTAATATTTTTGCTAATTTGTGAGTGACATTGCCGATAACAGATAATAGACCTCATTGGAATATTGTGGTTTTAGGGATTTCTTTCTCCCACCTTTCTTTCTAATATATGACTAACATGAATCACATTTTATTTCGGTTATATTCCATGCTAATAGGAATATATACTTGAAAAACAAGGTGGATAAAATAAGTAAAGGTTTATTGTAATTAATCAGTAAAATAAGAAATAAGTTATGCACAAGGTCATCACAAGTCAATCCAGTAGCGAGTGCTACTATTGAAAGGTTGGTAGTTCTCAAGTGAGTCGTACTCAACAGATCCAAGCTAATCTCTGTAATCTGTTGACTTATAGATACTTATAGGTTGTTACTATCTATAGTGTAGTAACTCATGGGGCTGACAGGTTATTCCATTACATCACTAACTAATGTAGATTTGGTTGAAACAAAATGTTTTTTTTTTTTTTTTTTCCTGATGAATCTGTTTGTTCAACAAAACATGTCAAAATAAGACTTTTCAAAAGTGTCTTATATATTTAACAGAGCTGACTACAAGATGGATACAAAGAGACTGGTAGAAATATATTCCGTACAAAAAATAAATTGAGCATTTATATCACTAATTTGATTTAGATTTGATTGAAATAAAATCCATTTTTCTGATGATGCTTATATTGACATTGTTCACTGATCAGTGAACCATGTCAGTGTAAGAGTTTTCTAAACTAATATATTTACCTTAATTTTTCAATTCATTGTTTATAATTTCTGAAAATGAATCCAGAATTTTATCTGCACAAATAATTCTATTGTCACATGTTAAAATGAATTCTTAAAACGTTAAAAATAATGTTAAAATGTTAACAAGCTGTTTTTAATGAATTACAAATAAGATATTCTGTAATGGCAACACAAGACTTGTTAGGTTATTGATGTAGAGCAAATTCTACTGCCATTTAATAATGGAGTATATCATGAGTAAATAGGGCAGATTGACCAATAAATATATCATATTGCATTCTAGTCTATAGAAAAGCTAGTTGTCAATCTTCAAATGAATATTGTTCCTGGATTATGCAAACTGGACTATAACATGTCTTCAAAAGTGGAAACATTCCAGAATCACATCATGTAATTCATGACCAACAATCACTTAACAGACTAACTTTTTTTATTTCCAAGTGAGAATATTTTAACAGTATTGTCCTAACAAGTCTTGCTACAATGTGTCATTTTTGCTGTGCTGCAATAACACAGAAAACAAGATTCCCAAATCACATGTGAAACATGACCAACTCGACTAACAGATTGCATTAGGAAACAAACCCTTATGAACCTGAATTCATACAATATTTCTAAAAATCACATTGCACAAATGGATAAAAATAGAGGTAATTTCCAGGACATGCATTGTTACACACACACACACACACACACACAAAATTGACCTGTATATTTCTGTATGATAACATTTAAGATAAGCAGTCTTTGTAAGAAAAGTTCTCAATATTGAAATTAATATTGAGCATTAATATCAAGATAACAAAAATTAAATTATTAAACAAGTTTAAAAACTTAACTTTCTGCTGATTTTGTTTTGCAGATGCTTTCCACTTAGGGGAGGTGGGGGGCTTAGATAGTTCAGTTCCCATCTGCAAGAGTAGACAACTTCTGCAAAACTTGAAGTAGGAGGATAAGTTTTTGTTTTATTTGTTTACTAGTTTAATAATTACAATTTTATAGTTTAATAATTTTACTTTCATATGCCAAAATAGTTTTATACTTTCTGATAGTACTTCTGAGATTTATTTATTTTTTTTTTTTTTTTTTTTTGTAAGGAATAGTTTAAATGAGTAAAGTGATGAAGAAAAGAAAGAAAAAGTAGTTGTATTGGTTTTGTGAGTTCTGGTAAAGGCCACTACATTTGGACACCCTAGAGTAAAAAGTTACATCTAACAACCAGGTAGGCATGTTCTACATATTTAGTCATTTGATAACCCCGAGCCAACATTATCTTCATTTGTTGTTCTTTCTTTCTTTCTAACATGAAGTGGATCAATATGTCTGTGACCTGATATAGTTATTTGCTGAATTTTAATCTGAAGTTTTCATTGTATAAGTTTCAATAAATTATATTTAAAATTAAATTGTCAATGAAATTGTTACAAAACCATAATATTAAGCTAAGAATTTTAGTCATTTTCTTAAATAGCCTTGTCAGATCGAGACGTTCATATGGATATAATGCATAGTATCTAACACGTTTAGAAATATCTAATCACATTTTCATATATTGATGGTTAAAAATAGTTTTGAGCGAATAAAGCCTGTAGGTATTAGCAAGGACCATCCTTTAAACTTTGTGGACTGGCACTACAAAATCACAAAGAACTTTACCAAATCATAGAAGTCCTATCATTTTGAGGACTTCCAACAGCAGCAGCAACTAAAATGGATATCACATGTAACTCAAAGAGAAAATAATGACATAATCATGATGTTGACACTCCACACAACTCAAAACAAAAGGCTAGGAAGCAAACCCATCTCTCAATGCTGGCAAGAATAAGTTAATATACTTGAGAAACCTGTTTTCCTGAAAATTTGTTTTAAGAGAAAGATATATAAATTTCAACTGAAAGTAGCACTAGCAGCTCAGTCAATGAATTCTAAATATTTCCTTGTAAGGAAGAGTCTAATATTACTATTACAGATGAGAACAGCTACTACACTGATGGCCAGGGAGGAACAAAGAAAAGCATAACTTGAGTAGCACTGTCTGCCTGATTAATGAATGCCAAATGTTTTCTCATAAGGAAATCGCTAATATTATGATCATTAATATTTGATCTGTGGTTAAGTGTTAGATTATGTTGAAAAGTAATAGTTGTGAAAGATGTATATATATATCGTATCAGGCTATGGCCATAGAGATGTACTAGCATATTTCCAATCTCTACTCTATAAATGATATATAGGGGGTATTTTAGGCTTTTAGTAGAGAATTAGGACCATACTTTGGCAGATTCAAAGTGTTGAAGTATTTTATCAGATGTGTACATAATTTATTTTAAAAAGGTTTTTCGATTGTTTATTTAAATGGTTACAGCAAACCTTTTCATGCACCTTATAATTGAAACCATAGCCCAAGATGTGAAATGCAAGCTGGTGACAATCAAGCAACTACAAAAATTTCACTATGTCAGAAGTATCTTAACAGGACAGAAAATGTGACACCAAATTCTGAAGATGCATTGGAATGGTGAAAGATACTACCAAAAAGCTAAGCAAACTATTAAAAAAAAAAAACAAGAATATTTCATTATAAACAAGAGAGTACTAGACTGTTATATCAGTCCTCCTATATGGCATTGAATGCTGGATAATTTCCTTCTCATCACAGATTTAGAGAAAATTGAATCAAAAATGACACTTCAACAGCAGAGTTGAGCCAAATTTTTCCTGGATGTATTCAGCTTGTTGATCTTAAGAGTTCTTGAGTTGAGCAAGCCCTTCATTGAAGTCTTTGATAGATTTAAGGGATAGATTTGAATATCTTATGGTAGCCTTTCCTTTCACATTAACTCCTTGTGATTCAGTGCTATTTGACTCCCAATGTATGTGTTGCTGGTGTTTAGCTTTTAAAGGTATGACATCTGCTGCAGGCTTTTTGTGAGAAGTAACAAAATTAATGTAGGTTGTATTAGATGGTTTCTTGGCATCTGCTTATAGTGTTTCAAACTTATTCCTGACAGCAATGGTGTATTGGGCTTTGAGATGACTGCTATTAGAAGAGACCAGTTATATGGTGGGAAGGTAGACTGCTTTTTCTTATTGGCTTTAAAACTAAGTTGGTTGGCAGAAGAGAGTATCGGATGATCTGAAGATACTTTTTCAAATGTGTTGAAGGTTGGGCAATTCATTGCAATGTTCTTCCATTTCTTGTTTATTGGGATGTGATCAAATCAGTCTTTGTGCCATTGACATGGGTGACTGTCCATTGTTCAGAGCTCATTCTTTTGAAATTTGGTGGTTAGGCATGCAAGATTATTTTCCTGTATAAAGTCTTTAAGAAAAATCCCGTTTCTGTTGAAGGACATTTGATATGTAAATTTGTGTATGTCACAGACACCATTTTGAGCATTCATATCCCCACCAATAATCAGGATGTGGAAATGCCACTTTTTTGTCGCTAGGTTGTCTTTGTGAATAGCAGATGATGGTTATTATAGGGTTGCTGTTGAAGCTAGCTATGATAATTCTGGGTTCAATTTCTTCAGTGTTCATGTGTGCTTTATAGGCTAGTGAACCAAGTAACATGCCAATGGTAGTACCTGTAAATTTTTTTTTTTTTTTTTTTTTTTTTTGTTTTTCTTCCAAGCCTAGGCTGAGATGAAGACCCGGCCTTTCTTAATAGTGATGTTTGCAGGGCATTGCTGGTGAGCAAAACACCTTGAATGTGATCTTCTATTCTGGACACCTAGCCATGGAGTAGGACATATTGGTTGCCCAGCAATGTTATGACAGAATGCCACCCTTATGACCTTCCAACCATGATAAACTCAGGAATATCTGAACTAGCTCAACTAGGACACACACACACACACACACCCAGTTGAAATCTCTGGGGCACAATGAGAAAAGAGGGCTTGGAGAATTTAATACTTGCAAGACATTGAAAGCAAGAGAGGCAGGAAAATGACAAATAACCTACCTAAATGAGCTTGTGTAAATAGCTGGTAGAACAGAGATTGGGAGAAATAACATTACTAAGAGCTACAAAAGACAGGAAGTTGTGAATAGCGATGATTGCCCATGTCCTGAAGGTACATGACACATAGATGATTGAAACTATTAGTATACTGACCTGACATCAAACTACAATGCCTACAATACCCTTTTGAGTCAGAAGTGGAAAGGACAGATAGGGAAAAGAGTGCATGGACAAGAACAGATTGAAAGCTGTTGAGATATTCATGATACTATATTGTTTTATACTCAGAACATGATTAAAATAGTAATTTATTACAGTTCAGTTGTAAGTGCCTTAAATTTAAAATATAGTGTAAACACATGAGACACTCACCCAAGCTTTTCACCAACAGGCCAATAATTACCTCATGTTACATTTCAATTCTTGATTTGACTGTTGTGCACTGAAAGCTAGGCAAGAGGCTGCTGCATACTCACAAGGTACCAAGATTAAAGGCAAAAGCCACATGGAATAATAACATGAACCCTATTTTCCCATATGATAAAATAAGTATTTTTATTTAGGGCTTTGCTTGGTCACCATCAGGTAGGTGACACTTGAGACAACTTTGCTATGCAGTTATTATAATTTATAATATATATATACACACACACACACACAAAGTGAATCATTTAGATACCAAATAGATACAAGGAAGTTGAGAATTTAATATATGGAAAAAATATACTGCCTAGATAATGGAATATTTATTCAGCTACTGTCAGTTTACATTCATTTTTGGTCACAATTGATCGAAAGTATTTTCTTGTTCCATGCACTGGATTATATCATAGATTAAGCCTCAGACAAGTTAGCCATCCAATGAAATTATTGAAACAATTACATACATAGCATTAACCAATTATTTTCTACAGATACAAATTTATATGAACTGAATATTGAGTTAAGATTGTGATAATATTGTTTAGGCTTAGCATTTGTTATTGTCATTGTATTTTTTTTTTATTTTCAGCAATAATGTTTCTTTTTGCTTGTATTTTTTTTTTTTTTTTTTTTTTTTGCTTCCACAAACTGTCTATTATTTTGTTTGACTATGTTTTTTTTTATCCAATCAGGTGGCCGATATTAACCCCAAAATGGACATAGATGGATCCCCCTCTGTTAATTGTTATGTATATCTTAATTTTTTGTATTAAACAAATAGAATTTCCTGGATATTTTCTCAAGAACTGCAAAATTGCTTAAGACTTGCTTGATCAAATTCATAAAAAAAAGTTGTTCCTGACAACACCTGTTTTTTTTTTTTTTTTTTTTAAAAAACAAACAAAAAAAAACAGCAATTTCTCTTATCTTTAATTATATGTGGTATATTAAAAGGTCTTACTTGAACTTCTTGCTATAAGTTTAAAATAATTTTTTTTTTTTTTTTTTTTTTTAAATCTTTGAATTAACAGGGATTTTTTACTTGCTTATCATTTTCCTCTTGTATAAAAAAAAGTGCAAAAAAAATAAATAATATAAAAAAAATTATTCTTTATATTTCTTTTTCACATTTGTCAAAAAAAACCTTGACAGACCTCAAACGATATTGTATGTTAGTATTCCTGATATTACATTTTTTTTTTTTTTTTTACTCGGCATCTATAAATATTAATTTTAGATTTTTTTTTTTTTTCTTTTTTGCAAAACACATATAGAAATCAGAGAAATTAGGTTTTATATATGCTGAAAGCATAGTAAAAACTGGCTAAAAATAATTGTATCCCTTGATTAACATGAGTAATCCCCACCATGACCACCAATGTTACCCAGTATGTTGAAAGTGTTAAATTAAATCCAGCAATGGTAAAAATTATAATTGATCCACGATCAATTGTTAGCAACTCAAAATATTTAAATTCACCAACTCTATAAAGTGTTTGATATTCTTGTAATTAAATCATTTTGTCAGATTTAATCCATATTTTCAATTCATATTCTTGTAAAACAACAGATGTGAAATAAATATTTATTGAATACAGAAAAGTAGTTTGAGCAATGTTTATTTTAAGAGAGAGAATTTTCCAAGGTCATTTGAGCATTTCCTGATCAAGATTAAAAACCGATTTCAAACCATCTTTTTGCTTGCTGTGAATGTTTTATTAATGCCCATGAAATAGGTCATGTGTTTTGACGATTATTATCTTGGTTGCAATTGGAATTCACTTTAGATTTCAATTTTCTATCTTAACAATTACTGCAATTTTATTGCATTTATATTGCATACATACAGATGCAACTTCAACATGTACACTCTACTCATCTGCTTTCAACAAAATAGTTCTCTAGAAAATTTATATTGAGACAACCTACTTTGTGTGAAGAAAAGGAATGGTTGTTGGGTCTTGGTGTGATGAGATTATAGAAGTGTTTCAATGTATATTGTATTATCCACCTCCACTTTCTCTTAATCATTGTGCACAGTATTTTAATTCTTTGAGCAAGCTCTGATAAATGAGGAATAAAAACTGGTCAGTTGATTCAATAGAAGGCTACATTTGGTATAAAGAAATCAATTTACTTTTATATAAAATCAGTTTGTAAAACTTGATTTTCAATGTCTCTCTTTTTTTTTTCTTTTTTTTTTTTTTTTTTTTTATAAGATAATCAATTTCATTGCATAAACATCACACATCCAGCTTTTTCAACAATTCAGTCAGGACTCCAGGGGTTTAACTGATGAATTGTATCGCTAATCTGACAATGGGCACATGAGTTTTTGGGGTTTTTTTTTTTTTTTTTTTCTCTTAGTTCAAATGAAAAACAAACGAACCAACCAGCAAACATTAATCGCATTAAAGAAGGTTAAGAGATTGAATCAGCTGAAATGTTATTAATTTTTACAAGTTAGTCTTTCATCTTATTATTGTGGTGTCTTACATTCTTCAACTGTTTAACAATGATCAGAGATAAAGTAACCTCCAATTAGATTTGGATTTACATCCTGCATCTTTAGGGACCTGTCTTACATGGATGATGCTTTACTGATTTGACCCTGGAATCCAACCCACAGGTAAGGATAAATTAGTTATAGAGCTACACCTTTCTCATCTATTCTCTCCATATTAGTAACTGATAAAGAGGGGGCTATGCTGATGACATAGACATACATATATCGGAGACTAATAAAAAATAAAAATCAACATCTTCTACCAAGTGTTTCAAGTAGTGCCCAAACTATTCCACAATGTCCAAATTGTCAACTGTATACAGCCTATTTCTCATATCCTTGATGAAAAATAGTTTCAAGTGTAGGTCTTAGAGAGGACCATCCTCCTTCAAACCTTGTGGACTGGTGCTACAGAATCACAAAGAACTGGACCGAATAAGAGAAACAACATTGAGTTCTTTCAGCAACAACAACTAAAATAGATATCGCATGTAATGCAAAGAAAATAATGACCTAATCAAGGAGTTGACTTCATATTACTTCAAACAAAAAGTTAGGAAGGAAGCCTCCATCAATACTGGAATTGCTGATAACATCGGACTTGAGAAACCTATTTTCTTGAAAATTTGTTTTAAAAGAAAGATTTTATAAATTTCAATTGAAAGTAGAACTGGCAATTCATTGAATGCCAAATGCTTCCATACAAGGAAACTTAATATTACCATGAGAATATATTCTACACTTGGTATTCATTTGTACCCTGGCCCTTCCAGTGATGGCATATAGGCACAAGGCCATTTTAAAGTGGGGAGCCCAAGCCTATACACATAGGCTAAGGCCAAAAATCATCCAGTCCTTGCAACAAATGATATGCTGGCATCATTATTACACTGACCCTCTTTCTTTGATGCAGTGAGGGAGTTGCTGTCACAGGGTTGGAATCCCTGGGACCAGCATTCCTCATTTATCTGTTGTGTTCTCTCTGAAGACAGATACACAATTGAGATATCAATATTTGTCCACTCAAAGGCAACTACTACACTTAGTATTTACTTGCTGTCCCATGCTGGCAGGATGTGACACAAGGTCAGTTTATGTAGGGTGCCCAATACATGCACCAGAGCCAGGTCCAAAAATAGCTGAAGTCCTATAACTGTCAGTTGCGCTGATATTGGTATTACTTCTGAACACTCTTTTTTAGTGCAATAAGAGAGGTAATGCTGTGGGTTCCCCAAGACTAGGCATCTCTCGGTAGTATTATCAATTGTTCTCTTCCAAAGACTGAGTTGCACTTTATCCAAAGACAAAAACACAATTGCGAGATAAAACATAGCTTATCCACCTGAAGGCAGATACTACACTTTGTTCCGGTACTGATTGCCAGGGAGTGAAGAAAAGAGTTACTCAAGTTTGTACTGGCTGCTCAGTGAGTGAATATCAAATGTTTTCATATAAGGAAACAGTTAGGATTTCCTGACCATCTAGTACCATTAGAAGTCTTATTTACTGAATCTTATTGAATCTACCTTGTTACAAATTCTTGATGATTTTATCTTTCATTTTTTTACTATAGCTTTTTATCACAACACTAACTTTATTTTAAGTACTGCAATTTTTTTTTTTTTTCTGCAGTGACATCTGAATTCACATTCTATGTTTTTAAGTGACTATCCGTTAGTGCTAGCGTCTTCACCAATTTGTCTTTAGGGGTCAAGCAATAGGCTTAAATTTAGTCATTTAGCAAAATTATTTCTCATTTCAATTTTTTTTTTTTTTTTTTTTTCTCAAGGACTTACTGCTTATTTCTATTTAATGGATGTAACAGGGCACAGTTTCAAATGACATCAAAGATCATTTCTTTGTCTGATTTGTTCTGATTACTTAATGATCAAAGAATGTAATACTCAAATATTGGGATAAATAGTTTTATTTTATTAATGTCACTATTTGAAGTTAATAATGAAAGCTTCAGACAATTGCAGTAGAACCATCACAAATAAATAAGGTGGAAAACAAGATGAAGACATGTAAAATTTTTCATTGAATAACTTATCTCAAAGGATGTGTGGGTGGTTCTATGGTTAACAGCTTAGAAAGAAAAGTCTGCAAACTAAGTTCAAATTCCAGCCAAGCTCATTCTTCACTATTGCACAAATACCTTCGTTTGTTGATTTTTTTTTCTTCCTCCTCCTCCTCTTTTTCTCCTCTTCCTCCTTCCAGGGTGATAATGCCACTAATACGCTTAACTTTGGTGATCGTATGAGAATTGGTGTTTCAACGTGATATGGCTGACTGTAAATTTTTTCCCTTTTGAAATGGGTAGTGCATTGTGAAAAGTATTATCTGACTGATATGAAATATGTGATATTTTTTTTTTTTTTTTTTTTTTAATGCCACACTTTTTCCCATGCCAGAAAAATTTTTCCCTTGCTGAGATCCAAGTTCCACTCGAACAATTTTCCACAAACCATGACTTTGTGGAATCAGTGATGCATCCCTTATCACTATAATCTTGACCTGTTCAAGTCTAGGGTTAAGTTATCATTACCACCTATCCTCATAAACTGTGCTCATTATCTCTTGCTCTATAACCCTCTACTTCAAGTGGCTCTTGGGACTTGTAAAGGGTGAACATCATTATTAAAAAAAAAAAAAAAAGAATGTTGCGGGACTGTTTGATAACACTGGTTGCTGTAAGCAACCCCCTACAATCCCAAATATATTTTAGCTTTAAATAAACCACAAAGGGTTATTAAGCCATAAAAAAAAAAATCAATCCACCAAATACAGGTGTTCTGAAAATATTATTGACCTCTGTCATTTGTGGACAAATCCAGTAATTTTGCTTGCATTTTTTTTTTTTTTTTTTTTTTTTTTTTTTTTTGTTTTTCCTATTTACAAGGATGATTACCATTATTTAAAGCACAATTTGCATTGTTAGATCAGCTTTCATCTGAGAAAATACTCTATAAGCTAGTAGGGTGGGAGGACTTCAGGTAAGGAAGGAAAAATCTTTTGCTGGTTTTTTTTATTTGCCAAATTTTGTTTGTTGAATTACAATGACTTGGCTTTTTATTGAGCATTTTGTTTATTGAAGTATGCTTCATATTATTTATTTAATAATTAGTTAATTAAAACAATACTGTACCTGTATTCAAGTTCAAATATCCATCAACATTTTTTATTACTATTTGTAAAAACCCCTCTATAAAAATAATCCATGTAAATTTGGCTATCCTAATATGAGAAAATATTAAAATTTTCAATAATATATGCATATTATTTGGAGTGCATTAGTTGGGCAATCTTGAAAAGGGTTGCTTAATTGGTTTATTTCCTACAGCTTATCAACCTTTTGCAAGTTATTTAAAGCCAGAAAATATTTTTTAGATTGTAAGAAATTTTGATATAATAATGGTTTTGTGACACAAGTTTTCTTAATTAACCCATAGCTGGAGGGAGAAGAGGTGGATTCATACCTTTCTCAAGGGTATTTGCATGTATGTGTTTATAATGGACCTAACAGGAATTGGAACTCGGCTCACTGATTAACAATTCTGAGCCATTATCCATTAAACCACCTGCACATCTAAGATTACAGCACCTGGTATTCCCAAGCAATCACTCATCTAGCTACTAACCAGGCTTGATTTTGCTTAACTTAGGTGTTTGTACTAGAACAGATGTTTCGACATGATGTTGACCATAAGCCAATCTTGGAAAGGAGGCTGGTGAAAAGGGTGCATTGGGCAAAATAAGGTTGGAAACCACTGCTGTAAGCAGTAATTTTCTTCTAGCGTTGGGAATTTTTTCCTCATCAGCCTTTATGGCTATTCATAGGAATGGCTGCTAAAAATGTATCCCTTGTATGCAATTGTTGATTAATTGGAAATTTTGAAACCACTTTTTGTTAACTCTCAATGCTAAATGTGACACCCAGCCGTTGGCCTATGGTCAACTCCCAGTTGCGGCGTGAAACTGTAATGTTTCTTCTACTGGCGTTTTGGGGTTGACTCTTTGTTGTTGCCACCAGCCTGTGTCCCGATCGGTGGTTATCGCTACTCAGCAAAATCCCCTGGTCAATATGGGACACTGGCCTGTCCAGGGTCGAATTCTGGTTGTCAATGTTAATGGCTTCAGCAGCTGTACCGGTTCAATACCAGCTCTATTGTTCCCAGCTCACTTGCAATGTCTGGTTACTGGAGTAACTGCTTCGATCTTAAG
>OZ010602.1:42701198-42916198 GCA_963932145.1 Acanthosepion lycidas
TGATTTAAATATTAAGTGACCAATCAGAAGTTGAGGTTTACTGAAAATATGAATGACCTAAATAAGCTCTGTGATCTGCTTTTTGCACAGATCTGCACAGAAATTGAGATTGATTAAAAAAAAAAAAAATGTTAACAGGATATTAAAGATCCATACCTTTCCAAGGGCATTTGTGCATAAGTGGATACCATGAACACTACTGGAATTCAAATTTGGCTTTCCGATTTCTCATTCCAAGCTACTGTACCTTACACCACCTACACACCCATTCTGTAAAGATAAGAATATTTTGTGGGTTCACTCTCATAGGATACAAGATGACATTGTTGGCATAGCACAAAAAACTAGCAAATTTATTTTAAATTTCAATTGAAAGTTTGTGCAAATGTCTATAAGAAAAACATGAACTTTCTTTTCCTTGCATTCTGTTTTACTGCTAAACATGATAAAAGGTTTTGTTACTGATAGGCCTTGATATGTACTCTAGTAAAACTATTTTTCCAACCCAGGTAGTAACAAAATGATTCTACCCACATTTTCAATCTTAGTAATGATACTGAGAATACCATGAATGGATCATGTGAGCAAAGAGGAAGTTTTAAGGAAAATGAGAACAAAACATCTTTTGTACTTGGATCAGAAAGAGACAGTTGAAATTTCTGAGATGCATAATGAGGAAAGATAGCTTGGAGAATTTGACACTTACAAGATATATTGAAGATGAGAGAAAAAAAAATGACAAGTGACCTGCTTAATGAGCTTGTGTAGATGGATGTCGGAACAGGGACTCTGAGAAATAGTATGGCTACAGATATTACACAGAGCCATGATTGTGCACATTCTGAAGGGACACAGCATGTAAAAAGATATAAATTCAAAGATTTTTTAAAAAAAATTCAGCCATAAAATAATAGCTGTCTTAATGGCAATAAAATCTGAACCCTTGTATTGTTTCAACTGGCAATCAGGAATTGAGGAAACATTGTTAAAAGCTCATCTCCATAATTCTAATAGTTTATAAATGTATAATTTGTAACAAAGCTGACTACAAATCTTATTTTTAACAAAAAAATGCTACTCTAATTAAAAGAGAAAACAACTTACTAAGACAAAAGTGTTCAGAAACTGCATTAATTATATTCTTCATTTATTCTTTGCAGGTCTTCTATTGTCACAATGTGGGATATTTAATAACAAAAGGGATGGCAGCAAAGAAAAAGAATCTAAATGAAATCTGCTATATAATATACCCAAAACACACATTAAAAAAAAAAATAATCAAAATTCTCACCATGTCTTTGGTTCATGTGCATGTAAGTTTGTTGTATCAATGCAAACATAAATTTAGTCTGAAGTCCTAAATGGCACAATGCATCAAATGAAATTTTTTTTCCACTTTGTCATACTTCTTTTCCCCTAAAATTGTTCTTTTTATATAATCATTATCCCATAGGCATATATAAATACATGCTTTTAGAAGTTGAATTTATAAATTTAAAATAAGAGAAAATGAATATAAATTTGCCTGGAATATTGTAAAATAATGGCACAATGAAACCAATTCTACAAATGCAGTGTTGTAATGAATAGTAGCTCAAATTGAAAAATCAGATCTGAGTTCAAATTCCATTTGAGTTTGTAACATTCACTTACATACAAATTCTCTTGTCCATGTGATTTTCATATAAGTACATTATATAAAGTTGCCTGGAGTTCTTTTGGGAGTCATTAAACTCATTTCCAAATAAATAAGGGAAACTACTCTATAAATTGTATTTAATATGCCTGGAGTTATTCCCTTTGATAAATTAAAGCACTGAGAGTGATCGTGAATGCAGTCTCCACAATGGATTAACATTAATACTGGCCCTAAACTATAATCATTATTAAAGCAATTTCCAGTTGAATTTACTTGATCTCCAAGTGAGAGCATTTTAGCAGCATTGTCCTAATAAAAGTCTTGCGACAATGTGCCATTTTTGCTGTAACAGAAATCAGAACATTATTATGTAATTTTATACAAATTCCCCCCCCCATTTCTTTTTCCCCTTTCAATATTATGGTTTTTCTTTTCAGCTTTCATAACAAACACAAATGCACAGTAATTATTTATTATATGGGCAAGCATGACTGCTGACCCCTACACTGTTTTTATTAAGTTACAAATTAGACTGGAATTTGCTTTATTTTTTTAACTTAACATTAAAATTCAGTAACAAGATTTTTGTTTTTGCAGTAAGAAATCCACAGTCAAGTCATATATCATAAATAAGGTTAATACAAATGCTTCCAGTGTGTTATGCATTACTTGAGCAACTTATTGTACTGAACGTGTCTGTTTTTTTATATGAAAATAAAGCAAGATAAAGATAGGTGGTTACATCAGATCAATCTAGGCAAAGCTTAATATTACATCGAGGCAAAAGTTCTAGCATTTTTAAAAAAATTTTTATTTATTTATTTTATTAAAATCTTATTTCTCTGAATTTCTGGGATGATCAGTTATCATTATTTCAGACTCGTTATGGGATTCTGACCATTGTTCCCTCTGATCTTCATCAGATACTTGTTAATTGGGGTAAACATTTGAATTTTTTTTTTTTTTTTCTTTTTAATCAATCTACAAGGGTAAATTGTTCTTGACCATATCTCATTTAGTTCTTATTTAGTCCTGCTCAGTTATTGCTTGCCCTGTTTTCACTGAGTCCAAATACACACTGTCTGGCCCAGGGATTGAACTCACAATTACTATATCACCAGATTCACAAAGCAAAACTTTAATTGTTTAAGTTATCTTCCTGGAGGTACAATGACTGAAACATTGAAATAATAATAATAATAACAACAACAACAACAATGAAGACAATTGTCTGAGCATAAATCTTATATAAATTGACAGAATCATTATTCTGTCATTAAAGTGTTTTTTCCTCTCTTTCCATAACATTAAGACATTTTTCTGTTTTATTGTGTATTCTATCATAAAAGGATTTCAGTTTTTTATTTTTTCAACTCTTTGATATCTTGAAGTTGATGGGACCACTGGCCAGACAGGAAGGTTGCATGGAGCAAAACAAATTATAGTCTGATGGTGATAGGTCTGAGAAATAAGGTGTGTTTGTAGAAACTACAAGATCATTTGTTGTGTCACATTTGTAACATGCAGCCAAACCTAGAAAATATTTTTCCTCTTCTATAGAATCATTCAAACAAGCCAATTGTTCAATATGGCTGAATAAATCCATTTTTTATTATCACTAACTTTTCAAAATGCAATTTTTTTTTTTTTCTATGTTAAACAGATAAAAATAGTTTTAAATATAAACTGATGCACGTTTCTATAAATTTGCATGGAACCCTTTTCCTAATTTTGGATTTTTTTCATGAGGTTTGTAATAAAGACCTGAGTAAGCTTCAAACTATTTTCTGATTTCTCTATCATGCTGCTGGGAACTTTTGCAGTTGAGAGACACACACACACGCACACTTCTGACACTAACAGACATATCACATTCAAACACTGGATCTTGTCTGATTACCAAAATTAAGCAACGTCAAGCCTGGTTAGTACCTAGATGTATGACAGCTTGAGAATACCAAGTATTGTAAGCTTTAATGTACAGGGGTGTACAGGATAACAGCTTAAAATGAGAAATCAATGAGCTATGTTTGAAGTCTGGTCAGGTATGCTACATTCACTGACGCACAAATACCCATGGGTTAAATAGTAGGGTTTGTATGTGAATATCATTATCTCCAAAATCTGCTAATACAATATTCACTTGCAAGAAGAAAAAAGTATTTTTACAATTCAAAATATTTCTCAGCTTTAAGTAATCCTTTGAAAAAGTTGATAAACCATAAAAACATTCAATTAATTATACATGCTTGTGTATTTATGTGTGTATATATAAATTAAAAAGAAAAAAAAATTAACTCAACAATATACTTATATTTCCCAAAACTTAAACCCCCAGAACAATCAAAAAAACAAATTACTCTAATTAACCAAAACATTCTGTGATACCAGAAATAACATTGTTACACCATCTTTGACACTCAGAGCCAAAAAAGAAATAGGGAGAGGGTAAAAAGAGACAAGAAAATAATGAAAAGGAGAATATTTAACACATACACAAAAACACAGAAAAAAAATAAACCTACTACCAATGAATAGCACAGAAATTATTTTATAAACTTAGTATAAAAAATAATGAAAATGAGAAAATCCACAGTCAATTGCTGAAACCTGATTACAAAAAGTTTGGTCTCATTGGAGTTGGGGTCTTGAATTTAACATCAATCAGCTAAGTGACAAATTTATATTTGTATTAATCTTATATATATATATATATATATATATATATATATATATATATATATATAATGTGTTATTCATGAATTTTTCAATTTGCCATTTTTTTCTTATGAATATAATTTTTTTTTTTTTTTTTTTTTTTTTAAATCTGTCTTTTTAAACTAGTGATCAAATGTCTTACAGAAAATTCCTTGGAGTTCTATTGTTTTGGTCAGAATCAAGAGATTTTTTTCTTAAAAAACAATTTGTTGCTTTCTGCCACTAATTTAAAAGTGTCTTCTTAGGTAGAAGCCATTAACAAAGTTAAAACTTTAATATAGTACCCATTTAGTTTGATGACCGTTCCTCCAATCATAGTTATATGGTCACATCTAATCCCCCTACAGGTATTTCCTTAATGTTGGAGTAGTCCTATATGAATTGGGGCCAGGGATGTCATCTTATCTCCGAGCACATTCTCCCAATGGGTTCTTTAGTTTTTCCCAATGGAGCAAACTTTATGTTTGGGTTGCTTTTCTCAGGCATGATGCTTCCAACCCATAAAGAAGTTCTGCTGCTTTGATTCCTCTGCAATAACCTCATTTAGTAACCCTCTACCTTTAGTGGCCCTTGCGCCTTGTATTAGATGTATGTTAGTAGATATTAATTATCTATCAAATGATCTGAAAAATCTTATTCATTGGGTAGTGTTTTTCATAATCTTTTAAAGGAAATTTTACAGTGTTTACTTATCGAATACAGTAAAAAAAAAGGAAGCATATTTTGCTTGTAGTGATTCATAATTAGAATTCTGGCTTGAATATATTTTCCATTCAATTTATCCGATAGAAAAGAAAATCAACTTTATTTGGATTTATTCTTAGTAAAATTTTGAAGTCAGTTTGTAAGCACAAACCTGCAGAAATTAGGTATTTTGTATATTTTTAGGCGATCTTTAAAACTAAATGCTCAAAACTTGGTAAAAGCTGTGAATCTAATTTTTGGTGTTAGTCCTTATCACATCAAACCCCAGCTTTAACATCAAGTGCAATGTTGATTTTTCTATAAAAGAAAGAAAAAAAATCGACCTACCCTATTACTTATTTCTGTAAGACATGGGTTGTATACTTGCAGTTACTCAGACACTGGATAGATTCTACAAATACTGTTTAATATCAATTATTGGTATCCACTAGATATTCCACGCATCCCACACTGTGGTCCTCAAAGGTCAATACAGTCAGCATTGAAGTGCACATCGCCACAGGCTTCACTTGGGTAGGCCATGTCATTCATCTTGCTGACTGCAAATGTTCTATGGTACTCAACTTCAGCATAAACCAAGGAAGCACTTCACAGACTTTGAAAGAATTTCTTACAACCTGCCATATAGAAGATTCTGAGTAGGGGAAACTGGTGCTTGTGAGTAAAATAAGTGCAGGTGTACAATTCAAGAAGGCACAAAAATCTTCCAAGAGCATCCGAGTCGGGTAAAAATGCAGCTTGGAAAGCAGTAATCAGTGATCCTGTAATCTATCAATTTACATGTGGTGGATGTGGCAAAATACATATATTTTTCACCTCAAGCAAGGTGGAAATGACACTAGTACACAAACTGAGCATAAGGTGAATTACAGAAAGGACAAAAGACTTAACTGGATTCAAGAAGAGAGATGGTGATTGACATTGCATTTAAATTTTTGAAGAGTGTAGTTATCAGGGAAGCAAATAAATGGGAGGAAGTTCCACTGGTGGGAAGTTCAAGAAAAGACACTGTTGGAATAGAAGTGGCAGTTACATTTAAGACATTTAGCTATTTCAACAGTAAAAGAGTGTGATCTTGATGCTAATCTAATAGCATGCTTAAATTCATCTATTCAGGGCACCGGAGTGAAAAAAGCTTGTAGTTGCCACGAAAATATTTGTAGAAAAGACAGGGAATCCACGTCCTGTCTGTGAGAGAATGACTGAAGTTGAGAAGCCAGGTCAGGATCGATTACATTACAGATACTACTTTCGATTTTGTCAAGAACCTTGTGATGAATAGCAGGAGCACCAGTCCAGATATGGCTGCAGTATTCAATGCACATATGAATAGGAGATTTGTAAATGTGCAAGATGGATTCTGGTGAGAAAAATTTTCTGTCTTGACACAATGACCCGACTTTCCTTGCAGTAGATGCAGCTATTGATTCAATGTAGGCACTACTTCAAGTCAGTTGAAAATGTGAGGCCAAGAATGCACAGTGTATTGCTCTCCAGGAGTCTAGCATCAGCCATGCTGATACGCAGACAGAAAAGGTTCTTTATGGTGGTCCTTTGATAAATTATGCTGGACATAAATTAACATGTAAGATGTGTCAGAAAACCTACAGAAACCACTCTAGTCTCATATATCACATAAAAACTCGCAAGCAAGCTGAACAGACTTTAGAAAACAGGCCCTGTACAGAACTAATTAGTTTACTACATCTGCAATAAGTTTTACAAGTTCAAAACTCTAGATGACCAGAACCTGGCAGCTGATCCCTCCTGTGACCTGACTCTAACAGGGGAAAACTGGCTTGAAAACAAAACTAGTGACATCCCATCATCACCAAGCAGACCCTGAAATTTTGCCCATCATGATGAACGGGTGTTATTCTCAGGGAGGCCCCATCTTGAGCCCCTATTGAGATTTAAGCTTGACCCAGACCTCGAGTGGAACATGTATGCAATCCATCACTAAAGATGCTGGAAGAATGGTTATTTTCCTGTACTCTAGTAAGTACATAACCCCTTCCTACTATCTTCTGACTTTACAACAACCAGATCAGGCTGAAAGTGAAGTACTTCTGCCATACATGAGCATCAGCTGCCCAGTCTTTACTTTCCAGTCTCAAAAATATCTATGTGGCCTTGTGAGTGATGTAGTATTTTCCACCCTACAACCCATTTCCAACAGAAAAAAAACATTGCAAGCCTCTTGCTACTCTATTGCTATTTTCATGGAAGGTGTCCAGGCAAACTGCTTTCCTTAGTTTCACCAGTTTTAATCTTCATTTTTAAGACTCACCATGCCACATACATTATAGTGAACCACTCTCGTTCTGTTCATATTCCATTCATGAGATGTAACTTCCACTCAAGCAGCTTTTTCTCATGAACCACCACTTTTTGGAATCGACTCCTAAGTGGATGCTTCCTCAATCACTACGATCTTAATCAGTTCAAGTCTAGGGTCAACGGTTATCTTCTCCACATATCCCTATAAACTGTGCCTCTTATTCTGTAACCATCTACCTCAAGTGGCTTTTGGGCCTTGTATAGGGTGAACATTATTAGAAAAAAATGCCTTGCTGGAATGATTATATAGAATCAATTGCTAGGTCTTCTGCTAAGAAAATTGGCTCACTGTGTCATTCGATACAATTTTTCTTGCCAGAATTTTATAAGTATGGCATTCATTCATGCATTGTATATTGCTGTCACATTTGGTCTAGTTCTATGTATCTAGAGATACAAAATCCAAAGAATCTGCAATATTATGTCTTTACCTAGCATCTCGGCTTCAGTCACTTTTCCACTGCCATCACATAGCTGCCATGTTCATTTTCTATAAAGATTTTCATGATATTTGTTCTGATGTGCTTTCCCCTTTAGTACCTTGTTTTCAGGAATTTAAGAGCAGTACTAGATTGACATCTAGGTCTCATCACTTTACTGATGAAATTGCAAGATGTCGCCATAAGTTCTATGCAAACAGTTTCTTCTGTTGTACTTCTCACTTGTGGAACTCTTTCAGCTTCTTGCTTTGGAATGAAAAATAGGACAGTCTGGTTTGAATTCCAGTCAAGTTCATTATATTCATTAACATGCAAATAACCTTTGGAAAGGTATGAATCCACCTCTTCTCCCTCAAGCCATGGGTTAAATAGTAGGATTTATATCTAGAAAAAAATACGTATATAGATATGATAAAATTAGGAGGCACAGTGGAGTAATGGATAGCAGCTCAGATTGAGGAATCAGAGAGCCGAGTTCAACTTTCAGTCAAATGCATTACATTCACTTATGTGCATGTACCTTACCTTGGGGAAAGGTATTAATCCTCTTCTTCTCCCTCCAGCTATGGGTAAATAGCAGGACAGACTGGGTTCTATAGCCTTGGATGGCAACTGTCTAGGAGAAGGAAAAACTTTGAATTCAAACCTGTGGAGAGTTGTTTGGGGACCTCGTGGCACGTAGTACACCAGATCTTTGTATTCAGCCCTTCAAAAAGTGTGGTTGGTTCTGCACAAAGCCTTCATCACTATAATCAAATCATATGTGTTGGTGTCTGGCTGTCGGTTACTAGGAACTAAACTGCTTGACCCTCATACGTCAAATATGACGGATGAGTCCACCATATGATAAAATTATATTTTTAAGGTATTTCTGGATAAAAGTGCTCAATATCAGAATTAGAGCATATGTAAATATAAAAGTGGACACTGAGGTCAACACCAAGCAACAATATTCTGTTCCATGCTTAAATGCAATCTTCAAGCCATGAAGATTGCATTCAAGCATGAAACGTACTATTGCCACTTGGTGTGGATCTCAGTGTCCACTTATATATTGTTTAAAATTAGTTATATATTCATGGGAACATTGCTCAATATCAGACAGAACATTTTATCAGTCTGAAGATTTTACTGAGGCATGAAACTAACAATCATTGTGCAGTGTTAATTCCTATGTTCTTATTGTCTCACTTGCCCTTGTGAAATTGAAGGTCACAAACTCATATCAACACAACTAAATATGTTAGCTCTATCACTGATATTGAGCACTTTCCAATAAGTACAGCGCATATATAATATATAAATAATATATATAGGAATTGCACATATATTATACATATACATATATATATATATATATATATATATATACACACACACACAGCCACAGAGATAGATATATACACCAATATATATATATATATATATATATATATCCACATACATACATACATATATATATATATTTCCTTAGTTCTCCCAGCCCAGACATTCACAGCTAGCACCCACCACGCCATGTTCACGGTAGGAAACCATTCCAATCATGTTCTCATGATAAAAAGTAAGTTCCACTCATACAGCTTCTTTCCCAGAACTGTTACTTTGTAAAACAAGCTCCTGAGAGAATGCTTCCCTGATGACGACAACCTTGGTTTCTCTATCTTATATCTATCCTACTCATTCTCATAATATTTACTTCCCTCATCACCCATATGGCCTTATCACGTTGAAACACTAGTTCCCATATGATCATCAAAGTTAAGCAAGGTCAGTATGGGTGACCACTTGGGAATACCAGGTCCTGCAAGCTTAGATGTGCAGGTAGTGTAATGGCTTTTGGATTAGAAATCAGAGAGCCGAGTCCCTATTCCAATTGGATTCATTATACATGCAAATACTCTTATCAAACGTATAAATTCATCCCTTCTACTCCATCTATGGGTTAATTAGTAGAAATTTTATCAGCAAATCATTATTGTTGCCAAAAAATACAGTCAAATATATTTTTTGGATTTAAATAATGTGCAAAATGTTGATAAGCTAAAAATGATAAAAATGTTGATAGATCAAGTATCGACCATCATAAAGACTGAAAAATAAAATTGACAAAGATTATTGTTTAAGGTTGATGGACATGCATGTCTTAATTAGTTTTTTTTTTTGTTTTTTTACGAATTGGTCAAACTCAAACAAAAACATTGTTTTCAATCATTATGAGTCTACCGATTGAATAGAATTTTATTATAAACAATTGTCTTGTAAATGGAATTTTTAAAGCATTCTGAATGTAAAAAGAAAGTAAAAAAAAGTGTGCAAGACGATAAGAAACACTACCTGCCAAAAAAAAAGTCAAGTTTTGTTGAAATCGGTTGAAAAATGTAGGAAATCCAACCCCATATATAAACGAACACACACACACACACAACATGGGTTTTATAATAAGCATAACAAGATATGAGTTGTCCCCCTTTCATTTTCGCGACAGCAATGTCTCTTAATCGTGTTTTCAAATTGATTTTGTGCAAAAGCAATTGTTTTTCCAATTTTTGGCGCTGTCAGAACCACCGCTAGGTAATTTTATGTAGTCCTGTGAAGTTTTGTTGAAATCGGTTGAAAAATGTAGGAAATCCGATCCAATATATAAACGTACAGACACACACACACACACACAACCTGGGTTTTATAAGTATATATATAATTCAGCCAGTAACCCTCTACTTTGAATGTCTCTTGGGCCTTGTATTGGATGAACTAACAGTATAAAAAAAAATCCATAAACACAATAGGATATACATGTGAAAACAAAACAACCTGGGATTTAAAAATTAAAATAAATTTGGTTTGATCTAGCTCTTGTAAATGGATCTTGTTAATTTCTTGTAAAGATCAAGTATAGCAGGAGGAGTCAGATACTTATGGTATGGAACAATGAACCGACCATTTCCAGTTAATCTTAAATGATATTGCTGCTGATTATTTCAAAATTGACTGAAATGCTGAATTAAGCTTTTGGAGGAAGAGCCTGGGAAATGACACTTAGCTTAATTTCAACCTTGATCTAACATTCAGAAAAATATTTTTTTTTTCTGTATGGCATTAAAACCTGTAGAGGAATAGACAATTAAATTCAACATGGCACATAAGATATCTCTGACAAATAAGATGTGAATACTCTAACAAACTGGTTCTGAAAACAATGTTGATCCATTCATTTGAAACAGATCCAATTAATGAGCAACTAATATCGAAAGAGTTCATTGCTTTGAACCACAGAGAATAATAATTGTCATGGAAAGAGCTGCTTTCTACTTTTAAGTGCTTTCTATCAGCTGAAGGAATAGTCCTATAGGTTTATTAAAAAAAAAAATATATATGAAAATACCAATTATCTCTTGAATTTATTATGGTACAGAAAGGAAAAATTAAGCACTGATAAGTAGCAAGAATAATAGTAAGTAAAAATAATTTCTAAGAAGTAATACAGGACTTTGATGGAAGACGAGACTAATGGTAATTTCTAACGAGTGATGCAGGGTGTTGATGGAAGACTTGAATGACAGCAATTTCCAATGAGTGATGCAGGGCTCCAATGGAACATCAGAATTATGATAATTTCTAACAGTTCCAAAAATAAAAATATTCACAAGACAAGAGTAAAAATTACTTTTATAATTTTCTGTAAGTTAGTTTTTAAATCAGCTTAGTTTTTTCAAATCAGACAATTTATAAAAAAAATTTAGATCCTTTCACAATTTTTTTTTTTCCTTTTCTTTCTTTCTTTTTTTGTTTTTTTTTTAACGAGGAAAAAATTGAATGAAGAAAATGCAATGTGAAACAAGTGTTACTTCATCAAAAAACTTCATCAGTTTCTTGGAGTCCACAGTAATTACTTCGAATCTGCTGCTGATGCACTCTTAACAATACTAAAAAAATTTTTTTGTATATGAAAAAGTATGTGACTTCCATAATACAAAACCAAGATGCTGTTATATTTTCAATTTACAGGATTTCAAACATATTAACTATATTATTAATTTTAGATTTATTTTCTATGCCGTATCAACCAATTGCAGGTTATTTAAAGCCAGAAAATATTTTTAGATTGTATATTTTTTTTTTTTTTTTTTTTTTTTTTCAGATGATAAATTAAATATAAAAGTTTTACTAATTAACCCATAGCTGAGGGAAGGGAATTCATATCTTTCCCAAGGGTATTTGAGCATAAGTGAATATAATGAACCCAACTGGAATTGGAACTCATCCCTCCAATTATCACTTTTGAATCATTAACCATTACACCACCTGCACACCCAAGCTTACAGCACCTGGTATTTCCAAGCAGTTGCCCTTATATTTACTGACCAGGCTCAATGTTGCTTAACTTTGGTGGTCATATGGGAACTGCTGTTTCAACGTGATGTGACCATAAGCCTCTTAATTTTTTACTTTTTATTTTTTCATCTTTATTTCAGTAACTTTTTTAAAAATTAAGGTAAAAGAAAAGATGCCTGAGGTAACAAATGTGATTCTACAGAAGGATGCTGAGAATACCATGGCTTGAATATGTGGATAACAATGAAATTTTAGAGAAAATGATAACAAAACAGACACTTATACTTCAAATCAGAAAAAGTCAGTTGAAATTTTTAGGGCACGTAATTGGGTGTGGGGAGGGCTTAGAAAATTACACACAACTAATTGAAGGCAACATGGACAAAGGAAAGCAAATCATAACCTAACTAATGTGTTTGTGTAAATAGTTGGCAGAACACAGATTGCAAGAGATAGCAAAAAGACAGTGCTAAGAGCTACAAATACAGGGGATTGCAGAGAGCCAGGATCACCAATGTCCTAAAGGGATAGGGGACATCGAAGAAGAGGAAACAATCTTTCCATTGCTGCCCTACAAGCAAGTAAGGTATCCTTAGGCAAAAGAAGAGACAGACAGAGGAAAAATGGGCTGACAACGTGAGTGAGTGAACTGATCATTCAGAGAGACTCAGACACAACCTAGATACTTGGAGAGAGCTGGTCAGGTGTTCAGCTCTGCAGTAACCCTACAACACCACCTAGTCATAACAATTGGAATCAATGTAACAAAAAAAATAAGAAAAATATAAATTGAAATTGCTAATAATTGACAATACTTTAATAAAAAATGGGAATAATATTATGATAAAAATTTAAAAAGCAACAGAAATGTGATGAAGAAAAATATTAGTAAAAAAAAAAATTCTTAATCTATAGGTAGATTTTTTATTTTTTTATTTTTTATTTGTAATGTATTTTTTTTTGCTGTTTTTAGTCATTTCACACCAAGCAAAGTGATAATGCCACTAAGACACAAGGGGTTTACTGAGTGTGAAAGAAAATTAAGACAGAAAAAAAGAAATATAAAAGAAAGAGGATTCAAAAAATCAGAAAATGACAATTGATGTTCTTTTTAAATTTTTGAAGATTGTAGGTGACAGGGAAGCAAGAAAATGGAAGAGAGTTCCACAGGTGAGAAGTTTGAGAAAAGAAAATATGACTTGCACTGTCATTGTCTTTATTAGGATCTAGGTAAATTGCTCGACATCAATGGCTTGAAAAATAATTTCTCAAAAGGCAGATTGCTTGAAGTAATTTCTAAGCTTGAAGCACCACGTAAACTGTGCCGTCTGACGACACATCAATGGAGCTGGATATAAAAGGAGCCACAACTCTCAACTTCAGCAGTCCTGATTTTTTTTTTTTTTCTATATTTGTTTTCTATTTCAGTAATTTTGGAGATCTCAAACCCTAGTGATGGACATAACTTTTGTTGAGAGTGAAAAAGGAAAGAAGTTGTGTTTGGATGGATATCTATATATTAAGGATAAAACTGAACAATAATATTTACTGGAAATGTGAAATGTGCTTAGCACGTGTTATCACTGTCAATGATAGTATCCAGAAACAAAGCAGGAATCACAACCATGCAGGAAATGCCGCTGAAATTGATGCCACTAAAGCCATGGATAAAGAGAAAGAACATGCAATAAATAGTCAAGATACACCACATTATATCGTATCATGTGCTTCAATGGAAGTAAGTGCTGCTGCAGCAGTGAAGCTCAGTATCAAATATGAAAAGAACCATACATAATATATGCACAAGGGAAAATGCTGGACCTGCTTTGCCTAATAGCTACCTCGATTCTTAACATCCCAGAAGAGTTTATCAAAACCATCATCAAAGGTGATTTATTCCTTATTTATGACTCTGGTCCCAGAAATGATCATATTTTAATTTTTGCAACCCAAAGCAATCTCAATATCTTAGTACGTTCTGAGCACTGGTATGCTGATGGAACTTTTAAAACTGCCTTTGATTTTTGATCAACTGTATACAATACATGGCTTGAAGTTAGGTAATATAATACCTGTCATATATTCACTGTTACCTAACAAAATGGAAGAAACCTATAAGAGGTTCCTGAAGGCTCTTAAAGAAAAAATTCCTATATTCCAACCATTGACAATAATGATGGATTTTGAACTTGCCATAGAACAAAAATTTCCAATGTCTAAATGTAGTGAGTGTTTTTTTCATTTCAGTCAAAGCCTTTATCAAAAAATCCAAGCAAGTGGCCTTAAGATAATGTATGACACCAATGCTGAATTTGCTCTTAAGGTTTGTCTTTTATCTGTGTTGGCATTTATACCAGTACCCAAAGTTGTGGAAACATTTGAATTTCTAACTGAAAAAGAAGTTTTTCCAGATGAACTTCAAGGAGTAGTGGATTATTTTGAAGACACTTGGATTGGGCAGCTGTATAGACACAGCCGTAGATGTGCTCCTTTATTTAAACATGAAATGTGGAACTGTTTTGATAATGTTGTAGAAGGAATGTTGAAAACGAACAATGCAATAGAAGGGTGGCACAACAGTTTTGAACATCAAATAGGTGCTTGTCATCCCTCTATTTGGAAAGTTATTGATGGACTAAAGAAAGAACAAAGTTTACAAGAATTGCGAATAGAGCAATATGTGGGAGGAGTGAGTGCAGCTGAGGGCAGAAAAAAGTACCGTGACTGTGCAATGTGATTAAAGAACATTGTATTAAACTATGACACAACAAACAATATTGAAGAATATTTAAGAAGTGTTGCGTATAATATTTCATACTAATAGATTAAATATTAGCAACAATAGTTATATTTTTTTTAATTTTTTTTAAATCATGAAGAATAACAGTAATAATAAAAATGTACCCTTTATTTTAAACTATGACAAAAAAAGCAATCTAGAAAAAAAAATAAGACCTGCTATATAAATGTAGTCATTCTTTAATTTTAACTGTTCAGTTAACAATAAAGTATTATTTTATCTTATAGTAAATATTAGAAACATTGTATTTTTATTTTTTTTTTAACCACAGGTTTCAAGCAATTGATAGTTTGAGAAATTATTTTTTGAGCAATTTACTGTCAAGCAATTGATTTCAATCAGTTTACCGGATACCTCTTTATTATGACTATAACAGATGCTTTCAAAGTTTTTATGAACCTAGTGTATAAAAGGACTAACAACTGCAAAAAATATATTTAAAGTCTCAAATGTGGAGACCTAATAATATAAACAGCTTCAAAAAATGTATCCTTTTTGACAGCAATGACAAATTCGTTAGTAACTGATAATACTTTATCTAATAAACTTGTATATTATAATACATTTTTTAATGCGTTAATCCCTTTGTACACAATCATGGCTCTCCATGGATTCCTTTTCTTTATTCTGTGTGAGTTGGCATGCATGATTAGGAAAAAATAGTGAATTGTTTTCCTTGTTACCTTCTCTACAGTTTGGATATCATAGTTTTCTTTCTTTTAGACTGATTGCCAACCAAGGCAATAGAGCTCAGTTTACCCTGCCCTTTAGCCCATAACTGGAAGGAGAAGAGACTGGTTCATGCCTTTTTAAGGGTATTTGTGCAAAAGTGAGCACAACAGACTATTGAAAAGCAACAGAAATAAAGTTAAAAAATATTATCAGGAAGAAAAAATATTTGATCTGACTTGAGAAAATCAAGTGATATTGCAACTTATTTTACAAGAATATATAAACTGAGAATATAATAGAGTATCAAGCACTTGGGAGAAAATCAGGAATAAAAGCTTTGTAAGCCAGATTTGAATAATTAACTGGTTGATCTTCATAGCTGACCTTGAAAGACAAACTCTGAAGGACAAGAAATGTAAGTTTGAATCTTGCCAAAGACTTATTTCTTTCTGATTCTCATGGCTGACAATCTTAAAATACCAATTTGCAAATTACTATAAAAAAAATACAACTGAAATTAAAATGAAAGAAATACTAGTAAAAAAATTAGTGATAATTGAGAGTACTTGATCTAAGAAATTATATTTATCACTCTTTCATATATATATACGTCAAAACTATATAATCATTTTTTTTTTTTTTCTTTTTTTTTTTTTAAAGTAAGGTTCACTTTGTACAAATCCTGGAGGGATGGGAGAGGGGCACTCAAAGTAGAGTGTTATGTTAGGAGGCAATTTGTATGGATGGGATGATAACAATTAAACCCCATACTTAAACAGGTTAAGATTGTTGCTATTGGGGAAACATCCTCTTGGGAGTCGGTTCTGCAGAGCAGTGGTTTGCAGGAAAGAGCTGTTTGAATGGGACTTAAGTGGGGAAAATGGGTGGTTTACTACAATGTAAGCGGCATAACAGGTCCTTGCTGTGAAGGTTAGGCCTGGTGGAAGCAAGGAATTTGGTTCGTCTGAGCACATTCCATGAAAGTAGTGATAGAGCAGCAAGAGGCTTACCCCATCCTGCCTGTAAGAGAAAGGTTGGAGGGTATATAAATCACATAACCAGATAACATGCTTTATTTTCATTGGACCATGTTTTAGTATTGGTATGTTACATAGATTCTTGAAAAGGTATATTGTTGAGTTACAAACTAATGCCTGTTTGAACACAGAACATATTGCAACTTGAAGCAGCTGAGCTACAGCAGCAAAAGACCATGCTGGATGCGACTCCTGTCAAATAAGAACAAGAAACTAAGGTTAGCATTTACTAAGAATCACAAAAATTGGACAATAGAAGATCGAAAAAACATTGCCTGGTTTGACAAGCCTAAATTTCTTCTGTGACATTCTGGTATCGTTTTTCCCATAACAATTATTGCAGACTCCAATGTGAGTCTAAGTAATAAATGAATAACAAAAAAAAATATAAAACAAACAAACAATGCATGTATTAACAAAAAAATTACAATAAAAGAAAACATTTAAAGACTAATTACATAGGAAACATTTAAACTAGAGAATGTGTTTTTTTTGTGTGTGTGAAATTTGTGTAGGCCTATATGATAGGCACATGTGAGAAAGAGTACAAAAAGTCACGGGAGAAAAGTATTAGGTTGGTGCAAAAATAATGACGTAATAATGTCGTTTTTTGACATAACGTAAAAAACGACATTATTACGTCGTTATTTTTGCACCAACCTAATAAAACCATGTCCCGTGGGGAATACTTTTTTCCCCACGAACAGCTACATCCTGTAGCCATAGTTGTGAAACTGTAAAAAAAAAAAATGAGTGAGAATATCATTGCTTATTTATAGGCTTAAGAGGTGTCCTCCAGTAATGTTTTTTTTTTTTTTTTTTTTTTTTTTTTTTTTTCAAGTGGGATAACCCACAAGTACACATCAAATATACTTGGGGAAAAATATGAATCCACCTCTTCTCCCTCAGTTATGGGTTAATTAGTAGTAATTGTATCAGTAAATCATTATTTCCAAAAACATTGTAATATATTATAAAAAATATTTTCTGAATTTGAGTAACTTGCAAAAGGTTAAGCTGTAAAAATCAAATCAGTCATTTGATGACTACAGTGCATCTATCCTCTGGTGTCCACTTTCAGCAGGGCAACTGAAGTAGTTACTTCTTAGTGGTTGGGTATCTGCCAACTAAGAGGTACTGAAAAATCAGTAGTACCAAAATCAAATACTAAAGGTGCCAACACGGGATCACAGCAAGCAGGGCATGAAGAAAACTTCCACATGGGAACGACACACATATGAGACAAATGAAGCCAAGACACTGGAAACACAAACAAGTATAAATGAATTTCAAATGGTACTGGGTAACATGGACAGAAATCTTTTGTAACATGCAGTAATCACATTGTACAGTCAACACCATGCACTTCCACATGCTTCCACTTAAATGCGCCTGCTTTTATGGAGTCTAAAACTTTAACAGTTAGCTACCAAAAGGAACTGTTGGCATAGCTAACTCAACTTAGCTCATTATCCCGATTATTTTATGGGGAAGCTGGTAGACACTTTCTTCATAACTGGACATTCCTGGCTTCGCACCAGCTCTGTTTCAGCAGAGCAGCAATTTGCTTTCTTTCTGCAAAAGCAGCACACTAAACATTCTCTTTGACTAACAGGGGCTGGTACTGTTATCAGTTGTGGTAAATGGCTCTGTCTACATTCTGTCTTTTGCCCCAGCCATGTCACAAATAAAGACTAGTGGCAGATTAGTTCATGGAAAACAGCAATGAGGTTTTTGCATTAAAGTGGCCTCTCCCCCAGTCAAGGGATCTCAATCCCATAGAGCACTTCTGGGATGTGGAATGAAAGATTTGTATGTTGGATAGGAAATCAGCCAATCTGAAAGAATTGTGGGATACCATAATAATAGCATGGACACAAATTTTGAAAGAGTTCTTCTAGAATATAGTCAAATCCATGCCAAGAAAAATTAAGGTGATTCTCAAGCCAAAGGTAGTCCAACCTGGTACGAGAAGAGTATACCTAATAAAGTGACCAGTCAGTAGATGTACCATCTTTAACTAGAGTGATGTCCATCTTTGACAATATTTTGATAACAAGAATTTATTTTTGATATATATATATATATATATATATATATAGCTCTGTTTAAGTACATTGAGCACTGTTTTGTCTACACCAAAAATTAAATAGATATTTACTCATCTGTATGTGTATGTAATCACACACCTATATGGTTGCTCATAGCTCCTTATTTAACTCATTTTCACACACACACACACACACATACATACATACATACATACATATATATATATATATAGCTCTGTTTAACTACATTGAGCACTGTTTTGTCTACACCAAAAATAGATATTTACTCATCTGTATGTAATCACACACATATATGGTTGCTCATAGCTCCTTATTTAACTCATTTTCACACACATATATATATATATATATATATATATATCAAATATGTGGTGCAGTTCAATTTATATTACAATGGATCATTCATACAAAAAGTAGATTAGTAAAGTTAATGACATAAAATGGTGAAAAGTCTTTGCAAACAAAATTTTAAAGTTGCATTAACCAACGAACCACTAGATGAATGTTATGATCCTTGTTTTTAATAACTACAAGTTGTATAAGGTCTTTTTTTAATCTGCTAGTACATTTGTATGAATGATTCATTGTAATATAAATTGAACTGCACCACATTTGATTTAAAAGAACTGATCTGACGTGCAAATTTTCGGGATAACAGCTGAGACATTACTCTATTTGAACAATTTAGTTCATGACACATTGACTGATAAACTCCTACAACAAAAAAAATTCAACTTGGAGTTACTAAAAACAAAGATCATAATATTCATCAAGTGGTTCATAGGTTAATGCAACTTTAAAATTTTGTTTGCGAAGAGTTTTTGCCATTTTACATCATTAACTTTACTAATCTACTTTTTGTATGAATGATTCATTGTAATATATATATATATATATATGTATGTAACTTCTATGTTCTTCATTTATGTTTTTGTGAATTTTTATAAAAAGGAAAATAGAACTATTTTCTTAATTGCTCAGAAGCAGTGTTTTCTGACTGAATTAACATTTCTGAACCAACTGAAAACTGTCATCTCCTTTTGAAAGCAATTATTAAAAAGGCTAGTTGAACCCATTTGATTGTATTTGTTTTAGCTATTTAGAAATCAGGGCAAGGTTAGATACTTACACCATTAATATATATAAATCCATTTTGTATTTCTTCCAGAAAATTTATAAATATACTGTTTAGAAGTTGCGTTAATTTATAGACATATAAAGAAAATATGTCTCTGTGTGTTGCATAACTCAAGGAACAAATTGAGATTGGTAGTGTTCATCTTTGAGTACATAAGAGGTCAATTTAGGCCAGTCAAAATTATTTCTGGCCAAACTGCAAAAAGAGGTATCATTTTAGATGAAACTGCAGAAAAGTGCTTAGTAAGTATTTCTGTTTGAATTTCTGGGACGTGGATAATTATTTGCACTATTTACATGCAAACTTTTGTTGTTGTTATCACACCATTTCAGCCATTGTGCCCTCCAACCTTCATCATATATATATATATATATATATATGTCAATCCGGCTAACTTATAAGGAATTCTAAACTTTACCCTTTATTTAATCTACAAGGGTAGACTGTTTTTGTTCCGGAAATCTTTTGTCTTGTTCTTATTTTTAGTACTACTCAGTTATTGCTTGCCCTGTTTCCACAGAGTCCAAAAACGTACTGCCTAGCCCAGGGATTGAACTCTCAATTACTATATCACCAATTTCATAAATATAAATATTTATTCATAAAAACAAAAAAGAAAATGAGCACCTGTTCGAGATAATCTACATTCACTTTGTACTGATGCCCTTGGGAAAGACATGAATTATCATGAATCATATGAAAACAAAAATAAAACCTTATTAAAAAGCAATATGCAAACATCAATTATGTCAATTTAAAAAAAAAAAAAGATTAAAAACCTTGCAAGAATATATCTGATTTTCTGGGATAAGAAATTAACATTATTTATATTTAGACTATTGTCCCCATCTTTGCTGTTGTTATCACATTTCAGACACATGGCCCTTTAGCTTTCATTGGTTTTATATTGATCCGAGTAACTTAGAGGGAATTCCGAACTGAGCCCTTCATTTAATCTAGGGGTATAAACTGTTCATTTCCCACTGCCTATGTCCAGGAATATCCTGTCTAGTTCTTATTCTTATTGCTTGCCCTGTTTCCACTGAGTTCAATTACACACTGCCCGGCCCAGGGATTGAACTCTCAATTACTATATCACCAAATTCACAAGTATAAATATTTATTTCTCAAAAAAAGAAAAGAAAAATAAATCAACACTTGTTCAAGATATTCGTACTAATGCCCTTGGAAAAGACATGAATTGTCATGAATCATAGGAAAACTAAAATAAAAGCTTAATTAAAAAGGAATCCTCAAAAATCAGTTATGTAAATTTATGCATTAAAAAAAAGATTAAACACTTTGTAAGAATATCTGTCTGAATTTCTGTGATGAGAAGTTAATGTTATTTACATTTAGACTATTATCCTCATCTTTTTTTGTTGTTATCATAATTGTACATGGAAAAGAATGATCTACTCGTGAAAAGAATAATGTAGATTAAATAAAAGGTTGATTTCAAAACTCCCTGAAAGTTGCACAGATAAACAGACACTTGAAGAAGGTCAGTGGGCACAACAGCCAAAAGACTGTGATAATAACAACAAAGATGAGGACATTAGTCCAAATGTAAGCAATGTAATAAAATAAAAATAATTTTATTTCAGATCATATATTTATTTATGTTTATGTTGCTAACTTTTTGTAAAACATGAAATAGAACCATTTCTCAATTGTGTAGCTGCAACAATTCTGATAGACTTAAGATTCCTGGAACAATTGAAGAATGTCAATACAGTGTAACCTGGATATAAGAGAAACCCTGATATAAGAGAGATTTTATCTGGTCCCAAATTAGAGCCTGTGTTAATGTAAACAAAATAGACCAAACCCGGATATAAGAGACTTCTTCTCTGGTCCCGACAGCTCTCCTATATCCAGGTTACACTGTATCTTTTTAAAAGTATTTGATAAAAGTCTGGGTACTTCTGCTAGTACTTTGATAAACAATAATTTTCTTCAATTTTTTCACTGCTGAAAGAAAAAAAATACTGGAACGACTGGTTAGTCATATTAATGTATGTCTTCTGTCAATTCGCAAGCATGACAGTTTCAATAGCAAGCAGATAAGGTTTATGGGTCCATGTTCTAAACTCAGGATTGTCCCATGGAACACTAGCTTAGTGTATTAAAGTATTGGTTCATTAATTTGGCATCATAGCATTTGTGAGTTCAATCCCTGGCTTGGGTAGTGCAGGCTTAGATTCTGTGGTTTGATTGATTTGTTTTTTTTTTTACTGCTTATCAACCTTTTTAAGGTTATTTAAATCTGAAACATTTTTGGATTAAAAGAATTTTGGGAGGATAATGATTTTCTAATACAAGTTTTACTATTTAGCCCATAGCTGGGAGGAGAAGAGATGGATTTATACCTTTCCCAAGGGTATTTGCACGTAAAGGAATCTAACAAACCAGACTGGAATTCAAACTCGGCTCTCTGATTTCTCATTCCAAGCCGTTATCCATTAAATCACAATGCCATATCCAAGCTTACAGCACCTAGTACTCCCAAATGATCACCCATCTAGTTACTAACTTGTTTCAAGCCTTGACTCAGTGGAAACAGGGCAAGCAATAACTGAGCACTATAACTAAATTAAAGTTAATAGACATGAAAAAGAACAGTCTACCCCCATAAATTAAATAAAGGGTTGAGTTCAAAATTCCCTGAAGGTTATTGGATTGACAAGCACCTGATGAAGAATGGAGAGCACAATGGCCAAAACATTGTGATAACAACAACAAAGATGAGGACAATATGCTAAATGTAAATAATATTCCCTATCCATTATTGAAAGTAATCTCAGTGAGAGTTGTGTAATCTCTTCTCGCTGCAGGTGGTATGGTTTGCTATACTAGACTTTTGTACTTCCCCTTTGGATGTGGTGTGTATTATCAAGCTTTTATTCTTTGTATTTCAGGTGACCAGATCCAGAGACCCATGTACCAAACCCAGCCTGGATACCCTGCTCAATCATCGAACATGCCACCCCTCTACCCTTCTCAACCTGGCTACCCTCCCCAAGATTCTTCTTCTCAGCCTTTATATCCAGCACAACCAGGTTATCCCACCACGGTAACTACAGGTGCAACTACAGGGTATCCATCTCAACCAGGGTATCCACCCACTAACTATGCTCCAAAGCCTAATGTAGGAGGTAAGTCTTGACCATATTTGTTTATTAAGATTAATGTGTATCACCTGTATTTATTTTAAAATTTCATTTTGGATTATACTTTTAATCTGTACTTAATTGTTATTGGGTGACCCCCAAAATTTGTGGATCTGCATGGAGCATATAAAGTGAACAGCGCAGAAAGTGGAAATGGTGTACTGAGTTCAAATTCTAGCCAAGGCCATTTTATTTACTTTTCCACCACTAACCGTGGAAATGTATAAATCCATCTCTTCACATCCACATATAGGGGTTAATAACAATTCATTTATATCTATCTGCTTACCTCAATCTTTTCATATCTATCAATCACTCTACCTCAGTCCATATCTATCGATTGATTGATCTAACTCAGTCATTTATGTCTATCGATCTCAATCTGTTCATATCTATCTCAGTCATGTATGTATGTGTATATATATATATATATATATATATATATATATCACACCTTTTGTACTACTTGGAGTTTCATGCCAAATGCAATCTTCAGGTCCCATTATTTAATTTGAAAATATCAGGTCATCCCATAAGTTCTGTCCGAATTTTAACTTTTTGTTAAAGTGAACAAAATTTAAAGAGTATTTTATAATGTCTAATGGAGCTGAACATTATTTTTATGTTTAGATGCATTTAAACTGATCAAATTTTATTTCAGAGAACAATAAAATTAAATTTTGTTTGATTAAAACCCTGCTAACATGGAAGTACCCAAGAATCATTTGCAGCACATAATGTTTTATGAGTTCAAGAAAGGAAACTCAGCAGCCAAAGCGGCTAGAAACATTCACTCAGTTTATGGAGAGGAATGTGTGAATGAAAGAACTTGCAGAAGATGGTTTGCAAAATTCAGAGGTGGAGATTTCACCCTTGAAGATGAAGATCGAACCGGACGTCCAGTTGAGTTTGATGAAAAGCTTCTTGAAGCAGCCCTTGAAGAAAATCCTGCTTTATCAGTTAAGGAATTGGCAGTGGTTCTCAGTTCAAACCATACAACTGTTCATCGTCATCTTCAACAACTTGGAAAAGTTCCTAAACTTGGAAAATGGGTGCCTCATGAATTGTCTGAAAACAACCTCAAATCCTGAGTTGACATCTGCTCTTCTCTCCATTCTCTCCAACTTGTTTCACCTTTTTTGGATAGACTTGTGACTGGCGATGAAAAATGGATCTTTTACTGAAATGTTAAGCGTCATAGACAGTAGCTTGGTAAAGAGGAAGGACCCCAGCCACAGCCGAGAAGGGAACTTCATGGGCAAAAGGTTCTTCTTTCAATCTGGGGGGATTGCCAAGGAATAATCCACTTTGAATTCTTTCCACCTAATGCAACAATTAATGCTCAAATATACTGTCAGCAATTTGGTCACTTGTTTTCTTTATTCAAAATTTGGACAGAACTTATGGGATGACTTGATAGATGGAAGGAAGTCATAGATAATAAGGGAAAATACATTGTTGATTGAATCTGTAATTAAATGTAACATTTGGTCACTTGTTTTCTTTATTCAAAATTTGGACAGAACTTATGGGATGACTTGATAGATGGAAGGAAGTCATAGATAATAAGGGAAAATACATTGTTGATTGAATCTGTAATTAAATGTAACATTTGGTCACTTGTTTTCTTTATTCAAAATTCGGACAGAACTTATGGGATGACCTGATATATCAGTTTATCATAATGTTGCCATAGTTAAGCACTATTTATATAGTAATATAATCTTTTTCAAAGACTTAAAAAAAATAATAAAAACATATTTTATAAAAAAAAGCAATTATATTTATCCTAGCATTAAATCTAGCAACTAAGCCTACCTGTATTACCATATGAACATAAATGTTAAGTGATTATTAATTTGATTTTAGATTGAATTACCAACTATAAATTAATAATGAAAGGGAGCTAACTTAATTTAATATAGAATAGTAAAATTATTAAAGGAAAAATATCTTAAAAAAACAAAATCATATATATATATATATATATATATATATATATATATATATATATAACTTAAAGAAAAAAATAAATGAAAATATATAATAAAAAATTTATATTAAAAATCTTCATCTTTTATTTTATTGAAACAATGCTAATATGAATTCAGAGATGACAAATGAAATGGCAAAGCTATCAGCAGATGACCTTTTTTGTTGTTGTTGTTTAATGACAAATGTTCATGTGATTTGTAAGTTTGTATTGAAAGCTTCCTATTTCTGAAATTAACATGCTACACATTTCAAGAGGGAGCTTATTCAATGATTAATTAGTCATTGATATTAATTAATATTAATTAATCTTCCCATCACTGTAATGAAAATGTTCATCTTTTCTTTTCAGAGGGATCTTTTCCAAGTTCAGCTCCTTCAACTGTAAGTTAGCAGGCTTCTCTCTCTTTTTTTTTTTTTTTTTTCAAACTAGTGCTGCCCCATCACATTTCAGTATCTGCATGCCCAAGATTCTCTATAAGAATGGAAAAGCTAAGAATATTTTTAGCCCCTCCCTAAAAAATACCTAAAATCTTAATGCTGGTGACCATATTGAACACACATCATTAAAAAGTTAAAATCTAAAATTGTATAAAAAACAAAAATAAATTCTTGATTTCAAAACAAACTAATGTACTGGGAGTCCTCAACTTAAAAAAAAATTCCGTTCTTACTATGCATCATAACATAATTTTCCGTGTTAATCAGAACATACCCACAACTAGTTTAAAATAACCAGTAATAACTTATAATACGTAATAAATATTAAATAAGTAAGTAAGCAAATAGATAAATACACTCTACACTGAAAACTAAACTGTGAATTAATCTGGTCCTGCATGCTTAAGTAGATATTTATTTCTTATGCTGACATGCATCGTAACATAATTTTCCCTGTTAATCAGAACATACCCACAACTTTGCATGAATAATCAGTTATGTCACTCACTGATTCTAATGCAATAGTAAAGTAATAATCTAAGACATCACAACACATTTCTATGACATATCTTAACATAATTAGGACTATAAAAGCACATGGAGGATATAAATATAATACATATATAATGAAATTAAATTGTTTCAAGCTGCTGGTATATTTATCCCCAGTCATGTTGATAAGATGACAAAGTGTAAGCTCTTGTCTCTCTCTCACTACTCATAAGCAGCAGCAGCAATTCTGGGAAAGAAAATAAAACAAACATGAGTTTGTTTTTTTTTTTCTTTTTTTTTTTCTTTTTTTTTTTCTTTTTTTTTTTCTTTTTTTTTTTTATCAGGAATTCACCAGCTTATAGTTTAACAAAAAAATGTCCTTATTTCTTACAGGGAAACTCGATATCTATACATATATGTACATGTTTTAAGTGACAGTCAAGCAACTGTTCAATGTTTGTCACTGTTTCTCCATTTTCAGAGTGTTTAAAAATGTCTAGTATCACTTCCATGGTGATGGCTTTCTATTTCTTTGAAGTACCATCATCAGAAGAGGTTACACTATGCTTGAGAGCCATAATGAAGAGCACAAACAGTACACATGATAGAGAGGGAATACAGAACATTTCAATATGGTGTACAACCAGGAACTGATCCATGCTGCCTTATGTAGGAGCCAAACTGCATAAGTCAAAATAAAATTAAGAGACATTGCATCATAGGTCAGAACTGCTGTAACCTGGGAACTTACTGTACTTTAAAAAAAAAAATTCCATTTTTTTTTTTTTTCCTAGAAATACAAAGCTTTTTTTAAGTTGCAGGAGAGATCTGAGATAATGAATGGACATGTATGACTGAAGTTCTAATATGAGTGCAACAAACAAACTTATTCTTTAAAATCAAACCATGGCTAAACAAAGAGGAATGATGAGAGACTGGTCCCAAGTTTGTAGGTTTTCTGTTGAAGTTTTCTTCAGCAAATAACCCAATCATAGAGATTAGCTGTCTTTGTGATGGTATATTATTATAATTATATGACTGTCCTGAGTAAATTGAATGCACTTTAATTTAGTTTAAGTTGCCAAATAATTTTCTAGAAACGATAAATGTTTCACCTCTCCAAACTTAATTCTTTGTTGTTTAAGTTCAACTTTAATTGATTTTATTTTAGTTCAGCAGTTTATATACACTCTGTTGTGTTCTTATATTTCTTACTACATTTTAGCCAACTATAAGATTTGAAACACAAAACCGGACCCTAATTCTAATTGTCCAACACAGTAGATTTTTCTTAACAAATACAAACACATATTTATCCTTATGAGAGAAAAAGGCATTGAAGGCCACCATACTCTTTCACTATTGCAAATATAATGAACTCCTTGAAAGATCTGAAACGGATTTAATCAATTTTTACATGTGAAAATTTATTGGTTTGGTTTCAGACTATGAAAATTGATTAGATCGGTTTCAGATCTTATCAGAGAGCTGTCCTGAACTAAAGGAAGTAAATTATTACAGCATTCAGTTCTAGAATATATTCACCAATATTAATAAAGACTAGTTTTCACTCATGAAAATTTCATGGTTTTCCTATTTGGAGTTTCTGATGAATCTTAATTCTTTAGTTAATGATTGAATAAGCTCATGGCAAGTTCTCTGACAATAAAATATCCATAGAAATCCCCCTATTGAATTGTTAAATATTTGAACTTAACAACTTTAACAAAATATTACAATAACAATCATAAATATGAATGCTGGTTTTTATTTTAAGAAGTAAGGGGGTACAAATGAAAATATTTGAAATTGACAACTTCTTCCATGTCACTGAAACAAACGTTAAACATGTAATGAGTTGATCGGTCAACTTGACACCCCCAAAGTGAGTGGAGGTGGGCAGGCACGGAAACTGTGATTGGTAGCTGGCTTGTTGGTGTTTTGCATAGGCGAGTTACCAAGCTCTATGTAAAGGGCTCGAATGAGAAGGAGGGCAGTTTGTCTCAGAAGTGGAGACTGTGCCCGTCACTACGATAGTAGGAGAGAGAACAAATTTGTTATTTTTTTTTTTCATGACACATTTCAACTTCTTCCATGTCACTGAAAGAAACGTTAAACATACTTCTATCTTCCCCTCTTTTTTTCATTTTCTGACTGAAACCAAGTAGCATCTCTGATATGTCTTTTCTTTCCACACAATCAAAATGGAATATTCCATTATTTATAAAGTATTAGCAGGAGATGCTCAACAGTTTTTTGTTTATTTGTTCACTGAAACCAAGTAGTGTCTCTGATATGTCTTTTGTCTTTCCACACTATCAAAATAGAATAGTCCATGATTTATCAGGGTGTAACAGTCATGTGAACTAATGAAGGGAGGAACAAGCGTAATTATTATATGATATTAAAACAGCATCTGCCTTCAATTCTATAACTACAAGATACAGTCAAGATGGGGGGAAAGATGTTTGATTTACAGAGCCTCTCTTATAATGAGATATTTTAGGTAATTTGATTTACAAAGAACTCTCATGTTTTCTACCAGTATTTTTAAAGATTTTTATAGATTGTAGGTTGATAAATGTTTTTTTTTATAGCACTCTGCTCTGATAAGTGGCATGTGAGACCTCTGCTCAAAGAGGTAGTAGTATGTCCGATATAGGTAATACATATATATTGTTTAGCAATGGGAGCAGCCTGCTGAAAGTATTTTAAAAATAGATATCACCTAATAGAATTCAAGACCACACAAATAACACAGTCAAAATATGAAAAGAAACAACACCAAAGACAAAACCCACTTGGCTAAGGAAGTGGGTGAAAGCACTTGGGACAGTGGGTGATGTGGACAGTTTTTGTACCCCACTCACTCTCACCAAATGGAAAATGTAAGAACATTGGAAAAGCTAAATAAAAAAAATTAATAAAATTTTCCTTGTCTGACATATTAAACAAAAGGTGTTATGTGATATTTATAAAATGTTTACTTACCATATTATAGTTATTAAAACAACATATGACTTCAATGCTATAACTTCCAAGGAAAGATTAGTCAATGAACTTAGAGAATTATATAACAGCCCAATTCTGTCCATTCTAGCCAACTTAATTTACCACCAATTATTGTCTTACTAATTTATAAAGTGGAGATTGAGTGATGAAACTTTGCTAAAACAAAATGTAGGTCAAAAATTGCAAAATACAGTTGGTTAAATCATTAAATTTTCTCTCTACCAACTGAAAATATTTACTTAATGGTGTAAAGAATTTAAGTAAGTATGAAACATTAATTGTAAGAAGACAGAAGATATGGTTGTCAGCAAAAGAAGCAGCTAAACATGTGAATTACATATTGGAGATACCAAAATTAAACACGTGCTAAAATTTAAATATTTAAGAACTGTTTTAACAGAGGACAGAAAACATGACACTGAAATCCAAAGGTGCATTGGGATAGTGAAAGATGAAAGGTAAGAATTAAGAAACAAAGAAAAAAGTACTGAACTGCTATTTAAATATCAGTCATCCTATAAGGCAGTGAATGCAGATGAAGAAGAAAACTTAAGGCAATGGAAATGTGGTTCTACAGAAGGATGTTGAGAATAGCATGGACTGAACACATGAGCAGCGACAAAGATTTGAGGAAATGGAAACAAAAAGGACATATAGAGAGAGTTGAAATTTCTAGGCCACATAATGAAACAAGAAGCCTTGGGGAATTAGACACTCACAGGATATTGAAGACGAGCAGGATAGAGGAAAGCAGCACTACTCTACCAAATGAACTTGTGTAAATGGTTGGCAGAACAGAGATTAGGAGATATAAGTAAGAGACAAACTTTACTAAGGGCTACAAATTTTCTCTAAAATTTTGTTGTTGATCACATATTCAGTCCATGGTATCCTCAGCATCCTTCTGTAGAACCACATTTCTGTTGCTTCACGTTTCTTCTTTCTTTTTGAGGAGATTGTCCAGCGTTCACTGCCATATAGGAGGACAGATATCGTATAACAGTTTAGTACAATTTTCTTTGTTTCAAACAAAGTTTTTCTGTTTCTTAATACTCTACTTAGCTTTTGCAATGCATCTTTGGCTATTCCAATACGCATTCAGATTTCAGTATCACACTTTCCATCCTCTATTAAAACACTTTCTAGATATTTAAATTTTTGTACTTATTTGATTTTAGTACTTCTGATTTGTAATTTTGCATTCTGAGCTCATCCTTTTGCTTCTGTTTTCTTGCAATTGAAGTTTAATCATTTCTTCTTGCTTTCCTTCACTACCTTCTGTTGGATTTTTTTATAGTTTTCTGTCCTTGTCTGTTATCAACACTGTATCATCTGCATATCTTATGCTGTTAAGATTGAAACCACCAATAATGAATCCTGTTAGGATTTGTAATTCTCTCAGAATCACCTCGTTCTATAGGTTGAATAAGTCTGGTGAGATGACACATAATTGTCTTACATCCTTAGCTGTTTTTGAATGTCTGATGAACTCATTTTCTCTCTGTTTGTAGGCAGTTTATTGCCAGTATAGGTTCTTAATTATTCTAATATCCTCCCCAAATATGTCAAACAGGTCCAACAGTTTGTTGTGACATACTTTATCAAACGCCTTTGCATAATCGATAACCCACAGGTACACCTTCTGCATTTGTATTCCTCTTTCTAGTATCATTCTGAGCATAAATCTATCCAAAGTAAAATACAGCAATGATTATTATTTCATTTTTCTCTTGAGAAAATATTTTCACATACTCGTTTAATAAACCTTATTGGTAATATTATGGGTTACATGAACAGTAATTGATGATTTACTTTGTGTACTATTTCAAAATTCTAATGATACACTGTTAAAATTATTTAAAGATTTTAACTTTAATGTTCTATTGCAGACTTTGAATGACAACCTTAAACAGATGACCATATATGGAGGGGCTGAATTATTCCATCCAACTGTAAAACCTGCAAGTCCTTTCTCTGCTGAAAGTGATGCCAGTGCCTTACGTAATGCTATGAAAGGATTTGGTCAGTATGTTAGCTGACATTTTTGTGCGTGTGTGTATGTCTATGTGTACAGGATTTTATCCTACCTCCAATATATACACACTTTTACAGCCTTTAACTAAATATTATTCTTTAGGTTAGGTTGGGTTGTACTGATGGATCTTCCATATCAACCCTTGTTGGATTATTTAAGGTTGAAAATTTATAATACTTGAATCTATAGATAAGCATTGATATGGTTTATATTTTAGCCTATAGGCAAACATTGGTTGGGTTTATACTTTAGCCTATAGGCAAACATTGGTTGGGTTTATACTTTAGCCTATAGGCTTATACTTGAGTAAAAATTGATAAGATTTATACTTTAGTCTACATGGAACTGGAAGATCTTGAGTTTGTAGGTAAACATTGATCAGGTTCATACATGAGTCTCAGTAAACATTGATTGGGTTTATACTTGAGTCTTGAGGTTTATACTTGAGGCTATTGGTAAACATTGAATTTGTAGGTAAACATTTGTCAGATTTTTGCTTGAGTCTATAGGTAAACATTTGTCAGGTTTATACTTGAGTCTGCTGGTAAACATTGGTCAGCTTCATGCTGCAATCTATAGGTAACTATTGGTTGGGTTTATACTCGAGTCTGTAGGCAAACATTGGTTGAGATTATACTTGACTCTATAGATAAACATTGGTCAAGTTTATACTTTAGTCTGCATGGAGCTGGAAGGTGTCCAGTTTGTAGGTAAACACTGGTCAAGTTTATACATGAGTCTCAGTAAATATTGATTGGGTTTATACTTGAGGCTGTAGGTAAACCTTGGTCAGATTTTTACTTGAGGTTATTGGTAAACATTGGTTGGGTTTATACTTAGTTGAGTTTATACTTGAGTTTACATGCATTTACCTGTAAGGTGTCACCTTTGGGACTGAAGGTTTATTCTTCTGTGGGGAATGCAGTTCCCATATTTTAGGAACCTACTGACAGGGTAATATTTTTTTAGAATTAACTGATTTCAAATAATGGTTGCAATGAAATTATTTTGAGTAAAGGAAATCCTTAAATGCTATTGGAAGTGCAAGACTAACTAAAGTGCAAAGACAGTTTAGAAGAGCATTTCAAACAGATCCACCCATATGATTTAGCATTGCATGCATTAGAGATAAGTTTGAAGAAGCAGAAGGTATTGTTCAAGATGTCCAAATTATCATTTCAGAAGATTACAGACATCCATGAGCCCCTAAACAAAAGAAAGGCTGCTTAAAAACTTATCGACATTCAAGAAAATTTGTTTTACCTTAAAATATAGCGTCTATTATATTTTGAAGCAAACTCATTGTATTAGGTTGGTGCAAAAATAATGTCGTTTTCTCGCATAGTAACATATGTGAGAAAACGACATTATTTTTGCACCAACCTAATAAATGTCTTATTACAACATTAATGCATGGCCCCAAGTACTTTCAATCTCATCCAATAAAAATAAATAGACATAATATGTCTAGATTACTGAGAAACCTATTTTCCTGAAAAAATTTCTTAAAAGAAAGATTTTATAAATTTCAACCAACAGTAGCAATGTTTGCTCAGTCAAAAAATCCCAAATGTTTCTGTTGTATAAGAGTAAGTGTTGTTGTTGACACTGGTTTGAAACTAGATCACCAGTGAGTAACATGGGCAATTCCATTATTAAGTAGATCATGTGATCATAAAGGAAGTGAATAAATACAAAGTAGCATAACAATCATTGTTCACTCTTCTTGTCTATCTACTATTGCTATATGTTCACTCTCTTTATTCTACTACTATATGGATTACAATTCTCTTCTGATCATTAAACTATTAGGTGATTAGTACTTGAACCAGTATTACTAGTGCAAATACTATTGGAAGGTGTTACTACTAGTATTGACATCAACAAAGATTTGAATATTTGAATGAGCATTTTTTGAAGTGATGATGAGCTTCTGTTTGACATAACAAAAGTGACAATCGAAGCTGTCCAACATCATAAAAGTTTCCTTATAAGGAAACAGCTAATTACCATAGACTAAGCATAGAAAATTTCAGATCAAAATTCAGCTATCAAACTAAAGAATTATTTATTTACCTTTATAAGCCTGTCTGTATATTTGTATCTCATTGACCAATCAGAAAGTGTAATATATGATAATTTAAATTCAATTTATTCCTATTTTTATCTAGGCACTGATGAAGCTACCATTATAAACATATTGAGTAGAAGGTCCAACAAACAACGTCAGGAGATTGCTGTTATGTTCAAAACAATGTATGGCAAAGTAAGTACTGGATAAATCTGATGTCTTATTTATCTGTTAAATTGTGGCTGTAAACAGGGGCTTACTCTTGCTCACTTTATATATGACAAAATTTGGGCAAACATGGAACTTCGTGCCCACAATAAGACCTAGTGTCAAAAGGACAGTTTTTCTCTTGACACCACTATTATTTTAACTATCTTCACTTTTCGTGATGTTTTATTGTTTTAAAAAGTAATTATTAGAGTTGTAATAAAACTTAAACATGTGATGAAAGTGTATTTATACATTTTTTCTTGAGAATTTGTAACAAATATTAAACACTATTTATTTATTGGATTTTTTATTTACAAGAATAATTTTATATTCACAACATTCTAAAAATTAATACAATTAAATCTAATGCAATGCAATGCAATATTTAACATTTCCCAATTTCTAAAGAAATAAATATTAAAAACAATTTTTTATTCATAAATTTATAAATATTTACTAAATTATTAAAATATGTGAATCAACTGTAAGGAAATCCTTATTTTATAAAGTTTAAATCAACTGGCAATTAGCCAATGTTTTGCCAGATATTCCAGTAAATAATATAAATACTCAATGCCTCTACCGTGAGTGATTTTTGACCCCTTGTATTGAGTGAATATATATACACACACACACACACACACATTATTCCTAATAATAATAAATATTCATTTTGTTCCTAACTGGTGGCACAACTCAGGATTTTATGCGCAGTGCAATTGTCAGTTGCGGATTGAAAGTTGACTATTTTAGATTTTAAATATTTATATTCAAACCGTACTGTTATGATAGTGGAGCAGATTATTTATTTACAGATAGAGATATATATAAATTGCAAAAAATGGTTTACATATAAAAATAAATACATGCACATATATATATATATATATAAAACTTAAGTGATCAGCTGAACATGCTACCTTGGTTTCAACCTTTCACTATCTTCAGGCATTCCAGGCAAAATAATTTACTAATACTTTATTATTTGCATGTTAATTTTTTTTAATTTTATTTTCTTTATACATGCATTAAGCACTTTTTAATACTTCTGTTCCCTGGTCTAATTCAACTCTGACCAATAACGTTTATATATATATATATATATATATACACACACACAAATATAATTTAAATACAAATAGACACATCTAATATATATTTTCAAATATAATAGACATGTAAACACAAATATCATTCACATGTTCAAATATATATATATATATATATATATATATATATCTCCACATTTACATAGATATACATAGGTACATGAAATATTTCATTACAGTTTATATCTCATATTAACATGTACATAACTAAATGTATATAAAAATGCACATGCACGCACATATCAATATGCATCCATACACATCTATTCATAAAATAAGTTATTTATATATCTTATTATAAAACGCAGATTGTGTGTGTGTCTGTACGTTTATATATTGGATCGGATTTCCTACATTTTTCAACCGATTTCAACAAAATTTCACAGGACTATGTAAAATTACCTTGCGGTGGTTCTAACAGTGCCAAAAATTAGAAAAAACACAATTGTTTTTGCACAAAATCAATTTGAAAACACGATTAACAGGCATCACGAGAATGAAAGGGGGACAACTCATATCGAGTTATACTTATTATAAAACCCAGGTTGTTTGTGTGTGTGTTCATTTATATATGGGATCGGTTTTCCTACATTTTTCAACCGATTTCAACAAAACTTTACTTTTTTTTTTTTTTGACAGGTAGTGTTTCTTGTTGTCTCGCACACTTTTTTCTTTATTTTTACATTCATAATGCTTAAAAAATTCCATTTACAAGACAATTGTTTATAATAAAATTCTGTTCAATCGGTAGACTCATAACAATTGAAAACAATGTTTTTGTTTGAGTTTGACCAATTCGTAAAAAAAAAAAAAAAAATCTAATTAAGACATGTGTGTCCGTCAACCTCAAACAATAATCTTTGTCAATTTTATTTTTTGGTCTTTTATGATGGTCGATACTTGATCTATCTCTTACTGTTACATCCCTGGGCAACACCGGGCTCTACTTCTAGTATATATATATATATATATATATATATATATATATACACACACACACGAATTCACCCAAATCAATATAATCTGTCTTTGTCATATTCATATGAAATCAGTATGTGCAATTTTTAATATAGCTTGACTTGATCCTTTCTTTTGTCTAGGACATAATTCAAGACTTGAAGTCTGAACTGAGCGGACATCTGGAAGAAGCTATTATGGCCCTGTTTAAGCCACCAGCCTTTTATGATGCTTGGTCACTTCATAAAGCCATGTCTGTAAGTCCACTTAACAATTTGTTGCTGTTTTTTGTTCTGTCCATCAGTTGGGATAAAATCAATTCATGCTTGAGAGAATGAACAGAAATTCAGGGGTAAATCTTGCTTAATTCCATATTGCCTTTCGTTTAGAGTCTACCAGCAATGCTCAGAAGGGATCTTGACATATCTTGAGCCCAAGATCTTCATAGCCCCCTACCCAGGCTTTTAGCTCTCTGCACTGCACCATCACCTCCTATGACAGATGCCAATGCTATGCAAAGCAATGAATCACAATGCAGCAAGATAGAGAGACAAAATATTAGCTTTCTTTATAAATCTTTAAAGAATTTTTACATTAACCAATTTGGCAAGAGAGCACTATTTAAATTCACTGGTCTGCTCATAAAAAATAAAGAAAATTTGTGAGAAGCAGAAATAATCTTTGTAAATAAGCATTCAATAGATTTTCCTCAAGCCTCAGCATTTTTCTGAATATAAAAATATTGTTTTTTTTTTGTTTTTTTTAATAGCATTTTAAAAGATGTGTTCTGTTAATAATATAAATACAGAGTCAAATTGATCCCTGACTTATTAAAGAGATATCTATACTTTGTTTTTCTTTACGAATGTCAAGTTTGAAACTGTTTACATCATTGATAACTGCATACTAATGATTTTGTCTTTTTCCCCAATTTGTAATCCAATATATTTATTAATGGCATAAGCAATTGTGAGAGGTGTGGGGAAAAATGTTTGTTAATACACAAGAAATATTGGGTAATTTGTCAAATAAACAGATCAGTCAGTTCCTGAACTTTTGAGAAAGCTACTCAGAGTACTGAAGATTATCTCGGATGAGATTGATAGTACTTGGGGAAGATAAAAGAAATAACCAAAACTACAGTGTCTTTCGTAGTTTTGAGAAAATTGATCCATCAATTTGACAGGATTAAAATAAAAATAAATAGACATAATATGTCTAAATTATTCAACCAAACACACACACATATAAGTGTATTTCAGCAGAAATAATTTTTTTTTAAATATGCATGTAGCAACATTCAAAAGTACTTGGAAAAAATAGTATAAATTAAAAATAAATATGTACTTTTGCAAATTTACCAATAACATAAAACAACTAATTTGTAAATTTTAAAAATTTTATAAAAAATTTGATAAATAGAACTTTAAAAATGATTACAGTTGTAATAAAACTTAAACATGTGATGAAAGTGGATTTATGCATTTTTTTTTTATTCTTGAGAATTTACAACAAAAATATTAAACACTATTTATTAGATTGTTTATTTACAAGAATAATTTTATATTTACAACATTCTAAAAACTAGTAAAATTAAAACTAATGCAATATTTATCATTTACAAATTTATAAGGGAATAAATATGAAAACCATATTTTTTTCATAAACTTATAAACATTTACTAAATTATTAAAATATGTGAACCAGCTATAAGGAAATCCTTATTTACTATTTTATAAAGTTTGAATCAATTGGCAATTAGCTGATGTTTTGCCAACCATTCTAGTAAATAATCTAATAAAGAAATAGTGTTTAGTATTTTTGTTGTCAATTCTCAAGAACAAAGAAAATGTATAAATTCACTTTTGTCATATGTTTATGTCTTATAATTCTGATCATTACTTTTTAAAACAATAAACATTGTCAACAATGTAGTTAGGGAAATTATTGTTTATTAGGGTTTGTTTAATGTCCCTTATAGAATATGTCTGAAGAAGAGATTACTTAGGCCCAGTAAATCATGTTTTTTTTTATAACATCTATTTTGTATCTGTGAATACATTCGCTTTTGTAGTTAAGTAATCATGAGTTTCTGTTAGCATTTTTCTTTTTTTTGTAATGTAAGTTGGTAAAATGAGAAATTGAAAGAACTTTAACAAAAATAACCAAATATGAACTTCAGACAGTTTATTCACAACTTCAGATGTAAAAATCAACATCGTATCCAAAAGTTGGGAAAGTTTAAAATGAAAAAAAAATTAAACAGACCTTGTTTGTCGGGGTTTTTTTTTTTAACAAATAAGGTATTTTTTTACAGGATATTTGAATAACTATATTATATATATATATAAATATGTTTGAAATTTTTTGGTAAATCACAGGGTCTTGGTACCAAAGATTCTGTTCTTGTGGAAATCCTCTGCACCAGAACCAATGCCGAAATCCATGAAATTGTCAGCAATTACAAACTACGTAAGCAGAAATTTCTCCTTTTGAAATTTTTCTCTGCAAAAAAAATTAAAAATGTGACCTTTCATCATGACAATAGTTTTAGAAGTTTAGGTTATAATATAGTCTATATAATAAATGTGAATGTCAGTGTGTCACTGTGTCACAGTTTTTCAACTTTACTCCTAGATGCCATAACCTACTTTATCATACCATTTTGAAATCAGGCCAACTCCGTGAGCAAATTAAAAACATTCCAGGTCAAATCTGGACCTGCAATCCTAAAAGTTTGGATTCCCAAGTCTTCATTACTGCGATTGTTTTTGGCAATTTTTTTTTTACATGTTTTTTGCACCAAACAATTTCTAGAACTTGAAAATAAATTTGAGAATAATCGAAATTAATTGCGAAATCCAGTGAAAGTCGCCCATGAAATAAAAATAATAGTTTATACAGAAATTAAGGACCTATGTACAACAAATTATCTTTAAGTGGTGGCAGAAGAATTACCATTGAACTTTTAAAAGGTTAGCTTAAATATTAATGCAATACTTAAATGCAGCAATCAATTTTGAGTTCTTCTATAGTTTATTGTTGCCTATCACATCTATTCCTCCCTACCTACTATGATGAAGGCCCAATCAAGAGCCTTCTTCAGAAGCTAGTATAGTATATATTCAATAAACCAATAAATGTTCACTGGACTTAATTCATTGACCAAAATGCCTTACAAAAGCTAAACAAAGTATTATGAAATAGGAATATTTCATTAGAAACAAAGAAAAGAGTATACTGGATAATTTACTCATAGATGAAGAAGAGACTTGAAGCAACAAATACATGATTCTACAGAAGGATGTTGAGAATACTATGGGTGAAGCATATGAACAACATGGAAGTTTTAAGGGGAATAGAAACAAAAATGACACATATGCTTAGAAAGAGGGAGTTGAAATTTCTGAGACACATGATGAAGAAAGGAGGCTTAGATAATTTGACACTCACAGGACATGTTGAAAGCAAGAGGGACAGAGAGAAACAGTGAGTAACTTGGCTGACAAGATTGTGTAAGTGGATAGAACAGGGAGTGGGAGGGATAATAAAAAGACAAATATTGCTAATAACTTCAAAAGATAGGAAGTTATGGAGAGCCATGATGCCCTGTATCCTGAAGTAAGATAGCACACAAGAGAAGATGTCATATATCTGTAAGAACATGAGAACTAAGCATCTCATGCAAACATAGAATTTTATGAGTGAAATTATTATATAAAAAATATTTGCACATTTGTTGGTTTCAATCTATAGGAATGTTTGTTAAAAGTATCCCCTCCCCAAATTTATAGACAAATCCTACAGATGCATTCTGGGATTTCTTCCTACTCAATAAGATAGACCACTTGTTAGTCTCATCTACCATACTTTTGTTCTTTCTTGTCTTGATGCAAGAATGCTACAATCAATTGAATGTATCCCTTTTGCATGTTAACACCATTCTTACATTGTGAACTTTTTTTTCTTATTACTGTTGCTTTGCTTAGTGTTGTCTTGCATGTATATATTATTTGCTTAGTATTATTTTGCCCTGTTCTTTTTCTTTATTTTCTTATTGCTTATTAGAAATTTTATCAATTTTGTTTGTTTGGGATTTCTGCTAATTACATTTAAAAATGGCCAATTACTCTACAAGTTTGATAATTAACGAAGAAAGAACAAATAAAATAAAAGGTTCCATTTGAAAGACATTGAAAATTTATCATTGATGTAATACACTTAAGGAAGTCCGGAGGCCATACAACTGGAAACAGCAGCAAAAATAAAAATGCTAAAAAGAGAATATTGAAAATATGATAATCTAATCACTTCTCTTCAGTAAAAAAAGAAATAATAATTTTCAGCAAATCTCTTTCAATTTCACACATTTATAATGACCTGGCTTGAATCTTTTACATTGTGCTGTTAATGTTAGTGAAAACATAACTCCAACTTGTCTACAACCAAATGGTAAAGCTTCAGTTACATAGAGCTCAAAACTATGGTATGGTCGTATAATTTATAGCTCTGCACTGGTATCCTATCTAAAAAAAAAAAAAAAAAAAGCTACTACCTATCCAAAATCAAGAACCAAGACTATATCTGAATGCTTATTGTACCTCCCCTATATATTGTGTGTAGAGGTTAACAAGCTTCTGCTGTTTCTTAGATGGCAAAAGATTCTTTCTTCAATATGCAATTAAACTCCAAAATAACCCCAATTACCCAACCTATGGAAAAGTATTTAATAATCGAAATTCTCACTTTTCATACAAGCAAGCTTTCTCCTTTTGGCCTCTATAATAAAGAAGCCATAGCACTAATAAATCAAAACCGTGGCAATATAGCACTATTCAAATATTCAAATGTACCACCCTAGATGATCACTGAACCTGAAATAGATCTCACATTGAGAGAATTTAAAAAACAATCAACATATAAAAGTGAATACCAAAATAAATTTGGAGAATTAAGAGACAAATACTATTGCTAAACATCAATTTATACAGACGGATCCAAAGTGTCAAATAAAACGATATCTTCTGCCACAGATGGTTGTAACAAAAGCAAATCAGACTGCCTGATGATACTCCTGTTTTTACAGTGAAACTGCAAACCCTGAGGGGATGGCTTTTGATCTTATGAGGAGGCTTAGGTAGAGCATCAGTTTATGATATTTATGGGGGCTCCCTCTGATTGCTCTAAAGAAAAGAAAAAAAAAAACAGCTAACAACCTTTACATTGCAGACATACTGGAGATTTATAATAACCTTCTGAAATTGCAAAAAATCTGTTGTTTTAGCAAGAATACCAGGCATAAAGGGTAATGAGAAATTAGATGAACTAGTAAAAGAAACCTTTTTAACATGGATTATAACTAATATAAATGTTGTAACCTAGAGAAATGTTACTGAATAATAATAACCAAAACAAAGGCTCGAAATAAACGATAATATTTATAACAGGAACAACATATAAGATTTGCCAGTGGTATGAAGTAAGTAATTAACTGCTAGTGGTGTGCTAGAAGTGAATTGCAAGGGAATCTCAATGACTACCACATACAGTATATTCTACTGTATCTATATGGATTGGGACATACCCATTATAGTCCATAGATACAGTATAACAATAAAAATTCCACATACAGATTTAAAAAAAAAAAAAATTTAATGATAATAAAAAGCAAATGGCAAGCAATAAGGGACACATTCCCAGAAAACAAACTTTATGAACACCAGCCAAGCATCAGGCAGGAAAACACAAAACAACTAAAAGGATGAAAGGAGGACATTGTGCTAACTAGAGTTTGTATTGAACATACAAGACTAACTCATATACACCTGCTAAGAGCTGAAGATGTACCTCAACGCACCCATTACAATCATAGATTGATAGTTAAGAACATCCTGATTGAATGTGAAAGCTATTGTAGTAAATACTACAATATCACAAATACAAAAAAGATTAACAATGTTTCCCCTCACCAGTTAATAGGGTTTATAAAAGAAATAGGAATTTTAAAATTCCTTTAAAAAATTTTTTATGTATGTCTATATGAGGACTTATTTAAATGGTTTGAATTTGAATTTACAGATTAAACAATTTATTTAAAATGAATTGTAACTACCAAACTGAGCCCCACCAACTTTTGGAAAAAGAAAAGTATATGTTTATGTGTATTCACCTTTTTGGTGTAAAATGACTCATCAAGTTTGACATGCTGTTTAAATAAAATCTAATCAACCAACTAAACAACCAACTTGGTTGCAGCTATAAAAAAAAATTCACATGTTAGTATATAAACCAGATGCATTCTTTTGCCTTTGCTAGCAGTGGGAATAATTAAGTTTTTTATACATCTGCAGTCCTTCGTTTCATCTTTATGATAACCAGCTATATTTATTTATTCACTTATTGGCAAGCCATAAGCACACCTGATAATATTGTGAATACTACTGCTTATAACATTGTGAATACTACTGCTTATAACATTGTGAATACTACTGCTTATAACATTGTGAATGCTACTGCGGAAAATACTATGAATACTATTAGGTTGGTGCAAAAATAATGTCGTTTTCTCACATAGTAACATATGTGAGAAAACGACATTACTTTTGCACCAACCTAATATTACTACTACTAATATTGTGAATGCTACTGCTGAAAATATTGTGAATACTATCTCTGATAATATTGTAAATACTACTGCTGGTAATATTATGAATGCTACTACTTATAATATTGTCAATATTACTACTTATGATATTGTGAATGTTACCACTGATAATATTGTAAATACTACTACTGGTAATATTATGAATGCTACTACTGGCAATATTGTAAATACAACAGCTTATAATATTGTGAATACTACTACTGTTAATATTCTGAATGCTAATGCTGTTAATTTGATTCCTGTCAGGAGACACATTCTTCTTTGATAGTACTTCTCAGGATCTTTCATATTAATTTCACTGTTTAAGAAAATAAAGAACTAGAATATTAACTTGAACACATGTCTCTACTATCAAATAACATTTATAGCAATAAAGAATGATGTTGGATTCAAAAAGATAATCCAGTTAAAACTATATATGCATGTATGTGTACTCAAAAATTTCATTATTCATTTGATTTATAGATTAATAAAGATTAATTATTGATTATACAGATTTCAGACAAGATTTGGAAAGAGATATCATGTCAGATACAAGTGGCCATTTTAAACGCCTACTTGTTTCCTGTCTCCAAGTGAGTATCAGTTATTTTATTTATATTGTACCACCTTTGTCTGTTTGTAATGTCTTTAAGGATACAACATTATCATTATTAATTATTCTGTTTTGTTCTTCAATGTAGACTGCATTTCTCAACCTTTTCACTGTTGTTGAATTCTTGAAATGGTTTTCATGTCTCAGGAAACACCTGTATAAAAATTATCTATCATTATTAATACCTGTTTCTTTTATATTTTATCATAGTTCACATGGTAAACATAATATATGGATACTCGTCTGGTACTCGAGTGAGTCACTCAATGATAACTGAATTTGCCACATACAGGTCCTGTCCAATGTCCTGTGAAGGCGGTTTCACACTGACACCATACAGACATCGCTAAATACATTCCCTATGATTACTAAGATTGTAAATAATATAAGAGATTGATAGATAATAATGGTATATAATAATTTTTATGCAGGATGTCCTGGAGACATGAAATCTATTTCAAGGCTTTCACACGAGTAAAAAGGTTGAAAAATGCTGGTTTAGAGTGTTGTATCGACTTGACTTTTCAACCTGGAAACAAAGAATTTGTCATGTTAGTGTATTGCATCTACAGTAATGATATATTAAATTAAAGTGAGAATTATTTGGCGCAATTAAAAGTAAACATTGTTGAATATAATACCAACTATGTCTACCTGTTTTTACTCAAGTGTAAGCTGGACCTATTAACTTTTCAACATGAAAATAAACTGAACCTATGACTTGTTATGAATTTAAAAGCAATTCAAAAACAACAGGAAGACTGGGCAGCAATAGCCTTAAGAAAGGCTTTATTCAACAAAAGAAACTGAGCCAAACAACACTATCGATGTCTCTCCACATAAACTCCCTTCTTCAAAGTACAGCAGAATTTATAAAAGAAAATATATGTTCATTTGCATACAATAAATTTACATACAAAACACCAAAGAAGAGTTCATTTTATAACAGGACCCATGCCTTACTTTTTAACTTGAGAATAACCTGGAACTATGTCTATCTTTTAGATTCATTCAAAAATGAATTTCTGTCTACCTTTTTGACTCTAGTATACACTAGCTTGTATAAACCAGTCCTAGTCTACTTTTTTGTAAACTGAACCTATGTCCACCTTTTCACTCATGCCTAGACTGGACCTATGTCTATCTTTTTGAATTAAGTACAAACCGGAGATATATCTACCTTTTTTTGATTCTTGGGTAAAGTGGATCTATGACTATCTTTATGGCTCAAGTTAAACTGAACATATGTCTACTTTTTTTCAAATCTTCTCTAAACTGGGCCTATGTCTATTTTTTGACTCTAGTATAAATCAGATCTGTTTACTTTTTTGAATTGAGTGCAGACCAGAACCATGTCTAACTTTGTATTAATTCCATGTGATTTTTGTCCTATAAGTCTTGTATTTGACATTAAATAACCTAAAAAGGTTGATAGGTCATTAAGTTAACCTGCCTATTCTGAAATTTTGGGGGGTTCATTTTAACCTGTAAATGTGTAACTATATTAAAAAGAAAAATATGAATACTATTCTGTGCCAAAATAAAAATAGAAAATATGTATTAATTTTACTAATTTTCTTTATAGGGTAATCGTAACGAGTTAACACAGGAACAAATCCAGCGTGTCATCAGGGAGGGACCTGCCAGTGTGATTAACCTTGCTCAAGCCCGTGAGGATGCCCAAAGACTGTACCAGGCTGGAGAGAACAGAATTGGCACAGATGAGTCAACAATACTTTCTATTTTGGCTATACGAAATTATTATCAGATGAAAACCACATTTGATGAATATGCAAAGGTAAACAATTGCAAAATGACTTCTTTTTTTTTTTTTTACATTTAAAACAATTTTTTTTCAACTCTGACAGTAATTTTAAAATTAATTTTTGATGTCAAATCATTATATTTGATAACAATTTAGTCTTGGTATATCCATTTGGAAAAAAATGTCAAAGACAGATTCATTGGATTTGACTTAAACCAAATTGATATAAATCCATGAGTAATTAAGTTTGTTCCTCCAATTCTAAACTATATTCGAATTTAAGCTATCAACTCTGACTCCTTTTTTAGATATACAGCTCAATTTATACTGCATGAAAGTAAACAAGTTTAATCCAATGAGGAAAATGTGTTTATTTTACACAATAAATTTAATTTTTCAATATAGTCTCCTTTCATGTCAATGTACAGTGGTGAGTATTAATTAAAAGGAAACATTATACAGTGGAAATTTCAGATCAAAACTGAAAGATAGCATTTTGTCTAAATATAATCCACATAATGATTTTCAGTTTCTATATATCATAACAATGTTAGGCAAATGAATGACAAAGTGGAAAAAATTCTGTGTAATTTGTTTCGTCCTCTAAAAGGACTTCATCAGGCTAAAGTAATGTTTTTGCTGATAAAATTACATATAAGTAGGAAAAGAAAGGAGTGGGTATAAAAAACAGAAGCATCAGTTATAATTAGGCGCTGACAGGAAAAGCTGAAAATGTTGATATGCTGAAATTTTTTAATTTTTTTTATAGGTTTATTTATGCTTTTATCACTTTTGTTATTAAATATCCCACATTGCAATACTAGAAGATCTCCCAAGATAGGTGAAATGTTGTAAAGACCTGAACACAAATTTACTGTCGATGATCTAGTAATTAAAGCACTTTCTATACATTTTCATTTCAGTAAATTGTTTTCTTTTTAAATCAAAAATATGGTCATACTCATTATGGCAAACATGGAGTGTGTTGTCTTGCAAGAGATATCTTTTTGTGTTCATATAATCTTTTATTTAAATTCCTTGAGGTTTCGCCTATGTTTGTCTTGCGGCAATTGTTACAGTAATTAAAGTAAATCGCTCCTTCAAGTTTTAGATTATTATTTTGTTGTATATTAAGTCTCTTATTGTTTTAGAATTAGTTGTAACAAATTTTTTATGTCAAGCTTAGATGAATTCTTTTCAATTGTAGTTGTGAAAGTGTTGATCAGTAGAGTAATATATCTTGATTTGCTGGAATGGTTTATTGTTTGATTTTGAAATATTTGATGAGCCTTCTGCTTTGCATTCAATATGAAATAATTCAAGTATTAGAGCAGCTTAAAAGTATTTTCAGTGTATTTCTCCTGATCTTGTACATATTGAGTGCTACAAATTCTGAGTGCTATTAAACTGAATCAGGTAATTATTCTAGACTTTATTTTGTTGTTATGGTGAGAATAGAAATTTATGAAATCAATTTTTATTAGTTGATTTTTAATTTGATTTTACATTTATGAAAACTTAACGTTTAATAAATAATTTATATTGTCTATTATTCTCATCTTTGTTGTCATTATCATGTTTCAGGGCATTTTGAACTGAACGCTTCATTCAATCTACAGGGGTAGATTGTTCTTATTTAGTTCTGCCCAGTTATTACTGGTCCTGTTTCCATAGAGTCTAAGTTAATATAGCACTTTCTTCTGGTGACTCTAATAGCATCATGTAAAATTGATTTTACATAATCTGATGTGAGATGGCATGAAAGATAGCATTGTGTCAAAATATATTTTACATTGTAATGAGTAGACAATGCTGAATATCAACTTTAGAAGCTTTATTCTGCTAAACTGTGTAATTAGATGGCTTTTATACAGAGTAGTCAGCATTGAAAATGGGTAGCTTGGTATAGTTTATTATCATCACATACTGTGACACTATTTAGCTATGGTAATTGGCTAACTATTAGGTTGGTGTAAAAATAATGACGTAATAATGTTGTTTTTTGACGTATTTTTTAACGTCAAAAAACGACATTATTATGTCATTATTTTTGCACCAACCTAATAATTAATCATAGAAATTAAAACAGAAAATAGACTTTCTTAAAGTGGAAAAAAGAGCTATAACGAAAGATAGACTGATTGACGTTAAAAGAAAAGATTTTAATTTGTTTACAAAAATAGCCTGCGAAAGAAGCCACATGTGAGGTCTTGTCCTGTAGAGTTATCGCCGAGAGAGATAGAAAGAAAGGCAAATATGGAATTATCGGCCAGAACTCATGCTGATACAGGCAGAAAGATTCAATATTAATTATCTTTCCAAGATATCATTTAATTTCTTTTCTTGGATACAGGCGAAGAGAAGCAATGTGGCAATTATAAAATTTTGGCATCCTCTCAATATAGGTGAGAGGATTGTTATCATTTACTTTGCCATTCATCATCTTCGCATCTGTTGGCAATGTGGCAATTGTAAACTTTTAGCAGTCCCCAGAAAATAGTGGGGAATTGAGATTTGATGAGATAAAAAAGAATTTAATTTTAAGTCAAGGATTTATGATAAAGCTAACAGCATAAAGAACCAGATGGCAAACTTTGACAGTGATTAATGAGACAGTAAGAGTGCTGGCTGGCCCAGGAAAAAGAGAACATGTGATAAAAGAATTTTGTAAACAAAAATTCTAGATTAAGATTTTAAGGAGGCCAGCTTAGCCACACGCGCATTGCCGAGAGATCATTGGTCATATGGTAGCATGGTTATAGGCAGAGGTGAATGGATGAGAAAGGTGGAGAAGATGTTAACGCCCACTGAAGGGATTGGTATGAGATATCAATGTGAGTGAGAAAGAGTCTAGGAGGATAACTCTCCTCTGACCTTGACTTACGATATCAACTTGCTTGAAACATAGAAGTGTTACATTTCGTAGGAAACAGGCTGGGAGAAAATCAAACTCTTGTTTACAACGGAAGGATAAAGTTGAATTGTTATTTCTTAAACATACTTGAACCTCTTGGGTTTTTCTTTCATTTATTTGAAGCCGTTAACATTGACGACCAGAACTCTACCCTGGTGCCACAATACATTACATTTATTAAAAATTATGGTTTAATAAACAATTTTATAATTTTATTTACCAAAATAAAACAAGTTATGTTTTTTGTTTTATTTTAATCATTTCACCCTAGCAAAGTAATTAAGCCATTAAGTCGCAAGGGGTTATTGAGTGTGAGAGAATATCAGAAAAAGGTGAAGGAACAATAAAAAAACAGGAATTGTGAAGACAGATAACAATTGACATTGCATTTAAATTCTTGAAGATAAAGAAACCAGTAGGGATTCCACAAGCAATAAGTGCAAGAGAAGAAACTTAGCATAGAACTTACATAGTCCTGTTTGATATTTTCTAATGGTCATAAAAGAATGGGTCACATTATGTAATAGTTCAAATATTTAGAGTAGCAGCAAACATGGTAAGTAGTCAGTGATAAATGTGTTGACATTCTAAACTCACCTTCAAAATTTTCTTAATAAGACTATTTTTCATACATTGGAAAAATTGTTGATCACATCATACACAAAAATAAAATATACAGATAAGACCATATTATCCACAATAGATAATTTCTAACCACCATTCTCCTGCAGATGATGAAATCTTTGTGAGCCATCTAAGTTTGTCCCAAAATTTTCACTGGTAAAATGAGATGCCATTTGAAAAATGTAACTACAATTTTGGAAGTGTTTTTCTTGAATTTTTTTCATGTATTTCTTTAAAAGGAAAAACATTCAAAAATTTTTTATCCAAACAAATGAAAAATAAATTTTCATTAATTATATTATATAATTAATGAAATTTTTTTTTTTTTTTTTTTTGTTATATAATATAGGGCTTAAACAACATTTCAATTCTATTTCAGTATACAGCACAATGATGCGATGGGTAAATTGTCGCCATTTTATATTTTTTAATTTCATGCATGTGAGTTGTTTTTTTGTTTTTTTTATTTTGTCTGCAGAGTATAGTAGGGTCAGTTGGCCACCATCTGTGAGAAAAAAGAGCACCATGACATGAAATTTGGAAACGACCTATTGTACTGCTTGGCATTAGCACCAAAAGCTAACAAACATTTCAGAGTGTTTTGGTGTCAATCTGAAGACAGTGCAGAGGGTTTGGAAAGAGTTGGATGAATCTAATGGTGTTTGGAGTGATCAATAGTGATGGTGACATTATACCTCTATTCATCTTCCCACAAGGCCTCAGACACAAGACAGAGGGTTACATCTAGTGCCTTGAGGAGGTAGTGCTGCCCCGCATCAAGAGGGTAGCTGCTGGAAGACTCTATGTCTGGCAACTGGACTCTGCACCATGCCACACAAGCAGGAGAACCCAGTCATGGCTGTCAAACAATTCCTATGGTCATATCATCTCTTACAACTGGCCACCTAACTCCCCAGACTGCAACCCTACTTGATTATTGTGTGTGGAGTGCAGTTGAGCAAGAGACCAACAAAACTTGTAATACCAAAGATGAACTGAAGGCAAGGATTATGCCAACATTCACCAATTTAAACAAGGAGACTGTTCAGAAGAATTGTTGGAGATTCTGAAGTTGTCTGGCAGCCATGGTTGAAGCCAATGGTGATTTTATTTAATAAATCTACTCTTTAGTCTTTCAAGATATTTTTGTGTAATTTTGGTAATATATATCTGTTAAAATGAGATGAGTAAATTTACTCAATAAATTCGCCATTGGCTTCAACCACACATAATAATCAAGAGAGTAGCAGTCTGAAAAGTTAGATGGTAAGATGTAAGGGGTGATGGGGCTTCAGAAATTGTCTGACAGTCATGACTGGATTTTCCTGCTTGTGTGGCATAGTGCAGAGTCCTGTTGCCAGACTTAGGGTCTTCCAGCACCCACCCTCTTGACACAGGGCAGCACTACCTCCTTAAGGCACTTGATGTAGTCCTCTGTGTTGAGTTTGAGGCCTTTTGGGAAGATGAATGAAAGCATAATATTACTATTGCTAGTGATCACTCCAAACACCTTCGTAATCATCATTAAAGTCATCCAACTTTTTCTGAATCCTCTGCACTATCCACAAATTGACACCCAAACAGTCTGAAATGTTCATATTGGAGCTTCTTGCACAAATTCCAAGCAGTACAGTATGCCGCCATTTTCAAATTTCTGGCAGAGGGAATAGTGTCATGGTGCCCTTTTTCTCACAGATGGTGCCCAACTGACCCTACTATACTTTGCAGACAACAAAATCAAAAACAAACAACATGCATGCATGAAATTAAAAATATAAAATGGCAACCATTTACCCACCACATTCTGTATATTTTGTGTATTTGAACAGTGATCCCTCTTCAATACAGGTTTCATTGAAGACAACTGACAAGACATCACAATTACGCTTATTATATTTTTCATGCATCCATACAAGTGATTTCTTTTTTTTTGGGGGGGGGGACATAAAGTGTCAAATGTCAGAAGAGTTCTTACATACTATATGTCCCAAAAAGAAATCACTTGTATGAATGCAAGAAAAATATAATAAAAAGCTTAATTGCAGTGCACATCTTCAATGAAACCTGTGTGTATGGAGATATATAGAGATATATACACACACACACACACACACACACAATCAAATGGATAAATATAGGTAAATGCAAATGGCATAAAACAATGTTGTGCAATGAATGTAATATATATATATATATATATATATACACACACACACACACAATCAAATGGATAAATATAGGTAAATGCAAATGGCATAAAACAATGTTGTGCAATGAATGTAATATATATATATATATATATATATATATATATATATATATACACACACACACACAATCAAATGGATAAATATAGGAAAATTCAAATGGCATAAAACAATGTTGTGCAATGAATGTAATATATATATATATATATATATATATATACACACACACACAATCAAATGGATAAATATAGGTAAATGCAAATGGCATAAAACAATGTTGTGCAATGAATGTAATATATATATATATATATATATATTCAATATTTTGATGCAACTCCTCTGCCACTAGAATAAACCACACTTAAAAATGAAATGAATTAGACGAAACCTTTTTGATAGCCAATGACAAAATTTTATTTTATCAATTTTGGTGTTTTCTCTTTAGAATCTAATGTCTCAGGCACTTTTGTTTCTGAGAAAATTTAATATGATTATTTTTTATTTATATCTTCAAAATACTATTATTATTGAAAATTTGCATTGTATATTTTTCTCATTTGCACCTGTTTTGCAAAGTAATTTTCTTTGAACCAAAGTCTTGAACCTGAAATTTTTCACTGTCTGGGCCACTCTCAAGTACTGCAAAAACTTGTGGTTAAGTTGATTGCTTTGGAAAATGAAGGAAGTTCTCAGAAGCACCTTGACTGATATGTGTATCATATTTTCTACCAGTTGAAGGAAAGCTGTTCTGGGCCATCCTTCACATAGGACTAGAATTCAAAAACCACAAACAGAATAAAATCACTTAATCGATCAATAACAATTTTCACCAAACATTTACAGTAAATATTAATGAGTGTTATTTAATTTCTTTTTGATTCTATATCTTATAACAAATGAAGATTAAGAGACATAATGAACGACAATTAAAGATCCATGAATTTATTTCTTGCCCCGAAAATAAGTGTTATTGAACTCAAGTGATTTGCTATTTTTTTAATTCGCCATGTTTTTTTATTTGAGTTACGTCCCTTGAATTGCAATTATGATTGGACACAAAGACATTGTTGCTTTCTTTCATAAATTGTATTCATTTATTGTTTTCTAAGTTATTTAATAATTATTTATAACCACAGGAACAAAATGGTAATAAAATCAGAAACTATCAGTTTATCTGTGCACAAGTTCAGCAGCACTTTTGATAATTGCTGATTTTTGACTGGGTAATTCTGACTGAATAAAGTTGAAAGTACATTGTTAAATCGAACAGACCAGTTAAGTTAAATCTTTAACAAAATATTAGATATAATGGTGCAATAAAATACAGAAATATAAGTAAATGTCCCTTCATTAAAATCATTTAAAACAAAAACTTAAAACTGTTTTGGCAACTATCAAGAATTGATTCTATTGTCAAATTTTTGTCCAGATAAAATAATCCTTTTTGAATAAATCTTTATCACTATTCATATTTTTTGGCAAGAATTTGACCTTGATTTATACAGTTGTCATATACCTAGGTAAAGAATCCCAGGGTCAAAAATTGACTTCCCAATTGATATGCTGGCTCACCTAATATTTCTATGCTTTATCAACCTTTTGCAGGATATTTAAAACCAGAAAATATTTTTAGGTTGTAAGAATATTTTCTTGAAGATGATAATGATTTAGTGATACACATATTACTAATTAACCCATAGCTGGGGGAGCAGAGGTGAATTCATATTTTTCATCGAGAATATGTGCACATAAGTGAATACAACAAACCCAACTGGAATCAATACTTGGCACTCTGATTAACAATTCCGAACCATTATTTATTACACCAACTGCACATCCAAGCTAACAGTGCCTGGCATTCCCAAGTGGTCACCCATCTAGGTACAGACCAGGCTTGATGTTTCTTCACTTTCAATGTCAGGTGGCCGTTTTTATAGTAAGTGCAATTGTAGTCATCAGTTCCATGGATAGTGACCTCCAATTGTATATTCATGCTTTTTACATTTGAAAATAGAGGGTAACGTTATTGACATTTAAAAAAAAAAATTTTGCAGATTTCTGGCAAGGACATCATTGATTCTGTCAAGTCAGAGACTTCTGGAGATCTTGAGTCTGGATTCAAAGCTTTAAGTAAGTACAAACCACACTTTCTTAATCCCATCACCAGATTTGTCTATCTCTACACTTTCTTAGCCTCATCACTAGATTGGTCGGACTCTGCACTTTCTTACCCACAACCCCAGATCGTTCATTCTGTACACTTACTTTCCTCATCAGCAAATTGGACCATCTGTACACTTTCTTAACCCCATCACCAGATTGGTTGGTCTGTACACTTTCTCATTCCCATCATCAGATTGTTCGGTCTGTAACATTTGATAATTATAAGAATTCATGTTATATACCATTCATCACCTAAAAATCATTTGCACAGTCTTGTGGGTGAATATTCAATTTCAACTCTGAAACCTCTTTCCTACAGATGCAACATCACAGCTCATTATGTAATGGTTTAAATAGAGTAGCAATGAACGTATTAAGCAGCCAGTGATAAATGAATTGACATTCCAAACTAACTTTTAAAATTGTCTTGACAATAAAACTATGTTTTGCACTGATTGAAAATGTTATAATTTTATGCATACAGTGTATAGAAAAATGATCACATAATGTGCAAAAATTAAATATACAGTACATACACTATAACTATTTCCATGGCAAATGTTCAGATGAGCTCTATTCTTTAGTTCAGATTGTTACAGCTGGGACACACTATGCTACTTCCACGGAGTTGAATCATCCTCATTTCCTCTGTATTTCATTTGTAAGGAAGAAGTTTCACTCAAACAGCTTTTTCCTAAGAACTGCTACTTTGTGAAATGGGCTCCCATGTGGATGCTTCCCTGAATAGTATAATGTTAGTCTCTTCAATTCAAGAATCAGTCGTTATCTATCCTCATAATCTTCACTTCCTACCACCTCCTCTTTCATTCCTATCACACTCTTCATCATAACCATTTTAGCGGTTGTGATAAATTCTAGAGTATCTTAGTAAGATTTATCAGAAAACTCAAAACACTTCAAAATAAATGAACAGAAACAAAAGATATAAACAAAAAATATGTTTTTATTGAATGACTTCAATATGGGCATGACCTTTACAGATTTTGTTGTTGAAAGTTCATTAGGCTTGATAGTTGTTAGTTTCAGTCAGACCTTGTTAGTAGTCATCATTTTGTTGTCAGTTGTTGAAAGTGTAGTTACTTTGGAGACATGTTGCAGTGCAAATATGCCAATTATATCAGCTTTCAAAAAGAGCAGAAAAATGTCTTAGCAAATGACTGCTTTCTTTTTCATGCGACACATTTAGATGCAGCCTCTGGCTGTCTCTCCACCTGGTCATTTATGTACATCAGTAAAATGACGAGACCAGCTCAGAAAAAGAAATTGGCAAGCCGATTTCTAATTTTATCCAAATTTGTTGCATTGATTTTTAAATTGGCACCTGAGGCAAAGAGTTTCTGAAATACTTGAAATCGTTTTCAGATAAGTATATGGCAGGTATTAAGCTTGGTGTTTCAGAAGTTTTATAACTCAGTAAGTGAACTTAAATGATCTACAAAATGAATGTTTCATTTACTTGGGAAAAGATTAAAATACAAAAATCTAAGAAAAAAAAAATGACCTTGTGGAGAATGGTAGAGGATCATAGTAACATTTCTTGGAAAACTTTGAATACTTCAAAATAAAAGACCAAAATCAAAGATGTAAACAAATGTATTTTATTTGAATGACATCAATATGGGTGAGTCCTTTATAGTTTTGGTTGTTGAAAGCTTGTTAGGCTTAGTAGTTGTTAGAGTCAGACTTTATTAGTAGCCATCATTTTGTTAACAGTTGTTGAAAGTGTAGTTACTTTGGAAACGTCTTGCGGTGCAAATATGCTGATTATATCAGCTTTCAAAAAGAGCAGAAAAATGTCTTAGCAAATGACCACTTAGTTTTTCATGCGACACATTCAGATGCAGTCTCTGGCTGTCTTTGTGTGGTTAATGAGATATTTTGCTGTTATGACATCCTGCACTAACATTTTCTGTAACTCTGTGGTGTCCAGAAAATATTGCAATTTCATTTCTCTGCCTTGTTAACAAACTCAGTGACAAAAATTGGGTGGTCTTTCATACAAAAAAAATAATTTTTCAGTACCAAAGGGTTAACTGGATGAAGATTGATTCTCTTCTGTCAGCTAAGAACCAGAAAGCACTTAAATTTTTTTTTTTTTTATCATTTTACTCCAACCAAGTAAGACAATAAAGCCACTAAGACACAAGTGGTAACTTAGAATGAAAGAGTCTGATGAAAAAACATTAGGGAGATTGGGCAATAAAAGAACTGGATTCAAAGAAACAAAAGATGATGATTTACATTGCATTTAAATTTTTGAAGATCAAAGTTAACGGGAAAGCAAGAAGCTGGAAGAGAATTCCACAAGTCAGAAGTGCGGGAGAGGATAATGTTAGTGTAAAACTTAGTTACATTTAGCAATTTCAACTGTAAAATAATGACACCTAGCTGCCAATCTAGTACTGAGCTTAAATTCATAAAGTCAATGCACCAAAGAGGAATGTTCATCAAAACAATTACGATAAATATATTTATAGAAAAAAGTTATCTATACTTAACAAATTTTAACCTGTGTTTCTCATTTTTACTTTTGTGCCTAAATTACTTGGCTTAAATTAAAAAACTCGTTTTGATGTTTATTTCTTCCAGTTACCTGTTCCCGTAATCGACCTGAATTCTTTGCCAAATGTTTGAACAAAGCTCTAAGTGGAATGGGTACAAAAGACCACACCCTTATCAGAGTTATTGTATCTAGGTGTGAGGTAAGTAATCAAGTCACGATGATAGGATGTTTGTTCAATATTTGATTGAAGTGATTTCACTGTGATAGTAAGTCTGACGTAATTGATGGATTTTTAATCTGGCATTTGTTTTTCTTACTATAAAATGTTATATTTAGTGGGTACATGTGTTTAAGTACATATTCCATTTTGTAGATATAAATTTCACTGTTAAAAAAAAATCAGGGATCTGTGAGAAAATAGAAATGAGGGAGGTCCAGATCCTAAAATAAGAAATTTGGGGTCATAGTTCCAAAGGGTATAAATCAGTCTTGTAAGTCCAAAGTCAAAAATGCCAGGGTGTAAATCAAAAGGGGTCAAAAACCTGTATACAAAACATGCAATGTACAACTATCTTCTTCACACAGGAAAACCCAAGAAATTGACTTATCATCCAAAAGAGCGTTCTTTTATTAGGGTAAGTGTTGTGATTGCTTGAAACTGGTATTGAAGCACAACCAATTTCCATATTTCAAGGCTGACCAAAAGTCAATCCGATCTTGATTCTGATTAAAACACAAATTGTTGTAACCTAGGGAAGGTTACTGAATAGAATAATCACACAAAGTTTGGTAATGAACGATAATACTTAGGACACGAACACATATAAGATGCACCAACGATGTGTAGAAGTAGTCAACTGCTAGAAGTGAGTCAAGTGAATTCCACAATGAATCTCCAACTGCAGATCAGCATACAGTAATTACTACTGTATTTATGTGAATGGGGACATACCCATTATCATCCGTAGGTATATTTGGTTTTCTCTTTCATCAACACAGGATATTTAGCAAGACACATGTACCCACCAAATATAATGTTTATTGAAATAAGAAAAAGTAACTCTTATTATTATCAGTATTTGCTTCCTTTTTAATTTGAAAGTGCACATGAATCTTAAATTGTGTGAAAAATATAAAAGCGGTCCTAATTGTTCCTTTAACAATAATGTATTATAATTAAGCTGCTAATATTATTAACCAATAAAAAGATGTGTTTGGGTATATAGTCTAGCCAATTTTATTTAGTTTCCTTTTTTTTTTTCTTTTTTTTTTATCACTTTTGTTATTAAATATCCCACATTGTGATAAGATCTGCCATGAATGGTGAAATGTTGCAAGAACATGGGTGCCCATTTACTGTATATGATCTGGTGATTAAAGCACTTACTATACACTTTCATCTAAGTAAATTGCTTTCTCTTTTAATTAAAGTAGCATTTTTTAAATCTAAATCAGACTCATTACAGTGAGCACCTAATGCATTTGAGTGTGTTGTTTTATAAAAGATTCCTTTTGTGTTAATGAAATCTGTTATTTAAATTTCTTCAGACTTCTCCTATATATAGTAAGTTCCGCCTGCAAGTTTCAGCTTATTGTAATGAAGTGAAGATAAATACAGAGCTGGGATGATGATGTGGAGATGAACACACCTCTCCAGAACCTGATTTGTTGATTACTTAATAGCTGGCTACTGCTCTATCATTCATTAATGTTGATTACTTAATAGCTGGCTACTGCTCTATCATTCAATAATGTTGATTACTTAATAGCTGGCTACTGCTCTATCATTCAATAATGTTGATTACTTAAGAGCTGGCTACTGCTCTATCATTCAATAATGTTGATTACTTAAGAGCTGGCTATTGCTCTATCATTCAATAATGTTGATTACTTAAGAGCTGGCTACTGCTCTATCATTCAATAATGTTGATTACTTAAGAGCTGGCTATTGCTCTATCATTCAATAATGTTAATTACTTAGTATCTTATACTTATTCTTTAGTGTTAATTACTTGATCTGATTCATGTAATTCCTTGTTTCAGATTGACCTTCAAAGCATCAAAATTGCTTACCAGAATAAATATGGCAAAAGCTTGTACCATGACGTTTCTTCAGATACCAGTGGAGATTACAAGAAATTACTCTTGGCACTCGTTGGTGAATAAGAAGTTAAAAGAAGAAAAGAAAAATGCTGCTTTTTTTTTTTATATGTACTATTTTTTCTTTTGTTTCTTCTCCTTTTTATGGAATATATAAGTCCTAAATATTTGTAGAAAATTTACAGGGTTCACAGCCAACCTGGAAATCAGGGAATTTTGGTTTCATGCGAAGGAAATTGGGGAATTTTCTAATTCAACTTGACATGTGTTGAATGACATGTTTATTAAATGCTTTATTAGATTGAAAACTGTTTAGAAATAAATTGTAAATGTTGTTTATTTGTTTTCTAGTTTAGTAAAATTTGAATAAAAATGTTTGTCTATTCATCTTTTTAGCTGTGCTGTGGCTCAAGTATATGCTTACTGCTGTCTAAGTGATGCCCCAAAATCAGGAAATTTCAATGGAATTTTTCAGGGAAATCAAAGAATTATCAGGGAATTTTATTCAATGATTAAGTTGAGAATCCTGATTTATTTAGTTCTAAGCTTTGACATTTTTACAACTGAGAGCGCGTGATTAAATACTTTGCCATAAACAGTGTTTGATAATAACAATGTACCTTCATTGTTACCATAACCTGACATGGTGTTGGAGGTGCTGCCTTGCTGAAGGTATCACTAACTCCATTTTTGGTAGTTAAATTTTAGGTTCAAATTCTCTAATATCCAATTACTGATGTTATCTGCTCACTTCTTTTGCTGTTATATCTTCCACGGATTTAAAGTTTCCACCAGCCATTTTACTTAACCTCACCACACCACTGACAGTAAATGCCTTCTTTGTTAGACTGGCAACAACTGAGTTGGTATGTTCATTGATTTTTTGTTCATTATCATGGATGTCATGGGCCTGGCAGAGCTTATCTCTGTCCAGGCCTTACCACAGTCATATTCCTCTATCGAGATGGCTTGCCTTGGTTATAAATATATGCCTGTTGTAGATATCATATATAAATTACTCTAAATTCTAAAAGATAGTTCAATTGAACTTAAAAAAAAACATAGTTATTAATAAGCAAAAATTAAAATATCAGCTAGATATTGATTTAAACACAAAGTTAGTAAATGCTGATTTTTATAGAATGTTCAGTAAAAGTGCTCAAAACTATGTAGAGCTTAAATAAACATAAAAATTATGAATGCTTTAGCTACTCGAGTTTCTTGCTTATGTTCAGGGATCATCAGGCGAGGTTATAATTTTATAATTATAAAAATATGCCAAGCCTGATATTCCGTAACAATAAAGGAAAAATAGTAACTAACATATTTATATTTTATAATTTTTATTTATGTATATTTAATCATTTCAGGATGTTTAAAAAAAAAAGTTATAATCACTTCAGTTGTTAATAACTACTACATCTGTGAACCCTGTAAAACTGTTCCTTTTAATTACTGAAGTGGTACTGGAAATGTGACATCATTTCCACTACTACTTCATTTCCACTGCTACTTCATTATGGTTCTGTACTATTTGAATATTAATTTGTTATCCATTTCCAAATCCACTGAAAAGAAAAGACACCAACAACTTATCTGCTGATCAAAAGTGTGTATACATTTTGGAAAACCTTAACTTTTTTTTTATCTTGTTTTTTTTTTTTTTTTTTTTATATGTTGCCCTCCCTGCTTCTGTCTATCTTGCTTTTTATATATATATATATATATATATATATATATGTGTGTGTGTGTGTGTATTATTTAAACTTTGTCATATTTAGAGGGAAGTGTGCTCAACATTACAGATAGAGAATTTATAGATATGGAAACATAGAAATCAACATTGCATGATGACTGTCAGTTTAACACATCAAGCAATTTTCTTGGACCGTTTGATGTACCATCTAAAGATCAAATTGAAACATGAATCTGACAGTCACCTCCAATGCAGTGTTGATTCCTACGTCCACAATGTCAGTACCTATAAATGCTCTTCTATATATAGCAAATTTCAAATAGTATGCATGTGTGAGATCAATAAGCCCATAGGCTGTCATAATTATTAGCTGAAATTGGATCTGAAATTTTACTGCATAATGTCCGTTTTATATAATTAATGAAGAAGCATTGGATTAAGTGCATTGACAAGGAATGAGATTATACTGAAAAATAAATATTTGTTGTGTAAAAGAAATGCTTTTCTTCATTATTTGGCTCCAGAATGATTCATGTAGATTCTTAACATTTATCTACATTAATTATTGAAATTTGAATTTTTTTTGTGTTTGAATTCTAGAAAACAGATCTGTTAATCTCTCTGAGATTTTTAAAAACTTTTTATCGCATTTTCTCCCATTTAAAAAGATTTTATTTCTTTTCTAACTTAAATCATAACTGCTCAGAATATGTGTATTCATGTTTTAAATACATTTTAACCTGATTGAATCACACTTTAAAATAGTTGCCATGGAATATTGAACCGTAAACTTTAATTTTTAAACAGCCAGAACCAAAATAAGAGAACATAATTCAGATGTAGTTCTTTAAATGATTATTTATTTATGGTTCTTTAACTGTTTTTCCATGATAAATGACTGTCAGTTTAAAAGCAGTACAAAAATTATTTTTAACTTAAAAGCAGTTCTATAAATAATTTTAAATTTTATAAGCATTTCAAAAAATGTTTTCAATTCATAATCAGTTCTGCAAATGATTTTCTATTTATAAACAGTTTTATAACTGATTTCCTGGATATAAGCAGTTCTATAAATGATTTTCTGTTTATAAGTAGTTCTATGATTCTAAATTTATAAGCAGTTCAATATCTTTTTCCAATTTATAAGCAGTTCTATGAATAATTTCCAATTTATTAGCAGTAGTTTTAAATGATTTTCTGTTTACAAGCAGTACTATTAATAATTTTCCATTTATAAGCGCAGTCTTTTAAACAGTTTTCTACTTAGAAACAGTTCTGTAAATGATTATCAATTTATAAGTAGTTTAAATTGTTTTTTTTTCTAATTTATAATCAATTCTATGAATAATTTTCAATCTATTTGCATTTTTTTAAAATGATTTTCTATTTACAAGCTGTTTTATAAATGATTGTCATTTTATAAGCAGTTCATTTTTTTTTCATTTTATAAGCAGTCAGCATCTCAGTTGTTTTCTGTATATAATCAATTCCATGAATGTTTTTTCTTTTTTCATTATTTTTTAAAGGAGAAATAAAACAATATGCACTTTTTTTTAATTTATTTATCCATTAACTTTTTTTTTCTGACAAGCACCTGCTTCAGTGCATATAAAGTACATCTTTTAATTTATTTTGCAAATTTTGTAAAAAAAAAATGTCCCTGAAAACACTATCTTCAATCTCCGTTTCTCTCTTTCTCTCAATCTTTCCATAATCTTTGCTGAGGTATCATCCAAAGTAGTAAATAGTTTTCTGTTATTATTGCAAAAGTATAATTTTTTCTTATTTCTTACTCTTTTATTAACATCCCTGGCTGACTATTGTTACAGTACTCATTCATACCAACATGAACATATCTATTTTTCCCTGAATAAGTTGGGCTATTTCCGTTTATTTTTGTTCGATTTTAATTTCATTGTTTCTTGAAATGTTTTGGAGAAATCTTATATTATAAATTCATTTATCAGGCACTTTTTTTAGCAATAAGATTTTTTAAAGAAATGCCATTTCTTTTCAAGGTGTAGGCAATTATGGCTCTCCACAGATTCCTTTTCTGTATGAATTGCAATAACATCTTGGGAAAGATAGTGGAGTGGTTTCCTGTTGCCTTCTCAAAAGCTCAGAATTCAGAGTTTTACTTTTGTTAGATTGGTTGCTATTCAAAGTGGTAGAACCCAGTCTATTCTACTATTTAACTCATAGCTGGAGAGGGAGAAGGGACAGTTTCATGTCTTGCCCAAGGGCATTAGTGTGAAAATGAATGCAACAGACAAGGTAAACTTTGTAAAAACAAGGAATTTATTCTTGTGATCAGATTGTTTATTGACTAGGTGCCTTAATGGTTAACGAGTTAATCTGGGTAGCAAGTTTGATCCTCACTAGGTGCCTCATATTTGCGGCCTTGCATGAAACTAAGCTAAGCTTTGTAAATAGCAACTGGGTACTTCAGCATGGAGTAATGGTTAATAAGTCAATTTTTTTTGATAATTACAACTCAATAGTGAGTTTGATCCTCACTGGGTGCCTCATATTTGTGGCCTTATTTCAAACTAAACTAAGCTTAATAAGTAACAACATACTGTTTACTGTTGCTGTCAGAATATCTGAGATGAAAAAAGAATTATAATTCTTTTTTCATGCAACATACCAAATATTGTTACCGAAGTCAAGCAATGTCAAACCTGGTCAGTGCCTAGATGGGAATACCAGGTGTTGTAAGCTTGGATTTGTGGGTATTGTAATGGATAATGGCTTGGAATTGAAAACTGGAGAGCCAAATTCCAATTTCAGCCAGGTTCGTTATATTCCCTGACATACAAATACCTTTGGGAAAAATATGGATCCACCTTTTTCCACCCAGATATGGGTTAAATAGTAAGAATTCTATTAATAAATCATTATTATCTCAAAAGATTCTTACAATCTAAAAAAAAATATTTTCTGGCTTTAAATAACCTGCAAAGGATTGGTGGACCATAAAAAACAAATCACTCTGTCTTGCTTTTCAAGCTTGTGAAATTCTCTTTCAGATTCCTGCTTTTCTGTCAACTACAATCTTCAAAATTTTAAATCCAATGTCAATTGTCTCCTTGAACTCTGTTCTTTTATTGTCCTCTCTGTTTTTTTCACTCCCTGTAACTCCTTCTGTCTTAGTGGCTTTTATTGCCTTGCTAGGGGCGAAATGATTAAAAAAAAAAAAGTGCACTTTAACTTCTGAAAGAGATTTCTGAGTTCCTTATTTTGAAGCTGAACGATTTTTTTCAGTGAAATGGTTAGGATTTTTTAATGCATTTAATAAGTGAATGTCACATTCTCCTCAGAGAAATTCACTTGCATATTGCCTCATGTTTTAAAGACATCTTAGCATTTTTTTTTACATTGATATTCACCCTGTATAAGGCCTGAGAGCCACTCGAGGTATAGGGTTAAACATTAAGAGGCATAGTTTATGTGGATATGTGGGGAAGATAACAGTTAACCTTAGAATTGAACAAGAACGTAGTGATCTGCTAAGCATCCTCTTGGGAGTTAGTTCCACAAAGCAGTGCTTTGTAGGAAAAAGCTGGAACTTAAATTTCACCAATGGAATATGAAGGAAATGAAGGTGGTTGCATAATAAGAATAAATTTTTTTTTAAAAATATGCTTTTTGTCTGCAGTTGTTTGGGTTTTGAAATTTTTTTTCACACACACACTCCATCAAAAAAATTTTTTTTAAATTCTTAAACTATTTACTGACCCCCGCAACTCACTCGTAAGGGAAAACAAATGGCTCATAAAAAAATTAAGAGAAAAAAGCTTGTGGCCTTTAATCAAACATTTATTAATGAAGAGCTGCTTCCTAAATGTATTATTGAAATAAGAAGTGTGTAAGGAAAATGTACAATTTTTTATAACTTTTGACTAAATTGAGATGAGGAATTACTATTATATTTAGTTTATTATCCTCATCTTGGTTGTTATAATCACACTGTTTTGGACGTTGTAACCTCCAGTCATCTTCAGATGTCTGCCATAGTTCCAGGAATTTCTCGTTCAATAGAAAAGACAAGCAACATCACAATGTTGAATTAACTAGTAGTATACTTTAATTTATACAAACTATTGTTCTCATCTTGATTATTACAGATATTATTATAGTCACAAAGATGTGCAGGTGGTGTAATGGATAGTGGCTCGTAATGAGAAATTGGAGATTGAGTTTGAATCCTGCTTGAGCTTGTTACATTCACATATGCACAAATACCCTTTGGAAAGGTATGAATCCACTCGTCTCACTATGGGTTAAATTGTAGGGCAAACTGGGTTCTTCAGCCTTGGTTGGCAGCCAGTCGAAGAAAAGGACAACTCTGAATTCAGCACATACTGTGCAGCTAAGGAAAGGATCATTGACCTTCATAATAAGTTTGATGTAACTATGGTCAGCCTTCTCCTCCTTGATATATAGATTTAACAAAGTTTTTTGTCTTTATTTCAGTTTTATACATTAAGGTGTCTTTTATTGATTAACAATTATGAGACAAACCTTGTAATGTTTGCCAGTTGACACAGAGTTATCTTTCTTTATTCAGGTTGACTCTGACGACCATATATATTCATGTATATGCCGAGAAATATATAATGAAGAAATCAATAATAAAATATGGGGGTGGGTGGTTAGGATTATTTTCAAGGTCAATATTTTGCTGGTTTTTCACCCACTTCTATGTTTAAAAAGAAAAAAAAAAGGCACTAAAATATTTGGAGGGATTGCTTTATAAATCTAACACTTTTTTAATTCTATTTTAGAAGCATTTTACAGAAAATTTTTACTATCTGCAATCTTCATTCATGTTTTTATTTCTTGCAGCATGTAAGTGACTGGTTTCTTAATTAATTTTCATTTGGTTTACTGTGTTGTAACATAACAGTTTTTTTTGTCAGAATCCATCTTACACATTAAATCAACCATTCATCCATGCATTGAATATTGCTGCCAAATCAGTTCTGGTGCTCCTACTATATATCTGTAGATTCTTGTTGAAATTCAAAGAAAGGTCTGTCATGTTATCGCTCTTGACCCAGCATCTAGACAGCAGTCATTATCCCGCCAACATGACATGGCTTCCCTCTGTTTTTTGTATAAATATTTTAATGGCTTTTCTTCTAATGAGCTCTTTTTGTTACCTCAACCACATGAATTTAAATGTAGTACTAGACTGGCAACTAAGACTCATTGTTTCACTGTTCAAATAGCTAACCATAAGTTAATGGTTTCTTTTCTTGTCTGTGACACTCCCTTCCTGTGTCTTGCTTCCCCACCATCTGCAATCTTCAAAAATTTAAAGCCAACCTCAATCACCGTCTTTTGTCTTCCTGAAACCAGTTCTTTTATTGTCCTTTCTCCTTACTAAAAGGTTCTCATTTCCTTTCATTCACAGTAACTCCATTTTGTATTTATGCAGATGCTCTGTTGTTGTTGGTTTATTCTGGAAGTTGAACTAATAATACAGTCGCCATTTTAGGTATTAAAACTCTTCACTGGTCACAAGAATTTACAAAACATGCCATCTGAACATAATGCGTTGATTAGCAGCCTGGGGTTTTGAATTTTTGCCCATTTCTCAGACATAAAAATAGGTCTGGCTTATATTCAGATCAGCTTATACATGAGTACATACAGTAATTGTGCAATGTTTTATCAGGTAGGTAACAGTGTAGTAGATTTTTATGAACTGGTAAAATTTAGGGTAAAAAAAAAAATAATAATAAAATAAAGCATTTCATTAATTAGTGGTTTATGGGTTTAATCATAGGGTAAAATATTTGTTTCTCTAGAATATGTTACTGAAAACTTCTTTAAAATAATTGTTGTCTTTTATTAAATAATACTGACAACTTTATTAAAATCCAATCATTTATGTGCTGTGCTCCTTCAGGATGTGTGTGATCATTGCTCTCCACAATTTCCCATCTCTTGCTCTAAGCAACATTTGAATCTTTACCATCACTTCTTATCCCTGCTCTACCATCCATTCACACAAACTCATTAGGTAGGTTATTCACCGTTTTGTTTTGCCTCTCCTATCTCAATAGGTCCTGTGGGCATTAAATTTTCCAAGCCGTCCTTCCTTGTAATGTCTCAGAAATTTCAATTGTCTATTTCTGATTTTAAGTATCTTATAATTGATGATGGTCGATTTTTTTTAAATGAATTTTTTTTTTTTTTTAATTTGTTTTTTACTTTTTGCCTAAAAATTTTCATATGCAAATTATGATTGTTTTTTGATCCAAAATTGTTTATTTTTATTTACAAGTAAACAACTTTTCACACTACAACTTTTAAAAAATAACTTGTTCTTTTTTATGTAAGGATTTTTCTGTTTAATCTTTCTTCTTACTAATGCCACAAAGATTTTGCTTAAAATTAAATTCTGAACAAGTTTTTTTATTTTTGCTTTCAATGTCAATTTTTCACTGATTTTTTTTTTTTTTTTTTTTGATTAACTGCCAGATTCAAAACACCGTCCCAAAGTATGAAACCTGTCTGGCTACAGAACCCTCTAGATTAATGAGATACAACCTGCATTTTCCTTAAAATGAGTAACTAATAATCTGTCCATTTTCTCAGCTTTCTTCATAAAGATCTGAAAGAACTATTCATCTCTGTCCATTTTCTGTTTACATTTGTTATTTTTTATTGCAGTGGGAAAAAAAAATCAGAAAAATATTAAAGTTGGTTCAACATTTTTAAAAAATAAATTCAAGTGCCTCTAATTTTTAAGGTTATTTTTTTGCCCTTATAATCAAATTTTTATGTGGGGTGGGGCCTTCTTTTTGGATGGGACAGCTGTATACATTCTTATTTCCAAATATAACAACCCATCCCCAATTTTGATTTGTGCTGGACAAAACCAAGTTTAGCATCTATACCTATCTAAATATATACTCAAAGCTTTGGAGAGTTTTTCTGCATGTGACCTGATCAATCATGGCTCTCTACCCATAAAAAAATTATTCTTACACCTACTTTCCATAGGTAAAAAATAGGTGTTAAGAAGCAGCTCATAAAGAGTTGTGGCAAAAGTTAGTACTACATTAGCATTAATTTTGTTCATGTGATTCAAATTCTACAGCGTTTTGGGCAGCACCTTGTGTGCATTTAAATATGTTAAAGAAAAACAAAAACTGTTGATGGACAACTTGCCAAAACTTAAAACTCTTATCCAGATACAGTCTCAAATAAAAATGACAATACTGAAAAAAAAGAAAAAAAATGACCTAAAGGCAAAATTACTGACTCAGTAAAGTGCTTGAAGCCTAGATTGCCTAAACCAAGCAAAAAAGAATGATTAACAATATTAAATCCTATAAAAATGATAGCTCTAGTTATAGCCCAAGTTTCACTCACATGATCTTCAGGTGACTTGAATTTGGGTACCAAATTCTTTGATAATATGTTACGTTTTTTCCTTGGTGTATATGATATTGCTCTCAATATATAAATACATTGAGCTCTGTTTATGGATCAGTCTTTTTAATGTTTTATATTAAAAAGACCTACTTGGATTATCCTTACCACTTACAGATTTGATATTATATTGTTGCAAACTAGCGAAGGTTAAATGAATAGAATAATCAAATGAAGGTTTGTGATGAACGATAATACTTAGTACAAGAACAACACCTATAAGATTCACCAGTGGCGTGTAGAAGTAGTAGTCTACTGCTAGAAGTGAGTCAAGTGAATTCCACAATGAATCTCCAACTGCAGATCAGCATACAGTATTTACTACTGTATTTATGTGAATGGGGACATACCCATTATTGTACATAGGTAAGCTGCAACATACATATAGGATAAGGAACGAACAGGAAACATTGAAGAATTTAACATGTTTCATTTTTATTTTGGCTCACATCAGAAAATGAAATATGGAGGAGAAAAGAAAATTCTGTTTTTTTATTTTTGTGTTGTTTGTTTTTCATTGTTTAAGCAGACCTTGCGCGTATTTGTCCTATCAAGCAACATCTGTATAATTCATATTTGTATCATAATTCTACTTTTTTTTTTATATGGGATTCAGATGATAATGTTCATTTTTTGTGAGCATTTGAACATCTAGTAGTCATTTTCATCTATGTTTGGTGGTTGTCCATATGTTGATTTTGGGAAGTTTTGTGTGAGAGTGAAAGAATTTAAGTTACACTTGTGGTTGTAGGTAGAAATTTAACATAAATTCTTTCATACTCACACAAAATATTCCAAAATTAACATGTGGACAACCACCAAACATGGATAAAAATGCCTACTAGATGCACACATGCATATTGGATTCTAATCCATATTTTTATCTAAATTCATATATAATCTCAAAAAATAAAATTATATCTTTAACATTTATTTTTTGATGTATGATTGTGTTTTGCAAAAAAAGAAAAAAATGGTCGACCTGGATCTTTCTGAAAGATAACCTTTTTAAGAGAAGCAGTCTTTCTAATTATAGTGCTCAGTATCAAGAGATCAAGCACATTAATAGTAATAAATGAAATTCATTTATTTTGTCCCAACAAAATTTTTCTTTGGGTTTTTATGATAATCGTCTCCTCTTGTCAGTGGAGTTGACTGTAAAACTTGCAATTTCAAACAAGTCACCTTGCAAGTGGATGTTGTTAAAGACAATTTATTTATTAGATCAAATCAGATCATATATATACGTCCTTATAATGACAAACTCTAACACCAGAATATTTATTGAATACATGTATTGTAGATCTAAGGAAGAATTTCAATATTCATTTGTTTATGAAGTCTCAAATGCCTCTTTAACCTGACTCTACTGATGGTGCAAGGTCTGTGACAATACTGGAACCGAAAGTCTGTTTTTGCAATCACTGTATGGTTTGCTCTGCAATACCTTTTTTCTTGCAGTTCCAAGTCATTGGCACCAGCCTCCTCAACATTTGTAGGAGTTAAATTCACTATTGTTCACTAGTGTCTGTGATTTCCAGTATCTCTCTCCAATTCATTTGGTTTGATCTTCGAAGGTTGGTTTTCATTGAATTTTTGTAGATTTTTGTTCTATTATTTTTATTATTATTATTATTATTATTATTTTTTTGTGCGTGTGTGTGTGTAGTATTTTAAAAAATATTTTGAACCATCTTTTATATATAAAATAGATGTTATTTTGTGCTGTGTCCCTTCAGGGGCTCCGTTGACTATCACATAGCAGTGTCTGTGATTTCCAGCATCACTCTCCAGTTCATTTGGTTTGATCTTAGATCAATGAAGGTTGGGTTTCATTGAATTTTTCTAGCCTTTCTTTTAACCATAGCCTTTTATGTGCTATGTCTTTTCAAGACAAGGGCAATCCACAATTTCTTATTTTTTTGTAGCTCTAAGTAATATTTGTCCTCTTACTATAGTCCCCATCCATTTACACTTTTATTTTTCTGTTTAATATTTTTGTTTTTTTCTATTAAAACAATTTTTCAGGTAAATAGCTTTCTCAACTCTCTCATCATTCATTACAGTATTGATGGGGGTTTCCTACCTAACCTTTTGTTCAAAGTAGTGTGGAGCATCAACGTCTTCATTATGTTGTTATTTTCTCTTTGAGTTACGAGTGCTATCCATTTTACTTGTTGCTGCTGTTGAAAGTCCTCAAGTGATGTAGTTTCTGTTATTTGGTACAGTTCTTTATAATTCTGTAGAAACAGTCCACAAGGTTTGAAGAAGGATGATCCTTGCTAAAACCTACAGAGTTTATTCACTCAAAGCCATTTTTAATCATTGATCTAAGAAAGTGGTTGTATACAGCTGACATTTATACATTTTTGAATGAGTTGGGCATCATGCATGACATCCATATGAAAGTTTTGATCTGATGAGTCCATTTAAGAATATGGATTGAGTTCTTAGTTTAATGTTTTAGTTTTGGAGCAACTTGCAATATTGAACCAAAACAACCCCTAGTGCAGTGTGTTCTATGTTCAATTTGCTTATCTCCTATACTAAACTTGTTATAACTGATCCATAGACCAAGGTACTTGAAGTGTTTAGTATTTATTTTATCCCATATCCTGAATTTCTAGGTTGGATTCAGTGTATGGTCAATCCCTGCTTTCATTCCAATTCCAAATTATTGTTTCTGTTTTGAGAACGTTTATCTTGAGTTCTACTTTTTGCAATACTTTGTAAAGAATGTTGATTTATTTTTTACAAGATCATTCTTAACACAATTATGAATACCTATATCATCAGCATAGCTTCCCTATCATCAGTACACTTGCCTCAGGCATAAATTAATAAAATATACACTAATAAATTTAACTGCTGTTACTTGGCTGGCATGTAAATTCTTAAAGAATCAGATGGTTATTATTTCTTTTTCTTTAAATTATATGAATGGATGTAGGAAAGTTCTTGCACTGATCAATTTTCTCAAATTTCAGAAATTTTGGTGGTGGGATGGGCTTCTCTGTATTTTCAGCACCCTTTGTATTAGGTTGGTGCAAAAATAATGATGTAATAATGTCGTTTTTTGACGTTAAAAAATACATCAAAAAACGACATTATTACATCATTATTTTTGCACCAACCTAATACATTATTTTCTCAATTTTTTTTTTTCAATTGCTTACAAAGGAAGCCTTATTTAAAACTCTAAGGCTAAATGCCAAAATTGTCATTGGGCTTCATGTTTTGCACAAGACATCCCAAAAAGTTCTTGAAAGTTTATAAAAATCTAATAATACTTCCCATTTTAATTATTACTACCTCTATCCCATAATAATTGCTACATTTTGCTGTTTAAATGCTTATGTAAATATAACAACTTTTATGGGACAGGTAGTACTTACTTTTCTAAATGAAATTTGAAAGTGCACACTTAACAGTTAAATGGAATAACTAAGTTCAAAGAGAATTTGTGTTTATTTCCTACTAATACATTGGGGAAAGGCATGAAACCACTTTTCCCAATAGCTCTAGTTAGGAATACAACCTGTCACAGGTTACTTGGAGAGGAGGTAGATGCCACCAAGAGATTCCTATTTTCCAAAGAAATGACAGAAAGAAATCAGTAATTCTTTTTCTTTTTTTTTTAAATTTAACAAATGGATATAAATTTTAATTATGTCTGAAAATCTTGCCAAAAATGAAAATAAATCAATAACCCCCCCCCCCCAAAGAAAAAGAATTATGGTCACTCCTCACATAATGAGGTTTACAGGCACATCACACTGAAACACTGGTTCTTGTGCGATCACTGAAGTTAAGCAATGTAGAGCCTGGTCAGTACTTAAATGGGTGATTGTTTGGGAATACCAGGTGCTGTACGCTTAGCTGTGCATTTTGGTGTAATCATTAATAGCTCAGAATTGGAAATCGGAGAGCCGAGTTCAAATTCCAGTTGGGTTTGATTACATTCACTTATGTGCAAATACCCTTGGGAAATGTATGAATCCATCTCTTCTCTTCCCAGCTATGGGTTAAATAGTAGAACTTGTATCAGTAAATCATTATCTTCAAAAAGTTCTTTGAATCTAAAAATATTTTCTGTCTTAAATAACTTGCAAAAAGTTGATAAGTCATAAAAAACAAATTAATTGATCAAAATCTGCACTTAATGGATTACTTTTTTAATGATCTCTAGATTTACATCCACCTATAAAAAAAATAAGATTTGATGGGATTTACCCATAATTGAAGAGACACATTCAGTGAGAGATGGTATTGATAGTTGTTGTAACCTAGGGAAGGTTACTGAATAGAATAATCAAACGAAAGTTGGTAATGAATGATAATACTTAGGACAAGTACAACACATATAAGATTTTCTAGTGGCACGTAGAAGTAGTCAACCGCTAAAAGTAATTCAAGTGAATTCCACAATGAATCTCCAACTGCAGACCAACATACAGTATTTACTACTGTATTTATGTGAATGGGAACATACCCATTATTGTCTGTAGGTATGCAACACATTTTTAATGATCCCTAGATTTACATCCACCTATAAAAAATAATAAAATTAAGAATTTTAAAAATCCAACCTGTCAGCATTGTATGCTGCATGTTGTATAAAAACTTTGATCAGGGAAATTAAATAAATAAAGTGAAAAATAAACAAACATTTACTTGTATGCAAGTGAAAGTAATGTACAGAATATTGAGTTGATTTTTTTTTAATTTGTTTATTATGTTTACTGTGTACTGTAATTTGTAAACACCTAGAAATAAATTAGAAATGTTACAAAGGTGACATTAAAGCTATCTGAAATTGGTTGACACAAACTCATTACAGGCATAGTATGCTTGAAATAGCAATCAGGTACCACTTCTCACTTAGCGACCAGTCTAATTCGTTGAAACCAGTTATTTAAAAAAACAAACAAAAAAAAAATTTATGACTTCAGGGACATCTTGTACTTAATATTTTTCTACTATTTTTAATAAAATTTATCAAATGGACATAAGTTTCAATTATGCCTTAAAATCTAACCAAACAATAAATAAATAGATTAATAAATAAATAAGCAAAAAAAAAAAAAAAAAAATATTAAGTCTTTATGAATTTAGGGTGGCCATCTTGTATCTGTACTTCAATACCTATGAAATTTACTTTAAATTTACTTATTTGTAGATGTCATTACAACATTATTTGAAATTCAAGTCATATTTATCAACATTCTTTTATTGCAGATCTCATTGTCATTGGCTGTTTTGTAATTATCATAGTTAACCTTAAAATAATTATTACTGCTGCTTTTATTTGAATTATTATTAATATTCATATATTATTAATACTGCTATTACAGTTGTTATCAATGTTTTGTAATATTTTGCTGCATTAAAATATTAAGAAACTTTCTACAACAAATTGTTTTTTCTCTTTTTTTTTTCTTTTTTTTCTTTTCTTTTTTTAATTGGTATCACCCCATGCAAGGCAGTTAATCCATGAAGAGACAAGCGAGTTACAGGGCGTGGAAGAATTAGGAACAGAAACATTAATAATGAACAGGAAGAGGAAAGCGTGATCAGGAGGACACGAGATATCGGTTGACATTGCTTTTAAACTTTTGCAAATCAAAGTTGGCTGGAAAAAAGAGAGTTCCACAAGCAAGAAGTGTTAGAAAAGAGACAGTACAACTGTGAATTGATGAGTCCTCATCAACAGTCTAGTACTGCACTTAAATTCAAAGAATCTAGGCACCATAGCAAAGAGATCATCTGAACAACTACAATGAAAGTATTTATAGAAAAGACACAGAGAGGCAACCTTACAGTAGGGAACAGGGAAAGTGACTGAAGGTGAGCTGCCAGATCAGGACCGATAATATTGCTGATTCTTTTTTGGATCTTATCAAGGAGCTCAATGTAAATAGCAGACCAGATGTAGCAGCAATATTCTAAGCATGGATGAATGGTAGACTTATAGATATGTAAGATAGATTCTGGAGAGGAAAATTGTCTACCATGACAGTAAACCAACTTTCTTAGCAGCTGACCCAGCAATGGATTCAATATAGTATTTCCACTTCATGTTTATCTTAATATCTAAAATTTTCAGTCCTGAGGGCCACATTTTCAGTATTTTTGCTGGCCAAAAAAAAAAAAAAATATCAGTTTTATTAATGAATGAATAAACTTTAAATGATTGAATAAGTTTCATTTAGATTGTTTATTATTATTATTATTATGATTCAGAGGATGTATGGTGGTGTAATGGATAATTGCTCAGAATGAGAAATCAGAGGCTTGAGTTCAAATTACAGTTGAGTTCATTACATTCACTTACATACAAATACCCCTGGGAAAGGCATGAATCCATCTGTTCTCCCTCCAGCTATGGGTTAAATAGCAGAACAGACTGGGCCTTATAGCCTAGAGAAGGTTGAGCTCTTTCCAACTATCTCACCCAAAACACTACAGCTGCAGTACATTTTAAGGGTTATGGGACTCATGATCATGAATAATTCTGTGCTTGGCACTACTTAAATATAGTGGTACACTCATAAAAAATAGGGTAAATTTAGCAAAGGAATTATTTTTGTAGATTAGCATTCATTTAACTTTCCTCTGTTAGAATCAAAAAAATATTGATTTCGTTTTGTTTAATCAATTTAGAAATAATCTTGATACAGTGTAAACTCAATCCCTGACTTTTTATAGAGTTATGTGGACTTTGCTGTTCAGCATATGAAAACGGACGTTTTTTTATTTGTTTTTACAAAAACATTTCTTTTAAATAAAGAAACAGATATATACATTTTCAAGTTTACATAATAAAACTATGCATTTATTTATTCATTTAATGTTAGTGCTTTTGCTTCCCAAAAAAAATCCCCACTAAAATGTTTTTAGAAAAATGTTTAAAAAAAATTTTTAAATTAAAAAAATATGCCTATATTAATGATATAAGTGCATTTTAAAACTTGACATTTATAAATGACAGCTAAGTTTAGATAGCTCTGTGAAAAGTCAAGAATAAATTTTGTATTATCAATACTTGAGCTATCTCTTACTGTTACACCCTCGGGCGACGCCGGGCTCTACTGCTAGTGAATTAATAATTTTCATTTGTAATCTGCAGCAGTTCAAAATAAAAGAGTAATGAGACATTTACAAAGAATCAGTTTCCACCCTCAAATGGAGAAATGATATTTAATAAATAAAAATACCAAAAATTGTCAAATGCCCTGAAAAATAATCAATTACTTATCTACAGATAAGAGAAATAAGCAAACTGTTGTTTTTAATATTGCAGGTCACCGAGGTGGGCATGTAATAGGAAGTGATAAAATTTAAGGGAGGGGTGCAAATGTAGCCTGTACATTGTAGTTTTGAATCTCCTGTTTTTAACTGACCATCACGGTGGAGTAATGGATAGTGGCTCGAATTGAGGAATCGGAGAGCCAAGTTCAAATTCCACTCAAATCCATTACATTCAGTTATGTGCTAATACCCTTGGGAAAGGTATGAATCCTCTTCTTCTCCCCCAGCTATGGGTAAATAGGAGGACAGACCAGGTTCTATAGCCTTGGATGGTCTACAGCAGAAAGAAATCTGCCTTGTCAGTCATGTATTGAGAAATACGTGATGGCCTAAGTGTGTATCTCGCATGGCACAAAACTGACTGACTGAGTCTCAAACAGTATAGTCACAACATTAGTTGTGTAGTGCTTTTAAACACTCAATTTAAAATATTATAGTATTTATTTATATTTGGACTAATGTCCTCAACTTTCCAGCTGTTGTTCCCTTTAACCAAAACATCAACAGCAAACATGAGGACAATCGGCTGCATGTAAATAGTGTAAATAATGATAAGTAACAGCTTATTAGTGAAATTCAGAGAGAAGTGTTATAACATTTTTCTTGTTATGTATTTCTTGAGTGTACTTTGTGGTTTTCTAACAAATTGAAAGACCAATATTAAAAATGAAAGTTTCAAATATTCAAAAATAGTTTTCATATTATTTTCAGTAAGCAAGTAACATGTTGGGATCTGTTGGTTTCAATGCCAATAGGAATTGTTTCAATGCCAATAGGAATGACTGCAAAACACTTTCCCCTCTCCATTTTATAGGCAGAAGCACACAAATACATGCTGGGATTTTTTCCTAGCCAATAAAATAGGCTGGTTCTCATTTTTTTTTTTTTGACTCAGTCCCAATCTATCTTCAGAATGCTATGTTCACTTATCCAAACTTGCTTTTGTGTGTCAACGCCAATTCTTAGTTTGTGAACTATTTGCCATGTTATTGTCGCTTTGCCTTATTACTGTTAATTTGCCTTGGATTTATTGTTTGTTTTATATTATTTTTTGTCATATTCTTTGTCTTTTTCTTGTTATGGCTTATTGCAAACTTTGTCAATTCTGTTTCTTGGACAGATCTGTTAATTATTTTGCATTTGACCATGGCTACTCACTCCACAGGACATGTCTACCCGGGTACATTTTTTTATGAGTGTCGGGATTCCAAACATTTAACAACAACACGTCTTTTAAATGAAGCATAAAAAAGGTTATTTTCTGAAGGAAAAGTAAAAGCAGAATTTCAATTGAAATAAAATTTATATATTCTTTTCAGAAATATACAATAACAATAAAATGTTCATTTTTCCTTCCAGTGAAGTTTTTTTTTATAAAGTAATTAAGTGTTCTATCATGGTATGAGATGTATGGACAGACTTACTTTACAGTCAGCATAATGTGTTTGTGAATTCATAGACAAGGGCTTAGTCGGCAGTTGGTATTTATTCCCTTCTATTGTGTGCATGGACAAGGCCTTAGTTGATGGCTGCTGGTTGTCGTCTCTTTTATTGTGTGTGTGTGTGGTTAGGCACATTATATACAATGACAGTTCCCCATAGGGTATGCAGGTTCAAATTCTGCTGGAGGACACATATTTAGGCTGATAGATGTAGTTGTATATAAATACTGTTTTATTAAAAAAAAACAGAGCTTCTACTTGAATATGAGTATCCGTGAAAAATAATGTTTAAACACAATAAATTAAAAATAACAATATGTCAGATTTAATCAATTTAATATATATATATATATATATATATGTGTGTGTGTGAGGTATTGCACATTGAGTGCTGGTGTTAAATGAGGAAAAATGTATATTTATTATTAGTGAATATATTAGGTTGGTGCAAAAATAATGACGTAATAATGTCGTTTTTTGACATTAAAAAATACATCAAAAAAACAACATTATTACGTCATTATTTTTGCACCAACCTAATATATATATATATAAATATAAAAGTGAACATTTAGGTTATTTCATGCTGGGTACAATCGTCAGGCCACCCTCAATGTTCACTTTTATATTTATACTTACATACGCTCTATCTCTGATATTGAGTACTTTATCCCATAAATATAGCACACCTTAAAACTATATTTCTTCATAGATATAGATATATATATATATATATATATATATATATATATATATATATAGATGTAGCTTTTCTCAGATAATGCTGAAACAGGCTTTGCAGTCAATGTCTTTTCAGGGAAGCCATGTGCAGGGTTTACCTGAGAAATGATCATCTGGTCATTGAGCACCTGATATGCATGCACATTGGAAGAACCGTACGACAGGTAAATATCTAAAAAAAATGATCCAATGTGTAGGAAGGGAGAGTCTCTAACATCGACGCAAATGGAGAATTCAAATTCGTATTAGGTTGGTGCAAAAATAATGTCGTTTTCTCACATAGTAACATATGTGAGAAAACGACATTATTTTTGCACCAACCTAATAGAAGGCAGCCGGGTCGTGTAGTGTATGTACACACACATGGAGTAAAATAATATGCAATGTTATGTATGTGAAATTCAGTCTTGTGTTTTCATTAGTGTTATACTGGAACACACCTATTCTATAGTTAATAGACTCTCCCACCTATAATAAGTAGTAGCAGTTGCTGGGCGAGTCGGCAGAGAGTTGGTCAGTCAGTCGATGTCGGATGACCGTACGTCGGATATTAAAGTATCAGCCACCACAACTAGATTACTGCGTCATTACCTATTATATCAAGTTCCTAATGTTTTGTATGTCGAACCTATTTTAGGACTGACTTAGTACAAATACAAGCCTCCACTGTGAAACCACTACATAACAATTAGCCTGTACAACATTTGCACACACACACACACATATATATATATATATATAGACAGTTCCAGAAGAAAGCATTCAGAAATTTAGAGTTAGAATTTGAAGACATAGAATAAGAGAATTTTCTACTACCAACTGTATTCATCAGAGTTGTTTTGACTTGAAAACACACTACAAATCAATGTAATTTCTCATGCTCAGCATGTCTACTTGTTTCCAAGCATGCTCATCTACTCAGGCTCATCTTCTCAGGCTCATTTATGTTTCTTCAACACCTACAAAGCCAATCTGCACTTGTTTCTTTTTTTACTGAAACTCAGCTGGGCAGATTTTAGTTACAGTTCAAGTATATGCCCCACCAGAGTCACATACAGTTTTGAATCTAGAGTTGTCTTTTTTCCTATATTGGTTGCCAACCACAGTTTGGGAGTCCCATGCACCCTGATATTTAACCCATAGCTGGGAAGAAAAGAAACAGATTCATACTTTTCACAAGGACACTAGTGCGAAAGGGAATGTAACAAATTCAACCTGAATTCAAACTTGGCTCATCAATTTCTGGTCCTGAGCCACTAAACTTGACATCATCTGCTGTTAGTTTGAGTAAATTCAGAAACACTCAAGTTTGTTTCTCCTAAAACAAATACAAAACTTTGTAATAAGCCATAGTCAGTTATCAAAAAAATACTGGCTCTTCAACTCATCTTTGTACTTCCCTTTCTGCTGTGAACTGGGATTAATGAAAATTATTAAAATGTATAAACTTTCCCTACATCAATCGCATGTCTATTTCTGTGAACATTTCAAACAATAATGCTATGATAATATATATCCACTAAAATCAACTTACACACATCTTTACATTAGAAAATGCATTGAATATTGCTGTCAGGTGGTCTGGTGGTGCTTCTATGTATTTAGAGATTCTTGATAAAATCTAAAGAAAAATCTGCAATGTTATCGTTCCTGACCTGGCATCTTGGCTTCAATCACTTCCCCAACACTGTAACATAGCTTTTTTCCTCCTTTTCTATAACTATTTTCATGGTAATTATTCTGATGAGCCTTCATCTTTGGTAACTAGACTTTATGAATTTAGGCATACTACTAGATTAGCGGTAAGTTCTCATCATTTTACAGTTGAAGTGGTAAGATGTAACCGTAAGTTCTATATTAACAGTTTCTCCTCTTGCACTAGGACTCTCTTTCGGCTTCTTGCTTTCCAGTCAATTTTGATCTTCAAAAATTTAGAAGCTCCTTGCTAGTTCCACAACTATGAAATACTCATGAAATCTTCCCTATTACATTGTTAAATATGTGAGTTTAACAACTTTACTAAAACATTGCAATAACATCATATGTATAGCTGCAGGTCATTATTTAAAGAGGGCATAAATGAAAAGATTCAAAAGTGACAAAGGTTTCCATTTCACTGAAGCAGATGTTAAAAGCATGAGAATGTTATTGCGTTCAATATCTGTCTTTTTCTTCTTTTGTTTTTCACCAGTACTCATATGATCACCAAAGTGAGTGTGTGAGAGAAAGAAAGAGAGAGAATTTGGTGTCTTGTAGTAAATTCTGGGCCAGAAGTGTTCTTCATTTTTCTGGCGTTCCTTCTGATGTTTTGGTGCCTTGTCCAAGAGACTTGAAAATTTTCAATTTCCTCATAAACAAGATGCTGTTACCCCAATCATTTTAACGAAGGTTAAGCAATGTCAATCCTGATCAGTAACTAGAGAGGTGACCGCTTGGGTGTACCAGGTGCTGTAAGGTTGCATGGGCAGTTGGTGTAATGGATAAAACTTCAGAACTGGAAATTGGAGAGGTGAGTTACAATTCTAGTTGGGTTCGTTATATTCATTTACATGCAAATACCCTTGGAAAGGTATGAATCTACCTCTTCCTGACTCTAGCTATATGTTAATTAGTAGGACTTGTATCAGTAAGTCATTCTTATTTTTTTTAAATTCTTACAATCTAAAAATATTTTATGGCTTCAAATAACATGCAAAAGGTTGATAAGCCATAAAAAAACTCTCAATTGATAAATCTTTCTTTTTTTATTGTTTACTTCCTTTTTTTTCAAACACCAAATGATGAAAAATGATTTCTGAGTTGGAGAATTTGTGCATCCTTCCAGTTTATAAATTAATCCTTTGAAAATAAATATTTAACATTTTTCAACCAATGGATCACGTTACTGTCAACAATAAAAATAGCCTTTATGATATGAAGAGGATATAAGCAAAGTCTCTAGACTAAACAAGCCAGGAAGGAGAAGGAACAGCAACAGTTTCACGGTGCAGAAACTTCAGAGAGATTCCTTTACTCATTCACCCGTATTCCTCACCAAGTTACATGACACTTACACTTTCACCCTCACTTTCTCCCTTGTCTCTTCTCTCTCACACATACACATGAAGAAATCCCATTTCTTTTCATCTTGACAAACAAGGAACTTTAGCACAAGAACTTTAACACTCATATCATACTGAGAAAAATTTAGTTGTAAAGACATGAAAATAAAAATATTTTATATTTAAAAACCTTTCTCACTTTTTTATTTGTTTTGGGTTGAGTCAAATATGCCACAAACCATTCTCATGCAACTTCTGTAAATATGCATATTATGTTTTTTCCCTCTCAAACTTATATATATGGCCTTGTCTGTTTTCACTCATGAAAATAGTGTTATGTCAGAGAGACTTAGTATTTATTTACCAATATCTTCGGAATTAAAATGAACTGACTCGGGGGTATAAAATAAATAATATATTTTTATTTATTTGCTTTAGGGTGAGTCCTTGGATATTCAATATAGTAAAATGTTCATTTTTAAGGTAGATATTGGTAGCAGTCTGGAGAAATATCTGTTTTGGATTGGTAGTAGGTAGATTCAAGGTCAGACCTTGCTAGTGATATTAGTCATATTAGAAATGGGTCAGTGTCAATCTACTGTCTTTTTTTTGGTCCTAAGCAGAGCAAAAATATGATTAGCAAATGACCTCTTAACTATGTATTCATGCATCATGCATGGATGGTTTCTCTGGAGGTCACATTCTCTAGTTCTGTGGTTTCTCTTGCTGTCTCGTCTCCCCTGTCTAGCTCAAAGATGTGAGCATATATCCTTTTGACCAGACTCCAAGACTTTGATGAAAAACTTGGTTTTGGCTAACATCAAAAGTCTATTTGTGTTCATTTTTTGGATTGGCCAAAATTATTTTATTTTCCAGCATTTCTTTCTTTTTCATTTTTTGTTTTTATAACATAATTTATGCATAGAGCCTCCCTTATTTTTGTAAGTTTTCAGTCTCAAATTAGTATGCACTAGTCCTGCAAACTTCTGGCATTTTTTGGCTGGGTTCAGTCTATTCTTTTTTTATTTGAGGGTTGCCTTCTTGTTAGTTGAGAGAGAAGTATATATAGAGAAATTTAGAGAGAGACAGAAGAAAACAAAGAGGAATTACGGGTTTTAAAGGAAAGCGTAGATGTTTTATTTAAATTCAAATTCTTTTTATATTTGTATATTTTATTTTTATATTCTACATTATTTTCATTGGGACTTTTATTGTTACCATATTACGAATATGGTAATGCTATATTAGACAATAAAGCAGAATTTATTCTCCACCAGAAATGCCAATACATATAAAATAAATTGAAGCGAAATATTACTTCATGGGAGAAATTTAGAGACTAAAACATATTAGAAATCATTTAGATTTGATTTTGAACAGCATCGTCTGTAATTTTATTTGGTAAACCTGAAAAACAGGGCCCATTAATGTGCTTGTAAAATATGGACACCTCAACGGTTAGCAAGATTGTCTCACTAGAACAATTACGACTGAGTAGTAATTTCGTCCTCACTGAGCGCCCCATACTTTCGGCCTTGTGTCACATCTAAGCTGCGCTTAGAAATTCAATTCTGTCTCACTAGCTAGAATAATTACGACTTAGTAGTGAGTTCGATCTTCACTGGTTGTCCCATACTTTTTTTGGCCTTGTGTCATATCTAAGTTGCGTTTAGAAAATCACCACGTGCTTGTTAGCTTATAAAACAGAAAATAGCGGATATGCGAGTATAGCGATGCAATTATAAACGCGAAAAACAAAATCAAGCAAGTTTAAAAAGAGTACTCTGAATTTAAAACCATAGAGAAGGAAATTGGAAACCACTCCACTATATTTCTGAAGGGGTCTTGGTAAATAATAATAGATAATAAAACAAATAATGTGTGGAGAGCCATGATTGTCTATGTTTTTAAGGAACATGGCAATGGTAATCAAATTAAAAACATGTGATAATACAGACGAATTTCTGTGTTAAAGGGAAACAACTTCGTTATTCCCAAGTAGAGAGTTCCGATTCCTTAGCAGCAGTTAACTTCCGGTTTGGATGCATGTAATCGTCCAGATAATGAAGAACAATCACAACAAACGATGAAAGAAAACGTAAATCGTAAAATTCTTTTTATTTTTTCTGCGGCTTCAGTTCTTTGAGTAAGTATTATATTTACTTACTCATAAAACAAAAAAAATCAATTCTTAAGGAAGGTTAATAAAAAAAAGTGAAAATGTTTTTTCTTAATGAATACGATTTTTTTTTACCTGCAGAAGAAGAAAGGTTAAGAAAAATGATCGATTTCTAAAATTAAAAAAGGAGAGCTTTAATAATAATTATTTGTAAAAATTACGTAAAGATGAATAAGAAACTGGTTCATTTTTTTTTCTTCAGATCCAAAGTTTTGACAAAAAAAATAGTGTAACTGTAAAAAAAAGTTATAGTAAAAGATTTCATTCATTTGGTTTTATTTTTATTTTAAAATGTTTTATGGAAAGAAAAAAAAGTTAAATGCATATCATTTGAAATTGTGTGTTTTTATCACATTGAAAAAAAAAAACTTTTGGTGACATTTTTTCCAAGATGAAAAATATTTATTTAAAAAATGAATTTGTTTTTAAGTGAAAACTGAAGAAAAAGTATGTTCTTCCTTTGTTAATTAATGTTTTTTTAACGTTAATTTCTTTTTCAAAACAAGGTTAATTAGGATACGTCATTAAAATAAAATGAAAGGTTACAACAGGTAAGTTCACGTGGCCAAAATGCCAAAATTGGTTCTTTAATTCTTCATCTTTTCTGAAATTTTCGTGTTGTCATCAAAGGAAAAATTATTTCTCCGTTTTAAGCTGTCTTTGAAAAAATCATAAGAAAATCGATGTTTGTCAAACGGTTTTTTTTTTTTTTTTTTTAGCAAAAATATATAATTTTTACAATTTAATTTTACATTATGAAATTTGGTTATTCTATCTGTAGCCGAATTCTTAACTTTATTTCTTGTTTTATTTAAAAACAAATTTAATTTCACATACATTTTTGTGCCAACTTATTTTTTAATTAAATTTTCTTATTCATTGTAAAATTAAAAGTTTTATTGCATATTTATTTATTTATTGCCTTTTCGGATTCTTAGAAAACAAAAATTTATTTTTCTTTCAGAACAGAAAAAATAGTGAAAATTTGGTAATTACGGAAAAAGAACACTGTTTTTGTTTGACACATCGTTGTGTTATGCACCCACGACTTTTCTAAATTATTATGAACCTTTGTGTAGGATTTATTATTTTTTTAAATATTTTTTTTGTTTTTAAAATGTCATGTACCTTCAAAACGTAGACGATCATGACTCTCCCCATTTTCCTTTCTTTAACATCTGCAATTACTATTTCTTCTATACATTTCTGAGATATGCTGTAGTGTAGAGATTTTATTTTTAAAACCTCATGTCTCTTTCTTCTGGACTTTGGCGATGATGGCTCTGCACAGACTTTGTTTAATGTTTATTGTTTACTTACTCACTGTATTTTAGTTTTTAATTTTATTTTTAATTTATTTATTTGTGAGATGTCATGGCTTCTTGGGAAAGTTTCTGTTGTGGTTTCTCGTTTCCTACCCCATGGTTTTTTTGTATTTTTAGTCATACTCTTCTTCTAACTATCCTCAAAGGCTAGAGATCCCAGTCTACCTTGCTATTTCTTTTTAACCATTTACTAGATGGAGAAGAGATAGAATCATGCCTCTTTACCAAAGAGTGTTTATGCGAAAATGATCGCAACAAACTAGCCGGGGATTTGAACTTGGTTTGCCGATTTTTTAAATTTATAAAAAAAAAAAAAAAAAAAAATTGTTTTTATTTACAACCTCAAAAATGTTACTTCCACTGCATTTTTGTTTTATATTGCTAAATGCAGACTTTTCTTCCGCTATTGAAAATCGGCCTTAAAGTGTAGTATTGGTTCTCTCCTCGTTTGAGATTAGAGAGGAGGGTCCCGGGAATTCCAACCCTGCAGCAGTACCTCCCTCGTTCCACTAAGAGAGATGGGGTTGGTGTAATCGACACCAGCGTAACAGTGGGGGTGAGGGCATGGCAATTTTTGTCCTTGGCTATGCATGTTTACGCCCCCTCCCCCGCATTTACCTGACCTCCCATTTAGCAGGAAGATCAGGTAACTTATGAAGAAATAGAGAACATTTGAACAAGTGATGACATTTTATTTTACTGATTAGCTTAATTTGCGATTTATTTATTTCCTTTTACTTCTTATATATAAAAAAAAGTAAGGTGCTCTTTTCAGCAAAACGTCAAAGAATTACTTTTTTTTTAATAAATAAATAATAATAAATATTGCACTGTCGGTTCACTTTTTTTATGCTTAGCTAGTCAAATCAAAATTTCTGCTTTTTAATGTTTTTCGAGGTTCCTTCACTCATCTATTTCATGACCTTAAACAAAAAAAGGGATTTTTTTAAATTTAAAAAATTATACTTTTTAGTTATATTTTTAAGGGGGTGTGAACTAAAGAAAGCCTTTAAAATTTTTAAATATGGTTAGGAGGTTATTTTATTTGTAAAAAAATATTTTTTATTAAGAAGTTTACTGCCCTCAAAGACTGGGACTCAAACCAACCGTAAACTGTCTCTTGATGAACCACTTTTCTATTGTTGAACAAACGTGAGAACGAGTAAGCGTAGCTTGACAAATAATTGTATTTTGTATATTTTTTTAAAATTTATTAAGTAAAACAAACACAGTACGTAGAGGCACTCAATAAAACTTATATACGCACATAGTCTCGCATTCATTCATTATCGATTACTGTCGGTTCAATAAAAGAAAAAAAATCGTTTGTATTGTTTATAATTTCGTGTCAAGTACTGAATTTCCCCACCTGTAGCTGGTTTCTTTATGCTTAAAATAAAATGCAGACTTCCTAAGACTTGAAAACGGTCTTTTCTTTTTTTCTTCTTTTTTTACCCTCCGCCCACTTTCACTTTCACTCCTTCCTGGTAAAAACGGCGCAATAAGTATATTTGATAAATAAGCGCTCTATTTTGCTTTTACCGAAAAATTGTCAAGTGTTTAGTTTACTCAACTGTTTCAAGACACATTCTTCGGTGGGAAACTATCATTTTCGAACAGGAAATTGAATAATTAAATTTTTGTCTCTTACAAATTTATTCTGTTGCTTGTAACAACGTTTCTTTTAGCTTCTTAAACTAACTGTAAGAAAGAACGTTTTAAAAAATTATTTAAAAAACCTTATTGAAAAATGCGTAAAAATGTTTTTCTTTATTTGCTTTTTAGGTTATTTTTCAAATAAAACCAAAATGTTACTAAAAATAACAATGCGTTAACTTTTTACGGTTTTAGCTCAAATTTTGGTGGTACCTTGATCAATGGTTAAAAAAAGAAAAGTTAGTTTTTACGCTTTTGTTTTAAGTATTTTGTTAAACAGAAATTTAAATAGTACTATAAAATTATATAGAAGGAGAGACCTGTTCATTATTTTAACGTATATTACCATTTGTTGTTGAAGGTCAAAATGTGACATCTGTCGTGTTATTTTTCTTTCCTTCTTGGGCATAAAATGTAAGAACTAAAAAAAGAAAAAAAAAAAGAAAAGAAAAAGTAATTCATTTCTCACGGAAATGTCCTATTGTAAGATTTTTTCAAGTGTTATTTAAAAAAGTGGAGAGAAAGAGGTTTCAAATATCTTCATTCGACCATATGCAAAATTTAATGAAAAAAAAAAAACCCTTTTTTTCGTTTAAGCTTTTTCTGTGCAGAGTAGAAACAAGGAAAAGACTAAGTCACTATTTTCATTCATTCATTCTCTCTCTCGCTCACGCATCCACAAACAGTTTTTAAGAGAGTTTACGGGTGTATGTAGAAAGATTGTCACAAATAAAACTCATCCAGTAGGTTGATCCTGAAAAAAAATTCTGATTTATTGGAGTTTACTTAGCGTTTGTTTACAATACTATGATCTAATGATTATGTTTACTACTTTATTAAGTGGATTTTTCAATGCGCTCACGTCTCTACGGAATGTGACACAAGGTCGAGGTTTAAAACGGTAATACCGTGGAAAAATTGCTCAAGCTCCCTCAACACTTCCCCTTTTATGACGCCTCGGTTGCCGAGTAATGAGCCCACGCCCCTCCGGAAGGTGAGAAACCGCTTGGGGCTTGAACATAATATACTTTTGAAACTACCCAAACGAAGCCAACAGGAAATCGTTTAAAAAATTAGCATCAGAAATTTCTTTTTTTTTTTTTTTTTTTAACCATGTGAAAATATTGAGCTAATAATTAATTTCTAATAAAATTGTCTTTAAACTAATAAAAATTTTCAAGTCATTCCACTGCATAATTCTTTTCTATATAATAATGGTTGGTCGCTCGTATCAGAGGTTGCCTGTCTACCAGGGCGGCTACCCAGTCTCTGTTGCAGACGTCTGCTCAGGCACATTTGTGTTTGTTCAACACCCACAGAGCCCACCTGTGGTTATACTGCAACTATGCTTAGTGGACCTTAGTTACAATTTCTGGGAGAGTGCACATAATCTAGAGTGATAGTTTGAACAACACAAGTACATTCAAACCTTCAGTCATGATGACTTGTGACTTCATGTTAGCACAACTATTGATTGCACCCAAATAACTCCCAATTTCACTCACAAGGCTTGGGTCAACACGTGGTATGGTTTTCAGGCACTTTCTAAAGGTGCCACATGCTGGGATCACCTCCCCAGGCCAATAACATCAAGAAGTCAATATCCTGACAAATTTACTATGGTGAGATTTGAACCCAGGTGTCATGGTTGGAAAGCAAATGTTGTAATCACTCAGCCACATGTTGTTGTTGTTTGTTTGTATGTATGTATGTATGTATATATGTATGTATATAGAACTGGAGTGCTAGGTTATACTTATTTTTAAAATGAGCAAGTCTGATATAATTCTTCTAAAATAAATCTATTGTGACTTTTCTCTTTTATTATGAAAATTCTTTGTAAAACCTGTATTAAGTGAAGTTCTATACATGGAAGATATGACATAAAATCTATATATCATACCAAATGTGGGTAAATGAATGACAATGTTATTACAAATATGAGAAATTAAAAACAGTATCAATAAAAACCTTATGGAGATTGGCTCGGATTGAGGAATTGGAGATCTGAGTTCAAATTCCAGTTGAATCCATTGCATTCACTTATGTGCTAATACCCTTAGGAAAGGTATAAATCTTCTTCTTCCCCAGCTAAGGTTAAATAGCAGGACAGACCAGGTACTGTAACCTTGGATGGCAACTGGTCTACTGCAGAAAGAAATGGCAACCTACTGTGGGAAAAAAAAACGCCCCATCAGTCATGTATCAAAAGATACATGATCGCCTACCTGTGTATCATGCATTGCATATAACTAACTGAATGTTCGCATCTTTGTTGTCGTTATCACAATGTTGTTGTGCCCTCTGACCTTCCTCAGGTGCATATCTGGGTAACCTACAGGGAATTCTGATCTGGGACAATGGCCTAGTGGATTAAAGCATTGGTTTGTGAATTTGGTGACATAGTGGTTGTGACTTCAATCCCTAGGTAGGGCAGTGGGTACTTGCACCCACTGGAAATGTACAAGCAATATAAATAAGAAATAGATAAAATGAAGAGTTCAGTTAAGAATTCCCTGTAGGTTACCCAGATTGATATATACCTGAGGGAGGATGTGTGGCATAATGTGATAAAAACAACAAAGATGAGGACAATAGTCCAAATATAAAAAGTGTAAATAATGATAATTCCTCATCCCAGAAATTCAGACAAAATTTTTCATTGTAAAATTACAACCAGTGTTGATTTCTTCCCCCCCACCATACAGGGGAATAATAATAAATAAAACCATTATTAGTCTGAAGACCAGGGATGAAACATGTTATTTAAGAGATTTTTTTTTTCCCTATTCTGTCATTGGATTACCCAAGTTGTCGTCTTGTCCCATAACCCAACTAGAAGCCTCCATTTGATCCAGTCATTGGCCAATGCATGTCTGGGTAAAACTTCTGCCAGTTCATTCAACTACATTGTCCGACCATCTCTCTCTTTGGCATCCCCTTCTCCCTGTACTGTTCCTAGTAGGATGCTCTTGGAGAGGCCCCGTGATCTAGTTACATGACCATTACTACTTCAGCTTTCTCTTCTTTATGGTGGTCAACACATTTTTATCTTTATTGCCATTTATCTGATGATTCACTCTTCTGAACATGGTCTTTATTGCCATATTCATAATGTTTCAGCCATTCCATTGTACTGTTGGGGCCAGAATAAAGACACAAGAATGGATTTGAGTTAACAAATATATCAACAAAAATCGGTAATACAATAATATAAAAATGAGCAAGAACGTTAAGTCCGAACTGTCAGAGCTGACTGTTGGGAAAAAACTCTCTTCTGACAAAAGCAGTACCTGCTTTTATTTGTAACTTGGAAGAGTCCATCTGTGTATGGGTAATTTACCATAACATGTACATTCCAGCCTTCTCCAGGTGATATGTGTTGGAACTTCAAACCAAACCCTTTATTTAGTTCATGGGTGGTAAATTGTTCTAATTCCATGTACCATGCCTCTCCAAGTTTTTTGTTCCCTCTGTTGCGGCCAGGTATTAAACATGGCCTAGTGCATTGGGTGAGTGATCCAAAAAGTGACGATCCAAAGAGTTGTGGGTTCAATACCTGGCCACAGCAAAACTTGGAGAGTTGTGTTACTAAAGAGAATTAACTGATATCCCAAAAAGGCATGGAATTAGAACAATCTACCCTCGTGGACTAAAAGGTTTCAGTTCAAAATTCCAACATATATCACCTGAAGAAGGTCAGAGCGTACAATGGGTGAAATGTTGTGAATATGGCAATAAAGATAAGGAATCCGAATGCTGTAAATAGTATAGTCTCCATCTGTATACATTTGAATCATGGACACTAACAGTAGGACTCCAAAGGTGGATGCAGAGGTGAGATACTTCAGACATCTGCTTGGTATTTCCTACACACTAACTGCATCACAAATGAAGAGGGACACAGAAGAGACTATACCTATAATTATTCTTTTAGTAACACTTACATTAATTCCTGTCTCATCCTGTTTTCCACCAAAAATATTTAGTTTCTTAGTGCAGAAAATGAAAAGAGCTAAGTGAGGAAGTAGCAGTATAATCAGTGGGCAATAAGGAACTTTACCTATCTACAACAGGTTCAAATGCAGTTAATGGTAAACTACAATTAATATTATCATTTCCCTCCCCGCAACCTTTTATTGCCAGAACTTACTTTATCGCCATAATCATTAGAACAAATAAAAAAAATTATGTATTTGTTTCCTCCCATGCATGATATCATGTGTTATATCAGTAGTTCCTAAGCTTTTTTTCTCTGGGTTGCATTTTTGGAATTAAAATTTGCTTGCATGTCACCAAAGGCACAAGTAGCCCTACAGCAAAGAAGGTCCAGAGAGATAGTTAAAGGGAGATGATTGTGGATTTGAAGTCAGAACATTATCATTGATAACTGTCTCCTCATATTTGCAAACCCTGGTTATTATATTCTTAATACTTGATATAATGCAAAAATATCACAATGATAAAATCAGTCAATAGTTATTTATAACTATTTATACTGGGACTCATACATGCAATTACAAGTAATCCATAATAATATTTTAAATTTTGAAATCATATTTATTTTTGGCATATGAATTTTTTGAAACTGTTTCTAAATCTTTGATTGTCATTCAATCATTCCACCTAACCTGCTATCATCTTCTACTACACCCTATGAAATATGTCAGACCATTTGGAAACCACTGGGTTATATAAACATCTGGTTTTGAAATAATAGTAGAATTTCAGTTAGAATAGTTGCTTCTTCTTCTATAAGTCATGTCCCTTCAGGATTTGGGTGATCATAGCTCTCCACAACTTCTTCTCCTGTGTTGCCCTTAGTAAGATTTGTCTTTTCATCATTCACCTCACTCCCTGTTTTGACATCCAATTATATAAGCTTGTTGGGTTCCTCTTTCTGTGAGTGTCAAATTTTCCAATCCCTCTTTCCCCATTATCTGTCCTAGAAATTTCAATTGTCTCTTTGTGATTCTAACTATAAGAAGATATTATTATAAATACAACAATCCACTTTTTCTGTGTGCCATGCCCCATGGAGGATCATGGCTCGCAATAAGTTCCTTGTAGCTCTTAGTAAGAATTGTCTTTTCACAATCCCCTCACTCCTTGTTCTGCCATCCATTTACACAAGCTTGTTCAGTAGGTTATTTGCTGTTTCCCGCTGTCCCTCTTGCTTTCAATTGTCATGTGAATGTTAAATTCTCCAAGCCTTCTTTACTCATTATGTGTCATAGAAATTTAAATTGTCTCTTTCTGATTCTAAGTATAAGCCTCCTTTTTGTTTCCATTTTCCAGAAAACTTCCTCATTACTCACATGTTCAGTTTATGGTTACTTACTTATATATGTTTAAAATGTTCACTTCCTGATGTTTTTGTTTTGTTTTATTTTTGATTTTTTAAAATTTAAATTTTGGATTTGTTGCTGCTTAAAGTTCATGATTTTTCTTTTTAAATCATCAAAATGACAAATTTCTCTTTTCAGATTAGACAGACTGAATTCCATAGACAGAAGTTTAAAAAAAAAAGTGGGAATAAAATTACCCACTTTTTATGTTGCATCAGTCTAGGACTGATTCCAGAAATGCATAGTAAATCATTATATCCTCTTTTATCTGAAAGTTCCAGAATCAAAGTGGAACTTTTGCCATTAATTTGACTTGAAGATTTCTGATTCAAGATAAAATATCAGTTGCTGATTCCTGCTGAAAATAAAAATGGCCCCAGGCTCCCCAACAAGGCATCGCAAAAAGGACACAAATGAGCCACAGGCTAAAAACTCAACCACCTCAAAGAAAAGGACAAAAATTGAAAAGGGAGAAGAACCAAGTCTACCCATTCTTCTTGGCCTTCTCTTTGCTTTTTGTATGATTGTTTGCCTCTTCACTGGTCTGCGATTCTACTTACAGCCTTCCAAGGGGTCAATTCTTGCCCCCGTAGACCTGTTTGCTGATTATGTTGGTGAAATCAGACAGATAAAACATATGTATGACAACCAAACTGATCTCTTTTGGAAGACAATCCTCTCTGGTGTTCGAATTGTGCTTAGTACAGAAAACCCTGAATCTCCTGCCATAATTATGGTTGTGATCCCTTCAGGCAATCATCAAATGGCTTTGTGCCTTGCTCAACATATGGCCCAAACTCTGAATAGATTACTGGGAAGCAAGAACCCAGAGGACCCTTCCCATGCTGTCGTCGATGTCTCCAGTCTAGGCAGATTCAAACCTGATGAACAAAAATGGAAGATTGATGAACAAATCCGAGCAATTGTAGATGATGGGCAACGAACGGTTATTGTCAGTGGCTTGGAAGATATTCACCCGGAGACATTGATAGTATTCCATCAGTTCTGCGATGACTTAGAAGCTGTTTACAAGAACATTGCTATGATATTTCTGTTGGAGGTACCACCAGAAGAACATGTTGAGAATGATAGTGACGTCCATTCTCATTTATCTTCGCTGTGGGGTACACTTAACCAGTCGGCTTATCGTGTGCTGATGGCTCAAATAGCCAGCAACATTGCCATCCTTACACCTAAAGATGACTTCATGGGTTGCTAAGTCAGCTTGCATAGATTTGCACACAAAAGAATAAAAATAAGGCTTGAGGTGATTAGCATCTTCAGAAGTTTCTTTTAAAAGATAATATCATTTTCCAAAATGATTTCTGGGATTACTTCTTCATAAGATATGTTTCCTGCTCTTTCAAAAGTAACTTTATATGTTACTGTTCTTTCAGGAAGATATTCACATACAACAACACTTGACAATTACTAGCAGCATCACATGAGTATGTGTACACATGCACACACACACACATACACACACACATATATATATATATATATATATATATATATATATATATATATATATATATATATATATATATGTATATATAAAGTGAAATTTGATGACAAAGTGGAAAAAGTTGACTTGTGACACATTTTATTCTTCAGGACTCCACTGGACTAATTTTGTTATGTTGGTAACCCTACACATCAATATAACAAAATCAGTCTGATGAAATACTAAAGGAAGAAACATGTCACAAGTAAACTTTTCCCACTATGTCATAAAATTTACACATTACTGTTCTTGATAAATAAAAAAAATATATATTGTTATCTCATATATATATATATATATATATATATATATATATATATATATATATGATATAGTGATATGTATTTTATATAATTTTATATATTTACAAACAGTATTTAGAAAAATATTACAAACTGGAAAGTTTTTTTTGTGACGTGTTTCATCTGATGACAGATAAAATGTGTCACAAAAACCTTTCCAGTTTGTCATATTTTTTTAAGTGTGTGTGTATATATATATATATATATATATTTTTTACCTCACCGGTACCACAACTCAGAGTCAGTTGCTGATTGAAAAAGTTTACAATTTCATGCATAATGCAATCATAAGTTGCCTATTGAAAACAGTTTTCAATCAGCACCTGATGATTGCATTGTGCATGAAATTCAGAGTTGTGTTACTGATGATATAAAAAATGTATATTTATTAATATAAATTATAGGTCTGTTAATATACATTGAGCACTATTTTATTAGCACCAGCACTCAAAGTGCAATATTATATATATATATATATATATATATATATATATATATATATATATATATTAGGTTGGTGCAAAAATTATGACATAATAATGTCGTTTTTTGACGTATTTTTTAACGTCAAAAAACGACATTATTACTTCATTATTTTTGCACCAACCTAATATATATATATATATTAGAAGTGTGGAAAAATTTTTTCGTGTGATGTGTTTTATCTTTTAGTATTTGATTGGACTAAGTTTATGTTTACATATGCAGACTAAGGAGGGGGATGCTCAGAATTTTAAAGTTAAAAATAATTTCTTTTATGTGTTTTGGGCATATAATCTAGCCAATTTAATTTAAATTTCTTTAAATTTTTGTTTGTTTCCATCAATTTTATTATTAAATATCCCACATTGTGATAATAGAAATTCTGCCAAGAAGGGTGAAACTTAAGAACCTGAATGCAAATTTACTGTGGATTATCTAGCAATTAAAGCACTTTCTAAGCATTTTTTTCTTAGTAAATTATTTTCTTTCTTTAATAGAGTAGCATTTTTTAAATAAAAATTGTGGTCAGTCTTATTAAAGTGAGAAACTAATACATTGAGTGTGTTGTTTTGTGAAAGACCCCTTTTGTGCTCATATAATCTTTTATTTAACTTCCTTGAGGTTTCTCCAATGTATTCCTTGTGGCAATTATTATAGGTAATGGATTAAATTCCCCCTTCAAGTTTTAGCTTATTATTAAACATAAATAAAAAATAAAATAAACATAAACTTAGTCCAATTAAGTCCTAAAAGACAAAATTTGTTCTTCAAAATCATTTTCCATTTTGTCATATATCTTTCCCTTAAAATTGTTCTTGATATCTGAAAAAAATTATATATCATTATCTCATATATATATATACATTCAAACATATATTGTTAAATATAACAGACAATGAATGTCTATTATGTTTTATCATGAGCCTTTCCAAGCATCGTATAATGGCTTTAGTTTCAGGAGAAAATAAAGACAAAAACTGTCCAACATTTGGATATTTCTTTATTATATTTGTTGTTGCCCTAAGCTTTTGGCTCACATGTATATAAAGAAAAAGAAGTTGAAAATACAACTGGAGTCTTTAAAAATATTTAACTGGTTTCATAATTCTATGATTTTCAAAAGTTAAATTGAGATGTAGAGATGTTTGGCTATGCCATGAAATGTCTCACATCTTTCTATCATATATACAATAAAATATAGTTTTAAGGTATAATATATTAATGGATAAAGTGCTCAATATCAGGGACAGAGTGTATGTAAATATAAAAATGCACAGTGAGTGGCGACAGTCTGTTTCATGCTTAAATTCATTCTTTATGCTCTGAAAATTGCATTCAAGCAGGAAACAGACTATCACTACTCTGTCTTGATTTTATGTCCAGTTATATATATACATATATACATATACACACACACACATCAAAGATGTTTTGTTAAATTCAACTAACAAGGTCTGCTTAATTTTTCATTGTATTTTTCAAGTTTGGAGTTATGAAGTTGTAAATCCAGATCAAAATTGTGGATAACCTCTTTGAAGTTAATATTTTATTCTGGCACTTTTGACTGTCTCAGTCATTATTAAGAACTGTGTGTTGACAGTATGGTAGATAAGATTTTGTTGGCTACATGCCAGCATTTATTTTGGAACATTGAAATTTGAATTAGTCCAAAGTGATGTCATGTGTAACAATTAAATAGAACTAGACTGTTCCCCAAAAAGTATATATCACATATTTATGTGTATTATTATTTTATACTGATATTAAATATTTTATACACTCTTTCAAGATACTATCTCTTGCAGTCACTGCTCCATTTAACCATTACATGTGGCATCACTTCTGACTAATTCAAATTCCAGCATTGTAAAAAATGCTAGAATATAACCAAGAAAATCTTGTTTACCATACTGTCAACACAAAGTTCTTGATAATGACTGAAGCAGTCATAGAATATGAACTCTTTTGATTAGGGCATTGCCTCTGTGAAGTGTTGCTGAAATAACAGCTTGGATACAAATTGGAATGAATTTAAAAAATGAAGAGAGATTTCAAAAGCAATGAAGGTGATTGGTATATATTCACAGTGAAATGTAGTTTCCATCACCTTGTAAATATTTATTACCTGTATTTGCTGGTCAACATACAAGACATTTTTTTTCTTTCTTTTTTCTAAAAAATCTTTTCTGCTGAAAAACTACAGCAAAAAAACTTATTGTAAATTCAATGCACCCATTTTTTTTTTTATTAAACTGATTACTGAAATGAAACAACACAGACTTTCATTTTTAGACGGATGGATAACCATTTGAAACTAAGAGAAAGTAGAAGAAAATATATATAAATAAGAAATGAAGAAAAATAACAAGTAAAAATCTGTTGGATTTTTGTGATCTGCATCAAGACTGACCCACAAAAAATTGAAAAGACTGAATGGGATAAAGAATTAGCAGTTAATTCATCATTTTTTTATTTTTTATTCATTGACGTAAACTGGTTATAAATCAGAAGAAATTTCTTTTTTTTACTCAAAAATATTTTTCCTTTGAGGAATGGTTGAATGTGGTCCAAAGTTTAAAAAAAATTATAAATAAGTAACTAAAAAAAAATGTTAATTTTTTTAAATTATAAATTTAATGAAAAAAACTATGCACATTTTTTCAATTTGATCTGCAACTTAGGGGCATTAAAAGATACCTTAATTAAAAGCCTTATTTAAAATATTGATTATAATTCTAATTTACAAATTATTCCATCAGATAAGTTTTACAGACATAACAATTGCTGCTTTTTTGTATCCCAACTGCAGTTTATTTATTATTTTATTCATTATTAACATTATTCTTTTATTTTTGATTTGTAATTCATTTACTATATTTTATGATTTTAATCATTTATCATTAATATTATTTTATTATTAATATTTTTATTTTGCAATTATTTATTCATTACTTATATTATTTTAATTATTTATCATTAATATGGTTTATTTTATTTACTTTCATGTTGCAATTAGTTATTTTAAAATAATGTTCATTTATTCTAAAATGTAATTTTTTTATTTTTTTATTTTTCCATAAAATAAATACTACAGATTGCTGGTAAGTATCGCCAGCTTGTGTTGTAACTGCAGTCATTGAAATAATCACAGAAAATTTTTTGTGGCTTATTAGACATTCCTGTGCTGTTTTCTTTCCTGGAAATCTGTTAAAATGGTATTATGGGATGGAGGTGGTATGATTGGTAACAATTAGGATTTAATTTTGATTAATAATAATCAGAAGTAATTGGAATCTATTATGATACTACACTGCTCTGCTTATGTGTAATGTTTTATAAGTAAACAATCTCTTATGGGGGAAACCATTGGAACCAGATATTTTTCAGAATTTGCAATTTTTTGGAATTTTGTATTGGTAGTACGGGTAAATTATACAGGGTGTTTGGGCTAAATTTGACAGAGTTTAATGTTTTTATTTTTTCAAATTGTTTTAAAATATCTGTAAACAGTGAACAGCATTGTGAAACCTTATCACTACAGTTTTGGAGGTGTCAAAGTTAACTGACATGAATTAGTAGAAGCCATTTGAATATTGGAAAAAGGTAACCTGCATCATAATAGCTACTCAATGTGTGTAGAACACTGTGAAAACAATAAGACATGAAATGAAGAGCTGCAACAGTGACTGCGAGGATGTAGTTTGTAGAAAAGAATGCAGCAGACATTCTGGTTGCCTCCGTACACCAAAATTCATCCAAAAACTGTAGGAGAAAAAATGATGGAAGGTCCAGGCAAGAGAATTTCAGCTTTGGTGCCGGAAATGGGTGTTGCAATTTTCACCATGAAGTTGTCTTTGAATGAGGACTTACACTTCCAGTCATACAACAGGTGTAAAGGTGAACTTCTTACAGAAAAGGCTGAAGAAAACAGCCTGACAAAAGTAAATAAACTCCTAAACAAGGTGAAACATGCTGTTGAACCAATCTGCTTCTTCTATGCTGAAAAGAATTTTTGTCAGGACCAGCTGCAAAATATCCAGAACAACAGATAGTTTGCCTACAATCTATATGACATTCCTCATGTCATGACCACCACATTTCTCCAAACTGATGGCTTTTTTTAGGTGTCTCCAGTGAGGGTGATATCATGCCACCTCACATCTTTGAACAGGGCCTCAGGATCTGGAGTTGCTGAACACTGTGGTTTAGCCTTGATTGGAGATGGTTGCTACTGGAAGACCATGTATGGCAACAAGATTTAGTTTCCTGCTACATCTCCAGAGTCAGAACTAGTTGTCAGATAATTTTTGTGACTTCACCAGCCCCAATGTCTGTGCTCCCTAACTCCCCTGATTGTAATCCCATGGATTATTATGTTAAGAAAGGCACCAGCTGCATTGCCTGTAACACCAAGTTCCAGGTGATCGACAGGATTAAGAAGGCTTTCCCTAGGGATAAGGCCACACGTGCTAGATTTGGGAGTCAGATCAAGGATGTGGTGCTGAGGGTGGCTTCTTTGAGTGAATTGTCTTTTGATTATTATAACCTGTATACCACTTTTCTATTTTTCCAATAAATTAATTTTTGGCTTAGAAAAATCACTTTGTTTTCCTTAAAAAAAAAACAGCTGTCAAATTTAGCCCAGAAACCCTGTATCATAAGAGTACAGTTTATTTGTCCAATAGTAAAGGAAATGAGATAAAGATAGACATATAAATAGGCTAGATTAAAACTATAAATAACAATACAGCTTATTCATACATTTATGAAAAAAATTGTGGCAAAATGAAATAAGATCAATAAAAATAATGATAATAAAATACATTTTCCCATGATACTAATAGTAAAGGAACTGTAAATATAATTACCTCCACTTGGCTTTGTTAAATATCATTAGGTGGCGCTGGTCAAGTTGAAAATAATAAAAAAACAAAACATTTTCCTGCCTCAGGCTCTTTCTTCCGCTTGCTCCAAGATGTAGCACCACATGGTAATTGCATTCCCACTGGGAAACATTAGTTTCCCTAGCCCATTGTCAACACTTTCTCACCCTTGTTCCAATATGTAGTACCACATGGTAATTATGTTCCTGCTGGGGAACATTAGTTTACCCAGTCTGCTGACAACTCTTTTTTCCCATTGCTCCAAGATATAGCACCACATGGTAATTACATTTCAACTGGGGAGAGTTAGTTTCCCCACCCACTGTCAACACTTTCTCCCCCTTGTTCCAATGTGTAGTACCACATGGTAATTATATTCCTGCTGGGGAACGTTAGTTTCCCTCGTCCACTGACAACTCTTTCTCATCTTTGCTCCAAGATGTAGCACTACATGGAAATTACATTCCTGTCTTGTTTCCCTAGTTCCCTGATGACTTCTCGTTCCCCTGGTCTACTGTTGACTGAACTCTTTTTTTTCCGTTTCCCAACACATTGTGTTTGCATATGTATTCCAAAACCTACACCTATGAAGTAAATTAACCTTTTCTTTGGTCGTTCCAACTCTGTGCAAGGCTGGCTTGAGCTCAAACATTATAACCATGCTGATACTCCATCGATGAAGTAAAACAGGTTTTTCTTTGGTTGCTCCAACTCAGCGCATGGCTGACTTGAGCTCAACCATTGATACAATGCTTATACTTACTTGCCCTAACCTCTGGGCCCAAAAGAAAACAGACACACCCAAGAGACATTGAGAATTTTGACTCGCTACAGTTTATATAAGAAAAGAGAATAAATGGTCCTTGGGAGAAACCAAAGTTTTTGTTTGCTTCTATCTTAATTGTTTACATAGGAACATGTGTACACCTACAAAATACACCAATCTACTTTTAAATTCCATAAAATGAAATGAAGATAAACTATAAAAACTAATGGCTAAATTTTCATTAGTATAAAAAAAGTTCTGAAAACTGAACATTTTTTTAAAGGAAAGATATATGGTTTTCAAAGATCTTTGGAGTTTTTAAACTTTCAGATAAAAAGTTGTGCACCTGTATTGTACATGAGTCATTAGGATAGGTGGCCTCTAGTTAAGAAAATGGTTGGTTTTACAGTATGACAGGTATTAGATAGGTCAAGATTTGACAGAAAATACAGTATATATTATGCAAAAATATTTGATCGAGAAACTCAACATTATCTCAGGTTCTTGAACTGAGATTTTTTATTAAATTTAAGAAAAAATAATTCAGAAGCTTTTTCATCTTCTTTACATTGATTTTTAATTGAATTTCTCAGCTTGCTGTTCTAAGTTTGTAAGTAAATAGTTTGAAACAAAAATAAAGAATAATCAGGAGTGCTCTGATAAAACGTAACAGAAATAAGATGAAATAAATGAGAGTAAAAAAAACAAAACAATTAACACTTTCATTTAAACTTCGCTTTGGTTTGAAGTGAAAAACAAGGGAGATAAATCAGTAGGGTCTCAAATTTTTATGTCCCGGTAAAAATGTATTTTTAAATCACTTGGAAAATAGAAATAAATTACTTGGAGATATAAATAAATATAAATAAATAAATAAATAATCAAGCAAAGTCTATCTGAAAACACTTCTGGTGGTTCCTGTGCACCCACCAAAGTAATTATAATCATGCCTTGAAATTAATTTTTATTTTTTTATGCAATCTTTCCATAAAAATCAATACTAATCAAATTTATATTCCTTATTATTTTATTTATTATTATTAATTCCAAAAAAGAAATTTATTGGTGATTTGAAAAAAAATGATATGAATAATTCATTTAGAAATACTAAGAAACTTAAGTGTTTTTTTTCTTCCTTTTTTTTAATATCAAAAACTTAAATCCCCACAACTGCCTACTTCATAAAAAACAAAACAAAAAAAACAATATAAGATAAACTGGAATTCAAATAGGGAATCTTTCAGCGAATGGTAGGTAAAAGCCTGATCTTGTAGGCCATTAATAGTTGGTATGAACTTCACTGGCAGGACTATTATTGTTACATTGAACTTTACTTATAATGAAAAATATCAACTATAATGCAGATAAATAAGGCCAATTAAAAAAAAAATAGTAAACTGTTTTAAATAATCAATAAAAAAAGTACATAAAATTTTTAAAACTTCAATGTTATTAAACTATTTTAAATTTGTTCAGAAAATATAAAAATATGATTTTACAGATGTTTTTGTTTTTGCAAACTTTTATGAGAACAGTTTTAGTATTTCTTTCCCTTTTTAATATAATTTAGCATAGTTTAATATAAGATTTGTAAAATATGTTATATTAAGCATATGGTGGCAAAACAAAGAAGAAAAAATGAAGGTTTAAAGAATAAACAATGATAAATCTGTGTAAATGTCTCTCGTTGAAGGAAGGCGATGAGTAGAGTTGTAAAAGATGTCCACACAAGGTATGGTAGGAGAGGGAGTGTGAGTTGTAACTTACTGAGGCAACAGCCTTTAGTTAGCTGTCTTTTTGGAGATGGGAGGTTGCTTTCAGATGAAATCTGTATACCTGGGCCAAGATGCCGTCCAACTGCCGAAAATGCCCGTTTGAATGGATTTTATGTCCTTTCTGAGGCTCAGATTGGTTCCAATTTTTATTTTGTTTCTTTAGGTGGGAGTGGATGCTATTGGGTGGAAATTCAGGATTGTATTGCTTATTTTTTCTTTGAGTGTGTGAGTAAAAATGGAAGCTATGTGTAGAGCCTATGTGCAGTTGATGGAATTTTAGTTCAGTCTTGGGGTTTGGAACATTCCCAACTAGCCAGTGGTGGAAATTAGTGTAGCGTAAATCAGAAGATTGAGTTTTACAAAGAATGTAACAAATACATCCATTTTTATTTCTTTTTTTTTTTTCTTGTGCCACTTATGATTAAATAGTTCTTTTCTGTAATTTAGGTATAATTCCTCTCGATAATATTGGTAATAATCAAGGATAAAATTAGTCAAGATGCCTCACCCTTAATCACTCAATTCATCATTAAAGAATTAAAAAAAAAACTTAGTATTAAAACTAAAAAAAAATATTGATTAACATAAGCATCTTTGGCATTGTAAATCCCCATTTGTTACCAAATGGGGATGAAAGACCAAAAGTAAAAAAAAAAAATTGTCTTTAACGCACACAGATAGGTTTGTGCTAATTATAAATTGGCATTGCAAACTTATAATGCTTTTTAAATGCAAGAGTATAATAGGTTGGTATTATTTTATTGAAAGAAATGGTATTTTAAGAACCATAGCCAACTTTAGATAATGATCTTTCCAAACTTGGACTTTATGTACACAAAAAAAAATGAAATATCAAAAGGAAAGTTTTCCATTGACTCTACTGCTATTATTTTAGCTACCTTCACTGATTAGAATTGTAAAAACCTAAATATATGATGAAAGTGAATTTGTACATTTTTGTTTTTGAGAATTTACACCACTATTTATTTATTAGATTGTTTATTTACAAGAATAATTTTATATTTACAACATCCTAAAAATTAATACAACTGTATTAAAACTAATGCAATATTTATCATTGACCAATTTATAAAGAAATAAATATAAAAACAATTTTTTATTCATGAATTTATAAGCATTTAGTAAATTATTAAAATATGTGAACCAACTATAAGGAAATCCTTGACTAGCAATTAACTAGTATTTTGCCAACCATTCCAATAAACAATATAATAATTAAATAATGCAAGACAATGTTTTAAAGTGTTTTCTTCTATACAAAATACACACAATTCATATACGTTTATAGGAGAGAAAAATCTTTATCTAGGATTTGTGATGTCTCTCAAGGCTGGCCTCTTTAGAAATGGCCTAGTGGAAACAGGATGAACAATATTTTAGCAGTATTAAAAAGTGATGATTACAATTGGAATAAACCTAAACATGATGAAAGTGAATGTATACATTTTTTTAGTTCTTGAGAATTTACAACAAAAATATTAAACACTATTTTTTTTATTAGATTGCTTATTTACAAGAATAATTTTATATTTACAACATTCTAAAAACCAATACAATTGTATTAAAACTTATGCAATATTTATCATTTACCAATTTATAAAGAAATAAATATGAAAACAATTTTTTATTCATGAATTTATAAGCATTTAGTAAATTATTAAAATATGTGAACCAACTACAATGAAATCATTATTTACCATTTTATAAAGTTTTATCAATTGATATTTAGCTGATGTTATTCCAACCATTCCAATAAATAATATCGTAAATAGTGTAAATAAACAATCTGATAAATAAATAGTGTTTATTATTTTTGTTACCAATTTTCAGGAACAAAAATTGTATAAACTCACTTTCATAAGTTTAGGTTTAATTATTGCATTTTAAAACAATAAACATTGCCAAAGAGTGAAGGTAGTTAAAATAATAGTGGTGTCAAGGGAAAAAACATCCTTTTGAGATGTTTTTTTAGGGGAGGGTACAAAGGCCCAAAGTTGCTAGGATCTTGATGTTTGGCTTATTGGTAAAAAAAAAAAAAAAAAAAAATCTGTTTTTGCAGAATTTTGTTAGAATGAAAACTATACCCTGTTATTTGTTGAAGTTGAACTGTCTTGGTTGTAGCTGAACTTGTTTTTTCAAACACATTTTGTGCAGTTGGCATGTGATTTTTTTTCTTTTTGTTTTTTTTTAAATCTCTTAACTGAATCATAATGCACTTCTCTTCCTGCTGTTCTCCAAGAAAGCAAAATCATTGGTTTTAACTTTCTATAATAAAAAAAAAACAAAGATCAAACTCTCAGTCTTGCTGTTTCAATATCTTGTCTGAAAATTCTATATACAGCCACTCCTGATTTAACAACTTACCTGTTTAATGACTTGCTGACATATGGCCGGTTATAAAAATCTTATGAAATAAAAAATAAATACAACCAACTGGTATTGTACACTATATGAAACTTTGATCATAGAAATAATGTCATGCATCATCACTTGTACTTTTTTTTTTAATAATTTCACCCAAAGCAAAGCAATAAAGCCACTAGGAGACAAGAGGTTATCGAGAAAAACTAGTTGAGAGGACAATAAAAAGAATAAGAATTACGAAGGCAGAATTGGCATTGCATTTAAGTTTTTGAAGATCAAAGTTGACTGGGAAGCAAGAAGCCAGAACAGACTTCCACAAATGAGAAGTGTGACAGAAGAAATCGTTAGCATAGAACTTAAGGTTACTTCTAGCCTTTTTAACAGTAAATTGGTGAGACCTTGCCAGCAATGTAGTACTGCTCTTAAATTCATAAAATCTAGGTACCATAGAGAAAAGTTTGTCAGAACAATTATGATGAAAGTATTTATAGAAAAGACACAGGAAGCTACATTATGGCAGTGGGCAAGCTGCATAAGCTGAGATGCTAGATCAGGTCCAATAACATTGCAGCTTCTCCTCTGAATTTTATCAAGGATCTCTAAATATATTCACTGTATTGACAGTATGCAGACTTAAATAATGTACAGAATATAGAGCTGATTTTTGAATTTGTTTATTACCTTTTCTGTTTAGTACACTATTGTACTCTATAAACATCTAGAAATAAAAATATTACAAATGGTGCAAAAGTGACATGAAAACTATTTGAAGTTGGTTGACACAAACCCATTACCGGTATAGTATGCCTGAAATATCAGTCAGAAACAACTTAGTAACCAGCTAATTTACTGATATGATCATTAAATGAAGAGTGGCTATATATACTTAAAGGCCTCATACATTATAGACAGTAGTACACTGTGTGGTTTTGCCCATGTACATTTCACTGTAGAAATCAGCTCAGCTTTGTGACCAGATCAGTGGAATGGAACTCAGTCATTAAGTAAGAAATGGTTGTATTGTAAAAATTATCTGCAAGAATTAGCTTCTTAACTACAGCTTTGCAATGTATTGACTATTATGTTTGATTACTTTGACCCCCCCACCCCCAAAGCCACCATGTGTACCACAGAAATAGAAAGTTATTTTAAATTTACTCATTATGAAAAATATACTGAAGCTATTTTACTTGTAGAAATTCATTGTAAAATACTTACACTATGCAAATCCAAGTAATATACAGAATATCGAGAGCTGATTTTCAAATGCTTTTATTATATTTACTGTTCAGTACACTACTGTACTGTACACACATTTAGGAATAAATTAGAAATGTTACAAATGATTCAAAAGTAACATTAAAGATATCTGAAGCTGATCAACATAAACCAATGACAGGTATACTATGTCTGAAATAGTGGTCAGGTGCAACTTCTCATTTTGCAGCCAGGTTGTTGAAATGGAACTTGGTCATTAAGTGAGGGATGGCTATATATAAATAAAATAAAGAACAAATAGGAAACATTTATCAATATAACATGTTTCACTTTTACTAAAGGTTCATCAATGAGATATGGAGAAAATGAAAGAAATTATGGCATTTATACTTTTGTGTTGTTTGATTTTCATTGGTTAATCATGTTTCTGGTGAATTCAACTTTTTAAATCAATATTAATATAATTTGTGACATTCTGAATTCAAGAACAGATGATACGTCCATCCAAAGTTTAAAAAATTAACAGATTCCAATCCTACCTGAAAAAGTGTAAATATTGCTTTATGTATGTTTATGTATGTAAGTGCATAATAATTTTAGTTTGTCTATGTGGGCATCAGATGATAAAGTATGTTTGTAATTGTGAATATGTCTAGTAAACATTATGTTGGTTGGTTTTTTGCATGTTGATTTGGGAACATTTTTGTGCTTTAAATAAACATGCATTAAATTCTTTAAGAATGGATTCATTAAAGGTTGGTGATGTAATATAATGTTTTTGACATGTGTTTATAGTTGGTAATATTGTTATTAGTAGGCCTCCAAAGTACTTTCTCCATAAAGAATTATGTTCTTTTTAAATTAGGGTGACTTTAGTACATTTAAAGTTATGCTCAGTTTTGTTCCTGTATATTATAAGAGAATTTGAATGATTGGTTAAACATAAATCTCATGTTCATAGATACAGGCTTTTAGATCTTGTGATGTCTCTCTGATATAAATTCTTTAACAATGTAAATAATTTATTTCATAAGTACTGGCATCTGAATTAGAGTTGGATTTAATTTTCTTCCTAATTATATCTCTGCTTCTCTTGGACATAGTAGTAAAGATCCTCATATTAGGGATAACTAATTTATTTACAAGTTTAATAGACTTTTAGAGGGTAGGATTATGAATGTATTATTATTAGAAGTGCTATTGGTGGTGTCTATTAATTTTTGGATTTGTGGATTTTGTAAGCTTGTTTTCTAGCATTGAGGATGTAATGGTTTGGGTAGTGAAGAAGTCTGTTTTCTCAATATATTTCTCTTCTTCACTTACATATTCTGAGTTGTATATCATAAGGGCTCTGAGCTATGGCTAATCCTGATTTTATTTTTCGATTGTGATGGGAATAGAAATTGATTAGATCATTGTGTATTTTTGTGTTTTTTTAAAATTTTGGTTGAAAACTTTAGTTCAAAATTGAGAGCTTGAACTTCTGTGTTGGATAATTTGGGGCTTAAGACAGGAAAAATATTGGATGACAAGACCTCATAGAAGATTTATCAAGCTCTTATCAAACACAGAACTCAAAGCCCTTAGTTTCATACCAAAGTTTGAAACTGAGAGAAAAAAAGATTCAGTAGACACGGTACATAAGAAGGATGAGCAAAATTATATGTAATACTAGCAGCATGGCCCGGCGTTGCCCATGCTTGATTCAAAAATCGTACGACTCATACAGCAATCGCTATCACTTGACTTAAAATATTTTTGTCCTTCCTTGCCTTTAAAGGAGTGCCCTATGGCGTGCTGATGTTGCTACATGCCTTACTTCTTGCCTATCTCACACTGCAAATTTTTTAAAAAGGACTCGTATCTGAAAAAACTGAATGAAAAAAGAATGTTAACAACAAATACTTTTTCACACCCAACCCAGTTCTGCGGAATCAGAATCAACATTGAGTTTAAGTGCCATGCAGATTTAAATTTTTCCCACTTGTGACAAATACAGCTATCGATTTTTTTTTGCATTCATGTCAGTCAGATGTTGGCTCTCACGCTGGCCAATAGAATCTTCCTGTCTATTTGTGGCAGCCAGCTATAGGCTCTCACTCTGGTCAGTACAAAATGGCTGCAAACTACATGAAAACTGCCATAGAAGCATGAAAAAATCTATTATTTCCACTATCAATGGGAGTTGGGAAATGCAAAGTCAGTCTTGGCCTTCCTGCTAACTTTGTGCATGTAAATTTTGTTGCAAATCCATTGAAAATTGCGGCCGTGCATTTGTTACACATACATACACATCCTGCCTTTTATAGATAGAGATCAAAAATAACATTTTTGTTTTATTTACTCATTTATAATGCTGTTTCATGCTTAGCAATTTTTCAAAATAGGTGACTGTTTTTTTGTTTTACCATTTTATAGCATTTATTATTCTTTTCATATTTTTAAAAGGAATGCATCAATATGCTAATAGTTCAAAATGATTTCATTCCTTTTATTTACCAAATGCTTCTCATTTACTAATGGAGTATAATAAAAAATTTAAATTGAAATCTGGGAAGAAATTGTATTCTATATATGGAGGAGAAACTGTAGACTAGAATTTAAGAGCATGAAATAAAAGGAATTATTTTTAATTGTTGGCATGCTGATACATTCCTTTAAGGACAGTATGAAAAGAACAGTAAATCTTATGAATGCGATTAAAAAAAACAGATACCCAATTTGAAAATCACTAAGCATGTGACAGTGCTGTAAATGGGTCAATAAAACAAGAATGTTAATTTTTGTAGCTATTGAAAACTTCTTTTAAAAAGAATTTAAAATAGAGCACTCTGATAAATGTAAGAAAAGGAACATTATATATAAAGCAGACAACCATATACAGTTGGTTTGAACTAATTTCATTAGTTTAATTTCTTTTCATATTTCAGCCATGTACTTACTTCAGGTGTTTGTTGTATTCTGAAATATAGAATCTTATTCTGTGAGGGACCAAGACATATATGAATAATAATTATAAGAGAAAAACTTAGCTGATGCATTTTGTCCTCTGTCAGACATTATCAAGGCAAATGCAAGTATTTTATTTTTAACAAGTATTTATATACAAGGGCAAAGATGTTATTGGTTTTTCAAAATTTTTGAATTGGGAATGCTCATTAATAGTCATTAAGTTAGCTGAAACATCAGGCATGTTATGGGAGATGTGAAATGATACAAATCAATGTTTAATAAATGAAAAGTGTAAGTGATTTTGAATTTTTTTTTTTGAGAAATTTTGTGCAAATTGGTATTTGAATTAATTTAGTTGTGTATTAATTTATCCTATCTATTTTGAATAACATGAGGGTATGGATTTAACTGTTTTTAAATTTTTTAACATTTTTGTGGTCATATATCTTTGCTTGGGAAAGTAGTAGTTCCTTGAGGAATGGGGATATTGGAAAAAATCCAAAGTGCAGATTTATATTTTGATAAGATCCAATAGCAGCACTCTAAAAAATTTTCCTTTGAAATAAGTTACTTTCTCTTTTAATAATTGTGGCATACCTTAGATCCAAGTTGTGGTTCAATTTCTTTCTATGTATGACTAATGCAATTGATAAATTGTTTTCCTTTTGTCTTTATTATATTGACTTTTTACAGATATACTCCATCTGAAATACATATATATATGTGTGTGTAGCAATCTCTTATTTATACAGGTTTCATTGAAAATAACTGAGAAAGCATTGCAATTAAGCTTTTTATTATATTTTTCTTGCATTTGTAATAAAGTGTAGACAGTTCTTTCACACTCTGTTCAAAAAGAAATTGCTTGCATGAATACAAGAAAAATATGCCAAAAACTTAATTGCAGTACTTTATCATTCTTCTTCAACGAAACTTGTATAATATATATACAGGGCACGATGGATAAATTGTCCTTTAAATTATGCAAAAATGAAAATAACACTTACAACTCATTTTAACAGATATATTTACCAAAATTCCACAAAAATATCTCCAAAATACTTCAACCACAGCATCCAAATGACTTTGGAATCTCCGGTAATTCTTCTGGACGGTCTCCTTGTATAAGTTGGTGAATGCTGACATAATCCTTGCCTTCAGTTCATCTTTATTATTACAACGAGTTTTGTTGGTCTCTCACTCAACTGCGCCACATACATAATAATCAAGGAGGTTGCAGTCTGGAGAGTTAGGTGGCCAGATGTGAGTGATGATGTTGTTGCAGAAATTGTCTGGGTTCTCCTGCTTGTGTGACCACCCTCAGCACTACCTCCTCAAGGCACTTGATGTAGGGCTCCATGTTGAGTTTGAGACCCTCACCAACAAATTCAGGAGTGCTTTTCTTATCAGAACAATCAGAGTGAGTTGTACAGGCTGCCATACCTTCATAATCACCATTAGACTCATCCAACTCTTTCTGAATCCTCTGCACTGTCCTCAGATTGACACCCAAACACTATTGGAGCTTTTGGCATGAATGCCAAGCAGTACAGCATGCTGTTTCCAAATGTCTGGCAGACTGAATTACGTCATAGTGCTCTTTTTTGCACAGATAGTGCCCAACTGACACTACTATTCTTTGCAGTCAATGAAATCAAAAACAATGTGCATGCGTAAAATTAAAAATATAAAATGGTAATAATTTACCCATTGCACCCTGTATATATCTATATCTATCTATCTATATATATATATATATATATATATATATATATATATATATATATAATTTCTCATACATATCACATCCGTGTTCTCAGAGTTTTCTCCAGCACTGTACTTGTGATCTCCTGTTGAACTATGCACACATTTTCATCTCTTGGTTTATGTCTATGGCATCTAAAATTCATTGCTTGTTTCTTGCCATTTAATATTTATGCTTGGTCTACTGATCAAGTTATCTAAGCATTGTATATGTTCACATTGTTTCAGCTTTCTTATTTGCCAGTGCTGCTACTTGTCTATCATTTTAACTTCACTCTATAAAGTTTGGTGTGCACCCCACACTCCAGACTGTACACAACTAAAAAAAACACAAAAAAATTAAAAGATGAAGTTAATTGGAAGCAACTAATGATTAAAATACTTATCTGAATTTCTGGGATGAGGAGTTATTACATGATTTACAATCAGACTGATGTCAACACAGCATTTTAACCATTATGCCATCTGGTTTATTTTAAATGACTTTCAATCAATGCTTCATTTAATAATAAAAGTTAATTATAATTTTACATTCTCATATTACTAATATATGAAAATAAAACAATAACATCAAATATAGCAGAACAGAAGATTGGGAAAAGTAAAGAATAACTTTATATGATAAGATTTGATTTTCTGGCAGTCATAATGGAAGAATTTGAAATCACCACCTCAAAAAATTCAATTTCTCATTAAAAAGAAAACTTACATAATCTGCACACAAAAATTTATGCTTAATGAACTGGTTGTATGTAAACTTTTATTTCATATATGACATGCATACACAGTGCCCTATATAACTTTAAACTCTACTTAAAATTTTGAAGAGTTTCATTAATTGTCTTGATTGCTTTTTTTTGTTTATTTTATTTATTTATTTATTTTTTATTTGATCATTTTATAGACACTATTCATTTGCAAAGAGCTGAGTAGTTTAAAGAGAATTCTAATCACAGAAAATTTTCATTGCCATCAAGTGCTTTAAAATAGTTGACAATTCACACAATGAGTTCAAAGTTCTATTTCTTAGTTTCTGGTATTATTAAAAATAACACATTATGGACTTTCAGAATCAGAGCTGTGCAATTTTTGTGATCTGGCTATCACAAGCTACAATAAGTGAACCAATTACTGTAAATTTCAGTGTACAAGTCAAGTTTTCAAGCTTATATATATATATATATATATATATATATAAATTAAATTTCAAAATAAGTTATTCCAAAATTCGCTTGGAAATGAAACAGGACTAGGTACTTTAATTTAATTTCTATAATTGAATTGGAACTTTTTATCTTCTGTTTTTAAAACATGGTAATTCCAGTGTAGCGATGGAATCATATTTTTAAAAAAAAGTAATTATAATCTAGGCTCTACTTATGTATCAAGCACTGTTTTTTAAAAATTAAAACAAAAATACTAAAGAATTTTGGATCATCAATCTTACGGTTCTTTCCTATTTTATCAAAATATTTGCGCATATACATATATGTATGTATGTATACCCCCATCTATAGAATATAGGATTAGCAATAACGCATGTGACAGAGATGTGTTTGACAAATATAATGGTGTTTATAATACTATTTAAAAAGTAGTGGTTACAAGTTGCTGAAATCAAGTATAGAAAATAAGATGATACTGATCTAAGGAAAAGAAATAGGAATAGAAAAATCATTTGGTACACACACCCATTTCACTAATTGGTCAGCACTAAGTTAGTTCAGAATTTCCACAATTTAATTGATAAACCTTTCTTTAAAAGTAACCATCTTAGTAAAATATTTAACAGAAACAACACTAAAACAAAGCTGTAGTGATAATCTTGAGAAGATTATCAAGAAACACAGTAATAAAATTTTAAATCAATTTAAAAATTTGGAAAATAATGCACATTCCAAGATAAATACAGTTGCTAATATTAATCAATGTAATCGAAAGAATTGTAATTACGAAACAAATGAAGAAATACACACACAAACAAACACACACATATATATATATATATATATATATATATATATATATATATATATATATCTCAAAAGGTGTATATATATATATATATCTCAAAAGGTGTGTATGTATATATATATATATATATATATATATATTCAAAAGGTGTATGTATATGTGAGTATATATATATATATATATATCTCAAAAGGTGTGTATATATATATATATATATATTCAAAAGGTGTATGTATATGTGTGTATATATATATATATATATATATATATCTCAAAAGGTGTGTGTATATATATATATATATATATATATTCAAAAGGTGTATGTATATGTGTGTGTATATATATATATATATATATATATATCTCAAAAGGTGTGTGTATATATATATATATATATATATATATTCAAAAGGTGTATGTATATGTGAGTATATATATATATATATATATATATATATATATATATATATATATATATATATATATAAAAAGGTGTATGTATATGTGAGTGTATATATATATATATATATATATATATATATATCAAAAGGTGTATGTATATGTGTGTATATATTAGGTTGGTGTAAAAACAATGACGTAATAATGTCGTTTTTTGACATATTTTTTTACGTCAAAAACGACATTATTACGTCATTATTTTTGCACCAACCTAATATATATATATATATATATTTACAGATATATGTGCATATATATATCAAAAGGTGTATGTATATGTGTATATATATATATATATATATATATATATATATATATCAAAAGTTTTATGTATATGTGTGTATTTTATATAATATGCAATTTACAAATTGGAGATACCAAAATGAAACATGTACAACAATTTAAATATTTAGGAAGTGTTTTAACAGAGGGCAGAAAGTGTTACACTGAAATCGAAATTGCATTGGGATAGTGCTTTTGTGAGAAAAATAAAATCTGAGTGTCATGCCCACAAATACGACTGAAATAAAATGATCTTTGCAGAAAAAGAAGACTATGCTAAATATGACAATAATATTTATACAGAAAGATACATGTATTTACATATTAAAACTCAATGATCTTTGTTGTGGCTGTGTAGAAACCAATAGTTTGATTGTTCGAAAGGATTTTGTTCCAAGTGTGGAAAACAAGCAGTATATTATAGCCTAATATGTGTTTGTATATGTGTGTGTGTGTGTGTGTGAAGCACATGCTGATGAAACGTGTGACTGCTGACCAATTGCGTGCGGAAGCAGTAACTTTAAATACAGTGAACAAAGACACAGGATTTACTTTTGTAACGGTTTTGTATGTTTTTCAGTGTAGAAAAATTATCACTGACATGTTGTTGCAGTAATGTGTGTCTGTACTGTTAATTGAGGCATGGCCTTGTTCGCTGGCTGTTTTTCACAGATTGAGTCACTGACTGCTTTTCTACTGTCTTTGTCTGTTCCTGGTGAGCCATTTTTATTGCTATGGATTGGCTCCGAATCACTTTTTGAGTTTTGTGCAGGAATGTACTCAGTAACCCAAGCCCTGAACCATTTCCAGGTCATTTGGAGTTCAACCATGTGGATGTTGTAGAAAGCACATCACATGACCTGTCCTCTCTAATCAAGTTCCAGACATCACTTATTTAATTTGGAGCTCGGTTTGTACAGAATTGAAAAAAAGGTTTTCATATGTACTGAATTTAGTAACATTTATTTGTAGGTGTCTCTTTCTTGTTTATGCTTGATTTCTTGGCCATAAAATATAGGAGTTTATATCCTATATCTTTACTAAGCTAAGTGAAATATTCAGAAACAGGAAAATTTCGTTAGAAATAAAGAAAAGATCACTAAAATATTATGCAATATCAGTCCTCCGATATAAAAGATGAATAAGAGATTTGAAGCAACAGAAATGTGGTTCTACAGAAGGATGTTGAGAATACAATGGATGGAACATGTGAGCAACAAGTTTTAGAAAACAGAAATAAAGAGGACACTTAAGATCAGAAAGAAATAGTTGAAATTTCTAGGGCAGATAACGAGGAAAGAGGGCTTGGACATTTTGATACTTACAGGACAGATTGAAGGCAAGTGGGGCAGAGGCAGAACAGGGTTTAGCCTAGATGACAAAAATTTTTTTAGAGCAACAAAGGACTGGAAATTGTGGAGAGCCATGATCGCCAACGTGTGGAAGAGACACGGCCCATAGAAGAAAGAAAAAAAAACCGATTTGACATTCAAAAATTAACTAAAAACGTTTTTAAAAAGAAAAAACAGGGGGAGGTAACTCTGAAAACATTTTTCCGGTGCATTTAAAATCGCATGTTTCTCTCGTTCGTCAGCGGTTGTTTTCATCTTACCTGAATCTTTTGAATGATTCTTTTTGCTTTTGCTTCCATTGTCCAGACGACAATAGTTGACTCGGATGTAATATATTCAGTTGGAAGAGAAAACAAAACTTCAATCGTGATATAAAATGTAAAGCGCAACAAAGTAAAGCGGTTGATAACAAAAAAAAACAAACAACAAACACTAAACATTCAGAGGTTAATTTGTTTTATTTTTATATTAGAAAGAAGAAAATTAAAATTTAACTTTTCCTTGTCAAAGTTCCAAAAATGTCTAAAGGACAAAAGGTATGTTTTTATTCAACATTTTTCTTTTTTTATGATTTCAACATTATTCGGTTTTCGTAGAAATCAAAGTGAAACTAAAAATAAAATTGAGTTTTCCTAAAATATAAAAACTGATTTTTTTTTATCCATTTTTTTTATATATCCCAATTGTTTATTTTAAAATGATGATGACAACGTGTTGTTAACTTTCAAACAAAACCTTAATTCTAGAGATTGAAGGTATAAATTAATTAGAAACAAAACATTTTTGTTTCCAACAGGTTTATCAAAACAAAATCTCTTAATTTCCTTTAAAAACGTTCCTTGTAAACCCAACTTATACTTTTTTTCACAATAAGATTCATTATTTTGTGTTTTAAAATTGAATTTTAATTTTAAATGGTTTTCGAAAGGAAGGGTTCTTAAATTGAAATCTATAGGCGAGAAAAAATCGTTCAGACAATAAAATAGAAAATAAAATGACAAAAAATATGAGATATTAAAAAAAAATAAAAGATTTTTAAAAGCAAAATTAAAGACCATTGAAATTGATGTGTTATTTTTTATTTACAAAATTCTTGAAAACAGTAAAATTTCACTATTTTTTTTTTACTCTCTGATTACGAAGCGTTTTCAGTTGACAGAAGGGCTAAATTAAAAAGTAAATTTTTAAAAAGTTCTCAACGATAAAAACGAGACATTATTTCCGCGTCAGAAATACAGACGAGAAAAATAAAACGTCAAATAAAGGTATAGCAGGAATTGTTTAATAAACTAAACATGACTAGGTATGAAAAATAAGACAGGAAAGTTTTCGATTATGAAAATCAGTCACCGAGCCGAATGACCAATTTTTATCGCGCGCTTGCGCATTAGGTCGAAGAAACCTGATCAAAATGAAAAAAAAAACATCCGGAAAAAAAAAGAACTCTGGATTCAAAACTGTTGTGACGCCAAGGGAAAATGACTTCTTTCCCAAGCAGACGTGGCAATACAAAGATAATAAAGTAAAGGAATCTGTGGGCAGCCATGATTGCCTACATCCCAAAGGGACTTGGCATAGAAAAAAAAAAACTCATATCCTTTTTTACTTTTTGTCAATCTTTGGTATCTATCATATTTGACAGCATATTTCAAAAACTACCTTTTCCTCAAATAACCTTTTATAAATTTGTAATTAATATACAGAATTTATTTTGTACTGGACCAAATAGAGAAGATGGATGGATTTTCAGTAGTAATATTCAATGTATCATCCAATAATGTTACTTTAACCTGGCATCAGTTTAAACTGACATTGCCTTTTTTTCCATATATATAAACTATAAATTATAAACTATAATTTTGGAAGAGTGAAAATTTCACTGATATCTATATTGGAAAGTTTTCATCTGAAATCAAGAAAATACAAACTTTGAGCAAAATGGTTGAAATGCATAGAAAAAAAAAGGTATCTGTTTAAAAACTGATGCCAGGGAGATGTGTATTTATTATATATCCTGCTGTAATTGAGCAATTGGTGCACCACAGGATGGTATTTTTTTTATACAAAACTGTGTTAATCCTCAAATGAATTATTTCATAAAAATGTTCAGTTCATTGCCAAAAATAGATAGAAAAACTAAAATCTGATTTTTATAATAATATATAAGTTTACAGTCAAATCAATCACACTGAAAACACCATTTTTTATTTTATTTTATTTTTTTTTTTTTAAGTAGTGTCCAACACTAGCCAGTACTTAAATGGTGGGCCTATTTTCGAACACTGGGTACTGTAAGTAACCTCTGACAATCTGAAATGTTTTCACTTTAAATAACCCACAAAGAATTGATAAGACATAAAAGACGCAATCAGTTAAAATACATAATATTTTATGCTCCACAAAAAGTAGTTAAATATACAATTGCAAAACAGCATTTAAGGTTTCAGTTTCTTTTAAAGGCACTACTAAAGGAAAATGTTTTTTGCTCATAAAGGGAAAAAAAAATAAGGGAAATATCTTTGTGAATAATTTTTGCTGATTAGCATTGATTAGATCCTCCTCCACCTGCAATGTTTTTCAGAACTGAAAAAAAATTATTTTTTTTTATCATTTTAGAAGTGGGGTCCAGTTCATAGTATAAATACAGTATCAAATTTATCCCAGATTTTTATTTTTTATTTTTAGAGTTATCTTTATCCTTGTTGTTATTTAACCCCCCCCCCCAGCAACAACTACCATTTTTTCAATAGACCTTTATCTTAAATGAATCCTGCCATGAGGTATTTTCATCCTCCAATTTTTAATAAATATATGATGATGAAACAAATTATTTTTTCTTTCAACAGAAAAATCAAGAAATGGCGACAACTGAATTATCTTCCTTGTCTGGAGATCTGTCATCTACACCAACACTTCAAAGAGAATCTTCAATGGAGGCACAGGATACGACTGATGTATTTCTTAATCAGGATCAACGTTTGACAAGGGACAAGTTACATAAGCAGAAAGTCAGTTATTCTCTGGTTCAGAATAAAGATCAGAAGCTAGACAAGAGCAGAAAAACTGATGAAAAGTTTCTGGAGTCGACTGAAAAAGAGAACTCAACAGATGAAAAGTTTCTGGAGTCGACTGAAAAAGAGTACTCAACAGATCAGAAGTTAAACATATTTTCCTTGGGAATGCTGATGATAACTCTTTTGATGGTAGCTCTTGCAGTATATATGTATAACCGGCAGACATCTGCAACTTCTCCCACAGCTCTCTATGATTCATACAAAGCTGAGCTTCAAAAGATGCAGAGCAAATACATTAATCAAACCGATCGTTTCTGGACGACTTTTCAGTCAGGACTTGAGCCAATCTTCAAAGACGATCCTGATGTACCAGCTGTGATAATGTTGGCTGTACCGAATGATCACTATTCAATGGCTTTATGCTTTACGCAGCATGTTGCTGAAGTTCTTAACAAGATACTTGGTGACGTGAACCCGAGTTCAACTCTACCCTCTTTTGTGGATGCCTCAAAACTGGATACTTTGAATGCTGATGAACAGAAGCTAAAGATAGATGAGAAAATTCATAAAATTATCGAAAGCAACCAGCGAACGGTTATCATTAGTAGACTAGAGAAATTACTTCCACAGTCCATTCTAATTTTTCATGGCTTCTGTGATAATTCCGAGGCTGTTTTCAAAAACATTGCTATTATATTCATGTTAGAATTTCCGGCAGAGTCAAATTTCAACACAGATGAAGAGGTGTATGCGTATTTGTTTAAACTTTGGAATGAATTAGGACCAAGTAAAACTAAGGCTTTATTAGTTAGGATGGCAAACAATGTTGCGATTATGCAGCGAGTGAATCATTTTATTTGTTGAAAATTATGATAATGATAGAAATATAGAAATCTGTTTTTTTTTCTTTTTTTTCTTCTCTCTTAAGATTTTATCAAACATTAAAATTTTTTTCTTCTTTTGTGCTGAAAAGTTAGTGAAAGGAATCTTTTATAGCTTAATTTCAAGTAGCACCTACATACTATGTTAAAAAAAACATTGGTTTTGTTAATAGCATATATGCATTCACACATACATAGCATGCTTTTATGAGCAGTAGATACAAATCTACCATCATCTTTTGATTTCTGTGAATCTCATGGATATTAAAACTATGATTTTCCTTTTCAAAATGTCATTGAGTTTTAATTTTTTTTACAGTTTTAACTTTCTGTCAAAAAAAAAAAAAAAAAAAAAGATGGCAGATTTAAATGCAAAAGGTATTCCAAAAATAATGCTGCGATTTGTTTCCATGAAAACTGCAAGAGGTGCAGAAAAGCACAACACCACTGGACAGAAGTTTTAAGCTACAAAAAATCCTTTTTTTTTTTTTTTTTTTTTTTTCAATTTTCCACAGCTTAGACTTAGAAAAATGTCTGTGCAGTTCTTCTGTTAATCGCCCAAATCCACTGTTTCATTCAAGTTGCTTGTCATTGCTGCAGGAATGTGTTACCCGCTAAATTCTGTGTTTGGTCTCACAAAATGTTCACTAGGTTTGAATGTATGTCAAAGTGTTCAGTTTTTTTTCTGCATAGAATTCAATGATAGACCAATGCTTCATATGTACTTTCATGTCAGACACCATTTAACCAGACTGTCAGTCAGCTGCAATATGTTCAGCCACTATGACCATACAATCAGCATCCACCTCTAATGTTATGGTCCAACATAATATAAAATAAGAAGCATTATTTTTAGAGTGTTCCTTGAGATCTATGTTATAAAAGGAGAGCTAATTCTCTGTCTGTTGCAGGCTGCCTGTGTGTAACTTTGCATGCGTGTATGTATGTAAGGAGGAACAGTGGAGTAATGAATTACAGCTTGGATTGAGGAGAACCAAGTTCAAAATCCAGTTTGAGTTCATTGCATTTACTTATGTACTAATACCCTTGGGAAAAGTATGAATTCCCTCCTCCCCCCCAGCTATGTGTTAATAGCAGGACAGATTGGGCCATATAAGTCTGGTTGGCAATCAGTCTAGGAGAAGGAAAAACTTTGAATTCAAACCACTAGTTGCCTTGCAGGTTGTGTCTCTTTAACTTCTGACAGGAGGGACAGGGTAACGTGAACATGCCTAGTACAAAAGGAAGCAGCAAGCTGTTGCACTATTCTACCATGAATCACAATTGTGAGATGGAGGAGAGTGGTAACCACCGCAGCAGTGATGCAAAAATGTACTGAGTGAATGAATGAGTGAATGAATGAATGATGATATGTCTGAGCAACTTTCATGTGCCTGTGCAATTTAATGTGTACACAAGTACAGAAACACTGAGTTTCAAATAATACATTCCCTTTCCACTCAGTGTGGACAACTCCTACCCTGGACTGAGCAATAAAATAATAAAGTTGGAGACAAAAAAAAATGTGTTAATTTTTTTAATCAGATTTTTTTTGTAAAATCAGATAATTCTAAGGTTTTATTGAACTTTTTGGAAATTATTCAATAATGAATTTTTAAAGCAAAAAATGCTTTAAAAATTCATTATTGAATAATTTCCCCCAAAAAATGTCAAAATACTTTTAGGGCTGTCATTAAATTAGACAAGCACCCACAAACATACATACTCACATAATTTGCATTTATTGAAATGGAGATCTGTGTCGCAAGTGTTAATTTCCCTATGTATCTGGCAACAGCCCCTGAGTAACAGGAAGTGAGTATAAACCAACATATGCAAATCTTTGAAGTCATTTCTATACTTCTTTCTGTATTTAAATTGAATATTTTTTTAATAAATGTAATATTTTAAATGGACAAAGAATTTAGTTTTTAAATTTGATCACCTTGTCAGCAAAGCTGCCAAACTCGTTTTGCAACTACAAGGACATATGCACTGTTAATTATCTGGTATCTCTTTTAACTCTGCATTGGGGTGTTTTGTTAACCCAATATTTTTCAAGTACTTATAATTTCTAGTTGGCAACTTTTTCCTTTTGGTCTTTCCTGCTACTCTCTTGACTCAATGAGGGTGTGTAGCATGCGGTATGGCACAGTTGTAGTTCTGTTGCTCTGGGAGGGGACTATTCATTTTCAGAAATCTGAGGTGACTAACACAGCACTATTTAAATTTTATGCAATTGTAAGACTGATAACAAGGGACGGCCACAAGTGGCATTATGTGTGGTCTTAGTTTTTATTAAAGTTTCTAACAGTTGATGATTGTAAAAAGATACAAAAAGATGTATAATTAGAGAGTCAGAGGTGAATTATTGAATTGTTATTACCTGACTTATTTTTTTTCAGCAAAACTGTAAATGGTAGACTTATAAAGATGGCAGATAAGTCCTGACAATAATCTGTCTGACATTTTTTATAAATCTACCATTTGTCTGTGCATTGAATACTGCTGCCATATCTGGTCAGGTGCTTTGGCTAAGATTTTTGACCAAATCCAAAGAAGAATCTGCAATACTACTCTGGCATCTCGGCCTCAGTCAACTTTTCCATTGCCATAACGTAGCTTTCCTCTGACTTTTCTATAGATATTTTCATAGTAATTGTTCTCATGAGCTTTTCCCTTTGGCACCTTAACTTCATGAATTTAAGCAGATTGGCAGTTAGGTCCCATCATTTTACAGTTGAAATTGTTAGATGGAGCTATAAGTTCTATTCTGATATTTTTTTTTCTCACACATCTTGCTCGTGGAACGCTCTTCCAGCTTCTTGCTTTCCAGTCAATTTTCAGTTTCAAAAATTAAAATGCAATATCAGTCGTCATCTTGCCTCTCCTTGAAACTCATATTTTTAATGTTCTTTCTCCTTAATAATGATTGTTCTGGGATCCCTTCACGCTCAGTAATCTCTTACATTTTAGTTGCTTTATTACCTTGTTTGAGGTAAAATGGTTAGAAAAAAACAAACTGATAATCCGACATAGTTTTGGAATCAAGGGTACTGAAAAATCTGTGGTGTATGTATGTATTTCCTGCATGAGTGATGTACAATTTTTATTGCTCGTTATATAATAATTAAATTTTGCTTTTTAAATCATTAATCGTAAAAATATCCAGATGAACATAGGCTGTTTATCATGATATCACAGGTAGGATTAATTCAATGAATATATCAATATTTCCAATCGCTGGAATGATTACAAATATGGTGACGGCATATTATAGAAACAGGGTGAGTGGAAATTTTGTATTTTAACATTGGCTATACTTCAGATTTGCAGATATAAACAAGGTTTTTTGTTTTTCCTGATTGCAACCCACTTACTTTATCACTACTCTACCATTCCTTTACTTAGTTTAAGTCATTTTCTGCACTGATGCTAAATATTTTGGCATGTAATAAAAAAAAAACTATATATTAAATACCCTATTTTTAAATTGTTACCTAATATTTGTTTAATTAAGTTTGGCCACTCAAGCATACAATGCTAATGTTCATTTTTTTCTGTAGACAATGCATACTAATTAATTTTACTACTGAAATGCACTAAAAATCATAAAAAAAGAGTTTATCAAGGGTTATGAAATAATATCCCTGAAAAAGAGCTATTTAATGTATAACTATTTTATTTTGCCATCAAAAAATGATGGTTAAATTTAACCCATTTTCCAATCACATTAGTTTGGCGTGAATAATCTCTAGTCCTGGGTATGATGATAAACTACATCTGGCAGCAAGGCCTCTGATTGAGATATTGGAAGTTTTTATGAGCATGGGACTACCTCTTAATTGACTCAAGGTGGTAGCACCTGTTTGGGTCCCACCTATGGGAAAATAGTGTTTTGATTTTTCTTTAGTAGTTCACTAAGAAAGTATAAAAATACATTATGGTAAAAATACCTAGCAATGAATTTGTTAAAAAAATGACGAATAGTAATACATTTTTTAGCAAAATGACAATACATCACTAAAGTAGAAAAATATATTTTTATAGTAAAATTACCTAACAAAAAACATGTTTGCCCTGAAAGTATAAAATTAGGTACAAAATATCTGTAGGTGAAGCCATAAAATTGCATAGAAAATATTTAGATTTCGGCATTAAATTACCCATAGAAGTGTTGATATGCCGTTAAACAAATACAACCAGCTATGAATAATCTCAGAATTTTATTTTAAAATTTAATTCTAGTTGTCAAATATAACAAGGAAATTTACTTTTTAATGCTTTGAAAATTGGGAGATAATGATCATCAGAAATTAATACAAGTGTTACTGATGGAACAAGGCCATTATATGTATAGTATGCATTGTATTATGTACAGGGTGAAGCAAAAGTCGCACACCACAGAGGTTAATGTATAGGTCAAAGAGGTCCTGTTGAGTGGCCACTGAGGTCACCAGACCTCACACCCTTGGATTTTTTTCTGTGGAGACATTTGAAATGAACTGTTTATCAGATGCGCCCAAGAAATATTGAGGAACTTAAGAAGAAAGAATTAAATATGCTTAAATATGAATGCAGTATAATGGCGTGGTAAACACTCCAACATGTTAATGAATTGTACAGATACAGAATTGAAATGTGTTATGTAAAAGGAGGACGACATTTTAAACAGCACATATAACAATTAAATAACTAGTAAATAAAATTTTCATGTGTAATTATACTTTTAATAAATTATCCCTATGGTATGTAACTTTTGTCTCACCCTGTGCAATAGAAAAGCATTTTAAGTAATTATACTCTCAAAATGGATTGAAAATTTGAAAGATTAAGATTTAGGAGTTAGTGTCACTGACAAAATAGGGCTATTTATAATCTATATTTTATTACATACTTACATTATTTACTTCTGAAAATCAGGGAGAAAGACTTTGTTGGGTTCTAGCAGTTACTGACAAAATCTACATTGGTAGACTTACCTTGCAACCAACTTTAATCAAAGTTTTGGCTTTAGTTTTCTTATTGAGCGCTTTACAAAAATTTACTCATTTTTGAACATGTTAACTTCTAGCCATTTTACTCTTTTTTTGTCAGGCATTATTGATTTGTGTGTGTGTGTGTGTATATATATATATATATATATATATATATATATATATATATATATATATATATGCTCCTGAAAAAATTATTTCGGTTGAGCTCTTCCGGGAGGAAAGTGAATTTGTAAATAGTGACTATTACTGCGGCTAATGCAAGACTCTTTGTTAAGATGAATCAAGTCTCCGGTCACTAGCATGTTTGTCTAAAAATTAATATGTCTAAATTCACCTTCATCCCTGCCGTGTGCCAATGGCTTAGGGGTAAAATCTCCCAGATACCAAATCAGTTGGGTTTCAATCCCGGCTTGAAGCAATCGAATGTCTAGCCTCACTGATATATATAATATAAATAGCTTCAAATCTTGTGCTCCAAAATTCAGAGGGTATACTGCTCTGATCTTGTGTTGAATGAGAAGCTCCACCGTATTTGCTGACTCAGTCATATCCTGTGACAACCTGATGACTACCAAACCAGTCATCTATTAATTTGTAAACTGGGAATGATATTGTTTGGCAAAACTACTAGCAGATTCATGTGGCATTGGAAGATGTTCTGCCAAGACCATGAGAACTGGAGAGATTAGGTGGCTTTTGTGGGCTCAACACCTTCATGGCATCATATATATATATATATATATATATATATATATATATATATATATATATATATATAGTTTAAAAATTACAGTTGTAAAAAAATTCTTAGGTCTGGATGATGAGTTTTGTCTTCCTACTGTATCAAGGTAAGCAATGAAAGCGAAATGTTTTGTGGCCATAGTTAGACCAAATCCAAATTTAAAATAAAAAAAATGATGCTCCTGCATAAGCCTATTTCTGGATAATGATATTGGGAAATTCCTTTTTAATCATTGTTCTTTTCTATATTAACAGTGGAGTTGAATATTCACAGAGATAATTAAAAACAAATTGGTTTTTATATTAGGTTGGTGCAAAAATAATGACGGTTTTTGACGTTAAAAAATACGTCAAAAACCGTCATTATTTTTGCACCAACCTAATATATATATATATATATATATATATATATATATATATATATATGAAGAAAAATATATGGAAAAACAAAAATCCGAATATGCAAATATGCTGTTTTAATGTTATTTCAATGTCGACGTCGGACCTTCTTCAGGACATAGTTATTAAAACATTAGACGATATTCAAGTCAACATGAAAAGACAATAGACATAAGACTAGGATTAATCAAAACAGAATAACTCTTATGTCTATAATAATGGTAAAAAATACTCAAATGAAAACATTTTGTAAATCATTATACATTTATATTCAGTGTTATACAGCATATTGCCTTTTTCAACATTACTGCACCTATTACAATGTGGGAAGCAAAAGCAATACAGACAAAATTGGTAGGAACCTGAATGAGGTTGGCTGCACAATGCATTGAGAAAAATCAGATGCCAGAAATTTAAAATTTGAATCTAAAATGTTAACAAGTAAATCTCAATTGTTAAGAAGAGAGAATTTTTGTTTGTTCACACAAGATGCAGATTATGAATTGGAAACATCAAAATCAAACAAGTAGTATATTTTAAATTCTAGGAAGTATTTTAACAGAGGACAGAAAATGCAATGCCAAAACCTGAAGGCACATTGGAATCTCAAAAGATGCCTTTCAAAAGCTAAGCAAAGTATTAAGGGATATGAAAATTTTGTTAGAAACAGAAAAGTGTATTGAATTGCAATTTAATATTCTCAATGATACTGTTATTCATAATGACAAATATATTGATAATAAAATTTACATTTTTTGAGTAATTTGTGTTTTTCTTTTGTAAAAGGTTTTTAAAAAAATGTTTCATTTTAGTTTAGTTTACCAAAAAGAAAATTGAAGCAAATATTTTATGCTACAAATTTATGAAAAAATCATTAAAAGTTTAACTAATTGAGCCCACAAAAAATGGTGTCAAAAGGACAGTTGTTCTCTTTACACCATTATTACTATATATATATATATATATATATATATATATACACACATACAAATATAGATAACTAGACTCGTTTCAAAAAACCCTCAAATTTTTGATTTGCCAATAATCAAATCAATCTCGAGGGGAAAAAAAGGTTTTAAAAAAAGAAAGAGCTACAAACATGAACTTCTGTCAAAAAAAATCACACAGATGCAGGTCTGAAGCCCAAAGAAAAAACCTCGATACGAGTAAACAACTAACAAAAGAGCTCAATACAACCATAGAGCAGACCTAAATACACCTAGTGAGCCAGACAAACCTACCTAGGTTTCATCTAAAAATATCGTCAGGGAAAGTTTGGCTAACGAGGCAAAGAGAAATGAATATTTATAGGCAATAGCTAAAATTGTACCACGTGACCAAAAAACCACAAACACAAACACCTAAGTATGGTAAATATTTATTCAACAAAAATGGGGGAGGGAGTGAAAAAAAAAAAGAACATTAAGGTGGAATGACAAATAAACTGGAAAACGTCTAATTTAGTAGCCAAGATTAAGGATTTCAGTTTCCCTGACGATTTGTTTAGGTGATACCTAGGTAGGTTTGTCTGGCTCACTAGGTGTATCTATCTCTCTCTCTCTCTCTCTCTCTCTCTCTCTCTATATATATATATATATATATATATATATATATATATATATATACACACACACACAGGGTGGTCCGAAAGTCTTGTCACCTCTACATAATATAATTTTCTATTTCAACACTCTGTTATCATGGGGAGAGTATCAGATGAACGACACCAGAATATCCATGATTTAAAGGACACTGTTCAGAGAACCTTTACAACAATCAACAAAGCACAGCTTTGTAAAATAGCACACAGGACATGATGCCTCATATTTTGGTTTGCTTTGGTTTGTTTTACGACATATTAACCTCAATGGGTTATGTAATGCCGACAAGATTTTTATTGCTGGTAATATTTTTTACAAAAATGTATTGCTGCTAATATATTTTTTTACAAAAAAAAATGTATTGCTGGTAATAATTTTTCTTCAAAAATTCATTGCTGGTATTAAAACCTATTTTTGCACTTTCATAGTGTTTTAACCCCAGTCTGGGGGTCAACTATTTGCCCATAGTTGGGACCCTAACAGGTGCTACCACACTGAGTCAGGGCAGACCCGGGAGCACCAGCAATTAGGAGGTGGTTCCACGCTCCTCAAAGCCTTCTGATCAGAGGCCTTGCTGTTGTATGTAGTTTATCGTCTTACCCAGGATGCGGATGTAGCTTATCGTCATACACAGGACAGCGCATATTTTGTGCCATGAAAATGATGGTGTTCATAAAGATCTTATTCTTGATGTGTGATAGTGTCAATGAAAGTGAATAAACTGAATCCAGTACATGAGCTTTGTATCATTGTATTACTTGTTGTTCTATTGTTCTCATTACTGTTTGGTGACAAGACTTTCAGACCACCGTGTCCTTTGGACTCCTTCAGCAATCTTTAGTTTTTAAAAGTGATGATTAGAATTTTAACAAAACCCAAACATATGAAAGCAGCTTTATACATTTTTATTATTCTTGAGAATTGACCACAAAACATTGTCAAGGTTGTCAAAAGCATACAATAATTGTGGTATCAATAATTGTGGACTAAAAGTTTAAAAATTGCCAGAATGTTATGTAAATTAAATTTAATAAACTTAATTTGATATTCTTACATATCGTAAATGAGGTGAACAAAGTGTTAAACCTAAACCTGCTGGTAAACCACAGTTTTATGGGTCTCTTTTTTTTCTCTAGGTACTTCTTTAACCATAAAAAAGAGTATATTTATAACAAAGTTATTCAACTTAGGAGGCACAGGGGAGTAATGGATAGTGACTCGGATTGAGGAATTGGAGAGCTGAATTCAAATTCCAGTTGAATCCATTACATTCACTTACATGCTAGTACCCTTGCGATAACTATGAATCCTCATCTTCTCTCCCCAGCTGTGGATAAATAGTAGGACAGACGAGATGGCAACTGGTTTACTGCAGAAAGAAATGGCAACCTACTGCAGGAAAAAAAAATTCTGCCTCGTCAGTCATGTATCAAATTCAGCTTAATAGTTGCTTCATTTCTAAGCAATGAAATGAAAAAAATTACTTTCATACTTATTTTGTTTCATGTTATATTTTTGCTCCAGATCTTGTAGTTTTGATATGTACTTTGATATGTACTTTGATATGTACTTTGTTTCATTGGATAATTAATTCAAAGATAAAAATGCATATAACAAACAACCACCTAAAAATTTTTAACCTTTCATAAACCTTTATATACTGTATATATTCATGTAAGCCTATTTCATGTATAGTGTGACCCCTGACATTTTTTTTGTGATAAACCTAATTTTTTCATACAGCTTGTGTATAATGCAACCTCACCTACTGAGTAATACTAGTCAATACTAGTAATATTAGTCAAATAATGCAATACTGGGCCTCAACCTGGAGATATTTTATAACTGATAAATAGTCCTCATTCTTTTTTGTATAAATCTACACCAAATGGTGAGAAAAATTACCATAAAATATCTGATATAAAGATTTAGATACTGCATTTTTGGTTTTATTCATGCCTGATTTTTGACCTCTTCAAAAAAATGTCTCTGGCTAACGCGATTTTATGTACCAAGAAATAAAACACATTTTTTAGCTAATTTGATGATGTTGATTCTGAAAATAACCTTAGTTTTTCATGGTTAGCTACCGTTTTTACTGTACTGAAATTGCTCATATTTGGAAAAAAGATCAATTTATGATCTTGGCTGATCACAAAATTTAGTTAATAAAGGTCTTAGAAACCCATAAGTTTTCAGGTAGGCTTAGCAATTTATGTCTGCCACCTAAAATAAACTATTTTTATAAGAAAAAAGTGTTTTTGAGTAAAAAATTTTAAAATAGATGTACCGAAGTTTTCCAATTTATTGTCAACATTCAAATTAACTGATATACTTTATCAGAATACACTTTAGCAAACCTGATAATTAAGGTGACATAAAAAAAAATGAAACCCTAAAATCTTGTTTGATATTCATAAACTTATCCCATCACTTTTATACTTTCACTACAGAAGGAAACCAGACACATTGAGAGCACTTTGTTTTCACAGTTGGAAAGAAACTTCAACTAAAGACATTCCAATTGAATGCACCTATTCCATTGTACATGAAACTGCTGGAATATCAAAAGGGACTTAAATAACATTGAACATGACAGAAAATCAAAAAAGAGAAAATTTTTATTATAGTTCTTATGTTCACAAAGGTTTTATTTCTGCTGTTAGTTTATTAAATTACAGGCAATATAACCCGACTTTGGCTGGTTGTTTCATTACTGGGAATTTTTGCCATTCAATTGGAGCAGTTTAAGTTTAAAAAATCAATATTAGTAACAACAATTGGGTGCAACTGAGGGGTTAATAATTTGAAGTCGGGGTAGCCCTGAAAAGGGCTGTTTTCGCATTCTCAATCTTGTAAGGAAGGAATCTCTTCCATGGACCGTGATAATGATAATATATGATAATTTTTATTTATAATATAATTTTTTTTTATAATTCTAATAAACTTTTGAGTTAGATTTCAACTCTCTAAATTGATTGTATGTTGTTTTTTTAAAAACATTAAATCTTGCCTTTGATTTTTGCGCAAAGTGTAAAAAATCAGTTTTTTTTGTTTTTTCACCTTCAACCAATTTGACTCAAAACTGGCACTCAAGAATTATCTACCAAACAAAAAGAATTCATTGAAATCAGATGAAAACTTTGGAAATGTATAAACAACATCTGATCACACACACACACGCACAAACATTTTGAAAATTATAGATTTGATGAAATTACTTGTTGGTCTTGGTATATTCAATTGTGTTATTTTTAAAGACATAGAGTCTGATTGTTATTGAAAAAATAGTATTTCTCAATAAGAAGACCAAAATTTGTTGGTTTAAGTAAGAATTGAGAGATTTCTATGATTTTATTTTGAGAAATATTGCCATTGGTCATTATCATATATACAGAAAACAAATGAAAAAAATGTTTTTTTTCCCATAATGAGGCATTTCTGTACAGCAAAAATGGTAGCTTACCAAGAAAAAGTAAGGTCATCACGCTTGAATTAGCTCAAAAAGATGTTTGGTGTCTCAACATGATTTCAAAATATTTTTTGTTGACCAGTGTTATCTGTGTATAGTGCAGAACCCTATTTTTGGCATAAAATTTGATCATAAAAAAAAAACTTGCATTATACTTAAGTATATATGATAATGTATATGAAGAGTAATAATTTTGTTTAACAAAATTTCAACCTAATGTGTAGCATATCGTTTACCAGAAATTTTTGCTTCCCCTTTGTTGTGCTTAATATCTGTCAGTGGCCACACCAAAAATGCATATTTTCATTTCTTTAACTTTCATTGATTATCCCCAAGTATCAGAAAAAATGTCAAATATTTTCAGAGTAAACTTTTAATTTTTCTACACAAATTTCTGAAATTCAAACATTTTAAAATAGGCCTTCAGTTCTGACCCTTAGTTGCATCATGAGTAAGCCTGTAATAAAGAACACCCTGATATTTATGGTGTTTTTTTTTCTCCAAAAAAGTACAGTGTAACCCGGATATCAGAGAGTTGTCGGGACCGGAGAAGAAGTCTCTGATATCCGGGTTTCTCTTATATCCGGGTTTGGTCTATTTTGTTTAGGTAAGTATGGCTCTAATTTGGGACCAGATCTCCCTTATATCCGGGTTTCTCTTATATCCGGGACTCTTATATACGGGTTACACTGTATAGTCATCCCAGTTCCTCAATTTGAAACTCCAAGTTATTTAAAAACTGTAAGAAAGAAAGGAATGAATGAAAAGGAAGGGAGGAAGGAAAAGGAAAGGAAGGAAGGAAGAGAGAGAGAGAGAGAGAGAAAGAGAGATCATAATTTTAGTTTTTATATATATATATATATATATATATATATATATACCAAAAATTGGACAGTAATACTATGGGACTTGATATAAAAGATTAAAAAATTACTTGTACAGTTTGCAACATGCCTGAACGAGCATTAGTCTGTTAATAAAAATTTATTTATATACAGACTTGTTATCCAAAATAGTGTAAAGCGAGCAAGTAATTACTATTAATTTATATTTTCAGCATTACCATATCTAAAATTTAACTTTCTTCTGTGTTGAATAGAAGATGAATAACCTTCATGATGTTGAAGGTGAAGGTTCTTCTTTAACGTCACACATTTTTCTCACATACTGTTTTTAGTATACTGAATGTCTTTCTAACCATCTATGTGTCCTTCCAAAATTAAAGCCATTCTTTCCACTGCAATGATTACTGCATTGTTAACATTCAGCAATCTGCATCATTTATAAATATTACTTTCCTTATTACTGCATATGGAATTCTCTCAAAATATAATGTTTTATATATTAGTTCTATATAGTCGAAACTGCAGTAGCCAGGCTCTCAATTTCAGTCAAAATTGTTTTAGGTGTTGCTATAGAAAGATATGATAACACAACCAAGAAATTCAAATTCAACTTGCATTGGATGAACTAACATTTTGCTTGGCAAAAATAGTCACCTACAGAGTACTAAAGGTTTTAAATTAAAAATCTCAAATTAATTTGGGATCTGAAGGGAATCCTAGTAATTGCTTCTTCACTTTGCATCATTTTGAAACACGAGGAGTTTCATAGCAATCCTCTTCTTTTGGATAGCCAAAGAAAAGTTGCCTACATTTACAACAGTATTGCTTAAATTTGAAGTCATTCATGAATCGCATATTCATAAGTAACATTGCAGTTTCATTTCTAGATTCCCTGCCACCTCCTCCTTCTATGTGACATGTCCTTTCAGGACATAGGTAATCATGGCCCTCCACAATTTCCTGTCCTTCATAGCTCTTAATAAATTTTGTCTTTTTGCCATCTCCTAAATCCTGCTCCACCATCCATTCACTCATGATTGCCAAGTAGGTTATGAGTTGCATTCCTCTGTTTCTCTTACTGTACGTCTGTACTGTGAGTATCAGATTTCCAAGCCCTCTTTCTTCTTTATATGCCTAAGAAATTTCAATTGTCTCTTAATGATGTTAAGTATAAGTTTCCTTTTTGTTTTCCATTTTCACTAAAAAATAATCGTTGCTCACATGTTCGGTCCATGGTATCCTCAGCATCCTTCTGTAGAATCACATTTCTGTTGCTTCAAGTCTCTCACCTACAATCTTCAAAAATTTAAATAAATTGTTAGTTGCTATCTTCTGTCTTCCTGAATTCTGTTCTCTTATTGTCCTTTCTCTTCACTAAAGTCTTCTCACTCTCTTTTGCTCCCAGTAATCCCTTTGCGTCTTAGTGGCATTATCGCCTTGCTCGGGGTCAAATGATTTTATAAAATGAATAGATTGAGCCTTCAGTTGCAAATCTAGATGTAAGGGAGATAACCCTAGAACAATTTTCTACTTGTAAACGATGAAACAAATCACGTTTGTTTGTTTGTTCATATCAGTTTAATTACAATAGGATAATGATTCAATCATACTGAAAGTCTGAAAAGTACTAGTTCTATGCTGACACTTAAAGTTAAGCAATAGGGAATCTGACCAAGACTTGGATGAGGAAGAAATTTGGTTATCCTGACCGAAATTAAGTTTAATAATATTATTAACTCCACATCTCCAAAAATGACACGTTACTTTAAAGTTATGGCTAAGGACCTGGTCTTGCAAATAATTAGCACACCGATTCTCACTATGTGCCAGATAACTTTATAACATGCAAATAGATGTAGATATTTACTGTACAGGCAAAAGACTTAAAATGAGATATTTTGTATTTTTTTCAAAGAAAAGGATAAAATGTCAATAACTACAGTGCATTTGTTTTTATTTTGACAAAAATAAAGACTTAACTATAAAAAAGAATATCATACAACAGGATCATATTTTGTTAGCGCCAATAAAACCACCACCTGCCTTAATTACAGCGTTGAAAATTCTTGGTATCCTTTCCAACAGATTTAAAAAAAGTAAGTAGCTGGCAGAAAAATGTCACTCTCACCCTTTGGGTATTTTCTTCGAACTCTCCTGTTCAAATCATCCAATTCATCCCATACTAATTCAACGGGAGAGAGGTCAGTATATGAGGCAGCCATTGTCATAATTTCCAACATTTTGTTCCTTTTTTTTTTTTTTTTTTACTCTAGGTAATTTTGACATAATTTGGTACAGTATTGTGGATCGTTGTCTTCTTGAAAGGTGTTTTTTTCCCAGTTATTTGTAAACCAGATGGTATAGCAAAATCGAATGATATTGTTTTTTTTCATGATTTCCTGGAGCTTAATCAAATCTCCACCCATTTTGGTAATCTCAAAAATTTACTGAGGGGTTAATGGTGACAGCAAAATACCGGATATCCCCCCAAAATTGACATAATTTAAAATGTGAATATCTCAGTAAATGTGAATATCTCAGTAAATGTGAATATCTCAGTAGCACATGTACCAGGTAAACGAAATTAAATAGGTTTTATGTTGAGCAATAAAAGATTTATTTATCAAAATTCGAACAAGATATTCAATAAGATTTTTATAACCGATTTCACAAAGCTTCACAAATGTTCAATACGCGCACCACCTGTGACCCGATAGACGTCAAGTCATAAGTCCAGCTGCTGTCAAGCACGCTGTAGCATGTCTTGCATAACAATCTCCAGCGCCTCAGTGATTTTCTGCTTAAGTTCCTTTAGGATTGTAGGAAGAAAGGGAATATAGATCTGTGCTTTCACATAGCCCCATAAAATGATCACAAGGTGTCAATTCAAGTGAACGTGGTAGCCATTTCAACAGCACATTGTCATTATCATTGGCACGCCCGGTCCATCTTCCAGATCGATTCTCATTCAGATAAGTCCGTAAAGTCAACTTGGTTTTTACAGATTTTGTTGAAATTTGAGATCATTTGAGAGAGAATTGGTGATATTATTAGACCACAAAATGAAGACAGTTTTTTGAACTCCCGGTATAATGTTTCTCCTATTCATAACTTAGCAAAATGTATTGTGAGCAGACGAATCTAAATTTGAACTTTTTGCTAGTAAGACGAACCTGGAGAAAGACTGAAAAATAAAGCAAATACACTGTAGTTATTGAAATTTTATCTTTTACTTTAAAAAAACAAAACAAAAGTATCTCAAATTAAGTTTGTTTGTTTGTTTTTTAAAGAAATTTAAGGTATCCCCAGCGTCCTGGGTAAGACGATAAACTACATCCGCGTCCTGGGTATGACGATAAACTGCATCCGCGTCATGGGTAAGACTATAAACTACGCCCAACAGCAAGGCCTCTGATCAGGAGGTTTTGAGAAGCGTAGAACCATCTCTTAATTGCTGGTATTCCCAGGTCCACCCTGACCCGGGGTGGTAGCACCTGTTAGAGTCCTAGATATGGGTAAATAGTTAACCCCCAAACTGGGGTCAAAACACTATGAAAGTGTAAAAATAGGTTTTAATACTAGAAATATTTGTAAAAAAAAAAAAAAAAATTATTACCAGCAATGCATTTTTGGAAAAAAAACCAAAAAAAAAAACCCAGCAATAAAAAGCTTGTCGGCATTAAATAACCCATTGAGGTTGATATACTGTAAAACAAAATAAACCAAACAAACCAACCAAGGTATCCCCAAACTTTTTGCCTGTAGTGTATTTAGATATTTCCGTTAAGAAAAGTAAATGTGACTCCAAAATTAGAAGGCACATTGGAATAACGGACAATACTTTAAAAATGTACAAGATATTTAGAAAATAAAATATCAAGTAATGGAGACGATTTTATAAGAAACAAAGAAAAGAATGCTGAACTGCTGTGTAATATCAATCCTTCTATATGGCAGTGAATACTGCACTATTTCATCACTGATGAAAAGGAGAGTTAAGGTAATAAAAATGTGGTTCTATAGAAGGATGCTGAGAATACCATGGACGGAACGTGCGAGAAACGAGGAAGTTTTAAGGAAAATGGAAACAAAAAGGACAGTTATACTCAGAACCCGAAGAGACAGTTGAAATAACGGAGACATATAATGAGGAAAGGGGGCTGGGAAAATTTAATACTCACAGGAGATATTGAAAGAAAAAGAGAGAGACGGAGAGTAACCTACCTAATGAGCTTGTGCGAATGGATAGCAGACTGGGGGCAAAGAGGGATGATAAAGATTAAATCGTTGTTCATAGCTAAAATCAACAGGAAACTGTGGAGATCCACAATCGCCTACACCCTGAAGGCACATAAAAGGTGTAGCACCCATACCAAAAAGGAAAATAATCTTGCACTACTGTCTAAAATTTGATCAGTTTCAAAAATAATTATAAATAAAAAAAAGCTTATTTTTGTGAAATGCGTAGTTATCTAAAGGGAAACCGTGATAAACAAAGTTTGAATTACATACAGATCATTAAATTAGTGCGAGTAAAAGTTATCTTATATAATATCACACACACACATATATATTTACGTTATTGTTGTGTGTAACAATTTAGGGGTAGTGTGCAGAATAACGATGCCCCAACCAGTGCCTTGCTAACTTGGTCCTGTTGACGCGTACTGATATCGAAGAGAGTTCGTATATGATACATCTTCAAGAACGCTTTTTTCAGTTTTTGAAATTCATTTTAAACTTTAAAATTATAATTCAAAAAAAGAGTGGGGGGGACAAAAAACGTAAATTAAAAAAGTATATCTGATGATACGTTGCTCTTAGTAGGACGTAAAATAAGCAGACTCTGAAATTACAGATTGAATCTACGGACTGTCAAGGTTACTCAGACCTTCCAAAATTTACACAAACACATTGTGTTTAAGGAACTTTTGCAGTAAACATAATTTTGGTTGTAAATATGTAATATTTGTAAGGATAATATACGGATATCTTTCCTTAGGTTTTTATAAATTTGTACACTGTTCAATTATTAACGTTAACAACGAACTATTTTAAATGACAAAATTGTACATGGATTAAACGAAAATTACTTACAATATAATACATATCACTTAATACATTCCTTCTTACTGTCAATTTTGACGGCACGTGTACACTAGTCTTATCATATAATACACTAAATGTATTTTTGCCCGTAACTGTTCAGATGAGGTCCATTCTTTTGCCCCACCAGTTCGCCTAGTCCTTTACACACCATGTTACAATACAATCCACGAAATCGAATCACTTCCTCCGTATTCCAAAAGTAAGGAGAAAGGTCTACTCATCCTCCGCATTGCACCAAGAACTGCTATTTATGGAATAGACTCCAGCGTGGATGCTTCCCTGAATACAATCTTAACCGTTTCAAGTCAAGAGTCAGTCGTTGCTCTACAAGCAAGTCGCTAGTGGCCCGCTGTCGGGCCGCCGATGGTAACGCCAGCGGTCCTCTGGTGACAGATTGGTGGCTTGCGTGTTGGGGGTATTTCCTCTTTATCCTCATAATATTCACTTCTTATCACCAACTCTTTCATTGATATCGCACATCATTCATCATAACCATTTTAGTAAAACGTTATTTTGAGTGGATCTCGGGCCTTGTATTGGGTGATCTTCGGTACTAAAAAAAATAAAAGACGCCTTGTCACTAGAATTCTAAACCTGTTGCATTACCTCCCCCAATTTGCACCAAAAGTGGAATGTAGGCGTATTCAGACGCCTGTGTGACAGTAGTTGCGAAGAGTTTTTGATTTTTTTTTTTTTACCGTAAGCTGACTTAGTTAGTAGTACTATCCCTGATTTTTTTCGCATGAAAAAAAATATTACCTGTATATTGTGCAACCGGTCACCAAAAAATACACGAATTTTAAACCCTTCAAAAAATTACCTGTGTATAGTTCGACTCTCTATTTTTGGCGTAAAAACACATCATAAAAACTCGTACTGTATTCGAATACAGTGTGTACTGTACTGTAATGGTCACTCCGCGAAACCGACGCTATGGAGAAGTAGGCAAATACGAGAAGAGTACGCTTTTAATTGGCTATCAGGCTGTATATTAAATGTTCTCCTCCCAAAACTATGAGGAAGCCTGACTCAGTGAATTCCATCCCTGGTGCAGCACATTCCTCATTGAAATTAAAAATCAAAAAGAAAAATCTATTCAAGAATACAAAACAAGATAATTTTTAGTCGCACATGGTTATCTCCCCTGTTAAAGAGACCACGATATTATGTTGCTACACAGACAGAGCATAACTCGACGCCAATGAAAAAAAATGCGTTAACAACACAGCAGCAAATCACTCATAAAGTAACTACGAGGGTGGGTGCCCCAGTGTTTCGGTTTTGTGCCATATCTCAGCCACGCTTAGAAAGTCACCATAGGTAACTACAAGAGGGAGGTGGTCACTCTTCAATGCTAGATTTTTTATTTAAATATTAAATTTTTAATAATTTAGAATAAAAATAAATATTCATTATTCAATGAAAAAAAATGAATAGATTCTGCTTGTGTGTGCTTCATAGCTTGAGCGATTATCGCTCTCCACAATGTCCTCTTCTTCATAATTCTAAGCAATGTTTGCATCCTTACAAGCCCCACCCTAGTCACTGTTCTGCTATCCATTTACACAAGCTCATTAGGTAGATTACTATTTATCCGTCTTGCCTTTATTATGTCATGTGTGCCAAATTTTCCAACCTTCTTTCCTCATTATATGTCCTAGAAATTTCAACTGCCTCTTTCTGATTCTAACATTAAATGTCCTTTTGCCCCCATTTCCCTTAAAACATCCGCCTGTTAGTGTTCATTGTACTCGCAGCATCCGACTGTAGAACCACATCTCTGTTTCATCAATTCTCTCTTTATTTGTAAAGATTTACATTTACTGTCATATCAGAGAACTTATATTGCGTAACAGTTCAACACCTTGTTTCTAAAAACAAATTCCTGTTTCTTAATACGTTGCTTAATTTCTGGATGACCACTTTTAGGTAAGATTATGCAGAAGTCTGTATAATCTTACATACATATTTATTTTAAATACTCGTGCACTCGCGCAGTCAAAAATGACGTCACTTGTAGTGTGCTGCTCAGATTTGTTTTAAAATTGTTAATGAAGTTGTTAGTGAGGCTGCGTTTTTAGTGAGAGCACATACATTTAAATTTGCAAAGAACACAAGGAAAGAAGAACAAGAGATCAAATTGCATTCAACAATAAAATATATATTGAAAATCAACTAGTACAACAATTGTGCTTATGTATTAATATTTAGGGAGAGAAAAGTAGCTTCCCTTGTACTGATATCTGATGCAAGATAGGAATAATGTACTTAAGAACTTTAATGTTGAAATGTTCAGAGTTCAATGAATAAGATTTGAATTCAAGAATGAAAAAAAAAAAAGGATAATAGAATTTGGTTTGTGACTTGGCTTGTGACACAGTGTAGTGTAATGGTAGTTCTGTGTCTGTGTGTGCGTGAGTAGAAGAATGTAGATACGCTTGCGTTGCTGAGTTATGCTGATTTATTGTCCTACTAATTTATTTCTGGAGTAGGAACTGTTTAAATACTTTTTGGGTAGGCTCCAGAGAGAAGCGGGAAAAATAATGAAAGGAATATCTAAAATACACGATTGGATAAAAATTGACCAATCACTGATTTTTTTACAAAACCATATTAGGCAAAGTCATAGCAGAAAATTTTGTGTGTTTACTGCGATAGGTATATTGTCCTGTAGTAAACAGTACTTATTTTCTATCCAATTATAACTGAGTATTTTGTGGGCGTGATAAATCAGAGTAGTCACTACACAGTTGTTAGAAAGTTTTAATATTGAGATGCAATGAAGCAAAAGTTAATAAAACGGAAATAGAGAGTTCATAACTAAAATGGAGGCCAATGAACCGTTTAATGAATCCGTTTCTTTTATATATTTTAGAGTTCAATGGCATCTATGATGATTAATTACTCCTGCTATTATATGATTTGCTTTTTGCTCAATATCTTTTCATGCTAAAATATTTGTGTTTTATATAACAGTGGCATGGAAAGAACCCTTCGTTTATAAAGTCACGAAGCCAAACGCAAAATGTGACTCTTATTGAAAAAAGTATAAGGATTGGAGTGTACAAATAAATGGAAATTTTAAAGGAAATAAAACCAAACTATCACCGAAAATTACTTATCATCACCACGTTTAGCAAACCATTCTGGGATTTTCACATACCTATAGTCCAAAATAAAGCTTCTGTAGGGATGCAGAAGAATTATCATTGAAATTTTAAAGGGTAAGCACAAATATTAATGCAATACCTAAATGCAGCCATCAATTGTGAATTTTTCTGTAGTTTATTGTTGTCTGTCGCATACGGCAGCAGTATGCCTCGCGAAAAGAAATCTCCGCCAACAGAGGAACGGATTGCAATCGAAAGAGCCAAGGCTGCAGCGAGGAAAAGAAAGTTCGGTGCAAATGAAAGCCCAGATCAAACGGCAATCAAAAGAGCTTCCAATGTTGAGAATATGCAAAGACTTAGGGACCTCAAACTCATGAAAAAGCCGAAGGTTTAATCAAGAGCCCTCCGCAGGAGCTAGCTTTTAAGCTAGTTATAAATAATGATGAAAGTCCGACGACTTTCGGTTCATAGGGACTATTCAGAAATTCCCGAGCTTATGGCCTTATCATATTGAAATACCTGTTCTCGTAGGATCAGCGAAGTTAAGCAACGTCGAACCTGGTCAATATCTAGATGGATGACCGCTTGGGAATACCAGGTCCTGTAAACTATGGATGTATGGGCGGTGTATGGGTAACGGCTCAGAAATGGAAATCGAAGAGCCGAATTCCAATTTCAGTTAGGTCCGTTATACGAACTTACTAGCAAATACTCTTGGGAAAGGTAATAATCTACCTCTTCTCCCCAAGCTATGGGTTAATTAGTAGGATTTGTATCACGAAATCGTAAATCGTTATTATCTCTCCTCACCAAAAAATAATTCTTACAATCTAAAAATATTTTCTAGCTTTAAATAACTTGCAAAAGGTTGATGAACCGTAAAAAAACAATCACTCAATAAGAAATGCCCAAACATTTGGTTAGAACCTATGCCCCCCACCACACATCCCGTTCTCCATTTGCATTTCCGTAAAGATACAGTTATTTATTAAATTTAGGTTACCCTGTCGCATTATTTCTGTGAAACAGTTGATTAGCATCGTTGATGTGAATTATCTAAAAAACAAATACTCTCACATTATTTTCATTTATTTATGAATGAATGTGGATGTGCAGATAAGATAACGATTAGCGACTCAAAAGGAGAAATCGGCAAGCCGAGTTCGAATTCCAGCCGAGTTTGTTACGTTCACTATCGCACAAATACTCTTTGGAAAGGCATAGATTCATCTTTTCTCCACACAAGTATGGATGAAAAATCAGAGATAATTAGGCTCTCTTGATTTGAGGCGGCAAACAGTCCAAATGAAGGAAGACTCTGAATTCAAAAGAAGCCTCAAGAGGGATTTTGGCTCCATCAGGCTATCATACCATAGATACACAACTGACTCTGCGGTCGTCCTTTTGTGATTTTAAATAGGTCTCCTTTTTGTTTCCGTCTTCCTAAAAAATCCTCTTTGCTCACATGTTCAGTCCATGGTATTCTCAGAATCCTTCTAAAAACCATATTTTTGTTGTCTCGAGTTTCTTCTTCATCTGTGATTGGTTGGTTGGTTTTGTTTAGTAGCATAATAACTTCTATAGAATACTTAATGAGGAAATCTAAATATTTTAAACGCAATTGTATGACTTCATCTACAGATAAAATGTATTGTTGGTCATTCTACTATAAAATGTATTGCTGGTCATTTTGTTCATAATTTTACTCTAAATAGGAATTGTTGGTAACTTTATATAAAAATGTATTTTTATACTTTCATAGTTTATCGTCATACCCAGGACTATTCTTCATCTGTGACAACATTGTCCACTATTCACTGGTAGGAGGAGCGATATTAAATAACAATTCAGCATCCCTTTTCTTTGTTTTTAACGAAATGTTCCATTTTCTTAATACTTTCCTTACTTTTCAGAAGGCACCACTTTTATTAATTGTCCTGGGTATGAAGATAAACTACAAGGCTTCTGATCGGGTGACTGGAGGTTTTGAGGAGCGTGGAACTGCCTCTTAATTGCTGTTGTCTCCGAGTCCACCTTGACCGTGGGTAGTAGCACCTCTTAGGGACCCAGCTATGGGCAAATAGTGAACTCAGAAACGAAAACAAAACACTATGAAAGTATAAAAATACATTTTTATAATAAAAATACTAGCTATACAAAAAAATTATCAGTAACACATACAGAAAAATGACCAGCAATAAATTTTATCTGTAGTTGAAATCATGCAATTGCGTTCAAAATATATTTAATTGAAGTTATAAAATTGTGTTCAAAATATTTAGACTCTTTCATGACATTAATCCATAGAATATCCTACAATTTCTTAGAAATCAAACTGTATTCCTAAATATAACTTCAAACTACAACATAAACACACATACCTCTAGTAATTTTGTTCACACAAACATATATATGCACAAAAGCTAAGTATCATCTACCATGTATTCAATTGTGAAAGCAGAATAACACATATCTTATTTTTATTACTTCCAAGCTCCCAAGAAAATTAAATTTCGGTATTAAATTACCCATAAATGACCCATAAGGAGTTGATATGCCGTTAAACAAACACAGAAAACAAAGTTTATTAGACTTATTTAAATTTTCTCGGTGGAACATTTTTATATTTAAAAATTTTTTTTTTTACTAGTACGCTTATTTTATAAATTAAAAAAAAGCTCTCATCAACATGGCAATTCCAGACGGAATTTATATTTGCCACAACATAACAAAACCAACATAGGAACTTCGATGATCAATACGACTGAGTAGTGAGTTCGATCCTCACTCAGTGCTCCATACATTCGGCCTTGTGCCACATCTAGCTACGCTTAGAAAATCATTTTTGATCACTTCGACGTGGTGTAATTGCTAGCAAGCTTTTCTCGTTAAATCAATTACGACTGAATAGTGAATTCGATCTTCACTCATTATCATTCGTCCGTATATTGAATACTGCTAACATACCTGGTCTGGTGCCCCTACTATATACCAAAAGATTACTGACAAAATTCAATTTCATTTTTAAAAGCTGTTATTTTGATCTCCACCCCTACAGACAAATTGTTACATATGGAAACTAGTTCATAGAGACTTTGAGGCATTATGATGGCTGTAGTAAGAATGGTAAGTAAGCAGGTGTTGTTTTGGCATAAGGAATACTGCGCTATGTTTGGGTCAATAATTGTGGCTAGCTAAGTTTAAGATATGACAGATTGAACACCATCCGTTCCATATCCCTCCTTTTGGCCTTGTGCCATATTTTTGTATTTTTAAAATAAATATCGCTTTCCTCCTTGGTCTCTCGACTGCATGAATTTAAGCGTGCTACAAATAATTAATGATAAAATTCAAAGACGGATATACAATGTAATTGGCCCTGATCTAGCATCTCGTCTGCAGCCGCTCTCTCACAGACGTGCCGTTGCCTACCTCTGTCTTTTTCTTACAAATAACTTTCACGGTAACTTCTCCGATGAGCTACTTTCGTTGGTTCCCGGACTTCATGGATTTAAGCGTTCAACTAGTCTGGCATCTCGCTCTCACCCTTTCACTGTCGAAACTGTTAAATGTAGCCGTCTCTTCTACTCCAATAGCTTCATGTCTCGCACTTTTTGCCTGTGGAACTCCCTCCCCATTTCTTGTTTTCCTGATAGCTATAATCTCCAACTATTCAAATGTAATGTCAATCGACTTCTCCAGATGCCCTGATCTATCCCTTAACCTTCTCTTCATCCTTTCCTCTATCACTCCTCTTTGCTCACGCTCCAACTCTCTGTAACCCCTTGCGTGCTAGTGGCTTCCCGCCTTGCTTGGGGTGGAATGCTTAAAAAAAAATCCTCTTTGTGATGTTTGCTTAACAGTCGCATTTTGGATGCTTCCAAGTCTTTAGCTAATGTACTTAATATTTTATACCATTCCTCTCTAGTTACATTTGCAACGCCAGTTTCTGTAAATCTCTTTTCGTGACTTTCTTAAAGCCAGCTGCTTTTTTTTGTTTTTATCTTGTCAAGGCTATCCAACGTCTTTCGCTTGCTCTCTGATAAACCATGTAATCCCATCTGTTAATAACTATATTTTCATTCTTTTTTGAGATTATATCTTCCTTCCGACCCACGGCAATGTTTATATGCAATTAAAAATGTCACTAACTGTTGTAGTATATCTAGAGACGATAATGGGTATGTCCCCCATTCATATAAATACAGTGGTAAATACTGTATGTTGGTTTTCAGTTCGAGATTAGTCTCTAGCTGACCTGGTCAAACACTCTACCTCTGGACAGATAGGATCCCCAGACGAGGCTATGTCGAAGGGCAGAGTTTCGTTTCGGGAAACAGCTACCGACCCCGTTTTATACGGGGTCTACGGGGAATTTTTGGCCGGATTTGTTGGATATCGTACAGTTGGAGATTCATCTCCAGCTGTGCTGGTCAAACTCTCTGCCTCAAGGAAAAGAGGATCCTCAGACGAGCTATGTCGAAGAGCAGAGTATCATCTCGGGAAACAGTTTATCCTGCAGTTTGAGATTCATTGTGGGATTCACTTGACTCACTTCTAGCAGTTGACTACTTCTTCTACGCGCCGCTGGCGAATCTTATATGTGTTGTTCTTGTCCTAAGTATTATCGTTTATTGCCAACCTTCGTTTGATTATTCTATTAAGTAACCTTCCCTAGGTTATAATAGTAACTATACTTTTTATACAAATGTTCACTCAATGCAAGGCTCAAGAGCCACTCGAAGTAGAGGATTATGGTGTGCTGTTGTATGAGCATAAGAAAGAGCAAGAAGTGAATTTCATGGTGCTATGCAGGAAAGAATGGTTAACCCTAGAATTGAAGAGGTTAAAATTGTAATGATTGGGAACTTCCTTCTTACTACAGGAATACGAAGGGAATGGGGATGATTCACTTTTGTATACGTGGCATGGCGGGTCCCAGTTGTAAAAGTCAGGGTGGCAGGACTAAGGAATGTAGCTCATCAGAACATATAGAAATAGCGACAGAGACTTGTAACGTTTCGTCTGTGAAAAGGGGTTGTAAGGTTAAAAATAATGATTTACCCACAAGGCCGCGTAGCCTTGAACTCTGTGAAAATAAACCAATCAGCTCCAGATCAAATATGGCAACAATAATCCATTTTTAACCTGATCAGGCTCTTGTACAAATAGAGCATAGCAGGGTGGGGTCAGACACTTACTGGAGCGTTACAGTGAACGAACCGACCATTTTTTCCAGCATTTTGAGCAACAGATCGGATATATGAATTCTACTTGACATCGGGGAGAGCTTGAATCCTAATAGGCATTCAAAATAAGGAGTCTCCTTGCTCATAGACAGATCATTAATATACAGTAGAAAGAGGGTAGGACCGAAGGGAGAACCCCGTGGAACGCCGGCATTGATCTTAAGGGCTTCCGATGACTGGCCATTAACAACGACCTTTAGAGATAGAGCGTGTGTAAATATATAAGTGAACGTTGAGGTCAGCACCCCAGTGACGACAGTCTATTTCATCGAAATCTTCATTCAAACATTTGCCATGGAAATAGCGATAGACTTGTGAGGTTGTGTCAGTGGGCAAGAAGGAGCGGAGTGGAGAATAAGTTATCCTTCACAAGAGCGTGAAAAGCGATTTCATTGCGAGAACGTGAATTGTTTGAAAGTAGAAACACTGCGCAGACTTTTGCACGATAGAACTAGATCACGGCAGAATAGAAGACTGATTCTAGGCATAAATACAGTACCGAGGAGCGACACTTTGATCCTAAATAGATTACACAGTTCTTTGAGTCGAGATAGAAGTACATAGGACGAACACGTTGATCCTAGACAGAGCACACAAATAATCTGATCCTAGATATAAATAACGAGGATGAAAACGTCGATCCTAGGTAGAGCACACAGATATGTCGATCCTAGACATCAGAACCGAGAAAGAAAACATTGATTCTAGGCACAGCATACAGATATTGTGATCCAAGATATAAGTATCGAGGATTATAACGTTGATCCTAGACAAAATACACAGATATTTCGATCACGGATTGAGAATGAAAATTGTTGCTCCTAAGTAGAACACAGATATATTCTGATCTTAGATATAAGTACATAGCACGAACACATTGATCCTAGGCAGAAGTACGGAGGAAAAAAAAAGCTGCTCCTAGACAGAGCACACAAGTAATCTGATCATAGATATAAATAACGAGGATGATATCGTTGAACCTATGCAGAGCACACAGATATGTCGATCCTAGATACAAGAACCGAGAGAGAAAACGTTGAGGCACTGCAAACAGATATTCTGATCCTGGATATAACCGAGGACTATAACGTTAATTCTAAACAAAGTACACAGATATTTCGATCTCGGATATAACTGCCGAGGATAAAAAATGTTGATCTTAGGCAGAGCACACTGATATTCTGATCTTAGATATAATTAACGAGGACAGAAACGTTGATTCCAGGCAAGTCACTTCGTTATTCTGATCTTAGATATAAGTACCGAGGACTAACACGTTGATACTAGCCAGAGCATTCAGATATTCTGATCCGAGATATAAATACCAATGAAAAACACATTTAATCGTTGATAAAGCGCACGTATCTTCTAGATCAGTGGTGCTCAACCTTTTTTTTTTATCCATGGACCTCTTTTATTTTCGTGGAACCCCATAACCATTCGATGAAATAAAAAGAAGAAAAGCTTATTCTATTTTTTACTAATAGACACGTTTAGTAAATTGTATTATAGAAATATTCAATGTATATGCTTTATTTTGAAGTAAAACTAATTTGATAAAAATGAACTTGTATTTAACAACTAAATTCTATGGAACATTTATGTGACACTATTTAGGTCGCTAGAAGGAAAGAAGAAAAAAAAGGCGGGAATTAAATTTAGGTGATAAGAAGCCACCACGAAAAGGACACTAAGCGATGTTATTCTTTTTTAACAAGGAAAAATGCTAAAGGCTTTATTCTCATTAGCGAGGAAGGTAAGGTCGCGGATGTGTCGGATTTGATTTGATTCATGACGGCGCACCGAATGGTGAAAATTTCAGGTCGTTCAGGTGACCTACAGGGCAGAATTCTAAATAGATAAAAATTAATTGGGTCGCAGAAAAATGTCCGATTGGATCAACCGCAGAATTACAAAAACAAAAGACTGAGCCATTGGCTATCTACGAATATCTTTGAAAAAGGCATCTGTTTTGTGCCAGGAACTGGCTATGATAAGAAAATTATTTTATCAGGAATAATTAACGCCAGAATGCGATCTCATGAGATGACCACCCACTTGATGCTGGCGAAAAGTCTCGATTGATAAAGTTCAGGTGATTCGGTTAAGACAAGAGTCTAAGGTTTGTTGTCGGGCAGAAGAAAGGGAAGAAAGGAAAAAGAAAAAAAAAGGAAGATAATTTTTTTTTCTTTGAGCAAGATTTTTTAAACCGAGGCTAGTCTGGCCACACCCACGCCGCTGAGCGCCCATTGGCTGGATGGTGGCATGAGCGTTAGGCGGAGGTAATCATGTGAAGAAGGAGGGGGGGCCTGTTGCCCCCCCCCTTGAAGGGATTGGTGTGAGATGCCACTGTGAGAGAGAGGGGAAACCCGTTGACACCCTCTGAGGACATGGTGAGGTGCCAATATGAGAACAGAAGAAGGTGGGAAGACGAAAGACTTCCAAAAATGGAAAATAATAAAATTTTCCTGACCGAAAACAAAGAAGTGGATTGTGGGTTTAGAATTATCAAGGAACCTCAAACCCCGACAAGCACACCCCGGTTTTGGTCGGCGTCCATATAAGCAGTGTTGCAACGAGTGAAAACCAGTTCGAGTTCCAGTTAAGTTCGCAGTGAAGTTCGCAGCTGAGTTGAATTGAGTTGGGCCCGCCTCGCAGAACAGCTGACTAAGATTCACGCAATTCCGAACTCAACTTCTAGCCAAGAACAATTTATTTTTGAAGAACGACTTAGACTCACACCACCAAAACAAGTTTTACGAATATCGCCTGAAGATACACCAAGAACAAGCAACTTAAGATGTTAAGACTCGCCTAACAAACACAAAGTGCCACGAATCCATATAGCGGGTTGGGAAGAAGACGCAGTTCTGTATTCAGCAACCATATATAAAATATTGTTATCCTTTTTTTAACACATTTGAACTTTTCGAGTTATTATTTTCTTTTCTTTTACATATACTTGTACGGTGTTGCCCTTGATCGAACTCGGCTTGCATTACGGCCCGGCGACTGATTGATTTCGTCTGCCTAAGATCAATTCACAACGTGGGTAGGTTAGACTGGAAATCAAAATATTTACTTCGGTAACCAGACGTTGGAGGCGAGCTGGGAACGACAAGGCTGATACCGAATCTAACCAGATTCCCATCCGAATTACCAAAAGGTTAGAACGTCACATTTGTTGCCGCGACCAATACCAAGCCAGTTGGTCGTCACAGGACAGGATAGCACGACGGACGCGGCTAGGCAGACGTCACATTTGGCGCAGCGACACCCGGGGGGACGTCACATTTATGTACACTGGTAAAATAACTCATAAACCATTTTAAAATATGTGAGTAATTAATAAATTTTAAAAAGTGCAGATTTATTCAATGCCATCCCTGTGGTTGATGCTACTTTGCGAATTTTTTTATTCGTATCCATCGATGTCAATGATAGTCTAAAATCACGTTTTCCCAATGTCGAATCTATTAATATATTACAATACTAATATTTTATTTTATTAATATTTAGAATTAACATTATTATTAATATATTAAATTAATTTATATAATAAATTATAAACGTTATATAATTTTCATTTACATTTCTAATTCTTTCTTTATATATCCTTAGTTTTTATTCAACTTTTACAACCAAAACATCCAGTAGAATAAAATGGGCACTAAGTTACATGGCTTGATCTCATTTTTTGATAGTTTTAGAATTGTTTTTCTATTAGGTTGGTGCAAAGATAATGACGTAATAATGTCGTTTTTTGACGTATTTTTTAACGTCAAAAAACGACATTATTACGTCAATATTTTTGCACGAACCTAATATTTTCAATATTTTAATATGGCGTAGATTGCTGTAGAAATTCCAATTCTCATTTGCAACAACCGTTCCGAAGTGGAATTGCTCTATGGACCACTTAAATATTACCTTTGACTCCCAATTTACTATTTTTTGTGTGGACCCCCAGTAATGTTACATGGACCTCCAGGGTCCATATAGACTCCTGTTGAGTATTACTTTTCTAGATAGATTATGAGTAACACGTGGATCCTAGGCAGATTTCATAGATATTCTAATCCGTTGATTACAGACTGGGTGCTCAGATATTTTGATCCCAGGCAAGAATGATTGGACAGATATTTTGATTCTTGACAGTAGTATCAAGGTTCGAACTGTTGATCCTGGACACATCGCATATATTCTGATCCAAGGTAGAAGAATCGAATTACGTCATGTTGATCCTGGAGAAATTGCTCAGATATTCTTATCCGAGGTCGTAGTACCGCGGAGCAATCCGTTGATCCGAGATATGGTAGTGGTAATCTTAAGCGTTTCCTGACAAAGGAAACATTCGACATCCATTGACCGAGCAGTTTCAGTTGAAATTTATAGAACCTTTCTCTTAAAACAAATTTTCAGGAAAATAGATTTCTGCAGAATTTCAGCATCATGACTATATCATTATTTTCTTTTTTTTTTTTTACAGTGATGCCCAAGGCCTGGGAGTCACTCGAGGTAGAGGGTTACAGAGTAAGATGCATAGGTTATGTGGATATGTGAGAAAATAACGGTTAACCTTAGACTTGAACAGGTTAAAACTATAGTGATCGGGAAAACATGTTTCGAATTGCTTCCACAGTGCAGCGGTTCGTGGGAAGAAGATGCTCGAGTGTAACTTATTTCTCTCAAATAGAAGACAAAGGGAATGAGGGTCGTTCGCTAATATGCTCGTAGTATGGCGGGCCCTAGAGGTGACGGTTAAAACTTGTGGAACTAAGGTATGTAGTTCATCTGAGTACTTTCCATAGAAATAGCGACAGAGCAGTGAGAGGCTTGCGTCGTTTCGTCTGTGAAAAAGGGTGGTCAGGTGAAAAATATTTTGTCACCCACAAAGGACGTGTGGTGATAGTTCAGGGTCCGATCGGCGATCATGGAATGTAGTTGTTGCTGCTGTTAGTAGTCTCCAAGTGATGTGATTTCTGTTATTTGGTACAGTTCTTTGTGATTGAGTAGCGCCAGTCCACAATGTTCAAAGACAGATAGTCTTTGTAAAGACCATCAGGCTTCAATCGTTCGAAGCCATTTTTAACCATTTCAAATACGGTTGTATGCAGCTGACAGTTTAGATATTTCTGAACGGATTTGGTACCATGCATGGAATCTATATGAAAGTTTCGATCTGACGAGGTTATTTAAGAACATGACTCGACGTTTCAGGTTAAGGTTTATTCTATGGTCAATTTCTTTTGAACCTATTTCTCCTATACAAAATTTGTTATAACTGATCCATACGCCTATGTATTTGAAGTCTTTAGTATTTACTAATTCCACATCCTGAATTTTTATAATGGATTCAGGTTATGTGCCACCACTGCTTTCATTCCAATTTCTGATCATAATTTCTGTTTTGGAAAGATTTGAGTCCTGTTTCTTATAGTGTACAGAGTTTTTTTTTTATTTTCTCGTAGAAATACCGAGGAGCAAGACTTGATTTGAAACAGAACGCGTTGTTTTACGCATAAATAATTTTGACGGGTACGATGCGAGTAGTTGTAAATTTTATTGAAGCTTTAACTATTTCAATGACCCCTGTTTAATATTCGTATATACGAGTATTATCAAATAGTTAAAATTCGACTTACGTCAGCCTCGGCTTATTGATGGAATGGAAAGCATTCTTCTTGGATACTGCCTGTAATAAGTAACTTTCTATCTTATATATATATATATATATATATATATATATATATATATATATATATATATATATTTCCCCTCTTACTTTTTTTTTTTTTACTTAGCTTACTACTGATGTGATTGATAATTTCCGGGCGTCTATGTCAGTGGGCCGGTTGTGTGACTCTCCAGGGTGGGACAGGTACGTTAACAATCATTTTTATTTTATTATTTTTTTTGAGAACCCACCCGGGGGTCTGTACCCCAGCTGCAATAGCAGTGAAGTCAGAGCAGGGGCAGTGGCTGTGTCTATGCGTGGAGTTGGGTGACTGACGACTCACAGCAAGAGGACGCGTTCACCCCAGGAAAAAAAGTAACAAGATAGATGTTAGACGGTCAGAGGCCGGAGTCATTACTTTGCCGCAAAAACGTCGGCTTATAAATATCTTCTTTTACTATTATTATTATTTTTTTTCATTTTCTTTTTTTAAGCAAGACGGAGATGGCGATAGTGTCCGGTTTTCAGTAACTCTTCTCCAACCAGACACCAACGTTACAGGGTAGCACCGAGATGAATAGAAAAGAAGGACAGTCTGATACTGAGAATGAAAGGGTGGGTGAGAAAGATTAGCGAGCCAAGAACTTCTGGAAAAAAAAAGTGCAACTAAATAGGACACCGCAGTTCTCAACAGACGCTCGTTGCCGATCTTTGGGCAGCTTTATTTTATTTCTTTTTAAGAGAGTTCCTTCGACACAGTTCAGCAGAGATTTGATGATAGACCGGCTCAGCTGATTGGCTTAAATTTCTTTCATTCTTTCGTTTTACCATCACAGCCTTTTCTTTCTTTCTTTCTTTCTTTCTTTCTTTCTTTCTTTCTTTCTTTCTTTCGTTTTACCATCACAACCTTTTCTTTCTTTCTTTCTTTCTTTCTTTCTTTCTTTCGTTTTACCATCACAACCTTTTCTTTCTTTCTTTCTTTCTTTCTTTCTTTCTTTCGTTTTACCATCACAACCTTTTCTTTCTTTCTTTCTTTCTTTCTTTCTTTCTTTCTTACGTTTTACCATCACAACCTTTCTTTCTTTCTTTCTTTCTTTCTTTCTTTCTTTCTTTCTTTCTTTCTTTCTTTCTTACGTTTTACCATCACAACCTTTCTTTCTTTCTTTCTTTCTTTCTTTCTTTCGTTTTACCATCACAACCTTTTCTTTCTTTCTTTCTTTCTTTCTTTCTTTCTTTCTTTTTTTCTTTCTTTCTTTCTTTCTACCTACCTACCTAACCCCTTTTCTGTCCCTTTGTTTTCAAGACAAGTAATTCTTTCTAAGTCTACTAATTTATTTCTTTTTGTGATTATTCTTTCTTTCTTAGCCCCCTATTACTTGAGATAAAGGCAGGAGGAAAATAGGGAACGAAAAAAGATCATTAAATAGAAACAAATGAAAAATAGACCAAAAGAATATCAAATATGGGTCCTTCTAAGATAAGAGACAGTATAAAAGAAAAAAATATACAGGAAAATGAAAGAAAACGAAAAAAAAAAAAAGAAAAAAAGAAGAAGAAGCGGAATTAAAAGTTCTGTAAAGAAAAAATTATGTAGGAGATCATCATTCTCTGCAGATTTCTTTTCCCTTTTTATCTCTGAATTGTCATGGCATTTTGAGAAAAACAGTTGAGTCATCTCCTATTGAGGAGGCACGGTGGAGTAATGGATAGCGGCTCGGATTGAAGAATCGGAGAGCCGAGTTCTAATTCCGCTCGCATCCATTATATTCACTTACGTGCTAATACCCTGGAAAAAATTTTGAATCCTCTTCACCCTCAGCTACTAAATATTAGGACAGACCGGATTCCATAGAACTACCGCAGAAAGAAATGGCAACCTACTCGGGAGTATGTAGGTTATTCACTATTTCCCTCTATCCTTCTTGCCTAAAATGTGTCCTGTGAGTGTCGAATTCTCCAATCCCCCTTTCCTCATTATGTGTGTCTGTCCTACCATCCATTTACACAAGCTCGTTATGTAGTCTGTTCACTGTTTCCCTCTCGTCTTAAATGTGTCCAGTCAGTGTCAAATTCTCTAAGCACTCTTTCCTTATTATGTGACCCCGAAATTTCAACAGTCACTTTTTGATCATAAGTATAAGAGTCTTTTTTGTTTTCATTTTCCTTAAAACTTCCTTGTTGCTCATATGCTTCGCCCATGGTATTCTCAGCATCCTTCTGTAGGACCACATATCCTTTGCCTAAAGTCTTCTCTTCACCTGTGAAGAAATTGTCCAGTGTTCACTGCCAGATAGAAGGACTGATATTACACTCGTTTCTTTGTTTCTAACGAAATTTTCCTATTTTTTAATACTTTGCTTAGCTTTTGAAAGACATCTTTTAGTCAAGTTTACTAAGGTTTAAAGATAGGAAGAGGACGCCTCATTGTAGCATAATGATTTATTAGTAGGCTTGTTTAATAGACTATCGTTGCTCCCGTGAGTTCGATTCTCTTTAGGGGATTTACATTTATGGTTTTGTGACTGAAGTTAAGATTTAGATGAGTGCGGTGACGATAATATTGTAGGTATTTTGACCTGTCTAGATTTAAACTTTCGTGACTGAATTTATTAAGGTGACGTCCATAAAAGACGAGACCCCGGGATATAGGACACACGTTCAAGTTTCGTTGGGTTTATGTCTTTATTTTCACATTTTGCTACCTACTTTAACGGCCGTAGAGAATTCGACCTAGGAAGCTGTAATTTAAAGCAACCAATAATACGAAGAAAAGACTTAATCTTAGAAGACATATATCTATCCACCCACAATATTTCAATACGGTAGAAGGCTATTTTAACATAGGAGCCAACACACGCGCACCTGAGTACAAAGTTAATTTGGTATATAATCATAGCTGTTAGGACGTGTCCGCTGATTCTTCTTTTTAGAAATATTTAATATTATAAAAAAATAGCCTCTCTAGAGTAATGGTATTTGAGTCCTTTTTAAAGTATTACCCTATCTCAATTCTTTAAACTTTATTTAATCATTCCATCCCAAGCAAGGTAATAAAGCCACTAAGACGCAGGGCGGTTTACTGAGTATTAGAGAATATGAGAAAAGAAAGCTATTAAGGTTAGAGAAGAATTCATGATATTCACTTCCGAGAGTACTCCGATGTGGTGTAATAGTTAACAAACTTGTGCTAGATCAATTATGACTGAGTAGTGTGTTCGATCCTCACTGGATACTTCATACTTGCGCCCTTGTACCACATCTTAGTAAATCACTTATCTGCATTTCCCTTCTTACATATAACCAGGGTGGTAGCACCTATTAGGGCAGTTATGGGCGAATAGTGAACCCCCAAACTGGGGTCAAAACATGAAAATATAATAATACGCTAGAAAAAGTTACCAGCAATACAATCTCCCCGTCCTCAAAGAAAGCTTACAAGAAAATGGGTCCCAACTACGGACGAATAGTTAACCACCAAACACTATGAAAGTATAAGAATACTATTTTATAGTAAAAATATCAGTAATACATTTTCATAGTAAAAAAAAATTACCTGTCTATATTTCTGAGATGAGGTATTGTAATTATTTACATTGTTCGGGCTGTTGTTCTCATCTTTATTGCCATATTCACGACGTTTCGGCCGTTGTTCTCACCGGCCTTCGTCAGGTGATCGGAATTTCGAAGTGAACCCTTTATTTCGTTCACCGGAGTAGATTGTTCTAGTTCCACGTGCCATGCCTCTTCCGGATGTCTCAGTTATCTTCCTTTAACTCACCTCTCCAAATTTTTTGTTCACCATTGCAGTAGCCAGGTATTGAACTCACAACTCTTTGGGTCAAGTCACTGGATCCAACCAACGCTCTTTATCCACTGGAATACCAGTGTATGAATGTTAAGGTAGGGCTGCAAGAACAGCGTAAAGCCGTAACACGAGGGGAAATAGAAAAATTAGACATAGGAATGGAAGTAGGGAGATCACTGTCCCCTGTGGGATGAAGCTGAAATAATAGACAGAGAACATCGCTGGAAAATACGAAAACTTAAGGAATCAGCTAGGCCACAAACATCTTCTAAGCCGGCCAAGCGTAGAAATGAATACGATATGGGAACCAGTAATACGGATTGCTAGAGAAAAGCAATAATAAAAACAAAAATTGCAATATGAGCTCTGATAAAAATTATTAATATCTTTTAAAATATGGCAATAAAGATAAGGACAACCGTTCGAACACTGTAAATAATGTAAATAAAAAAATTAGCAGCAATATATTAAAAAAACAAACAAAAAAACATTGCCAGCGATACATTTTTGCTAAAGGAATTACTAATGCTCACAAGAAAATTAAATTTGACATTAATGACCCATAACGAGTTGATATGTCGCTAAACAAACCAAAACTACTCCAAAATCACTTACATATCACACACCTCATTCATATTATTCATTTTAATTGTAACTATCTACCTTGAGTGGTTTTCAAGCCTTGTATTGGGTGTATGTTAGTAGAAAAACAAAGACTGGTTCTCGCGATATTAAAAATAGTTGGATACTTTCTGATACATTCAACTGCTGCTTTGTGGAACAGACTCCCGGCAGGATGTCTTCCCGGTCACTACAATATTGATCGCTTCAAGTCTAGGGTTAACCGTTATTTTTCCTACATAAGCTTATGAAATTGACTTCTTGCTTTTTCTTATGTTCATACAACACCACACAGTAATACTCTACATTGAGGAGTGGAACTTGGGTTTTGTATTGAGTGAACATTAGGATATATATATAAAAAAAAGTCTGAACATGGGGAAGGAGAAAGTTGAATGAAAGAAAGAAAACTGAGAATATCCATTCTACGATACTTTTACTTCATGGCGGGGTGGCCAAGAACCACTCCATCTGATCACATTGCTAAAGCGATTTTCACATTTATCGCCCTTTTCGGTGGAGGAAGACGATTCAACTCCCCGCTTTTTTCTGCCCCCATATAAATAGATTTTATGTTCATTGTCAAGACACTACTAAATTCTGTTTATGTCGACGCACCTATTCTGCCCACTACTTTTTCTTTTTCTTTCTCTCTCTTCTCATTCTCCCCACACCGATTTACCTCTTTTACGTCCGACGATCCCCACCCCTAAACCGAGCTTGATAACTGCATTGTCCGTTTTGCTCACCATTTATTCTTTCTCCCTCATCTCTTTCCAACCACTTTAAAATCATTTTACCCTTGCTCTTTTTATCTTGCCCTTCCTGCGAAAAGTACTCGGATATCACCCAGCGAGAATCTCCCGACTTCCCAACTCGGTTCATACTGGGTATTTGTCTTGGCATGCTGCAATCGGCTGCAATTGCAAGGCGTAAATAAAAATGGAAAAAAAAAAAAAAAAGAAAAAAAGAAAGGAAAATGGCGACATTCAACAGTAACACGTCACCCACTGTTACTTGTCACGCATGGGTAGACATCTTTTCCGACGTTGTAAGTTATTTTTCTCAGTAATATGGCTACTTGCTAAACTTTTAATTCTTTTTAAGCGGATTTTACGAGGCATATAGAAAACTTAAATGAACTTTTAAGTAGTACATTTTTGGTATATAACAAACCATAATTACAAAATTTGCAGATCTATAAAGAAACAGAAAGTAGTTTAAAATATGTCACTATTTCTGCATCCGAATCGAAAATGAATTGCTCAAAAACAGAAAGCGGCGAAAGATGAGGATGCGTTTTCCCATGGGATTTATTTAACCTTTACAGCGGGGTAGCCCTAAGAAGACAGAAAGTGCGGCACTGAAATCCATAGACGCATTGAGATAGCCCAAGATGCCTTCCGAAAGCTGAGCAAAGTATCAAGAAACATGAGTGATAGATTTGTTTTTACGACTCTTTTTTTTTTTTTTTTAAGAGTTTCACCCCAAGCAAGGCGGGAAGCCACTAGGACGGAAGGGGGTTACAGAAGATTTGGAGCAAGATCAGATAGGAGTGATAGAGGAAAGGATGAGGAGAAGGATAGTGGATAGATCAAGGCAAGTGGAGATGTCGATTGACATTGCATTTCAATAGTTGGAGATTATAGCTCTCAGGGAAAATGGAATAGGGAAGGGAGTTCCACAAGCGAGAGGTACGAGATATGAAGCTATTGGAGTAGAAGAGACGACTACATTTAATAGTTTCGACAGTGAAAGGGTGAGAGTGGGATGACAGCCTCGTATGGCGCTTGAATTCATGAAATTATCAACCTTATTGCGATTAAATAATCTCAATAAGGTTGATAATTTCATGAAGCCGAAACATTTTTGGATTGTAAGAATATTTTTTTTACTATTTAACCCATAGCCCGGAGGAGAAAAGGTGGATTCATATCTTTCCCTAGGGCATTTGCGCGTGAGTGAATATAATGAATCCGACTGGAATTCGAATTCGGCTCTCCGATTTTTTCATTCTGTGCATTTATTCATTACACCACCCGCACATCTTCTTGGCAGTGAATATTGAACAATCCCATCAGAGAGACTTGAAGTAACAGAAATGAAATTCCACAGAGGGATGGTGAGAATACAATGGACCCAACGACGAAGCCCTAGAGGCAAAAAAGGACACTTCTATTTAACATCAGGAAATTTCTTGGGTACATAATAAGGAAAGAGAGCCTGGGAAATCTGATACCCACAAGGCAGATTGAAGGTAAGAGAGACAGAGGAAAGCAACATATAATGTACCTGGCGAACATGAGTTAATGATTGGCGGAGTAGGTTTTGGGAAAGACGGCAAAAAGACAAAATTTACTTGGGACGGGAAATTGTGAAGAGCCATTATCGCCAGCATCTTGAAGGGACGTGACATATAGAAAAAGATGAAGGGACCTAGAATTCGTAAAAGGATTTTTACTGGAGGGGCAATATTAACAACGTAAGATATGCAGATTACACCGTGTTGACGGCAGACGGCGAAATAAAGCTGGTGGTACTCTCACACAATGTAGTAAAAAAAAGCGTGAAGAAAAGACTAATCATCAATTGTAAAAAACAGCAAGGGGAAAAGCCAAGATGTAAGCTACGAACTAGAGATGTTAAAATCAAGGAAACGCAAAAGTTTAAATATTTGGGAAATAGTTTAAGAGATGACAGAAAATGTGACACCAAAACCCGTAGGCGTATTGGGATAGCGAAAGATGCCATCCATTTTGGATTTTATGAATAATTTTTTTGGAGATAGTAATGGTTTTTCTAAATATAAGTTCTACTATTTAACCTTTAACTGGGGGAGAATAGATGGATTCATACCTTTCCCAAGGGTATTTGCGGGTAAATGTAAATTCGAGGCGTGGTAAAAATTTTTTGGTACGACTATGACAGAAATGACCCCGAGCAACAAAACATTATTTCACGTAAATTTAAATACAGCCAGTCAAATCCGAGGATGCCAGTTTACTAGGGCGCCTAGCTAATCCCCATTGCAGACGCCTACTCAGGCACATTTGTGTTTGTACAACACCCACAGACCACACGTGGTTTATACTGCAAATATGCTGAGTGGACTTTAGTTACAGTTTCTGCGAGAGTGCATTATCCAGTGTGATCAACAATTTGAACAAGACTAGCACGTTCAAGCCCAAGGTCACGATGACATGTTATTTTGCGTAAGATTGCTCTCAAGGATTCCGTGTACCCAGTTTCACTCACAAAGCTTAGGTCAACCCGTGGTATGGTTTTCAGACACTTTCCAAAGTTGCCGCACGCTGGGATCCTCTCCTCCAGACTAATAACATCAAGAAGTCTCCTTCCTGGCAAATCAACTATGGTGAGATTCGAACCCGGGTCTCATGGTCAGAAACGAACGCTCTAATCATTCGGCCACGTACTTATCTCGTAATTCGACATATCTGACATACCGTTTTTCTGGTTTCTTTAATCCTTCCAAACATTCCGAGGGTTACTCACTTACACTGATCACCTCCGTATATCCTCTAACGCGCAAATACTCTTGGGAAAGGTATGAATCTCTTTTCTTTCCCAGCTATGGTTTAAATAGTAGAAATTGTATCTTGAAAAGTCATTGTTATTCTAAAATAAAAATTGCTAATACAATATTTACTCGCAACTAAGCAAGAATTATTCTGCCTAAATTCCTGGGATGAGGAGTTATCATTATTTACACTTGTAGCATTCCATTTACTTCGTGAACACCCCCATGAAATTCATCCAAATTGAATGTGTCCAGGACACTTGTCACAGCCAACATCATCATCTATATGTCTCCAAAACGCATATCCCTGAGGTCCTCTTTCACCTTGGGGAACAGACAAAAGTCAAAGGGAGAAAAGTCTGGACTGTGGGGAGAGTGAGGGACAGTTTTAATGCCCATTGCTGTCAACACAAAACTAATGCAGAGCGAACTTCCAAATTATCTTTATGCCCTGGCTTCATTCTGTAAACTAATCATCTATGTTTAGCTTTTAGTATTTAGTAGGGTGTGTTCAAACATATATATATATATATTTAGTAGGGTGTGTTCAAACAGCTGTTACAGCCGTCTTCTTCAATTTGGAATAGCAAAAGTTGGCAGATCGGTTTATTAGAGGCATAATCATGATATACAAAAATTACAATGATCTAGGACAGTTATAACTGCCTCTGCTAAAAAATCTCAAATCTTTCGGAATGCTCCTCTTTCTCTCTCTCTCTCTCTCTCTCACGCACACACACATATATATATATATATATAAAAGTGAACATTGAAGTCAACACTCAGAGGCGACAGGTTGTTTCATGCTAGACGCAATCGTCCTGACGATTGCGTCTAGCATGAAACATTCTGTCGCCTCTGAATGTTGAGAGAGTCCGCCAAAAAATGTATACACAATTCAGGAAAGGAAAAACTTGTTTAGATATTGCAATAATAAATTTATTCAGACATCAGGAGATTCATATAAGTTAGCATTGGACTACATAATCACAAGAGATGCTCAAAATAATGGCCTTTAGCTTCCAGATATTAGTACGGCGGACTACGGCTTGGGAAACGTTGGCCAAAGTGTCCAGTGTGATTGCTGCACATGGGTTTGCAATTTCTTGTCTACGACCCGAGAATGTAGTCTGTTTTCTGCGATAGACAACATCCTTTAAGGTGCCCCATAGTAAACAGGGTTATCGCAATTTGATAAAACTGCGAATGACAAATTTTTCCTTTGTCTGTATACATTTCTCTCTCTCTCTCTCTCTATATATATATATATATATATATATATATATATATATATATATATATATAAGCCGTTGTAAAAATTATACTTTTCAATTGAAAGCAATATCGATTTTTATAAAATCGAAATCGGCTAAAAATAATTGCAATTATAGAAAGATTTAAACAGGATTAGGGTGTCGAGAAATTTTTGAATATTTTAAATTTGTGAGAACCGCAGACGAACAGGCAGGGTTGCATTGAAAAATCTTTCTTACATGCGACAACAGAATCAATTGTACGAATAACAATCAGTGATTACTCATGCGGAATATATAGCCAATGCAATTGCAAAATTACTTTGACGGTACAGCTAAACAGGTTAGATTTCGAAACTGCTATGTCGCTATTAATTAAATTAATTTCCTTGGTATCAAATAACCAAATAAAAATACAAAAAGCCAACATTATAAACTTTATAGGTATATATTTAGAAAATGCCAATACACTAATATCTCGCATGGCGCTCAAAATACATTCGTAAAAAAACAGCAACTCGAAACAAAACAGATCTAGACCATGTCATCATGAAATAGCATAGAGATAAGAGCTAGTTAGGCTAATTTACATTGCCAAATCTCTGAAAAAAACCAGGCTTGCTGTCTTATTTTCCAAGCAATAGGTAGCGTCCTCGCACAAACCAGAGACTTCCTGTCTTACTTTCTAGTTTTCCAGTATCTGCAGCGGTACAATCCAGATGCAGGAAAATGGTCGGTTCATTCTACCACTCTGGGAACTGGAAAATGGTCGCTTGATGTGCTGCTCCAGATACTGGAAAACGTTTGGCCCTTTGTATTGCTCCAGATGCAGGAAAATGGTAGGTTCATTGTGCTGCTCCAGATACTGGGAAATGGTCGGCCCCTTGTACCGCTTCAGATGCTGGAAAATGATAGGTTCATTGGGCTGTTCCAGAGGTTGAAAATGATCGGTTCAGTGTACCGCACCAGATGTTGGAGAATGGTCGGTTCATTGTGCTGTTCCAAATGCTGATAAATGGTCGGCCCCTTGTACCACTGCATGAAATGGAAAAGAGTCGCTACCTTGTACCGCTTTAGATGCTGGAAAATGGTCGCTTCATTGTACTGCACCAGGTGCTGAAGAATGGTCGGTATTTTGTGTTACTCCAGATGCTTGAAATGGCCAGTTCCCTCTACCTCTCCAGACAATGGAGAATGGTCGCTTCAATTTACTGCTCTTTATCTTTAAGAGGATGCAAATGAAAACCCAGAATTGACAATGTGTTCTATTTCACTGAAGGCAGACCAGACCAAGAATTGCTGTTACAGCTAGAGTTCCCCAGTCCTCACTTTCCAGCCTCGATCGAGTTCAAAAGCGTTTAAGCGGTCTTGTGTGCAAAGAAATGTTTTTTCACTCTGCAGCCCCTTTTCCACAGACGCCATTTCCCACGCCTGCAGCTCCTTTTTCCACTGGCCTCTTGCTATTTTCATGCCAGGTGTTTTGACGAACTACATTCCTTGATTCCAACAGTCCAGACTCGCCAGTTCCCGTGCATGGAGTCGACGCATCCCCTTCATATTTCATTGACGAGGAGGAAGTCCCACTTAGTTTCTTTTCCAGAACTGTTGCACTGTGGAACGGGATCTCGAGGTAATGAACCCCATTCTTAACCTCTTCAAGTCTAGCGTTAGACCTTATCTATCCTACATATGCTCATAATATGCTCTATTTGATCACTACCTTTACGCCCATACAAGCTAAGTAAAACTCTATCTTGAGTTGCTCTTGGGCCTTGTATTGGGTGAACAACAGTAAAAAAAAAATCGTCGTTATTTTTTTTTTTTAAGAGAAGAAATTGAACCTTTGATCTCATAGGCAGAAATTTCGAAGCACTGGCAATAGGCTACTATCTCCGCTGCTTATCGTCTGGAGATTTAGGAACGGGCGCATTCCGTCACGTTTGTAGAAATTATGTCAGAAAGAGCAACCGGGCCTAACACGACAATTTTTTTTTCTTCTTCAAACAAATGAAAGAAATATGGGCAAATTTTTCGTCGTTGGTTACATGGTTTAGTTATATGTTTGAGCTTCTCTTATCATTGTTGTTTCGTTGCCAAAGAAAAGCTGTAGGCGATTGCTACATAAATATTGAAATTGATAGTCGGAAAATACAATGTATGCTTTTGGGCCTTAGATAGATGTGACAGATATTGTCTTGACGAAACCCGCACGCATAAGGATATTTATGTGTCTGTCTGCATTTATATATAGATACATATATAAATGCATATATATATATATATATATGTATATATATATATATATATATATATATATATATATATATATATATATATATATATATATATATATATATATATATATATATATATATATCCAAACGAGTTTGATTAAAAAGAACAGACATGGTCTGTCGGTTTAATTTTTTTATTATATTTTTCCAATTTTCGAATAAGGTGTTGAGTATTCTGTTCGAAGTTGTGGATACACTATTCGAAATTCATATTTTGGTATTGCTTGTTCAAGTACTTTGGACTTTCACAGTCATTATCAAGAACCAATGTGATGTGGTAGTTAGAATTACTTTGTCTACATCCTAGTATTATTTGGGAATTTGAAATAGTCTTGAAATGCGTATTATATGATTAATGTGCGCATATATTATCTTTGTATAAGAGAAAAATACAAATACATAAATAAAAAAAATAATTCGCCTTCCCAATAACCTTTACACAAAGTCACAATGACAAATCGACGGTGGTGAGTTTCGAACCTGTTACGGTCGGAAAGCGAACTTTCTAACAACTCGGTTATATATATATATATATATATATATATATATATATTATGAAATGGACAAAGTCCGACAATTATTTTAAGACATTTTTATGTTTATACATTCTTTTTATAGATACAAATATTTAAGTAAATGTTCTGTTTATAATAAACAGTATTAAACAACACCTACTGTAAGACATGCTGAGAGAATATACGGACCTACCAAATAGTTACCTATACAATTCCAGCCGACACATTAATCGTAAACCGATACTGGTGTCTAACCCCTATTGTACCATGGGGATTTCGATTCGCTCACAAATGTTGGTTATGTAAATTTGTTATTCCATCTCTTCCAAATGTTGCCTCATCCATAAATAAGACTGAAGAGACAAACAATGGATCGTCAGTTTATACAATATACCATCGGCAAAAGCTTTCCCGTGGTGAGTGAACAGAGGGCGAAAGACTCTGCACACACTGCAGGATCTACTCTTGAATACCCTCCATACGGTACTATGAGATATACGACATGTTAGGGCCACTTGACGTGTGCTGATACCGGGATCGTTTCCGACAGCCTGTAAAATGTGTTTTTCGTGGTCAGGCGTACGAGCAGATCTCGAATTTCATAGATCTATAGTTTGTGGTGCTACGGATCCTGTCTCACCAACATGACGATAAACAGCATTTCGGTCTGGAAATGCAATCTGATACAGCCGTGCAGCCTCGCGTCCATTAACATTCGCGTGACCGTATGTAAAATCATATCTCCCTGCTCACGATATGAATATCCTGCCATAATTTAACGGAACACTTATCAGATAACTCACTACTGCACACGTTAAACGTTGAAGACAGACTAACCACAAATGTACATGAAAGACAAATGTAACCTAGTCTACATGGCAACACAGCACCGACTACCATAAACTTTCTTTAAACTTCATAATTTAAAAACGAAGGATTTGCAGACATATGTTTATAAAGACTTTTGTCCTTGTTTTGATATCAGAAACCCGCCCCAATGTATTTTTGATGCTCCCTGTATATATATATATATATATATATATATATATATATATATATATATATATATATATGATTGTTGGGGAGGATATCTTCTTTTATGTGCCGTGTCCCTTCAGGACGTTAGTGATCATGGTTCTTCACAATATCATGTCATTCATAGCTTTTAATATATTTTGTCTTTTTGCTGTCTCTCCTAAACCCTGTTCCGCCATCCATTCACTCAAGCTCGCCAGGTAGGTAGTGCGTTGTCTTCCTCTGTCCCTCTTTGCCTTCAATCTGTCATGTGTGTATTACGTTTTCCAAGCCTTCTTTCCTCATTATGTGTCCTAGAAATTTCAACTATCCCTTCCTGATATTAAGCATGTGCCCTTTTTGTTTCCATTTTCCCTAAAACTTCGTCATTTCTTACATGTTCGGTTTATGGTATCCTCAGCATCCTTCGATTGCCTCAAGACTCTTCTTCATCTGTGAGGAGACTATCCAACATTCACGATAGCAGTGCTAATATCACATAGGAGTTCAGTACTCTTTCCTTTGTTTCTAACGATTTTTTTCTTAATACTTTGATTAACTCTTGGAATGCATCTTTGGCTATACCAACGCGTCTTCGGATTTTGGCGTCGCACTTCCCATCCTCTCTTAAAACTATTCACAGATATTTAAATTCTGCTTGTTTCATTCTGGTATCTCTAATTTTAATTTACATGTTGGGCTGTTCCTTTTTCTAACAATCACACATTCCATCTTATAGTTAGTCCTTTCTTCTCGCTTTCCTTTCTATAGAAATTCTTGTTGTTTCTGTTGTGGATTCCGAGATGAATTCGGTCTTCAAGGAATGACAAACGCAATAATTAAATATAAGAAATAAAATGTATTTACACAATCATACAAAGAGTAATACTGTTAGTAAGTCCAGGAACGTGGTTAGTAGCAAATCCAGATAAATATATAGTCTTGATGTAGGACTTCCTTAGAGTCTACGTGCTTGTAACTGACTTCTACAAGAGGTTACCTCACACTATCTCCGTTCGTATATTCTCTCACTCTCCGTATATCCTCTCTCTATCCGACTACCGACTACATCCAGCTACCGACTGTAACTTTGGGTATTTAACAGCAGCAGTCCAGGTACACTTGGTAGAGTCCACTTATATGAAAAAGGGGTGGACCCCATAACAGTTTCCTTTCTGTGTCTGCTGTCAAAACTGTCCTCTGAATATCCTATGTTAAGATTGTGGTAGCCAATAATAAATACTGGTAGTACTTCTAATCGTCTCAGAATCGATTCACTATATTCACTTAATAATTTTAAAAAAATAATTTCACCGCAAGTAAGGCAATAAAGCAACTAAAACGAAGAGTGTTACAACATGTTAAAGAAAAAAGAAAACATTATTAGGGAACGAGAACAATAAAAGAACAGCATTGCTGCCAGTATAGGTTGCGGATTATTCTAATATCCTTCCCAAATATGTCAAGGTTACCGAGCAGTTCCAACATCTTTTTGTGGTGGATGTAATCAAAAACTTTTGTATACTCTATAAAACACAATTACATATCCTTCTGTAGTTATATTGTTCTTTCTGATATAATTTTAAGCATAAATATCGTATTCCTTGTTCCAGTGTCTTTAACGAACTCGGACTGTTCTTGTTTTATTTCGGGCCTTCTTCTGCTACGCTCTGTGTTCATCAGAATTCGGATAAGTTTTGTTATATGGCTCATTAGATTGATTGTCCGATGGCGTTCACATTCGTTTACACTTGACTTTTAGACAGTATTATGAAAATAGATCTACTTAGGTCTTCCGATATATCGCCATTGTTATAGATTTCACTTACTATGTCTGTAAATTTGTCAATACGAAAATCATCTAAGACTGCCAGTACCTATATTACAATTCTACCGATCCTGATTCTTTGTTTCTGTTCAATTTGGACAGAAGTGATCCGACTTGTGATTTTAATAGTTATGGGCTTTCGATATTTTTGTCTATTTGCTGTAACCTAAGGAAGGTTACTGAATAGAATAATCACACGAAGGTTGGTAATGAACGATAATACTTCTAACTACAGTATATTTACCAACCGCTCCACGCGGTCAGATGTGGCACAAGGCCGAATTTAATATGGGGTATCCAAGCCCGTAGGCTCGGCCAAAATTCCCCGTAGACCCCGTATAAAACGAGGTCGGGTAGCTGTCACCTGAGACAAGACTCTGTCCTAGTTTGACCAGGACAGCTGGAGACGAATCTTCAACTGCAGACCAACATACAGTATTTACTACTATATTTATGCGAATGGGAGCATACCCATTATCGTCCTTGGGTATGCTACAACACTATTGTTGGTTGTTCTCTGTTGTCGTTGAAGAGTTCTCTGAAATATTCGTTCTATCTCTGAAATATTTTTATTTCCCTAATATTAGTGTCCTGTTCTTAGATTTTATACATCCTGTTGATGAGTATGTCTTTTGTCCTGCTAGTGCTCTTATTATTTTCATGCATATCTGCTTTATACTCATTCTTTCTATTTCTGCATATTTTTCGTTGAGTCATTCCTCTTTAGCCCTCTTTGTTTCTAATTTCTTCGTTTCCTATATTCTGTGCCGTACCTTGGCATTATGTTTGTCTCCATTTCATCATGCCAAGAATTTTATCTGTCATTTATTCTTTTTTCTATGTCTGTTCTTCTTTGGGATGATCTCGATTGCTGATCTTACTAAAGCTCCTCTGAATTTATTCCACTTCGAGTTTCCATTTTCATTTTGTCCATTATATTAGGTTCGTGCAAAAAATAATGACGTAATAATGTCGTTTTTTGACGTTAAAAAATATGTCAAAAAACGACATTATTACGTCATTATTTTTGCACCAACCTAATAATATTTAGTATTTATCTATTAGGTTGGTGCAAAAAATAATGACGTAATAATGTCGTTTTTTGACGTATTTTTTAACGTCAAAAAACAACATTATTACGTCATTATTTTTGCACCAACCTAATAGTATCAGCCGTGCTTTTCTCCCATTTTTCTATCCACCCTGTGTTTGTCACCGACGAAATCTCCACTGCTTACACACCTCGATTCACATACGCCTAAAATATTAACATTTAACCTATTCTTTTCCGGCTTTATTTTTTTCTAACTGGTGGCCAGTTGATTGAGTTTTCTGATATTCCATGTCCCGAGAAATATTTGGATGACGGTCCAGTAACACCTGTCGCTCATGTCTTCCTTTACCAGGCTATGGATCAATTCCAAGGAGTGTAACCCTTTTACGCCGTTTTTGCTAAGAGACGCTGGATGACGGTAGATAACTCTTTTCGCTCATGTCTTCCTTTACTAGGCTATGGATCAATTCTAAGGAGAGTGACCACCTTTACGCAGTTTTTGCTAAGAGCTGCTGGATGACGGTAGATAACTCTTTTCGCTCATGTCTTCCTTTACTAGGCTATGAATCAATTCTAAGGAGAGTGACCACCTTTACGCCGTTTTTGCTAAGAGCCGTTGGATGACGGTAGATAACTCTTTTCGCTCATGTCTTCCTTTACTAGGCTATGGATCAATTCTAAGGAGAGTGACCACCTTTACGCCGTTTTTGCTAAGAGCTGTTGGATGACGGTAGATAACTCTTTTCGCTCATGTCTTCCTTTACTAGGCTATGGATCAATTCTAAGGAGAGTGACCACCATTACGCCGTTTTTGCTAAGAGCTGCTGGATGACGGTAGATAACTCTTTTCGCTCATGTCTTCCTTTACTAGGCTATGGATCAATTCTAAGGAGAGTGACCACCTTTACGCCGTTTTTGCTAAGAGCCGCTGGATGACGGTAGATAACTCTTTTCGCTCATGTCTTCCTTTACTAGGCTATGGATCAATTCTAAGGAGAGTGACCACCTTTACGCCGTTTTTGCTAAGAGCTGTTGGATGACGGTAGATAACTCTTTTCGCTCATGTCTTCCTTTACTAGGCTATGGATCAATTCTAAGGAGAGTGACCACCTTTACGCCGTTTTTGCTAAGACCTGCTGGATGACGGTAGATAACTCTTTTCGCTCATGTCTTCCTTTACTAGGCTATGGATCAATTCTAAGGAGAGTGACCACCTTTACGCCGTTTTTGCTAAGAGCCGCTGGATGACGGTAGATAACTCTTTTCACTCATGTCTTCCTTTACTAGGCTATGGATCAATTCTAAGGAGAGTGACCACCTTTACGCCGTTTTTGCTAAGAGCCGTTTGGATGACGGTAGATAACTCTTTTCGCTCATGTCTTCCTTTACTAGGCTATGGATCAATTCTAAGGAGAGTGACCACCTTTACGCCGTTTTTGCTAAGAGCTGCTGGATGATGGTAGATAACTCTTTTCGCTCATGTCTTCCTTTACTAGGCTATGGATCAATTCTAAGGAGAGTGACCACCTTTACGCCGTTTTTGCTAAGAGCCGTTTGGATGACGGTAGATAACTCTTTTCGCTCATGTCTTCCTTTACTAGGCTATGGATCAATTCTAAGGAGAGTGACCACCTTTACGCCGTTTTTGCTAAGAGCCGTTGGATGACGGTAGATAACTCTTTTCGCTCATGTCTTCCATTACTAGGCTATGGATCAATTCTAAGGAGAGTGACCACCTTTACGCCGTTTTTGCTAAGAGCCGTTTGGATGACGGTAGATAACTCTTTTCGCTCATGTCTTCCTTTACTAGGCTATGGATCAATTCTAAGGAGAGTGACCACCATTACGCCGTTTTTGCTAAGAGCTGCTGGATGATGGTAGATAACTCTTTTCGCTCATGTCTTCCTTTACTAGGCTATGGATCAATTCTAAGGAGAGTGACCACCTTTACGCCGTTTTTGCTAAGAGCCGTTTGGATGACGGTAGATAACTCTTTTCGCTCATGTCTTCCTTTACTAGGCTATGGATCAATTCTAAGGAGAGTGACCACCTTTACGCCGTTTTTGCTAAGAGCCGCTGGATGACGGTAGATAACTCTTTTCACTCATGTCTTCCTTTACTAGGCTATGGATCAATTCTAAGGAGAGTGACCACCTTTACGCCGTTTTTGCTAAGAGCTGCTGGATGACGGTAGATAACTCTTTTCGCTCATGTCTTCCTTTACTAGGCTATGGATCAATTCTAAGGAGAGTGACCACCTTTACGCCGTTTTTGCTAAGAGCCGTTTGGATGACGGTAGATAACTCTTTTCGCTCATGTCTTCCTTTACTAGGCTATGGATCAATTCTAAGGAGAGTGACCACCATTACGCCGTTTTTGCTAAGAGCCGCTGGATGACGGTAGATAACTCTTTTCGCTCATGTCTTCCTTTACTAGGCTATGGATCAATTCTAAGGAGAGTGACCACCATTACGCAGTTTTTGCTAAGAGCTGCTGGATGACGGTAGATAACTCTTTTCGCTCATGTCTTCCTTTACTAGGCTATGGATCAATTCTAAGGAGAGTGACCACCTTTACGCCGTTTTTGCTAAGAGCTGCTGGATGACGGTAGATAACTCTTTTCGCTCATGTCTTCCTTTACTAGGCTATGGATCAATTCTAAGGAGAGTGACCACCTTTACGCCGTTTTTGCTAAGAGCTGCTGGATGACGGTAGATAACTCTTTTCGCTCATGTCTTCCTTTACTAGGCTATGGATCAATTCTAAGGAGAGTGACCACCTTTACGCCGTTTTTGCTAAGAGCCGCTTGGATGACGGTAGATAACTCTTTTCGCTCATGTCTTCCTTTACTAGGCTATGGATCAATTCTAAGGAGAGTGACCACCTTTACGCCGTTTTTGCTAAGAGCTGCTGGATGACGGTAGATAACTCTTTTCGCTCATGTCTTCCTTTACTAGGCTATGGATCAATTCTAAGGAGAGTGACCACCTTTACGCCGTTTTTGCTAAGAGCTGCTGGATGACGGTAGATAACTCTTTTCGCTCATGTCTTCCTTTACTAGGCTATGGATCAATTCTAAGGAGAGTGACCACCTTTACGCCGTTTTTGCTAAGAGCCGCTTGGATGACGGTAGATAACTCTTTTCGCTCATGTCTTCCTTTACTAGGCTATGGATCAATTCTAAGGAGAGTGACCACCTTTACGCCGTTTTTGCTAAGAGCTGCTGGATGACGGTAGATAACTCTTTTCGCTCATGTCTTCCTTTACTAGGCTATGGATCAATTCTAAGGAGAGTGACCACCTTTACGCCGTTTTTGCTAAGAGCTGCTGGATGACGGTAGATAACTCTTTTCGCTCATGTCTTCCTTTACTAGGCTATGGATCAATTCTAAGGAGAGTGACCACCTTTACGCCGTTTTTGCTAAGAGCTGCTGGATGACGGTAGATAACTCTTTTCGCTCATGTCTTCCTTTAGTAGGCTATGGATCAATTCTAAGGAGAGTGACCACCTTTACGCCGTTTTTGCTAAGAGCCGCTTGGATGACGGTAGATAACTCTTTTCGCTCATGTCTTCCTTTACTAGGCTATGGATCAATTCTAAGGAGAGTGACCACCTTTACGCCGTTTTTGCTAAGAGCTGCTGGATGACGGTAGATAACTCTTTTCGCTCATGTCTTCCTTTACTAGGCTATGGATCAATTCTAAGGAGAGTGACCACCTTTACGCCGTTTTTGCTAAGAGCCGCTTGGATGACGGTAGATAACTCTTTTCGCTCATGTCTTCCTTTACTAGGCTATGGATCAATTCTAAGGAGAGTGACCACCTTTACGCCGTTTTTGCTAAGAGCTGCTGGATGACGGTAGATAACTCTTTTCGCTCATGTCTTCCTTTACTAGGCTATGGATCAATTCTAAGGAGAGTGACCACCTTTACGCCGTTTTTGCTAAGAGCTGCTGGATGACGGTAGATAACTCTTTTCGCTCATGTCTTCCTTTACTAGGCTATGGATCAATTCTAAGGAGAGTGACCACCTTTACGCCGTTTTTGCTAAGAGCCGCTTGGATGACGGTAGATAACTCTTTTCGCTCATGTCTTCCTTTACTAGGCTATGGATCAATTCTAAGGCGAGTGACCACCTTTACGCCGTTTTTGCTAAGAGCTGCTGGATGACGGTAGATAACTCTTTTCGCTCATGTCTTCCTTTACTAGGCTATGGATCAATTCTAAGGAGAGTGACCACCATTACGCCGTTTTTGCTAAGAGCCGCTGGATGACGGTAGATAACTCTTTTCGCTCATGTCTTCCTTTACTAGGCTATGGATCAATTCTAAGGAGAGTGACCATCTTTACGCCGTTTTTGCTAAGAGCCGCTGGATGACGGTAGATAACTCTTTTCGCTCATGTCTTCCTTTACTAGGCTATGGATCAATTCTAAGGAGAGTGACCACCATTACGCCGTTTTTGCTAAGAGCTGCTGGATGACGGTAGATAACTCTTTTCGCTCATGTCTTCCTTTACTAGGCTATGGATCAATTCTAAGGAGAGTGACCACCTTTACGCCGTTTTTGCTAAGAGCTGCTGGATGACGGTAGATAACTCTTTTCGCTCATGTCTTCCTTTACTAGGCTATGGATCAATTCTAAGGAGAGTGACCACCTTTACGCCGTTTTTGCTAAGAGCTGCTGGAGGACGGTAGATAACTCTTTTCGCTCATGTCTTCCTTTACTAGGCTATGGATCAATTCTAAGGAGAGTGACCACCTTTACGCCGTTTTTGCTAAGAGCCGTTTGGATGACGGTAGATAACTCTTTTCGCTCATGTCTTCCTTTACTAGGCTATGGATCAATTCTAAGGAGAGTGACCACCATTACGCCGTTTTTGCTAAGAGCCGCTGGATGACGGTAGATAACTCTTTTCGCTCATGTCTTCCTTTACTAGGCTATGGATCAATTCTAAGGAGAGTGACCACCATTACGCAGTTTTTGCTAAGAGCTGCTGGATGACGGTAGATAACTCTTTTCGCTCATGTCTTCCTTTACTAGGCTATGGATCAATTCTAAGGAGAGTGACCACCTTTACGCCGTTTTTGCTAAGAGCCGCTGGATGACGGTAGATAACTCTTTTCGCTCATGTCTTCCTTTACTAGGCTATGGATCAATTCTAAGGAGAGTGACCACCTTTACGCAGTTTTTGCTAAGAGCTGCTGGATGACGGTAGATAACTCTTTTCGCTCATGTCTTCCTTTACTAGGCTATGGATCATTTCTAAGGAGAGTGACCACCTTTACGCCGTTTTTGCTAAGAGCCGCTGGATGACGGTAGATAACTCTTTTCGCTCATGTCTTCCTTTACTAGGCTATGGATCAATTCTAAGGAGAGTGACCACCTTTACGCCGTTTTTGCTAAGAGCCGTTGGATGACGGTAGATAACTCTTTTCGCTCATGTCTTCCTTTACTAGGCTATGGATCAATTCTAAGGAGAGTGACCACCTTTACGCCGTTTTTGCTAAGAGCCGTTTGGATGACGGTAGATAACTCTTTTCGCTCATGTCTTCCTTTACTAGGCTATGGATCAATTCTAAGGAGAGTGACCACCTTTACGCCGTTTTTGCTAAGAGCCGCTGGATGACGGTAGATAACTCTTTTCGCTCATGTCTTCCTTTACTAGGCTATGGATCAATTCTAAGGAGAGTGACCACCTTTACGCCGTTTTTGCTAAGAGCTGCTGGATGACGGTAGATAACTCTTTTCGCTCATGTCTTCCTTTACTAGGCTATGGATCAATTCTAAGGAGAGTGACCACCTTTACGCCGTTTTTGCTAAGAGCCGTTTGGATGACGGTAGATAACTCTTTTCGCTCATGTCTTCCTTTACTAGGCTATGGATCAATTCTAAGGAGAGTGACCACCTTTACGCCGTTTTTGCTAAGAGCCGCTGGATGACGGTAGATAACTCTTTTCGCTCATGTCTTCCTTTACTAGGCTATGGATCAATTCTAAGGAGAGTGACCACCTTTACGCCGTTTTTGCTAAGAGCCGTTGGATGACGGTAGATAACTCTTTTCGCTCATGTCTTCCTTTACTAGGCTATGGATCAATTCTAAGGAGAGTGACCACCTTTACGCCGTTTTTGCTAAGAGCCGTTTGGATGACGGTAGATAACTCTTTTCGCTCATGTCTTCCTTTACTAGGCTATGGATCAATTCTAAGGAGAGTGACCACTTTTACGCCGTTTTTGCTAAGAGCCGTTGGATGACGGTAGATAACTCTTTTCGCTCATGTCTTCCTTTACTAGGCTATGGATCAATTCTAAGGAGAGTGACCACCTTTACGCCGTTTTTGCTAAGAGCTGCTGGATGACGGTAGATAACTCTTTTCGCTCATGTCTTCCTTTACTAGGCTATGGATCAATTCTAAGGAGAGTGACCACCTTTACCCCGATTTTGCTAAGAGCCGCTGGATGACGGTAGATAACTCTTTTCGCTCATGTCTTCCTTTACTAGGCTATGGATCAATTCTAAGGAGAGTGACCACCTTTACGCCGTTTTTGCTAAGAGCCGTTTGGATGACGGTCTGGTGACACTTGTTGCGCATGTTCCTCTTTACCGAGCGAGGAGTTAATTCCGATAGACTTAACGCCTTTCACGCCGTTATCCTTCATAATTTGATTGTTAAAAGCCCTTTATTTTATGTGGATTGATAGAGGATTGGTTTCTTGTTGCCTTCTCCACGGTGATTTATTGAGACTCCGCCTCTAGTTAGCTGAACGTTGACCCATCAAGAATTCTGCCCTTTGATAGGTATTATTTTTCATCCTAGAAGGTTGCTAACAATCCACTCCACTCGCAAGAATTTGGAGTGACAGTGCCGGTTTGGTAACCGTTCATCCGACAATAGCATACATGCATATACATACTCATATACACGCATATATATATATATATATATATATATATATATATATATATATATATATATCAAATATGTGGTGTAATTCAGTTTATATTACAATGAATCATTCATAAAAAAAGTAAATTAATAAAGTTAATGATATGAAATGATATAAAACAATTGTTAGCGAAGAGATTTCGCCATTTTATATCATTAGCAACATGTCCAACATTCACTGCCATAGAGGAGGACCTATATGATATAAGAGTTCAGTACTCTTTTTGTTCCTACCGAAATTTTCCCGTTTCATAATAATTTCCTTAGCTTTTGAAAGGCATCTTTCGCTATTCTGATAGGCCTTCGAATTTCGGTCGTGCATTTTCCGTTCTCTGTTTTTTCACCACTTTGACTGAGAGAAAAGGCATTTTTTAATAATCTCATTTTGATCATTAAGAGCAAAAGAAGTTAAAGAATATGAGAAAAAAAGTAAACGATAAAAGAACAGGGATTAAGAAGACAGAAGATAACGATTGACATTGTATTTACATTTTTGAAGGTCAAAGTTGACTGGTAAGCGAGAAGTCGGAAGAGCATGAACTGTGATAGAAGAAACTGTTAGCATGACGGTTACATTGAACCATTTCAACTGTAAAATGATGATACATTGGTTCCAATCTAGTACTTCGCTTAAATTTATAAAGTCGAAGTGCCATAGTTCGTCAGAACAATTACTATGAAAGTATTTATACAAAAGGCATGAACCTGAAAATATTTCTGGTATGTAGTAATCATTGGATCATTGCTCGTATCTACTGGTGTCGGTAAAAGAATAGCCATGTTTACAAGAGAAGCTGTATTCGCTAACAATTATGCGTATTTAAAAATTTGTTCGTGGAAAATATTTATGAGTAGCCATTCTTTTATTTAAAAAATGATTCAAAGTCATCATTAGCGTCATTGATGCAAAGCGAAACTAAATGAAAGAAAGGAAAGAAAAAAAAAGAAAAGAAAATCAGTTTTTTTTCTTTTTATATTTTTAAAAACTGCCAGAGTAAACTTTAAGAGAAAATATTTTGATAATGCCGTGTTGGGCGTGAAAAGTGAATAATGCTTGGAGGACAAATGTATCTGTGTTATTGAATAAAATTTGTGGAATAAACAATTTGCAAAGGGGCAAAGTAAAAATTTTAAAAATTAGAAAAAAAAAATAAAAAAAAAATAATGGTGAAATAGATTTGAAGAACCTCAGGAATTAATGTTTACTCAATCGGCTAAAGATTTTTACGGTGACTTTAAGGATCATTACTTTTTTCTTTTCATTTTCTTTATTTCTTTTTTTTTTTTTGTCATTTTTTTATTCTATTATTCTGGTGAGCTTTTCGCGTTGTTTTGTGATGTAAATTAGAAAAAACATTCAACAAATCAAAATTTGGCAAATAACCCAAATATCAAGGGTCAGCATGTAGGACTTGCGAATAAACTATGTAGTGATGGGTACACGTGAAATTATTTTATTGAGGCATGTCTATAATACACACACATACACACACATATGCACTTATATATTATGTTTGTGTTTGTAAAGATATAATTATATAATAATTATACATATATACGGTGTGAGTGCTAAAACATATTAATAGGCATTCATAATACGTATTCATTTATGGACAAATATGCGTGTGTAAATGTACAATTTTATTTGAATTTTGTACAAATATATTAAAACAATTATATCAATTCGGTATATATATATATATATATATATATATATATATATATATATATATATATATATATATAATTGAATTTACCCCAAGCAAGGCAGTAAAGCCACGAAGACACAAGGGGTTATTTGGTGTGAAAGAATTAGAAAACAGAAAACATTATTAAGGTGTAAGAACAATAGAAGAGTAATCAAGAAGACAGTAGATGACGATTAACATTGCTTTTAAAATTTTGGAGAATAAAGTTGGCTGGAATGCATATATATTTCTTTGTATGCGTGCACATTGTGTGTATAGACGTGTGTTTAAATGTAATATATAAAGTCTGTTGGATTTGTCATATCTATCTTTCTATTTATCTATATCTCTTCACTCACACACACATCTCCAAACACATACACACAAATATATATATATATATATATATATATATATATATATATATATATATATATATATATATATATATAGGGGGCGATAGTTAAATTGGATGGTTTTATATTGCGGCCACTTTATATTTTTAATTTCACGCATGCACGTTGTTTGTTTTTGATTTTGTTGACTGCAAGTACAGTAGGGTCAGTTGGGCACCGTCTGTGAGAAAAAGAGCAACATGACGCAATTCACTCCACCAGAAATTTGAAAATGGCATGCTGTAATGCATGGCATTTCGCGCCGGAAGCTTCAATACGAACATTTCAAAATGTTTGGGTGTCAATCTGAGGACAGTACAGAGGATTCGGAAAAAGTTGCATGAGTCTAATGGTGATTATGAAGGTACGGCAGCTCGGAAAACTCACGCTGATCATTCTGATAAGAAAAGAACCCCTGAATTCGTTGGTGATGGCCTCAAACTCAATACGGAGGCCTACATCAAGTACCTTGATGTGGTAGTGCTGCCCTGGGTCTAGAGGGTAGCTTCTGGAAGACACTATGTCTGGCAACAGGACTCTCTACCATGCCACTCAAGCAGTAGAACTCAGTTATGGCTCTCAGATAATTTACATCTGGCCACTTAACTCCCCAGAATACAAACCCCGTGTAGGGCGCAGTTGGGCAAGAGACCAACAAAACTTCTTGTAACACCAAAAATTAACTGAAGACAAGGATTATGTCAGCATTCACCAACTTAAACAAGGAGATCACCCAGAAGAGTTGCAGGAGATTCCGAAATCGTCTGGAGGCCGTAGTTGAAGCCAATGTCGATTTTATTGAATACATTTGCTCTTCAGTATTTCAAGAAATTTTCTGCGTAATTTTGGTAAAAATATCTGATAATATGAAATGTCAGCGTTATTTTTACCTCTGTGTTATTTAGACGACAATTTATCCATCGCATCCTTTCTATCTGTTAAAATGAAATGTCAGTGTTATTTTTATGTTTGTGTTATTTAGGCGACAATTTATCCATCGCATCCTTTCTATCTGTTAAAATGAGATGTCAGTGTTATTTACATCTGTTTCATTTAGGCGACAATTTATCCATCGCATCCTTTCTATCTGTTAAAATGAAATGTCAGTGTTATTTTCCTGTTTGTGTTATTTAGACGACAATTTATCCATCGCATCCTTTCTATCTGTTAAAATGAGATGTCAGTGTTATTTACATCTTTCTTTCATTTAGACGACAATTTATCCATCGCATCCTTTCTATCTGTTAAAATGAGATGTCAATGTTATTTTCATGTTTGTGTCATTTCGATGACAATTTATCCATCGCACCCTGTATGGATGCTTATACTTGAATGTTTATACATGCGTTGCGACATCAAGCGAACAGTTACGGAGAAAATAAAAATAATACAAAACAATAAATTTTCAACAAAAATAACAGTGGAAAAATATTCGGATACATTGTTTTTATATTTTAATAGTTGTATAGCTCTGAGTTACAATTATTACTTGGAAACCTTGTTCGTGATCCTTCACAAATCCCTTCTTTTAAAATCTTGGCATGGCAACTGTTCGGATGAGCTAATCGCTATGTTAACTACAGTTTGCAACGAAGTCTCATCAATTTAAGGTTCAGTTGGCTAGATGTAACCGTAAGTTCTATGTTAACTGATTCTTTTCTCACATTTCTCGCTTGTGGAACTCTCTTCTGTCTGCATGCTTTCCAGTCAACTTTAATCTGTAAAAAAATTAAATGCAATGTCAATTGCAATCTATTGTGTTCCTGATTAGTCATCTTTTGCTTTCGCTCCTTAGTAATGTTTCAGTTTTGTAATTCTTTCACACCCAGTAACCCCTTGTGTCTCAGCGGCTTTACTGACTTGCTTGGGGTGAACACGATTTAAAAAAATCTTCCATGCAAACGACTTTCAAATCATTCATGTTTGTGGGCTCCTTCTGATGAATACTGTCTTTGAAACTTCGACTTGAGTTTTCGGTTGGTTTTGTTTCTTTTGTTTTACTTGCATATCAACCTCAATGAATTATTTAATGTTGACAAGATTTTTAGGATAGGTTCGTATGGATAGAATATATATTCTTTGTAATAAATCAGTTTGTAGATCAGGTTTCATTGACGTAATTTTGTGAAGAGGGATTTTGTCGCGAGTCAAATGTATTGTTAGTAATATGTTTTTTTTTGTTTTTTTTTTTAAATATATTGATGTTAATTTTCTTTTGCAAAAAATGTATTGCTGGTACTATTTTTTCTTCAAAAATGTATTGTTGGTATTTTTAGTATAAAAATCTATTTTTATACTTTCATAGTGTTTTGACCCCCATTCTTGGGGTTAATTATTTGCCCATAGTGAAACCTTAACATTTTTCGATTGGATTCGCGTCAGAAAATTGACAAGACCACAAAAGGACTTCTACATTTTTCTGAAAAACAAAAAACAAAACATTTGTTAGTTATCTTCAACTATTGCACCAAAGGGAACATATTAACTTCTAAAATACATCGCTGTATTCATATATCACATAAATTTTTGGCTGGCTTTGATTTTAAATATAAATGTCTTTCAATGTTATGAATATGACATTCTTAGTATCTGCCTGTAGAGCCATATCTCTATCGCTTTGTCTTGACTTTTTCAATGTCATATTGGAGAATAGAGATAATGTAACAATCTTTTGCCTCTATTATTTATCTAAAAGCAATGCCAGGACGTAACGCATGTATTAATTTACTAACTAATGGAAGAACAAGCAGAATTATAATAGAATTGTTTCCAATGAATTTTGGTATATGCTTTTAAGACCCTTCGCAAAAAACGCGATATTGAACGATTAAGATGAATTTCTAATAACGAAAAATCTTTTATTTTAGTTTAATTTCAGGCTGAGAGATTAAATTTAATATTTCCAATAAACCCCATATTATACTGTATTTTAAAACTAATTTAAATTGATTGGAATATTTTTTGAAATTTCTAAAATTTTTAAAATTTAGCTCCATTTTTTATGTTATAAAAATGTAAATCTCTTCATTAAAAAATCTTCCAAAAATAAAACATACTTTTCTGAAACTTTATTTAAGGAATATTAGATGATTTAAAGTATAAACAATCTGATTTGAAACAACTATTATTTTTTAAGTTTAAAATATCACAGTAATGCTTTATTCTAATAAAAAAAAATAGTTGTGCTAAAATAAAGTACATCTGCTGACGCAAGAAGAACAAGATTCTAATAAAAAATTTGAATGTTCTAAAAAAGAGTAAAAAATTTGATTAAATATTAAAAATAATTTGATCTTTCCTCTTAATAATAACATAGAGGTTTTGACAATAAAACTATATTTTCCTTACGTTTGTAGCATATTTCCATTACGGTATGCTCAGTTTTTGGCAATTTCGTCGAGGTACCTACTTTTTAGTATTTGCCGAGTCGCTATATATATATATAATTAATAGAGTAAAGAAAAGATTTAACGTATTTGTTTAATAAATCCTATCCATAATATAACATATAACTGTTATATGTTATATTGTGGTTATGATTATTATACGTTAAGATCTGGTAATGAAATAACTACTTATACATTCGTATAATAAAATAATTTCCAATAAAGTTCTATGTATACTTATACTGTTTACCGAATCACTATATACGTAATAATTAGAGCGAATGTAAGTTTTGATGTATTTAACATTTCAGTTTATTTGAGCTCAAACATCGAACTCTCTTCTTCAGGAATCCGTAGTTTAACCATGAAGCTATCCCGATTTCCGATTCTACTTGATACGTACTTAACATTGTACAACATAAAGTCAGATGCTGAAAATAGTAAGAAAGATTCTATTGCGTCAGTCTTAAAGTCCTGCTTGCCGTTATTGAAAAATAGTATTTGAAATCCTGGGTTTGTTGCCAATTATGCAATTATCCGAGCAGACAACACATTTTTAGATACCGGCCACCTTTTTACGGATCTCAGTAAGTGAACGTACATGATTGTTGTTAGGAGACTCACAAAAAACATCATCAAAAGGAATCTAACGTATTTTCGTTAACCAATCCAAATAAAAGCACGACAAACTAGGATGTAGAAAGCGATTATCTCCCTTTTGTTAGAACGTGATGTCTTAAGGAGACCTTGAGATTAACGCGATAGCCCGTTGGTGAAGATAGCCAGTTGCAATTTAGCTTACGGCGAAGGCGGATGTGGTAGCCAGCTGCGATATGGCGAATGATAGAATACCATGCGTCCTAAATAAAGAACATAAACATATAAACGAGGCTGTATCGTGTCCCTCTTTAGAAAGTTACAAGTTGCAACCTTCTTTCTATTCGTCCCTTCACATACAGTTTGCTTTTTTCATGTGTTTTAATTCATCTTTGTGGCACAAATAGTGAGGAATATATATTTATGTATTGTTTGTTCGTATGATATATTTGTACACTTGATTGTTACATTTTTTTATCATTTCACTCCAAGTAAGGTAATAATGCCACTAGGACGTAAGTAGTTACTGGAAGTGAAAGAGAGGAGAAAAGACAATAAAACGTGAGTGAAAGGACAATAAAAGAAACTTATTCAGGAAGACAGAAGATAGCGATTGGTGTTGCGTTTAAATGTTTGAAGATCGTAGATGGGAGAGAAGCAAGAAATCGGAAGGGAGCTCCACAGGCAAGACGGGAAAAAAAAAAAATTAAATAAAAAAATAAATAAAAATAAACTATTATAATAGAACTAGTTCAGCAGTCAAATGGTGAGGCGTAGTTACTAATCTAATTTCATGCATTCAAGGCACCAAGGAAGAAAACTCATTAGAACAATTGCCAGAGAAAATATTTGTAGAAAAGACAAGGAGAAGCTACGTCACGTGAGAAAGTGACTGAAGTCGAGATGCCAGGTCAGGATCGATTATATTACAGAATCTTTAAATTTTGTCAAGAATATCGAGATGATATAGTAGAAGCATCAAACCAAATACAGCGGCAACGGAAGAATAAAAGATTTAGAAATGTGCAAGAGGAATTGTGAAGAGAAAAACTTTCTGTAACGACACATTGAACAAACTTTCCTAGCAATAGACCTAGCAATTGATTTAATATAATCACTCCGTTTCATGTCACTGGAAAACTTGAGCCTAAGAAGACGCAAAGAGTTGCTCTCTTGGAGGTTAGCATCAGCCATGCTGGTGGTAGGCAGTAAAGGTTATCTACGCTGATTAAATGAAAGCAGTTTTGTTTTGGATGCGTTAAAATTTACAAGCCATTTCTTGCCACAGTTAACCAATAATTGGAGGCCATTTTCAATAATAGCTGCTAGTTTTACTTTGTCGGACCCGTAGTAATTGCTACTTAAACATGAGTAAATAGATATGTCATCAGCACAAATGCCTAGCTGGTAACTGATGACATCGTGAAGGTCAACGAAGGACCAAGGATAGAGCCATGGGGACACCTGCATTAATTTGAAATAAACTAGAAGCGTATCCGTTCAACACGACCTTCACTGTACAATTTGTTAGGAACGATTGCATTAAACCAAATATTCACCTAGAGACCCATTGAGCTAGTGGAGAAGGCCAACGTGCTAAACCTTGTCGAACGCCTTCGAGATATCTAAAGCCACAGCTCGAGCTTCGCCATTCTTATCAAAAGCCTAATAGACAAATTTAGTAATCCAGTAATAGCGGTTATCACATCGGCAGTAGTCCCGGAAAAAAAAGCAGTAAAAGACTAAGAAAGAGGTAAAAGAATAACAGGGCGATAATTCGAGGCATCAGAAAGTTTGCCAAAGTTCTTAAAGACAATAACTACAAAGGAGGATTTCCAACAAACTGGAAAGAAACTATTTTCATGTAGAACGCATTACAATTAATTTCTTGGGTTGTTCTAGTGTTTCCTTCTATAGTGGATCTTGGACAAGGACAATATATGCCTTCGCTTTTTCCAAGCATCACATTAATTTTAAGACATTTTTATGTTTATACATTCTTTTTATAGATACAAATATTTAAGTAAATGCTCTGTTTATAATAAACAGTATTAAACAACATTTACCGGCCTAAATGTCCGAGAAATTTTCACAGAAGATATTCGTCCTCCGACAGGATTTGAACCTGTATCCCATACGGAACCGTCATTTAGCTTGACGTGCATTTACCGATTTTGCCACATTTCTCGGGCATTCAGGCCGGTAAATAATGTTTAACACTGTTTATTATAAGCAGAGCATTTACTTAAATATAGTATCTATAAAAAGAGTGTATAAACATAAAAATGTCTTAAAATAATTGTCGGACTTTGTCCATTTCATAATGTGTGACGTCACATTAATATTATTCGCTAGCCTTTGTTCACATTTTAGAAAGATTTTATAAGGTCTCACACACATACTGAAAGTACATTCAGTGAATCTTGGGATTCACCAGTTGGAATTCTGGGATAAGCTGGAAAGAAATAATGAGGAACCATCTTGCCGCTTTGCAAATGATTATCTGCGAATTTGACTGAAAGGTTTCATTATTTTTTTTAGGCTTTTCAAATATTTCAGCATGTCATTTTTTAAAAATTTCTATTGATTAGAGATATTTTGTCCAGTCTAGGCCGTAATGGAGCCTTGCGAAAAAGACGTGAGAGAATGTCTTTGCTCTTTATACACACACATATATACAGGAACACACACACACACACACACATATGTTTGAGCATGTGCATAAGTGCATACCTGTATATACATATATATATGATGATGACTATATTTAACCGAGTTAATGTCTATGTGCATCAGTATATATGTGTGTGTGTGTGAATGCGTAACACACATATTGATAAGTAAATGAGCATATTATATATAAAGATACATACATACATTCATATATATATATATATATATATATATATATATATATATATATATATATATATATATGCATAAATGAACGCCTGCATGTATGTATTATATATATGAATGTCTTTATGTATATATGCGAATGATATATGTGTGTGTATGTGTGCACGCACATTGTTAGATAAACGTGGATGAATATTTTTTAAATCATTTCATCCCAAGCAAGGAGATAATGCCACTAAGATGCAACGGGTTACTGAATGTGAGAGAATACGAACAAAAAAAAAAAAAACATTATTAAGGAGAGAGAATATTAAAAGAGCAAGAATTAAGACAAACGATAACGATTGACACTGAATTTTTGAAGATCAAAGTTGATTGCGAAGAAAGAAGCCGGAAGAGTCCCACAGACGAAAAGTGTGAAAGAAGAAACTGTTAGCATAGAACTTACTGTTTCATCTAGTCATTTCAACTGCAAAATAATGAGACCTTGCCATCATTCATAAATTCTAGCTACCATAGAGGAAATTTAATCTGATCAATTAACCTGTAAATATATATAGAAACGCCTCTAGAAAGCTACGTTACGATAGTGGAAAAGTGACTGAAGCCAAAATGCCAGGTCAGGACCAATAACATTTCGGATCCGTTTTTATATTTTATCAAGAACCTCAGAATCAAGAATACACAGCAGAAACACCAAACCAGATGTGACAGAAATATTCAACACATAGAGGAATAGTAGACTTATAAATATCTAAGATAGATTCTGTCGAGAAAAATTATCTAGCGCAACACAGTCAAGCAACATTCCTAGCAGCAGACCTAGCAATTGATTCAGTATAATCTTTCCACTTTATGACAGCAGAAAACGTTATCTTGAGAAGTAGCAATGAGTCACTCTCCTCGAGGTTAGCATCGGCCGGCCATGCTGATGGATGACCAGAAGGGTTCTCTTAGGGGATTAAAAGAGTGCAGTTTCATTTTGGAAGCGTTAAAATTAACAAGTCGTTCCTTCAGTTAACAACAGTTTGTAGGTTATTTTTAGGTCAGCCACCAATTTGACTTTATTGAACTGATCAGATTTACTATTAAGACAGAAGTAAATAGTCGTGTAACCGGCATTGATAGCAACGTAAGTCCAAGGACAGAGCCCTGACGATCGTAGTAGCCTGAAACCTAAGTAGCTGTCTGAACGCTGTCTCTAAAAGACACACACACACACACACACACACACATACACACACACACACACACACACACACACACACACATATATATATATATATATATATATATATATATATATATATATATATATATATATATATATGACTAGCAGTAGAGCCCGGCGTTACCCGGGGATGTAACAGTAAGAGATAGATCAAGTATTGACCATCATAAAGACTGAAAAAAATTGGCAAAGATTATTGTTTAAGGTTGACGGACACGCATGTCTTAGTTTGTTTTTTTTTTTTTACGAATTGGTCAAACCCAAACTCAAATAAAAACATTGTTTTCAATCGTTATGAGTCTACCGATTGAATAGAATTTTATTATAAACAATTGTCTTGTAAATGGAATTTTTAAAGCATTCTGAATGTAAAAAGAAAAGTGTGCAAGACAATAAGAAACACTACCTGCTAAAAAAAAAAAAAGGGAAGTTTTGTTGAAATTGGTTGAAAAATGTAGGAAATCTGATCCCATATATAAACGAACACACACACACACAAACAACCTGGGTTTTATAATAAGTATAACTCGATATGACTTGTTCCTCTTTCATTCTGGCGACAGAATCGTGTTTTATCGTGTTTTCAAATTGATTTCGTGCAAAAACGATTGTGTTTTTCAAATTTTTGGCGCTGTCAGAACCACCGCAAGGTAATTTTACGCAGTCCTGTGAAGTTTTGTTGAAATCAGTTGAAAAATGTAGGAAATCCGATCCAATATATAAACGTACAGACACACACACACACATAATCTGAGTTTTATAATAAGTAAGATGATTACGTTGTGCATGAAAGTCAGAGTCAAACTACTGGTGAGGAAAAAGTCCATATTTATTAATATACGACTTATGACTTATATTACACTGAGGCTCTATTTTATTAACATCAGCACTTAATGTGCGGTAATATATATATATATATATAAAAGTGAACATAGAAGTCAACACTTAGAGGTGACAGTCTGTTTCATGCTATATGCAATCGTCAGGCCACATATGCTGTTATTTTTCTCGGCTATTTATATATATACAGGTTAGTGGTGCATTGTGGGTATTCTGTTATGGCGGTTATTTCACCGGAAGTCGTTTGTTTATCTATTTAGGTCAAATTATATTGCTTGTTTTTTATTTTTTTGTGAAACACAGGCTCTATCTCTGATATTGAGCACTTTATTCCATAAATATAGCACAGCTTAAGACTATATTTCTTTATATATATATATATATATATATATATATATATATATATATATATATATATATATATTACCGCACATTAAGTGCTGATGTTAATAAAATGCGCCGGGGCATGGAAATACCCAGGTTGGTGTCTGGGGGCGCATTTAAACCACTAGGAGTGATGCAACCTTAGCCTTCGTTAAGGCATGCATCTAGGAGAAGGAAAACTCTGATACAAAATCTGAGGACTGTTGTTCACCTATTCTGTGGCAAATTTTTGCACCGAATTTGTGTTATCAACCGCTCCAAAAAGTGTGGATGGTTGTACACGGGCTTTCACCACTTAAATCAAACCTTTTGTGTGGGTATTCTGACAACATTAAATCTTAGTTTTACGTAGTCCTACATGCAAGGAGACCACTGGCGATTGGTTGAAGGCGACGGGGACAGGTGAAGGATATCATTGGGAGTCTTTAGCTGGATATCTACACGGTGGCGGTCGATGGGTGATGGCCGTTCTGCACAAACATGTGAGCAATTGTGCAGTTCGTGTCCTCCTTCGATGACAAAGCAGCCCTTTTCAGGGACAGCACTGCTTTCCCTATGCCGGGGAGGGGCGATGAAAGGAGCCCTAAACATTGCTTGCTCACATATTCACCTTGGCAGCTAACTGCAGCTGTCTGGGTATCCAGTATCGCAGTCAAAACAATCGAAAATCAATGAAGAAATTTCTTTTTGGGTCTTGGAATGTTTGCACGATGACGATGCGCCTGAACGCAAAACAGCTCTAGTGTCTCTTGAACTTTCAAAGTACAACATTGATATTGGTGAAACTCGTCTCTCTGGAATCGCTCAGTTCAAGGAAGAGAAGGGTGGTTACGTTTTCTTCACAATTGGTAAAGGTTCAGATGAGCCACGTCTCTCTGGAGTAGGCTTTGCTGTGAAATCAGAACTTGCGCGTTCATTGCAGTCCCTGCCCAAAGGTCTGTCAGATCGTATCATGACTCTAACCTTTGAGTTAGAGCTTGAGACGCGCGTAACACTTGTAAGTTGCTATGCACCAACAATGAGTAGACCCGATCAAGAGAAAGACGACTTTTATCAGCAGTTACGGGAAGTGATCAGTGGCATTCGCCACAAGGATAAGCTCATTCTGATGGGGGATTTTAATGCAAGGGTCTTTGCTGATTCCCAAACGTGGGGGGGGGACGTCATGGAGTTGGGAAAATGAATGAAAATGGTCTCCGTCTCCTTTCCTTATGCAGGGAGTTTAATCTCACTATCACCAACACAGTATTTCAACAGAAGAAATGCCACAAAACTACTTGGATGCACCCTCGTTCAAATAACTGGCATATGATTGATTATGTTATCACAAAGAAACGCAATATTCGCGACTTCATGATAACGCGCTCATTTCATACCAGTTGTTACCTATCTGACCATGCCCTGCTGCGCAGCAAAACTTCTCTTTGTCTTCATCGCCGGCGAATCCAGAAATCAACTGTCCCTCGACGTATTAACGTTAAGCCATTGAAGAATCCTGAAGTACAGATAGCATTATCCGACAAGCTGGATGAAAACCTAGAGAACGTGGAAGTGAATGATGACATTGAAAAATCCTGGGAAGTCCTACGCGATGCCACACACGCCACTGCCATAAAAGTGTTAGGCTTGCCAATACGTAAGCATCAAGATTGGTTCGACGATCAGAATGTTGAAGCGCAAGATCAAATCCAGAAAATGCACCGGGCCCACAAGGCATGGATTGATGACAAAAATTATGCAATGAAAAAGAAGACTTACAAGACCTGTAAAGCACAAGTGCAAAAAGTACTGCGACAGATGAAAGAGAAATGGTGGGCTGATCATGCAGAATCTATTCAAGCAGCATTCAATAGGAAAGACACAAAGGCCTTTTATGAGGGAATCAAGAAAGTTTTTGGTCCTCAACAATCTGGAGCTTTGCCTATTTCCGCGGAAGATGGAACCTTATTGACTGATAGAAGTGATATTTTAAACCGCTGGAAAGAACATTTTGAGACAGTATTAAACACTTCCTCTGTTACGGATGACGATGTTATTGGTTCAATTCATCAGTTTCCTGAAAAAACAGAATTGTCTGAGCTACTGACTCTACAAGAAGTCTTTGACGCTACAAGAAGTCTTTGACGCTATAAAACAGATAGCCATGGGTAAGGCACCTGGCAACGATGCTATACCACCGGAAGTGTTTAAGAATGGTGGCCAAAAGTTGGCTAAAAAGTTGCATGCTCTTTTTGTTTCCATTTGGATAACTGGGAAGGTTCCCCAAGACTTCAAGGATACCCCCATCCTTCACCTTTACAAAAACAAAGGTCTTCGAAATGTCTGTGATAATCATCGCGGCATATCACTTCTTTCAATTGCTGGTAAAATTCTAGCCAGACTTATACTCAACAGATTACTTAAGCATGTTGTTGATGAAATCTATCCTCAATCGCAGTGTGGTTTTCGCGCTCTTCTATTTGAGAAAGCTCGCGAGAAAAACCAGGAGTTGTACATGGTGTTTATTTACCTTACCAAGGCATTTGATACTGTGAACCGTACAGCTCTTTGGAAGATATTGAAGAAAATTGGCATCCCAAACATGATAAAAGTTATAATATCTTTTCATGAGGGTATGAAAGCATCAGTCGTGTCGAATGGGGACTCTTCGGAACAGTTCAATGTAACCAATGGCACCAAACAAGGATGTGTTATGGCTCCGGTTCTGTTTGCTCTATTCTTCTCTGTTATGTTGAAACACGCATTTTCAGATGTTGTTAATGGAGTAAAATTTCAGTTCCGTACAAGTGGTGGAATATTCAATCACCAGCGTTTCAAAGCAAAAACGCTCCTTCGTAGAACAATCATCAGGGATTTGCTATTAGTCCCGACCTACACCAAAGCAGGTGCACGGTGTGAAACAAAATCAACCAGCCCACAATTTTCCAGTAACCCCTATCCGAGTCGATGGAAGCAATTTGAAATATGTGAAAAACTTCACATATCTTGGTAGCGTGGTGAATTCAAGTGCATCACTCGATAATGAAATAGTGAATAGAATCTCTCGTGCTAGTAGTGCGTTTGGAAAATTGAGTACCCGATTATGGAAGGACCGAGGAATAAGCCTGAAAACAAAGATAGCAATGTATAAAGCCGTCATACTTACCACACTACTGTATGCATCAGAGTCATGTACACCCTATCGTAACCAAATTGAGCAACTTGACGTCTTCCACAAGAGATGTCTTCGTACTATTTGTGGTTTTACTCTTAAAGACCGGTTATCTAATACAGACTTGTTTACATTTTGTGGCATCAGTGGAATAGAGAGTTTTCTGATCCAGTCACAACTTCGCTGGGCAGGTCATGTTGTTTGCATGGACGATAGTAGGATACCAAAGCAGCTGATGTACAGTCAGCTTCATGGTGGCGGCCGAAATGTTGGACGACCTTGGCTTCGCTACAAAGACAAATTGAAAGCTAACCTTGCAGCTGTCCAGCAGAAATTTTGAGCTCAATGCTAATGATGGAGATGCTTGGAAGAGTATGTGTCACCAGCGAATCAAACATTTCTCCACGGCTGGTATTCACAAATTAAAGGAAACTAGGCTTAGAACAAAAGCGAATGCAAATATACCAGCGACGCTTTCTCTCAACCCTCACGCCTGCATCCACTGTGGCCTTGTGTGCAGGTCTCTAGCTGGACTCAAATGCCATCTTCGCCTGAGCGTGTGCAGGCACAAAGAACCGTAAACAGGGATATTTGTCAGGACCTCATACGTCGAAATCGACGGGAGAATCCATCATATATATATACGGAGGTTTCGTCTATGAAACTTTGGAGTCCGGGTGTTGAGAGTAGCACCGAACAGCTAGGTGTTCTTGCACGTTGTTTTTCAAAGAATATTCTTCCACTTGGATATCTTCAAACTGTAAAGTTAGTTTATCTCGAAATGTCTTTAATTCCTCGATTGTAAACAAACTTACTATCTGTGGATAGCTAAAGTGGGGAAATTAACTTGAATAAACAATGCCGAGAAAAAATATTTATTAACTTGGACTATCAATAAAAATGCTTGTAAGAAAACAAGATAAATTAATATTTACACTATTTAAATTCGAAATGTTGTCCCAATTTTTGTTGTTGTTATCATCACTTTTTGATCACTGTGCCCTCCAACATTTCTCAGGTGTAATATCGATGTGGGAAACTTACAGGGAATTTTGAAGTTCACCCTGGATTCTGAACATGTGCAGTTGAACGTGAACAAACGGTTCTTGTTACACTGTATATCTATGGATATCCCCAAACATGAGTAATGGAACGAGAACAGTCTACCCACGTAAATTAAATAAACGGTTCAATTCAGAATTCCTTGTATGATACGTAGATCGATATACACCTGAGTGTAAATAATGATAACTCTTCATTCCAGACAAAAAAAAAAGATAAATTAACTTCTTAAAAGATATATTTCCGTCGTCTTAAATCAAATATTTTTATGACATAATGCTCAAAACTGCCCAAACGAGCAATGAAAAATTCATTGAAGAGAATATACGAGGTGAACTCAAGAAGTTTTCAGACTTTTTCAGTAGCGAGATTTATTAGTTTAAAAAAATTACAAAACTCTAATCTCCTTTAAAGTAGGATCCTCTGACTTCAATGAACTTGTAGCGCTATAGCCACTTCTTGAAGGCTCCATGCAAGTCATCCAAAGGGAAGGTGTCTAGGACCCTTGTCACTGTTTCCTTTATCGCCACAATGTTTGTAAAATAACTGCGCCTGAGGTTCTCCGTCAGCTTGGGGAACAATCAAAAGTCACAGGGAGCGAGGTCTAGACTGTAGGGAGGGTGAGGGACAGTTTTAATGCCCATGTTTGTCAACACAAAACTTTATTGCAGAGCGGGCTTTCAAATTGTCTTCAATTCTGCAAACTAGTCAGCTGTGACAAGCAGTTTTAGTAGGGCGTGCTGAAAGAGCTGTAACAGACGTTTCTTTCAACCAGGAAGAACAAAAGTTGACAGGCCAGCTTATTAGATGTATAGTAATGATATACTAAAATTACATATCTAGGCCAGTTAAAACTGCCTCTACTAAAAAAACGTTTTAAATCTTCTGGAATACGATCGGAGTTTCGTAGTCGAACCATTTTGTAATCGATTGATCCACTAGTCGGGAGCTTTCAGGAATTGACTGCGGATTTTCTCATTCTCGTTATTTTTATACGAAGTTATATTAATTAATTTATGCGTTGGTGTGAAGTTGGTTTTTCTCCTTTTCTGTGTGTGCGTGCGTGTGTTTGTACACTCGTGTGCATGTATTTGTACACACGTGTGCGTGTGTTTGTACACACGTGCGCGTGTGTGAATGTGCGTATGTATCTAACGTCGTGCTTATTTCTCTTTTTCATCATTCATTCTTGTTTTTTCTCTTTCTCTCCCTCTCTCTCTCCCTCTCTCCTTCTCTCTCTCTCTCATATATATATATATATATATATATATATATATATATATGGTTGGATTGATTTTGAGTTTGTGACCCTGGGTTTCACACTGCGATAGTCAGACAAACTCCGCTCAATATCAGTGAAAGAGCTAACATATTTAGTTGAATTGATGTGAGTTTGAGAGCCTGGGTTTCACGCTATTTGCGATCGTCAGACAAAAAAGTTCGTTTGGCAAACAAATGAGTTTGACGATCGCAGAGAGCGTGAAACCCAGGGTCACAAACTCACATCAATCCAACTAAATACGTTAGCTCTATCACTGATATCGACCGCTTTCCAATAAGTACCGCGCATATATAATATATAAATAATATATATATAAAATTGCATATATATATATATATATATATATATATATATATATATATATATATATATATATATGTATATTTATATTTATATACATACACATTTTACATATATATATATATTTGCATATACATATATATACATACACACACACACACACACACATATATATATATAGAGAGAGAGAGATAGAGAGAGAGATTGAAGGCAAAATCTTAACTACATGTTATAATTATAAATGTATACCTTAATATATATTTCTTTCAAAATATGCTATATGTATATGAATTTGATGACATATATATATATATATATATATATGAATGTGTGTGTGTTACTTTGTAAGTATGCATGTATGTGTATGAAAACTGTGTTTGTTTCTCTCCTATTCCATAGGCACGACTATAAATGGCGTCAGCCAATGAAGAACAACGAACGTCATTTGATATTTTGTGTCGAGCCAGAACACATGAAAAGCCATGGTTGTAAAGATTCAGTCTATTAAAAAAAATCAAAAAAATCCCAAACAAAAATTGAATAACCACTCCCTCCTTTCCACAGGAAAAAAAGAAAAGAAAAAAGAAAAAGAAATAAAGAAAAAGATAACGAATAAAACGTTGCAAATGGACGGCTATGTCGCCATTTCACGGGAGACATCGTCTGCTGAAAATACGTGAGGTGTACGCCTTGCAAATTTCAGCGTTTTTAGACAAGCAACAACAATAGATAGTGGAACAGCAATCAGCCATATTCACCGCTCTGGGTGTTCGTTGGCCTTTGCCAGTTGGAATAAGGAAAAAAAAATGTGCTAAAGAAAGAAAGAAATGATATAACACCTATTGAAATTTACGGTGGTGATGATTTGGTATTTATTTTATTTTATTTCAATTTATTTATATGTCGGCCAATTCAAAGCATTCCTCCTCACTGATATGAAAAAACAAAAACAACTAAGTAACGATAAATACTACATCTTGCTTGTGGCCATTTCTTAGAGGCTTACTGTCAACTGCGACTGCTTTGGAGGAATGAAGATGTTACTGATATTGTTTGTTGCAAAACAGCCAATGGATACCTGTTTATTCACACAGGAAATACGGCTGTTCAGACAAAGATACTGACTCATGCTAGTTTAAATCTGCAAAAGGCAACTTTCTTTTTTATAAGCTGTGTCCATTCAGGACGATGGTGATCGTGGCTCTCCACAACTTCCTGTCTTTTATAGATCTATGCAGTGTTTATTGTTTTTTATTATTATCATCCTTTCCACTGTCTTACCTGACAACAATATTTACACAAGCCCGTTGGCTACGTTACTCATTGTTTCTCTCAGTCACCCTTGCCCTCCGAAATGTCATGTGGTTTTGTCGACCATTTTTTTTTTCATTGTGTCCAAGAAATTCTCCTTCTGATTCTCACAACAGCATGCGATGGATAAATTGTCGTCTAAATTAAATGAAAATAACACTGATATCACATTTTAACAGATATATTTACCATAATTACACAAAGATATCTAATACTGAAGAGTAAATTTATTCAATAAAATTGTCATTGTCGTCAATAACAGCCTCCAGGCGACTTTTGCTTCTCTTCTGGGTGGTCTCCTTGTTTAAGTTGATAAATGCTACCATAATCCTTGCCTTCAGTTCATCTTTGGTGTTACAGGGAGTTTAGTTGGACTCTCGTTCAACTGTGTCCCACACATAATAATCGGGGAGGGGGGGTCTGCAGTCTGGGGAGTTAGTTGGCCAAATGTAAGAGGTGATGTAGTCGCAGAAATTGTCTGACAGCCACGACTGGGTTCTCCTGATTGTGTAGCATTGTACAGAGTCCTGTTGCCAGACATAATGTCTTCCAACAGCCATCCTCTTTACCCAGCACTACCATTTCAAGGATGTAGGCCCCGTGTTGTGTCTGAGGCCATCACCAACGAATTCAGGAGTTCTTTTCTTATCAGAATGATCAGCGTGAGTTTTCTGAGCTGCCGTACCTTCGTAATCACCATTAGACTCATCTGACCTTTTCCGAATCCTCTGTACTGTCCTCAGATTGACACCCAAACATTTTGAAATGTTCGTATTGGAGCTTCCGGCGCGAAATGCCATGCATTGCAGCATGCCGTTTCCAAATTTCTGGCGAAGTGAATTGCGTCATGGTGTTCTTTTTCTCACAGACGATGCCCAACCGACCCTACTATACTATGCAGTTGGCAAAATCAAAAACACACAATGCGCATGCGCGAAATTAAAAATATAAAATGGCAACAATTTACTCCTTGCACCCTGTATAAGTGTACTTTGTGTTTCCTTTTTCCTTAAAACTTCCAAGGCTGCTTACATGATCCGTCCATGGCATTCTGAACATCATTCTGTAGAATCACATCTCCCGTCTCCATTGCTTCAAGTCTCCCTTTTATCTGTGTGGAATTTATCTATAATTAAGCACTGCGATTTAGAAGAACTGATATTATATAGCATTTCAGTTCATTGTTTTTAACGAAATTTTCCTGTTTCTTAATACTCTGTTTTTTTTTTTTTTTTTTTTTCTGACTTGTTAAACCCTTGTGTCTTAGTGGCTTTGTTGCCTTGCTTGGGGTAAAATGATACTCGCCTCTAAAAAACAACAACATTCGTCCCCGCGCATTAGGTAGGTTACTTGTAGTCCTTCCTGCATTCAATGTCCAGTGAGCGGTAAATTCTCCAAGCCCACTTTTTTCATTATGCGTCTAAGAAATTTTAACTATTTATTTTTGATTTTAAGTAGAAGTGTCCTTCTAGTTATCTTCTCCTTTTCTTTTTTTTTTTTTAGAATTTTCTTGTTGCTCATATGTTCATAGAACTATCAGCATCCCTTAGTAGAACGACATCTCTCTCATGTCGAGTATCTTCATCTGTAAGGAAATTGTTCAGCATTTACCGCCATATAGAAGGATGTTTTAATGTTGTCATTGTTCAAAATAGCCGAGAATTAGGAAGGCCGTAGTAGAGAGAGTATCGAAGGAACAGAAGAAGTAGGAAAAACAAAGAAGAAAGAGATTTATTACATACTCATACATAGAACGGAAGAACTTGAGTAAACTACTGCTCAAATCCTACTCTAATGTGGATACTTGCCATATTTATAAGTAGGAGCAGTCCGTTGTCACAGTAGTAGAGAAGAGAAGGAAGCATGCTGAGTCCTACTTTACAACTAATTGATATTATATAGCAGTTCAGCATCCTTTATTTTTGTTTCTAACGAAATGTTCCTTTGTTTTAATACTTTGTTTAGTTTCTGGAAGGCTTCTTTCGATATTCCGATGCGTGCTTGGATCTCTGTATGACACTTTCAAATTTGAAATCCACACATTTGGCCCTTCTAGCACCAACGACTACACGTTCTGTTTTCTTGTAAGTGTTAGTCTTTTCTTGCGTCCCTTTGTTACCTTGTATAGTTTTTTTTCGGTATTCCTTAAGCCAACCGCAAAGAGTGGATGATATCTGTCTGCATTCTCATGGAATCTTTTCGATATTTTTGAAATCGATTAATAACTGGTGATAAAAAAGGGATATTTTAATGAATAAAATGATCGATTAATAACTGTTGATAAAAAGGGATATTTTAATGAATAAAATGCGATGCTTAAACACAACACAAAATGAACTTCTGTCAAGTCACGTTGGTGGGATTACCAGTCAATGTCACGATTAAATCTAACATGAAAATATGAAACCAGATATTTCCAGATCAGGGAATGTAGCGCCTCTGGACACTTGACATGCGATCAGGAGAGTGGACCAAAGTTCCCGGTCTGTGGGTACAACAGCGATCAGGTGATCTGTTCAACGCCCCCGGAAATGTGTGTGATAGATATTTACTTGACCCCTCACTGAGTCAGGTTGTGACACAAGGTCAGTTTTTAACGGGAGACCCGAGTGTTTTCACTGGGGCCGCTGGTCTAAGCAGGTCTTAGCTGGTCATAGCTTGTCTAAGCTGGTCAGAGCTGGTCTAAGCTAGTCATAGCTGGTCTTGGCTTGTCATAGCTGGTCCAAACTGGTCAGAGCCGGTCCAAGCTAGTCGTAGCCGTGATACCCACCAGCCCAGGGACGGAGCCCTGCGTGTGATATGTGACCAGAATAAAATAAATTATGGCTGTTCAAAGCAGAGATCTTTAGCAAGAAGTATTTTACGTTAGTGCGTAGTCTGGTGTTAGAGAAGATAGCGAAAATTTGATGTCACAATTAAAACAGTCATCTATTGTCAGTTGTTTAAGCCCAGTTTGATAAATCACAAATCCCATCATTGTAATGCACGACCCCATACATGACTTTATATCCAGACTAGCATCCTTATCTTAGTTGTTATATTCACGGCGTTTCGGTAGTTGTGCTCTCCGGCCTTTCATTATTTATGTCGGAATTTTGGAGATGAGGAGTTATCTTTATTATATGTCTTTGCGTTTAAACTAGTATTCTTGTCTTATACTCAAAACGTTTCGGCTATTGTATCTTTCAGCCTTCTTCAAGTGTCTGTCGTACCTGGTAACCTCGGAATTTGGAAGAGAACCCTTTATTCAATCAACAAGTGTAGATCGTTCTCATTCCATTTTTCATGCTCAAAGGAGACAACTCATATCAGTTGGTTCTCTGTAGTCTTTTCGACTTTGAGTCATTTGTTCATTTCATACACTGAACTAGTGTAAATGAATTTTTTCGATTTATCTAAGCCACGGATTGAACCCACATCTCCCAGGGAAATAGACATCTTTTAACTAACACTTTAATATTAGGCCATTTGTCTCTTGTAAAGTTACCGTTTAAACTATGAAGAATATTTGTATTATGTGATTCATGCCAAGAAATACCAGATAGCCTGACGTCTTGGGTATGATGATAAACTGCATTTGGCAGCAAGGCCTCTGATCAGGAGGTTTTGAGGAGCGTGGAACCGCCTCTTAATTGTTGTTGTTCCCAGGTCCACCCTGACCCGAGGTGGTAGCACCGGTTAGGGTCAACGCCATATGAAAATATTTAACACTCGAACTGGGATCAAAGCACGATGGAAAGATAAAAATAGATTTTTATAGTAAAAATACCAGCAATACAACACTGAAGAAAAAAGAATATTACCAGCGACACGTTTGACTCTCGACAAGAAACCCTCTTTACAAAAATACATCAATGAAATCTGATCTACAAACTGATTTCTTACAAAGAATATATATTCTATTCATACGAACCTATCCTAAAAATCTTGTCAGCATTAAATAACCCATTGAGGTGGATAAGATGTAAAATAAACTAAACTAGGCACCTTCGCTTTTTCAGCATAAATTTTCGTTTCCTAAGGTTTAAAATTAAATTTTAAATATGAAAAAGCTTTCTTGAAGATTTCATTTTAGTTTTAATTAAAAGCTTAATGATTAAATTAATTATTTCCATTAAGTAAAATATTCTGGTGTATTTCAGATAGAAATTATATAGATTGGAATGTCAAATTTAATTTCGATTTCTTAAAATTTTCTTAAAAGCGGCTATTTTCTTAATTTTAAGAAACTGGTAAACAAAAAAGTTTAAAATTCTTTCAAAAAATACATATATATTTCTGACACGTTATTTAAGTGAAATTAGAATATTTAAAGTTAAATTAATCTGATTTGAAATATTGCTTACTTATAGCATAAAAAAGTAATATACAACCAATTGTTAATGATTGGTCCTGTTCATCTGATCCAATGTTTGATGGACTGCTGATTGACGAAGAGATGATAGCTACTATGGATGACTCTAACTGACATAATTTTCAGAAATCTAAGTGAACGCATTTCTTTTTTTTTTTTGGTATTTAACGACCTACTAATTTTTACAAATGAACATATTTTCCGCAATTATTTAATATTTTATTGACTTTTATTTACCTTTCGAAGTTGCAAAAATAAAAAAATTTAAAATACTATAAAGTTTTCTTCAATTAATTTTATAATTTAATAACAAATGAAATACCATGATTATTCAATTGAAGTATGTCCCACATTAAAGTAAATACATAAAATAAAAATATTTAGGGAAACAGTAATTGAAAAAAGTAAAACTTAGTTTAAGCTTTAAACTTTTAAAGCTGAGTGGAAATTTTGAAAACCTGTTGAAATGTAACTGAAGCGACTTAATAAAGGGACAAAACTTTTAGATCATAATAATGGCAATTTCAGTCTACCATACATGAAAATAAGGAAAGTATTAAGTAAAAAAAATACAAAATAAAAAATTATTTTAAAAATAGAATAGCTCAACTAAGTTGATTAATTTTTTCACTTTTGGATGTGTAAATTTTGTTTCCACTTAATTACTATATCATATCCAGCAAATAGCCCAATACAGAATTTTATACGATTTTGAACCATTATAAATTATTATAATTAAAATTAAAAAAAAAAATGAAAATTTCTTGTAAAAATTCATTATTCATCAGAAAATTTTTATTTTTTCAGACAATAATGTCCTTAATATTACTTATTTACAAAAGCAATTAAAAGCTTTTCTAATTAAATAATGTCATAGTTTTATCGGATTCATTATTTTTCAATTCAGAGCAGATTTTCAGTTAGAATAGCTCAAATTCGAAAAAAAGTAGGTGATTTACAATCTCCAATGACTGCTACTTTTAACAACAACAAAATAAAATAATTCAGGAAATAAAAAAAGTTTTGTGCGAAATTTCATGAAAAGTAACTGAGAGTTTGTTTAACATACTTAAAAAAATTTTTTACCAAAATTTTCTAAAACAAACATTTCCAAAATAATTTCATTCATTTGTAAATAAGTCCTGAAAGTTTCATTAAAATCGGACAATTATTTGATTTTTACAAGAATTTCCAAATCAATGTGTTTTCAAGGGAAAAAAGGGCAAAAACGTCAATTTAGCCACCGCGATGACGTAAACAAAGGATGATTTTAACCAAAATTTCGAACGTGTTAGAAAGGATTAAAAAATTTCAAAAAATAATTAAAAAATACTTTGGTCTTTCATTTTAATAATAACATAAACAATTTGACGATAAAACTTTACTTTTATTAAGTTTGTGGCATTTTCATTACGCTATGCTGTTTTCCGCGAAAAAGTGGACGTACCTAAACTAAACCAAACCTGGTAGTCTGAATAGAATTTAATGTCCATCAAAGATCTAGATGCCCAAAGCCTGTTAGCTGATCTCTCTTCTGATCTTGCCCGCACGGATCAATGGAGGAGGAACTGGCTTGTAATATTCAATACCTCGAAAACATAAGCTAGTACTATTTCATCATCACATAGCAGACCCTGACATTTCTCAAGTAGTAATGAACAGTTTTACTCCCAAGAAACTTCCTTTCCGCGAACGTCTGCTGGGACTCAAGTTCACTCCAGACCTCAAACGGAACGTACATATGATCAATCGTTAGATATGTTGGAAAAATGGTCGGTCCCATGCTCTCTCTTTACAAGTGTCAGATCAGACCAAAAATGGAGTATTGCTGCTACATTGGGACTGGTGTTGTCTAATCCTCACTTTGCCATCTCGACAGAGTACGAAAGCGTATGTGCGACTTTGTGGGTGATGAACACTACAGCCCATTATCCACAGACGAAACATTGCTAGCCTCTCGCTTACTCTATCGCGATTTTCATACCAGATGTTCGGGCGAATTACATTTCTTGGTTCAACCAGTTCTGACCCTCAGAGCTAGAACCAACCATACCACGTATGAATGAGTCAACTCACCCTCACCCTCATTGGTAATGAGTACGTTCTATCCAAAACAGCTTCTGCCTTTGAACTGTTGTGGAATGCACTCCCGAGATGATGCTTCCCTGATCACTACAAGCTTAACTTCTTCAAGTCTATTCGTTATGTATTCCACATATCCCCATCATATGCAATTTTTCCTTTTATGCGCTTAAAATAACTACGTTCAGTAATCCTTTACCTTAAGTGGGTTTTGGAGCCTTGTACTGGATTAACAGTAGTAAAAAATAAGAATTTTTGTTCCCCGAGATGCTGAACTTTGGAAACCTCAGCATGTGCTGGGTTCATCCTAAGAATTACCAATGTAGACTTTGAAATCAGTGTCTCATCGGGCCATCAGATGAACCAGATGCATCCGTGGATTGAACTGGAAGGTGATCTCATAGCCATCAGGTGTAGATTCGAGTTTCACAGCATGTCATTGGCTGCTCTCGTTACGTAAACTGGTGTTCGACCTATTTGCGATTAGGATGTTGTTTCGTGAATGGATAAGTAGATACGTATATAATAATCTAATATCTAATAATCGCATATCTACTGAATAACAGTTAATCGTGAGCTTCAGCTCAGTTCTGTTCAATTATTTATCTTGTAATTATACAAAATTGTGGCACAGGGCCGAAGAGGAAATACGGAGGTCTGGTTTTTATTAGCTATCCTAGTCCTAGTTAATCAGAATCACGACCCATTCATCCATTACAATTTACTCATTCACCACAAGAACTCATCCATTACCTCTCAATCCTGCATATACTACAATACCGCATATTCACAGGTGTCCTACAAAACACCCTAAGGCATAAAAATTTGATGAAAGTCCAAAATGTCTTTTTTCCTCCCCTTTTTTTTTTTAACAAAAATATATAAAAATTCCATGATTCATGAAAGAAGAGGGAGGGGATAAATTCAGAAAACAAACTAAAAATATAACACAAAGATAAAATTAAAACAAATATTAGTAGGGCCCGTCCGCCCTTCAAAATAATAAGAGTGGCCGTTGTATTCTGCCGATAGACAGAATCAAGAAGTACACTCACCAATGGAGTGGGAAGGATAAAAAAATGACGGATTGGAAAATGAAAGGCTGACCCAGCCGAGATAAAAACAGGGGTCAAAAAAAAACTGGGGAGATTGGAAATCTCAACATAGATCATTTCCATTTTGGGGAACCAGTTGTATTAACAAGCAATAATACGTGGAAGGTTTAAATAAATATATGTATACATGTATACATTTTTTTGCACGGCATTGGTAGCGTACACGGTGGATTTAAGAAAAATGTTTTTTCCATCATGACAAAACAAGCCCGCATATATAAAGAACAACACAGAAAAGGATTTTGGAACATAGTCTCTTCTGCTTCATTTATGATATTTTTATGATCTTACATCAATCGATTATTACATTTTTCGATCACAACAAAACTTTTTGATAGGGAAAGAAAACCAGATTCAAGAGTTTGTTGAATTTATTTTCATATAAAAACCCGCTGAATTTTACTCAAAAGGTATCGAAGAGTTGTCTGATAAGCGACAAAGAAGTAATTGCAAATAATGGTGAGTTATGGAAAATTATAAGTGAAAAAAATGTCATTGTACTTGAGATTTTGGAGAATAAAACCGGAAAAAAATTTATGACTCAATCTCTATCGCAAATTCAACTGACGAGCTATTAGGTTGGTGCAAAAATGATGTCGGTTTTTGACGTTAAAAAATACGTCAAAAACCGACATTATTTTTGCACCAACCTAATACATCCTATAGTCCCACCACCAATAACTTTTACAATTGAACCCCCACCATGCCACGTACATAAGTATGAATCATCCTGATTTTCTTCGTATTCCAACAGTAAGAAATAAGTCCAATTGGGACATCTTCCCAAGAACTGTTGATTTGAGGAACAGACTCCTGGCAGGATGTTTTCTCAATCATTACAGTCTTGAACTCTTCACATCTGGGGTTAAACGTTATCTTTACGACATAACTTCAGGCTACCTCGACGTGGTGTAGTGGCTAGCAACATTACAACTGAGTAGTGACTTCAGTCCTCTTTGGGTGCCCCATGATTTCGTCCTTGTGCCACATCTAAGCTGTGCTTAGAAAATCATTTTAGTGTGTAAATTACTATAAACTAGAGTTCACACGTTTATTTATCATCTCTCAGTTGCGGATTTGTCTTCAGGCAGAGTGCGACTCAGTTGCAGCTCCGTCAGAAGACAGGCACAACTGAGGAAAATCACACTGTGAGGTGCCCAGCCCTTGTGAGTAGATATCTGCACACTCTAATTGCACCAGAGAGAGAGAGAGAGAGAGAGAGAAAGAGAGAGAGAGAGAGAGAGAAAGAGAGGGGTGAGGTGAAGAGAGAGAAAGAGAGATCGGTGCTCGCACTGAGGCTTTCGCAACCGACGGTTGTGGGGGCTCGGGGAATTTTTGCCTTTAGCCCGAGTGTACGCGCTCGGGTCCCCCCCCCCCCATATTAAACCGACTTTGTGTCACAACCTGACTCCGTGGGGAGTGGGGGATCAAGTAAATATCTACAACATAACTTCACTTCTTTTCTTTTTCTTACGCTCATACAAAACCACACAGCAACCTAGAGTATAATTTTTTTGTCAAACTTGGAGCATCGTGCCCGCAAAAGGCAAAAGAACGATTTTTCCCTTGACACAACTATTAATTTAACTACCGTCATACCTCGACAATGTTGTTTTAAAAAGGGATGATTAGTCTTGTAAAAATACCTAAATATGATGATTTACATTATTTATTATATTGTTTATTAGAATGGTTGGTAAAACGTCGGCTAATTGCCAGTTAATTCGAACTTTATAAAATGGTAAATAATAAGAATTTTCATATAGTTGGTTCACATAATTTAATAAATGTCTATAAATTTATGAATAAAAATTTTTCATATTTATTTCTTTATAAATTGATAAATAATAAATATTACATTGCAATACTTTTAATTGTCTTGCTTTTATAATGTTGCAAATATAAATTACTCTTCTCCGTAAACGATCTAATAAACAGCGTTTAATATTTTTGTTGTCAATTCTCAAGAATGAGGAAAATGTACAAACTCATTTTCATCATGTTTATTAAAATTCTAATCATTGCTTTAAAAACAATAAACATCGCCGAGGGAGCGAAGTTCGTTAAAATAATAGCGGTGTTAAAGGAAAAACCGTCCTTTTGACAGATATTTTTTTTGCTGAGCACAAAGGTCTAAGTTTGCCAATTTCTTTATATGCTCGAAATCACGCGCTAGGAACCCCTAGATTGGAGAAAAAAATGTCTTTGTGCGCAAGTAAATCAATAGATTTCTCTTCTGTGTAAGTGAAATATCTGGAGGATAAGTAAGAACAAAAATGCAACTAAAAGTTAATTTGTTTAAAATTTGTCATATTCAGTTATTAGGTTGGTGCAAAAATAATGACGTAAAATTGTCGTTTTTTGACGTTAAAAAATACGTCAAAAACCGACATTATTACGTCATTATTTTTGCACCAACCTAATATCTGTATGCCGTTGACACGATCATAATCTTTATTAGGTGCAAGGTTTTCTTTTTGTTTTGTTTTTTCTTATGCAAATGTATCTTAAAAATTTGAATCGACATTATGGTAAGACTGTTTTTTCCCTAATTTGTCTTCGTTAAATTGTTTCTTTTATTATTACTATTATTATTATTATTATTATTATTATTATTATTATTATTATTACTATTACTATTATTATTATTATTATTATTATTATTATTATTATTATTCCTGTGGGAACATGTAAAAGGCTTAGTTTACTCGTCAAAACCTTGCTCTCTAAAAAAGAAATCTCAGTGCCCGTATGACGAATATCATCAATTTTCCAATTCATCTTCGACGATATAATGTGTTCGGTGAATTTTAATCAACTATTGACCTTTGAAATTGAAAAAAGCAAGGATTCAGGCTGTTAAAAATTTACATATCTAAGCGTATGAATTTGCTTTCATTCGCGTTTCATCTCGAATTTTATTGACAGGTTATTAATAAACTGCAAGGAAACTTGTGCCGATCAACAAGTTCTTAGCCTGATACAGGGGAATTAAGTTCTGATGTGAAATTTTTCACGCATAATATTGGCCCTGAATCAAGTGCATTGGTAATGACAGTTTTTTTTTATATTCGATATAAAAATATTTACTGCGTAAAAGAAATACTTTTACGTCACGGGATTACAGAATTATTGATATAACCATAACCACGTATGTCTGTCTGTCTGTCTGTCTCTCCTCCTCTCTCTCTCTCGCTATATATATATATATATATATATATATGTATGTATGTATGTATATATAAATAAAAAGAAAGAACAGTAAGATATATAATCCGGTGTTCTTATAGATATTTTTATTTTTACAAAATAGTGCTCAATGTAAATTTACAGAGCATCAATAATTAATATTATAAATTGATTTATTTAAAATATGTTTTTTTTCGCTACACAGTTCTAACCATGTTTCAAAAATGGAAGCTAAAAGCTACGTATTTAATTTTGTAACTGTGTAGCGAAAAAAAACATATTTTAAATAAATCAATTTATAATATATATATATATATATATATATATATATATATATATATATATATATATATATATATATATATATAGTGATTTTCCAAGCGTTGCTTAGATGTAGCACAAGGCCGAAAGTATGGGGCACCCATGAGAATAAAACTCACTACTCAGTCGTAAATGTTCTAGCGAAACAAGGTTGCTAACCATGACACCGCCTCGAGGTACCCCCCTCTCTCTCTCTCTATATATATATATATATATATATATATATATATATTTAGAAATGCCTAGAGAGAGATTTGGTTTCTATGTCCATACCATCTCTGTACACCCACCCACACATTATTTATTTATTTGTTTATTTATTATCCCTATAAATGTCATTGTAGTGGTTACACATGCTTGAGTGGATATCCGTGATTTTATTTTTTATTTTCTTGAATTAATGTCCCCCGGCCTAGGTTTAGAAGTTCCACTAAAGAAAAATCTTTCTCCCAACAGGAACCCGACCGAATCTGTATGGGTGCAATACCACAATCTCCCCTTTTCCAGGTTCGATACCTATCGGATGGTACATTTAATTTAGTGGCACTTCTAGATCTAGTCTGGGTGACATTAATTTCTCTGTTTAAGATAAAAAAAAACAAAAAACAAAAAAACAAAAAAAAAAAACAAAAAAAAAAAAACGGGGATATCAACTCAAACGTGTGTACTCACTAAAAATGACGTTTATATTAATATGAAATAATGTCGGATTAAAAGATCCATTGAAAGACTACTACTACTACTACTACTACAACTACTACTACTACTACTACTACTACACACACACACACACACATATATATATATATATATATAAAGAAATATAGTCTTAAGATGTGCTATATTTATGGGATAAAGTGCTCAATATCAGAGATAGAGCGTGTGTAAATATAAAAATGAACATAGAAGTCCACACTTAGAGGCGACAGTCTGTTTCATGCTAGATGCAATCGTCATATATATATATATATATATATATATATATATATATATATAATGCAATCGTTATATTTATATATAATTACAACATATATATGACTGCATGTGTGTGTGTAACTGAATACTGGAATGTGAGAAAAAATCTTATATTACGCGGTTGCATCATTCGAAAAGGCATCTTCAGATAAAACGATGTTTTTATCTATATAATCATATGAACTTTCCTCCTTGGACTCTCGACAGCATGAATTTAAGTGTGCTACTAGATTGGCAACTAGTTCTCATCTTTTACTGTTGAACTAGCTAGATGCAACTCTATGTTCTGTTCTGATAAAAGGAGTTTATTTTCTCGCCATTCCCGCCTGTGGAACTCCCTTCGGATTTCCTACTTCCCTGCCACGTAAAAAGTTCAAAAATTTAAATGCAACGCTAATTGCCATCTTCTATTTTCCTGAATAGTGTTCTTTTATTATCCTTTCTCCCAACTTCTTCTCGTTAAAGTCTTCTCATTCTTTTTCACTCCCAGTAACCCCTTGCGTCTTAGTGGCATTATCACCTTGCTTGGGGTGAAATGATTAAAATAATAATAACTAGTTTTAATCCGTGAAATTTTCACGGTTTTCCTATTTTGATATTCTGATGAATCTTAATTATTAAGCCCCTGGCGAGTTCTGCGTAGATTTTCCGGAGAAATTCGCCGATAACATCGTTAAATATTTGAGCTTAACAACTTTCACAAAATATTGTAATAACAAACATAAATATGAATGCGGGTCGTTATTTTAAGAAATGGCTACAAATGAACGATTTTAAATTAACAACGAACGTTCCCTATTTCACTGAAACAGTCGTTAAACACTTCTTTCTTTCTTTCTTTCTTTCTTTCTTTCTTTCTTTCTTTTTTTTTTTCTTTCTTTCTTTCATTTTCTTGCTGAAACCAAGTAGTGTTTCTTCCTCTCTTTCCACGCGATCAAAACGGAATAGTCGATTATTTATGAGGTATTGGCAAGTCGTAACGGTCGTGCGAACTAACGAAGGAAAGGATGCACAAACGAAATAGGACAATAATAATAATAATAATAATAATATATATATATATATATATATATATATATATATATATATATATATATGCTACCCTGATAAGAAAAGAACACGATGTGGTGTAGTGGTTAGAAAGATTGTATTGCTAGATCAATTATGACTGGGTGCTCCATGTAATTTTTTTCCATAGTGTATGTGTACGTTCGGGTGCGTGCGTACAGGTGCGTGCGTTAGGGTGCATGCACTTGTCTGATCGTACGTGTAGAATGTCGTGGTTATTTGTCCCTTTCGTCGTTTTTTTTTTTTTTTTTATTTTACACTCACTCTTAACCTTCTCTCTCTTTTTCTCTTTTTCCTCTTTTTTTCAGTTGTAGCCATTTTGACTTCCGGTCTTCCTGACGTGTGTGTGTATGGAATGGATATCTTCTTTTATATACCGTGTCCCTTCAGGACGTTAGCGATCATGGTTCTTCACAATATCATGTCATTCGTAGCTCATTAAATTTTGTCTTTTTGCTGTTTCTCCTAAACCCTGTTCTGCTATCCATTCACTCAAACTCGCCACGGAGGTTATGCGTTGTCTTCTTCTGTACCTCTTTGCCTTCAATCTGTCCAGTGAGTATCAAATTTCCCAAGCCCTCTTTTCTCATTATATGCCCTAGAAATTTCATATGTCTGTTCCTGATATTAAGTATAAATTTACTTTTTGTTTCCGTTGTCTCTAGAACTTCGTCGTTGCTCATATTCGGTCCATGGTATTCTCAGCATCCTTCTGTAGAAACACATTTCTGTTGCTTCAAGTCATTTTTACATCTGCTATATAAGAGGACTGATATTACATAACGGTTCAGTACTCTTTTCCTTGTTTCTAATTATTTTTTTCTGTTTCTTAATACTTTGCTTAGCTTTTGGAAGGCATTATTGCCTATCCCAGTGCGCCTTCGGATTTCAGTATCGCATTTTTCGTCTGTTAAAACCCTTCCCAGATATTTAAATTGTTGTACTTGTTTGATTTTGGTATTTCATATTTGTCATTTGAGTATTGGGCTCTTCCTTTTGCTAACAACTATGCATTCTGTCTTCTTACAATTGATACTTAGTCCTTTCCTCTCGCTTTCCTTCATTACTTTCTGATGGAGTTCATGTAATTACTTTTCCGTGTCTGCTATCAACACTCTCACATCTGCATATCTTATGTTGTTAAGATTGTGGCCTCAATTATTAGCTGAAATATAATCCTAATTAAATGCAGGTTATTATTTATTTTTTTAGTACAGTGTTCAGTATCCTACTGGTAGAACCACACACACGCATTCATACATATATTTATCAACATTTGATATTTGCTGTACTTATGCTGAAAGTCACTGTTGGTGAGTTCGATCAAGATTTGGCACTTTTCAAGTTGATTGAATCCAACAGATTTCTGTAAAATTTCTTTTATTGGTTAGATGTAATCGTAAGTTCTATGCCAACAGATTCTTTTCGGTTGTTGAAATCTTTTCCGGTTCCATGATTTCCAGTTAACATTAACCATCAAAATTTTAAATGCAATGTCAATCGTTATCTACTGCCTTCCTGATTAGTCTTCTATTGTTTTCGCTCCTTAGTAATGTATCTGTTTTCTAATTCTTCCACATTCAGTAACCCCTTGTGTCTTAGTAGCTTCACTACCTTACTTGTCTTTAAATATTTAAATGCAATGTCAATCGTTATCCATTGCCTTCCTGATTAGTCTTCTATTGTTTTCGCTCCTTAGTAATGTATCTGTTTTCTAATTCTTTCATATTCAGTAACCCCTTGTGTCTTAGTAGCTTTACTTCCTTGTTTGGGTTGAACTCTATTTTAAAAAAGAAATTGTTCTCGAGATAAGGGAGATAAGTGCGTATTGGTTATTTTAGTCTGAGACTGAACCCAGACCAAAGCCAATACTTTAAATTTTCAAATAAGAAAACTCTCTTTATAGCAGAATTACCAAATTGGAATCCTTCTGAAAGATCGACGTTACCAAATTTTTAATTTTCATTACTTGCGGCAAATGAGTTGGGTTAAACTGAGCTACTATCGAGAAGAAATGAAATTGCAAATTTAACAGCGTTATTTCTAACCCATTCTGGTATTGCTATCACTGCTTGTAAATCCTCAATATTTGATCAGCAATGGGATCTTAAATGCCGGTTCAGTTTTGTATTATAATCAAGTCTTACATAGTTACTCCAATTTTTGCTAGTTTAATTCCAAACATTTCTCTACTCCAGAAAATATAGTTGGAGGAGAATTCGATTACTTTTTGAAAGGCCAACACTACTAATTTTGAAATTTATCTGCTGTGTAGCGGGGTGGGGATACATTTTGAGAAAAGATGGTTTCACTCTGGCGATGATTGACATGAAAGTTAAGTCAAAATTTAGCGGCGTTGGGCTTTCAAATGAAGATCAATTCCTGACTTGTAGCCTAGTCTGGCTACCAGGTTTCATTGTGGAAATTGTTGCAACACAGTCTTCCTATTCTCCCATAGGTAAATTCATGTACTGTGTTACGATATCTATCTATCTATCTATCTATCTATCTATCTATCTATCTATCTATGTTTTAAGGGATAGTAAACATCAAACATTGCTAAGAGCAACAAAGGATAGAAAGTTGTAGGAAACCATGTTTATCCGCGCCCTGAAGGGACGCGACACAGAGAATAATAAGAAATATCTATTGCAGTCTGTTCATATCTATCTATCTATCTATCTATCTATCTATCTATCTATCTATCTATCAGTTTGTTCACATCTCTCTTTTTCTCTCTGTCCACACACACACACACACACATATATATATATATATATATATATATCCAGGTAAAATGTTTTTGATTTAATATCCTAAAATAATATATATATATATATATATATATATATATATATATATATATATATATATATATATATCAGTCTGTTCAGATTTATCTATAAATTTTAAGGGATTGCAAAAAGGCAAGCATTGCTAAGAGCTACAAAATTTAGGAAGTTGTGGAGAGTCATGATCATCCACTCCCCACCCCTTGAAGGGACGCGACACATAGAAGGCATATCTATCGGTCTATCTATTTCAACCTGTTTAGATCTATCTATCTCAAACTATTTAGATCTATCTATCTATCTATCTTTCTATCTTTTTGTCTGTCTACCCGTCTATTTACGCTAGTTCATATCTATCTATCTATCTTTCTATCTTTCTATCTTTTTGTCTGTCTACCCGTCTATTTACGCTAGTTCATATCTATCTATCTATCTATCTATCTATCTATCTATCTATCTATCTATAATCTAAAAACTCTCCGTAATCTAATCCGTATTTAAAACGGACGCAGACGTGAACTCAGCTGAAGGGACCAGCATTCCCATTCTGTCCATCCGTGCGTACACGTTGAATAAATTGCAAATTACGTCACATCCAAATGACACAATTTACCAACTGAATTTACTATCTCACTCTCCCTTCTCTCTCATCGGCATATGTTGGGGATTTCGTACCTATTGATACACCTTCTCTCTCGCTATCTCACGCATGAACACCTATATATATATATATATATATATATATATATATATATATATATATATATATATATATATATAATAATAATAAAGAAGTTAATGGTCAGAGCCGAATTAGGCAAGGAAACAGTAGTATTAAAATGTGCTCAATACACATATAAAAAGATAAAAATTTAACATGTAGAACTTCTCCTCTTTCTCCTCACCTTCTATCACACCTCACGTTCTGCGCTTATTGATTTATTTATTTTAAAAACATATAGAGTTCATAAATTTTTATGAAAAAAACAAAACAAAAAAACGTTAGGAAATCGATTAACCGAAATCACCTGGAGATACGGAAAGGTCGAAACCAAGGTAGCGGAATCGGCTGAGTTCCTTATTTTCGATACTACACACACACACACACACACACACACACACACACACACACACACACACACACACACACACACGTGTGTGTGTGTCTGTGTGTCTGTGTCTGTGTGTGTCTGTGTAATAGGATATAGAATTCGGATTAAGTTTTGAAAAAACATGACAAATGGAAACGAAACGGTTTTCCATTTGTTACACATACACACACAAACATATATATATATGCATGCACACATACACACACACATATATACGCAGGCACACACACACACATATATATATGCATACATGCACACACACATATATATATGTGTGTGTACATGTATATATATATATATATATATATATATAAATATATATATATATATAAACCTATCCTAGCCGACACTTTTCGTCCTCTGAGGCTAAGAAAACTTTTCCTTTTGTCTCATATATCGTTAGGCCATATATATATATATATATATATATATATATATATATATATATGAGACCGTGTGCTTTTCTTTTCTTTTTTCTTTTTTTATTATTATTCAAATACAACAAACCTAAAGAGCTGGTCAAGTGTGACGGTTACAGGATATGGTTTGTGATATGAACGTAAGAGGATGAAATGGAAAGTGAAGATTATGAGGATATGGCGGACAGACAATGGTTGAACCTAGACTTTAAACGTTTAACATTGTAGCGTTCGGGAAAGCATCCACACGGAAGTCTATTTCACAAAGTAGCTCTTCTTTAGAATGAGCTCACCCTGGGGAACTTTCTTTTTACCAATGGAACAGGAAGTGGCGGTGGGATAACGATGATTCAAACCTGTAGACGTAGCAAGGAGGTCTTTACTTGTATAAGTCTGAATTGCTGGCACTAAAGAATGCAACTCGTCTGAACATTTGCCATGGAAGTAGCGAAAGGCATGCTTATGAAGTTGGGGCTGTGGGGGGGGGGAAGCGGCTGTAGCGTGGAAAATAAGTCATCTAATTCAGGCTCTCGTAAACGACCTTGAACTAAATCGTGCTAATTTGTAATCTTATCTCGCAAGCTATTAATTAGTAGTAAGCTAGATCATACTGTATGCTCCACTCTTGTGGCCATGTAGTAGAATACGCTATAAATCAATGGCTACTCTTAGGGACCTAATACATAAGTGGTTCTTAATAATTAGAGGATCGGATTTTTTTCAGTATGTAATAAAACGTGCGGTCGTTAAATTATCAAAACATTTACAATTTAATTAAGACAAAGCATTATGTTTATCAGAGAATGGAAACTGGCAATTCTGTAGATTTAAAATAAATTAACAATAGAATACTATTTTTAAAACAATGTAAGCTTAAATGCGTGCAATATTTTTCTTATAATCTTTCAACACGTAATATCCCCCCACGTGTTAGTGGCTTTGTTGTCTTGATTGGGGTAATAATATTTTTTTAAAAAAGTAAAAACCCGACCCAACTACAGTAATTAGTTTCTTATTTGAGTTTTGGGGTAAAGTGCGAGATTGACAAACGGTTGTCATAATAAACACGGGGACGGATTAGAAAATTTAATCAGAGAAAAGGCCTTTTTATATTAGACACGTAAGAGTATCTATCTATCTATCTATCTATCTATCTATCTATCTATCTATCTATCTATCTATCTATCTATCTATCTATCTATCTATGCCTGTTCATATCTATCTATCTATCTATCTATCTATCTATATATCTATCTATGCCTGTTCATATCTATCTATCTATCTATCTATATATCTATCTATGCCTGTTCATATCTATCTATCTATCTATCTATCTATCTATCTATCTATCTATCTATCTATCTATGTTTGTTCATATCTATCTATGCATCTCATCTCAGTCTGTTTATATCTATCTATCTATCTATCTATCTATCTAAGTTCTTTTACATCTATCTATCTCAGTCTGTTCATATCGATCTATCTACTCTTAAACGCCTGATACAAATGGGGTGTGGTGGGGGCGTTAGTAATTGTGGAGGTCGGAATCTTTTCTCAGTAGGTAATAAAGCGTGCAATTAAATACTTGAACCATCGCTAATAATTACTGTTTCCTGTTTCAGCTCACGAGAAGGGTGCGAAATTAATAAACGGGATGGCCTTAGTAAGATCGGGGAGGGGGTCAAAAACTTCCTAAAAAAATATATATATATATATATATAATAAATAAAAAAATTCCTCATATCTATTAGGCGCCTAAGAGAGAACACTGTAAAACAATTTGTATCACTCAATTCTGGCCGACCATTTCTTGTATAGTGAACTCGATCCTGACTAATCAGCTCTTACAGTATCACTCTAAACTCAACTTCATATATCACTTCCTTATCAAATCCTTAACTTTTGAATTTTTGTTCGTTTTTAAAATATTTCTATATCTAACCCATTCGTTTAAAAAATCATATCAAATTTATACAAATAAAGCGCAGTGTACGTGTGTCCGTCCGTCCGTCCGTCCGTCCGTCCGTCCGTCCGTCCATTTTTCGATCTCGGCGAATCATAAACAATGTGAAGTAACAAGTAGTAACTAATGTAGTTACATGCGATTAAAAATTAAATAAATAATCCATTTAAAATTAAATTTAAATATCGGAGTGGAAGGTTTAAAAAAAAAACAATTCTTTATTAAAGGTTTAAATTTAATTTCGCTTTTCGTCGCAATTGCAATTTGATAACATGTGACTAAACCGTAATTAAACCGTAATTAAACCGTAATTAAAACTTAATCGGGACACGGAACGTTGCTCATATGTCTTTTTTTCTTTTTATAGCACGCGTACTGTGACGTATTCGAATTCGGGTTCCCTAATGTCTTTTAAAAGTGACTTTATCTGAAGGGATCATAAACAATGGTGATTTTAAAAGAAAATAAAAATTGCGCGCACAATAAATGTAAACAAACTACGCAGATCGGTTGTATATACGAATAAAGATAAAATAATTTTATTATTTCTAAATTCTTATATATTTTGCGTACATAGGACGCTGAAGGTAAAAGGCTGAAGGTCCAAAAGCCCTTCGCAGGAGTTATTCTAAAGTCCACCCAAATGGCAGCTTCTAGGCTAGTTATAAATAAAACTGAAAATTCTTGTGCAACATTGAAAATTATGGCTTATATATATGTTTTGTCATTTGGTCATATTTTCGTTCTTATTTCGCATTTTTATGTTGAATTCTGACCATTCCTGGCCTGGGACATAACAAGTAGAGTGCTTAGATCCAGGATCACTGTTCTCTTAGGCAGTGCCTCTCCGTTGTACCAAAGGAGATAGATCAGAGATAGGACCAAATGAACCCATTAACGCACGCGATCCAAAAATTGGCCAAGGTGAAAATTAATGGTTTATACACTGCGTGCCAAATTATTATCGAGATAACTTTTTTTTCTGATATTTCAAAAACCCTCCAATCAATTCACACAAAATTTTCACACAATGTTGGCAATACTGACCTGCGCAATCACTGAAATTTTCGTACTGATTTGCGCAATGTAAACAAACTGGCGCCGTATTTGTTATCAGCACGGTGATTTGAGAGTGCCAAATTATTAGAAAAGTGAAAGAATTTAGTGAAAAGATGGGTCGTAAAAGCAGTTTAAGTGATGCTGAAAAGAAAACTATCACCTCAGAACTGTCAAAAGGTAAATCTACCCTAGAAATTTCTAAAATGATAGGGAGGTGTCATAAAAAAAAAAGTTCACCGCCGACCCTACACAAGTATGCAAAAGGGCAGATAAAGGCAAGCCAAAGGTTATTTTATGTCGTCTCATGTCACGACTTAAACGAGAGACCACGAAGGACCCTGGACTTACCAATCAAGAGCTTTTCAGTTGCATTGGGGATCCTAATGTGTCTAAAAGTACTCGGCGTCGGTATCTGAGAGAAATAGCAACAACAGTCAAACCTGTATCGAAGCCTCCCTTGACGATAAATCACATTCAAAATCGATTGAAATGGGCCGAGGACAATATGAAGATTGACTTCTCTAAAGTTTTGTCCACAGACGAAACTCGAGCAACACTTGATGGGCCAGATAGATGGTGCAAAGGCTGGGTAATGAACGGACAGAATCGCCATCAGCGTTTGAGACGCCAACAAGGCGGTGGAGGCATAATGATCTGGGGTGGTATTATTGGAAAAACATTAGTGGGCCTATGGAGAGTACCAGATGGTGTCAAAATGACTGCTGATGCATACATAGCATTTATGAAGGAGCATCTTGAATCGTGGATGAAAAGGCAAAGACTTGCCTTCAGAAGGGCAATTGTTTTTATGCAAGATAATGCTCCCTCACATACTGCTCACAAGACTATTGAATATTTGAAACAGTTAGGCTTCGATGGACCTCGAAAAAAGAAGTGGCCAGCAAATTCTCCGGGTTTGAACCCAATCGAAAACCTTTGGAGCATCATGAAGCGAAGACTGTACGCCAACGGACGACAATTCAGGAGCAACGCTGAGTTGTGGGAAGCAATTCTTGACATATCACGCGGCATTACAGCAGATGACATCCTACAATTAACAAATTCTATGGATCGTAGACTTCAAGTAATTTCAAAACTGAGAAAGCACATTCCCTATTAATTTGTTTATAATTGTGCCTTTGTTTGTATCTGTTATTATTTGTTTGATTATCTTATTTATTAGGTTCTTTGATCATAAACATTCACGTGCAACTGGGAATTTTACTAAACCTTTCTAATAATTTGGCACTCTCAAATCACCGTGCTAATAACAAATGTGGCGCAAGTTTGTTTACATTATGCAGATCAGTACGAAAACTTCAGTGATTGCGCAGGTCAGTATTGTCAACGTTGTGTGAAAATTTTGTGTGAATTGATTGGAGGGTTTTTGAAATATTAGAAAAAAAGTTATCTCGATAATAATTTGGCACACAGTGTATATCCTCTTCTGTGTGCCATGCCTCTTCAGGACGTTATCTATCTATCTATCTATCTATCTATCTATCTATCTATCTATGTCTGTTCATATCTATCTATCTATCTATCTATCTATCTATCTAAGTCTGTTCATATCTATCTATCTCAGTATGTTAAGATCGATCTGTCTCTCTCTCTCTATATATATATATCTCCACAATTTCCTGTTCTTTGTAGCTCTTAATAAATTTTGTCTTTTTGCCATTCATTCGCTCAAGTTCGTCTGGTAGGTTGTATGTTGCTTCCCTCTAGACGTCCTACCTTAAATCTGTCCTGTGAGTATCAAATTTTCCAAATCCTCTTTCCTCATTATGTTCCTCAGAAATTTTAACTGTATCTTCCTCGTGGTAAGCATAAGTGTCCTTTTGTTGCCATTGTCTCTAGAACTTCGTCGTTGCTCCCATGTTCGGTCCATGACACTCTCGTCATCCTTCTGCAGAACCACATTTCTGTTGCTTCAAGTTTCTTCTTCATCTGTGAGGAGATTGCCCAGCATTCACTGCTGCATAGGAGAACTAACACTCCATAACAGTTCAGTACTCTTTTCTTTGTTTCTAACGATATTTTTGTGTTTCTTAATACTTTGCTCAGCTTTTGGAAGGCATCTTTCACTATCCAAGTGCAACTTCGAATTTCCGAAGAAAAGTATAATACAGAAATTTTTATTTTTATAATTCATATTTTACGACGAGAATTAATGGTTCATATGTTCGTATCTTTAATTAGCACAAACTCTATTAGAAACCAAGAATTAATACCGGATTTCTATATTATTTTTTCTTAGCACTGATACTGGATTTTATCTATAATCTTCCAATAGGAAACAGTCCTTTTTCTTCGAGATACTAATGTACTGTCGATAAGATGGAGCTATGCTGTTGAAATAGATGTTCATAGTGGGTAAAAAATAATTTTGAACAAAACAAAATTAACATTATCTACGATGTGTTCCAAGAAGCAGGACTTAGATAAACCTTTCCACAAAACAAACTATGATCTGGAACTGGGGCAGTGGTTCTCATGTCACATATCTTGAATCCATCGAAAAATATTCAGAATGCGCTATTGATAAATTATAAACACGACAAATACCTCGGTGGATGCTTTTTTTAACGAGGTGAAATTCCTAGGTCCACGCCTAACTGGTTTTGAATTCACAGATGTTCTTTTACTAGACTAGTTGCCAATCAAATCTAGAGAACCTATACTTCCTTGCTGTTTAACTTATAGACGGGGAGGGAAGAAATTAATTCATATCAAGGGTAGTTTTGCGAAAAAGAACGCAACAGCCTAAAATAGAATCGATACGCCAAAACTACATTCAATGACAACAATCTCTACCCTACGCGCGTACGTATATATATATATATATATATATATATATGGGCGCGTTCGCATAGAATGCTCGCATTTTCACCAAGAGACCCGGGTTTGAATCTCACCATGGTCGATTTGTCAGGAAGGAGACTTCCTGATGTCATCGCGGTCGATCTCAGCGTGCAGCACATTTGGAAAGTGCCTGAAAACCATACCACGGGTTGACCCAAGCCTTGTGAGTGAAATTGGGTAGACGGAACTCTTGGGTTCGTCGACTGATGTGCCATCGTGACCGAGGGCTTGAGCGTACTGGCCTTGTTCAAATTGTTGATCACACTTTCCCAGAAACTGTAACTAAGGTGGGCGTTGAATAAACACAAATGCGCTTGAGCAAGCATCTGGCCTGAGCAAGCGTCTATAACAGGGATTGGCTAGACGGGCTTCCTCGAATACGAGTGGCCATCTACACTATATATAAATATATATACCATGTGTCACAGCAAAATTGTTCAAATCGTGTAACAGCAAAATTGTCGAATTGTTAGATTAAACTTTCAACCGTTGTATCTTAGAAATGATTAAATATATCTTACTGAATTTCTCCGAGGTTTTTATAACACTATTGGAATCTACCTTGACCAATAAGAATGTGCAATTACTCCCAAAGTTTAACAGAAGAATAATGAGGAAAGCGATCATAAACAAAAGTGACATGTTCATCATTAATTAATCATAGCTAAGGATCGGAAGCTCATGAAGGATTGAAATAAAGTTCAGATAGATATATAGATCTTCGCCCTCTCTAACCTTATAACGTTCTGTCCTGGAGTAAAAAGGTGCCTCACAGGTTTCACGTACGATTTCCCTTTCAAGTCTTTTTTCGCTGCTCTTTGGACTGTCATAGCTGAAACTCCCCCGCCACGTGCCAAACGTCTTATGGATTGAGTTGGATATTTTCTTATTGATCTCTTTAGCTCTTAGTTGAAATGATGATTCCTCTTCCTGTTGTGAGCTCCTGATCCAGATTTCCTATCTACTGCTTCCCCTTTTATAAACTCATTCACCGTTCTCTTGATGGTTCTTGAATGTAATTTAATGATGGAAGCCAAACTATGAATGTTGGTACCATTACTGTAGGCCTGAATGATCTTTTCCTCTCACCATTGCTCATTTGACACAAAACAATTTTAACCTATTTTCTTTTTAGCTGATTAACTCAAAGGATTTTCAGTGCTTATTGCGACAAATGGTGTCAAGATGGCCAAATGTCTTATCTGAAAACCTGGAAAAAAGAGAACTCAATTAGTTTAGTGTTTTTTTGTTTTTGTTTTAGATATTAAACATTTTGTGGGATGGATAATTATGCTTTCGTTCATGCCTGACTACGGTAGCTTCTTTACTCTAACCCTGCCTTCTACGTAGCCTAAGTTTCTTCCATTTTATTGCTCGCTACATGAAGAGCAAAACCTCACCCACTATGTATTCCACTTAAAATCAACAAATACCTTATGTAAAGGAAGAATTACTGTTCTTTTCCTGTCTCAAATTTGCATTTATCTTCATTTCGCAAGTGTTTACCTTTCCAATGACAATATGTTTTCGTAAATACTTTCTTCATGCTTTATGTACCGTAATACTTTGTGTATAGTTTATGTATAAAGAGTGGGATATGCTTTTAGAATTCCACTCAGTTTTGTTGATTGCTATTAATAATATCACTGTATACCGTAAATAAAGCTGCTAGAATTAAAATTCATTTGGTATTTCATTCAGTGCAATCATTATTTATCGTATACTATGGTGCATCCTGTCAAAATAGTTTAAGAATATTTAACGGAGATGAATTATTATTATAAGATAAAAGTATCCTATTAAATGTAATATAATAATTAAAAATAGCTATAAATAAGCAGAGGAAAACAGAATAAGGAACACAACTGAAATATATATGCTATAGATACGTCCCAGACAAAAGAGGTGCCACTGAAAAAGCAATACCTCAGTGATATTAACACTTGCGAACGAAGATGAACGACAATTGGAGAAAGGAAAAAAAACAAAAACATTGTTAATTCTTCATTTATATAAGGTATTTGTAGATTTTAAGCGGCACGCATAGTTAATGACGTTCTGTTGTTTATGTAAAAACAGAAAGACAGAATCTAGGTTACTGGAAGCAGGCTAAAGAAGCTTACCTTTACCGTTAAGATTAGCCAAAGGTACCCTGCGAATAAAAAGGAAAGGTAACCGAAAATGCATGAATTTTAACCTCTTCAGAAAAGATTTACCTGTTTATAGCGCAACCGGTCACCGAAAATGCATAATTTTTAACCTTTACCAAAAAATAAAAATAAAATAAAAATAAATAGATAAATAAAAAAAAAAATTAAATAAATAAATAAATAAAATAAAAATAAAAAATAAAATAAAAATAAATAAATAAAATAAAAATAAAAAATAAAAAAATTAAATAAATAAATAAATAAAATAAAAATAAATAAATAAATAAAATAAAATAAATAAAATAAAAATAAAAAGATAAAATAAAAATAAATAAAAAATGATCTGTGTATAGCGCGACGGCTTATTTATTTTGCATAAAAAACTGATCATAAAAACTCGTATTATATTCGAGTATATACGGTTTAATGTGAGTTTCAAAATTTTCTGACCCTATTTCCTTAGTATGTACTTTAAAGATGTCAGCTGTCTTTCTCTGATTCTGAGTATAAATATCCTTTTTGTTTCTCTTTTCCTTAAAATTTCCTAGGGTGGATTTGCACTGCGAATGGAAATAATCATTTTTTGCGATTTATTTTTCTTATTACTACAGACTAATCAGTCCAAATGACGAATATCAATAGAAAAAAAAATTAAATTTAATAAAAGTTAATAGAGAAAGTTAAGTTTACTCTGTAAATTAATTGTAAATGGATCGACTCACGGAAACCAAAGCAAAAAATGCTCATGACATAGGATTTCTTCAAATGAAAAACACTGAAATTCGTAATCTGCAGTGCTTTTTTTCATAAATTACTAGGATTAAACACTCTAGATTAAGAATATATATATATATATATATATATATATATATATATATATATATATATATATATATATCAGGTCATCTCATAAGTTCTGTCCGAATTTTAACTTTTTGCTAAAATGAACAAAATTTAAAGAGTATTTTATAATGTCTAATGGAGCTGAACATTATTTTTATGTTTAGATGCATTTAAACTGATCAAATTTTATTTCAGAGAACAATAAAATTAAATTTTGTTTGATTAAAACCCTGCTAACATGGAAGTACCCAAGAATCATTTGCGGCACATAATGCTTTATGAGTTCAAGAAAGGAAACTCAGCAGCCGAAGCGGCTAGAAACATTTACTCAGTTCATGGAGAGGAATGTGTCAATGAAAGAACTTGCAGAAGATGGTTTGCAAAATTCAGAGGTGGAGATTTCACCCTTGAAGATGAAGATCGAACCGGACGTCCAGTTGAGTTTGATGAAAAGTTTCTTGAGGCAGCCCTTGAAGAAAATCCTGCTTTATCAGTTGAGGAATTGGCAGTGGTTCTCAGTTCAAACCATACAACTGTTCATCGTCATCTTGAACAACTTGGAAAAGTTCCTAAACTTGGAAAATGGGTGCCTCATGTATTGTCTGAAAACAACCTCAAATCAAATCTGCTCTTCTCTCCATTCTCGCCAACTTGTTTCACCTTTTTTGGATAGACTTGTAACTGGCAACGAAAAATGGATCTTTTATCGAAATGTTAATCGGCTTGGTAAAGGGGAAGGACCCCAGCCACAACCGAGAAGGGAACTTCATGGGCAAAAGGTTCTTCTTTCAATCTGGTGGGATCACCAAGGAATAATCCACTTTGAATTCTTACCACATAATGCAATAATTAATGCTCAAATATACTGTCAGCAATTAGAGTGTTTGAACCAAGCTTTGAGGAAAAAAAGACCTGCTCTAGTGAATCGAAAAGAGGTGATGTTTCATCAGGACAATGTGCGACCCCACACAGCAAGAATCACGTCACAAAAGATTGAAGAACTTGGTTGG
>OZ010602.1:42918698-42943698 GCA_963932145.1 Acanthosepion lycidas
AAAACTCTTTTAGAAAAGTGGAGGAAAAACATCAAGAGATATAGAGTGAGTGTTAAAATCAATAGTAAATGAAAAAGAGATTTAACAACTTCTGGCAAGTAAGAAACAACTACAGGGAATTTTAGAAATGAAATTTTATAAAGACAGGTGGAATTAAAAAAAGATAAAAAAAACATTCTTTTTCCTCCCCTCCCACCACCACTTTGGCTTTGATAATCGGTAATGGCCGATACGAAGTTAAATTGACCATCGATAAGTTACCAATAATAATTCCATAGGTGCTTCCGGTAAGTTTATTTTAAATTTCTTTTTTCTTTTCTTTTCTTTTTTACGCGATTAGCTTTTACCGGGTACACCTATGGAAATAGTAGCGATAACCAAGTTCTATTGTTTTCTTTTTACAATATTGCCAGCTAATTAAATAAATAAATAAAAAAATCAAAAAAATCCGAACTCTGATTTAAATTTCTTAAATAACAATGAGGGAGAAAAAAAAAAAAATATCGCTACTGTTTTTCCTAAGCGTAACCGGTAAACCCTAAACAGTAGTAATTGAACTGAGTCTTTATTTTTATAGTTAAATTTCTTGACCTGATGAAATTACTTATCTATATATATATATATATATATATATATATATATATTTTTCTTTCTTTCGAGGGTGTGTGTACTGAATCGATTGGAAGGCGGTTCTTTGCTCATTACCGTAAATAAAGCTGTTTGTGGCTTAAGGTTTGGTTTGAAATAGCAGATTTTTTTTTATATATCCCACACCTGTCGTGGTTAGTTAATTTTTTTGTTGTAGTAGTAACATTTTCTGTATGTCTAGTAAATTAGATATTTGTGAGAAGACATAAGATTGTTTATGGGGGAGGGAAATAAGTTGTTCTTCGATTTGCTACAAATATACTTCAAAGCACATATCAACCTACTTTATGCGTTAATATGTGACCTGATTATAAATTATCGAAAAATGTAATATTTTAATTAAATTTTAATTTAATTTTATAAAGATATAGTGGTTAATTTATGTTTGTCTTTTATATTTGTCTTCAAGCATGTTTTTTTTTTTTTTTATTTTATTTTCTAATGCATTTCATATCGTGATTGCGCTTTTTTTCTTTTTTTTTTTCTTTGTTGAAGTTAATACTTTCGAAATCCTATTAAATAAGGGATACTATACAGAAGGCTGTGTGATTTATCAAATACGGGCGCTAATTTAAATTCTCTTAATTTATATATCCACGACACTAGGGGCATTAGTCCCCCACATTTTTCTGAAGCTGTTACTATATATATATATATCCTCCTTGCCCCAGTAACATTTGTCTAAAATGAGTACTGCCATTAATTTTTAAAAAAATAATTCGAAAGTTTATTATTCGTTTTGGTCTTTTTTTTTTTGTGGTGGTAATGGGCGCTAAGAGAAAAAATATTTCTAACAATTTTTATCTGAATTTTCTATGTCGAAAATTTCTTTGGTCTCATTCAAGAAACAAGTAGAATGGAAAGGGTTGAAAATTACAGTTAAAATCAAAAGGATCTGATGTGAGGATCTGATGAAAAATGTATACAATCGGGGGAAACCTTTTAAAACTTAACAATCTGATTTAGCAGCCGACTCTATTATCTCATGGCGCTCTGTTTGAAATCTCATATTCCCCATGTTGTAATAATATTAGTTTAACTCAACTTACAAGCGTTTATTCATATTAGAAATCATTGAAATAAAATTTTAAACAAGGTGTCCTGTATTTCTGTTTGTCATCTCTAGCAACCTTAAACACACGCAAATCTCGCCATACTGTAAAAATGTATTTTTTTTTCTCTCGCTATGCTGGTGCATTACTTTTTTTGTTGGGTAGCTGGGCTTTCAGAAACTTAATTATCAAGGTATTGTATCAATAGAAACTAAAATTAAATAATAGCAACAAATTTCGTCAATTTAAAATTTACCTTGTGTTTCAAATAACGTTTGTATCTTAACGCACGTGTTTGTTTTTTATCTTTTAGTTTAGAGAGGAGTATGTGTATCCAATGTGGGCACACTCACATAATAGTGGAGTGTTATTAAAAAAAAAACTAAGTAGATAACTAAAGCTATTTATTGATTTTATTTTTATAAATTTGGGATTAGGTTTTTTGACGATATACATAGATCAGTGCTTAACTTTTTTTTCTCGATGCACCTTTTTCACCATACATCAGAATGTCTTTACCCACCCCACTGCCAAGATTGTCCGACTCAAAAGGTTCTTTCCAAATAATATGCATATATTATTGATAATTTTCACTCCTTTTCATATTAGTACATGGATTATTTTTTACCAGGAGTTGCTGTGTGTGTTTGTGTGTGTATTGTTACACTCTAAATGGGCTCCAATCTATAAAAAAAAAATAAAATAAAATAAATAAAATACACACACACACACAAAAAGCTGAAATCCCTACCCCGACATAGATTATGCATACGTGATTTATTTTTCATATTCTCATTACGAGAAATTTATTTCCATTTTTGTAAGTTAAAATAGCGCTTTTCTTATGTTAAGAAAACGCATTTTGTCGAAAACTGTTTTTAACTGTTTAAGAGATAATCAAGTCTACAGTCTACGCCTTTTTAAGTATATTTTTAAATCGAAAATTTCCGAGACATTCATTAACAGTAACACGGATTTCGTTTGTGAAGATTTTTTTTTTTTTTTTAATTTTCATTGAGAAAAGAAATCCTGCATTTGTAGAAAATCATTTATAAAAAAAAAAAAAAACTACTTTCCTAACCAAATGAAGAACATTTTAAATACGCACATATACAACATAGGCGATTTTATTTTTATTCTAAACAATATATACAGCGTAAAGTTTAAGAAAAAACCTGAAAAGTCATTTTAATACCAAAACACATATTCCCAGCTATAACGTATTTTAACCATGTCAATTCTTCAAGTGAGACGGACTTGTTGGGTAAAAAAAACAAAAAAACTCATGTTACTCATACAACAATCAGGAATGACTCAGAGGGGGTTAACAAATAATTTCTTTTATTTTCGAGTGAATTGTAGGAATAGTTTTAGGTTGACGATTATCATGTGTACCATACGCAAGCATATAAAACTGTGTATATATAAGGGATTGCTGGAAAGTACTCAGTCTAAGTCACCCACTAAAATATTCTCAAATGAAACCCAAATTTAAGTTTTTTTTTTTTTTTTTTTTTTTTTTTTAAGTCTTCGTCGAGCTGACAGTTTTTCATAATTCCCCTCATGTGCGTGTGCTTGTGCGCGTACGCGAATACCCCCCCCCACATATATATATATTAGACATACCAAATTCGTTCAGTAGCTTAATCACTAAATCTACTCACAAAATCTACCAAAACTCTAACTGTAGAAGTCATAACATAATTTACCCATTAGAATGCACACTATGCCGGGGAAAATCTGAATGGCCCTACAGAATTAATAATTATCGGAAAATGTTCAAGTCGGCTCCTCACAAAAGATTATTACCCGCAGGACATCATCTCCGCCTAGAAAAGCATGATTTTTAAAAGCTATGCAAAATTCAATATAATTGAAAAAATAGAAGTAGACAGAAAAGATGACCTTCAGAAAAATACTAGAGGAACATAAAGACAAATGGATTTTGCGCCTCAAAACACTTCGTACAGACGGGCTTAACCACAAATTTAACAACATAGATAGAATTAATATATAACCCCATAAATCAAGCCCTACCCACATTTCTCACCCACACAAGACAGACATGCTTACAGAGGTGTTGAGGTCTCATACACTGTAAAAGAGGTAAATGATAAAATAGGCTTAGCACACACATTTCATTCCCATCAACTAATAAAACTGTCAAAATGACCAAGGAGGGAATTCTTAGTCATGAATCTGCCATTTTCTATCTTAAAAAACAACTTCAAAGAGAGCGTTTAACTAACACAAGGACTGACCAAAATTAACGATAACCCCCCCCCCCAAAAAAAAAACTACAGATAAAGTTCACTTTCTTCAGAAACAGTCATTCGCTTCTGTAGTTCACTGCAACTAACAAGCAGGGATTTCTTTTTCTCTTGATGATAGCCATGCTGGCAGAAACTAGTCGAGGAACCTAATTGAAATACAGTGTAACCCGGATATAAGAGAATTGTCGGGACCGGAGAAGAGGTCTCTTATATCCGGGTTTGGTCTATTATATATACATTAACACAGGCTCTAATTTGGGACCATATAAAATCTCTCTTATATCCGGGTTTCTCTTATATCCAGGTCACACTGTAATAAAACAAAAAAAATATTAATATACAACCCAGTTTATCGGAAAATTTTAATTTTTATTATTTTTTATTGTTTAAAACATATATATATATATATATATATATATATAATGGTAACATATTAGTAGCACCTCCCTGACGTTGTAGTATTCTGATGACTTCGTAACACTAATTATTAAATAACACTGAGCTCAAGGAAAGTGTCATCGTTGCTTGTGAAAAACCCAAATAATTTGTCACTTCAGAGATAGACTACCCGAGTCGTTCTAAACCTATTTTGGCCGATGTTCACGTTTCACGATGTCAGAATGCCGTTCCCTACTTCCAGGATTGTCCGACTCAAAAGGTGAATTCCAAAAACTACATTATTGAAGATCTGTCACTACTACACTACTTCTTTACCTTTTCTTCAGCCGGCTGAATCCATTTTTACAAATGAAAAAGGGTCTGAACCATCCTGTTGATTGCTGTCTGTAATATTTTGCCACTTCATCTTGCATATGGGAAAAAAATATATATAAATGTTTATATATAAGAACAATATTAGGAAAATTAATGACAAAGTGGAAAAAATATTCGTGTGATGTGTTGATGTAACTACACATGTACGCGAAGAAGAGGGGACTCTAAAATTTTAATTTTTTATTTATTTATTTATTTTTTTTACTGTTTGGATATATAGTCTAGCTAATTTAAATTTGTTTCTTTTCGCTTATTTTTATCACTTTTGTTAAGTTTCTCACAATGATAATAGATCTACCAAGAAACTTGAACGTAAATTTCCTGTGGATGATTAAGCGCTTTCTATACACTTTCGTCTTAGTAAAGTGTATAGAAAGTGCTTTAATCGCTAGATTATCTGCAGCAAATTTCGCATCCGGGTTCTTATATTACTTTACGATTCTTGGCAGATCATCTATTATTACAATGTGGGATACTTAATAACAAAAGTGGTAAAAAATATAAACAAAGAAACTAATCAAACACATTAAAAATATAATTTTTTTTCTTTCGTATGCATGTCTAGTTACATCAACGTAAGCATAATTTTAGACGAAACGAAAATCTTTTTTTCCACTTTGTCATTAATTTTTCAGATATATGTACAACAATCTAAGGTATTGTTAAAACAAATACAAATCTTGCCCCCAAAGGAAAAATAGCCTAAAAAGAAAAGATCAAAAGACACCGTTGCCACTAATATCTTACCATTATGTGGGAGGTATTTCTGCCGGGCCACACACACACACACACACACACACACACACACACACACACACACACACATATATATAATAACTGATTTAAAATGTTTTTTTCGCTACACAGTTCTAATCATGTTTCAAAAATTGAAGCTAAAAACTTCGAATTTAATTTTGTAATTAAATTAAAGACATTAGTTCCATTTCATCCTCAAGCGAATTTTGGGGTAACTTATTTTTTAAATTTGCTGAGTTTTAAAGGCACGGCAAAAAATCATTATTCATGTTTCTAAGGATACAGAAGTCCGCTCATCAGTTAATTTATAATATTAATGCTCTGTAAATTTACATTGAGCACTTTTTGTAAAAATAAAAATATCTATAAGAACATCGGATTATATATATCTTACTGTTCTTTTTATACACACACACACACACACACACACGTGTGTGTGTGTGTATTTCATTAAATACGACTGACAAGGCACTGCGATTGAACTTTTATTGTGTTCGTACAAGTGTTTTCTTTTCTGGACACAAAGTATGTAAAAACTGTCGAAAAGTTCTGCATATGCGAGCGCTTTGACTATTCTTTTTGCAATTATCAAAGACGATTTTTACTTTTAAATTATTAACTGAATGTATGCATGCGTGTTTATTTATTTATTTATTTATTTGAAGTCATATATGAATATATCCTGAAGATGGTTTATTAGACCGAAACGTCCGACGTTGACATTATATTAACATTAAATATATATAATATATTTATATATATATATATATTATATATATTATATATATTATATTATATATATTATATATATATTATATATATTATATATATTATATATTATATATATTATATATTATATATATATATATATATATATTAGGTTGGTGCAAAAATAATTTCGTTTTCTCACATAGTAACATATGTTAGAAAACGAAATTATTTTTGCACCAACCTAATATTATATATATATATATATATATATATATATATATATATATTATATTTTATATATATATTATATTATATTTTATATATATATATATATATATACTTACTAATGCAAGTTGAGCTTTTCCACGTAACATGTGTTATGAGTGCGGATAATTTTTGACTTCCCCCTTTTTTTATTTTATATATATATATATATTTATTTCATTTCTAAAGAAATAAGATATTTTTATTACTTTAAATTATTTTTTGTTGATACACATATACTGAGTAGACGCTCCGTTTATTTTAAACAGTATTTTATTTTGTCTACCGACCTGAACATGAGTGAAATCTTAAAGAAACTGCGCCCTCCAGCAGGATTCGAAATTGCGAGACTTTTCCGGAAGAAACAGTCATTAGATCCAATGTGCTTTAACAACTCTGCTACGAAGGGCGTTGTAATTAAGCAAGGTTCTATTTTGCGTTTAAAGCACAATTTATTCTGTTCAGGTTTCTGTGAAAGTCATAACTGCTCAATTTCGTATCCGAAACACAAACAAAAAAATTTCTACAGACATAATGATTTTTTGTTTATTAATCCGACATGTTTTATACTTTAAAAGTTATTTTTAGTGAATACTCAAGAGTAGACGCCCCGTTTATTTCAAATAATATTTTATTTCGTCTAAGGGTATGAACATTCACGAAATCTTATTAAAGAAAATAATCCACAAAAATAACGCTTAAAGTAATAAAAATATGTAGTATGTCAGCTGACAATAGCGCGTATGTATTAGGTTGGTGCAAAAATAATGACGTAATAATGTCGTTTTTTGACGTTATACGTCAAAAAACGACATTATTACGTCATTATTTTTGCACCAACCAAATATCAGTATTGTGGCTGACCAACGGACTGACAAACCGAATTTTGATGTCGTCATTCTAAAGCTCAGCTGCTGAAGAATAGAACACTCCTTAGTGAGTAACCTTATTAAACGTGTCTGTTATATAAAGCCCAATACTTAAACTAGCACAAGGTCATTATAATGGGGGCCCTTGGGTTGCTAATCAAATCATGTAATCTCTGGTAGCACAGATAAGATTTATTAAACAAATAACAAAGATTTTAGTCCCGCTGAAAAAAAAAAAAAAAAAAAAAAAGACTGAATTAATATCTGGTCATCACGAGGGGACGGAAGAAATTATGTGACGAAGTTGTGTCAATTATTGTTGGAGTACTGGGAACGCTCATGGAAATCATAGAGGAAATTGATATGTAAGTAAGACTATCCAAACAATGGCCTTATTGTGATTAGCAAGAATACCGATGAGTGTTGAAAACTTGACCTCCAGTGAAATTCTACGTGTCTCTACAGAATATAAGCGGTAATGTCTCTTCACAGCTTCCTTCAATATATGTGAACTGACTTGACCTTTTTGGGAAAGATAGCGGGATGGCTTTTGATTACCTTTTCTATATTTGTTCATTCGGTGTTGTCCTTTTCCTATTGTGCTTCGAGCGCCCAGTCTGCTTTACTATTTAACCCATAACTGTGCGGGTGGGTGAAGAGATAAATTTATATCTTTTAGTGAGAAGTGAACCTGGCAGATTCACCCTGAATTTAAACTCGGTTCTCTAATTCCGTTTCGGCACCGATAACCGATAAGCGACCTGCACATTATTTCATAGTCTTATATATACTGTAACATCAAATCCGAATGATAGGAAAAAAAATCTTTTCGTATTTTACCAATGAGGATATTTGATCTCTGTCTGCGAAACCAATCTATGTTGTTTTTTGTTTTTTTTTTATTGCTGTCCACTGATTTTTATCTCTTCGTCACCACTTAGTTTTGCAAACTTAACATTTTTGGAATTTTTTATTGTCTGATCATACAACACAGTATACAACCAAATTAACATAAATTTTTTACCATATTTTGCGTGTTTTTTTGTCTCTGATCAGCCGACTTCGAATAAGGGTAACAAAAATAAATATTCTCTTATTTTTAGTATAAGTTCCCAAATATTTCTCTTAAAAAAAATTAGCAAAATGTAATGAATTTTTTTATCGAGAAAATAAAATAGACATGGTTCATTAAAGCAAGTATGAAAGGAAACGAAGTACGTTTTGCTGAGAAAAAAAATCATTATATTTAGCAGATTTTTTTTTTTTTTTTTTTTAATATTTGGGATCATAAGCCGCTTTTGGCACCAAATATAACCACGTTTTCGTTGTTGTAACCCCTGGCCTTACTCTAGTTTCTATCGATTCGGGTAATCGTCTATTTAATCACTGGGAGGAGAGTGTTCTTGTTACATTTTCCATATCTGCGGCCGCCCGCTTGGATCGCCTCCCAGGTCGCTGTTATCAAGTCACCACTTGGAAAAATCAACTATATATTATATATATATAATATTATATAAATTATATTAGATATATAATATTATATATATATATATTATATATAATAGCAATAGACTACAACAACCTAATTAATAAGGATGTAAATAAGAGCTATAAAAAGGCCAATAATAATTACATCAATATGGTAGAAAACATTAGCAGTAAAAAAAAAATTCAGATAAATTGAAGATTAGTGATAGGGTAGATAAACTTAACGAAAAGGTGTGCTACATAACTATAAAGGATCATAAAGCCGATTTCGAAGCTAATCCAACTACAAATATTATCAACCCGATACGACCTGAAGTCGGCAGAATTAGTAAGAAAGCGTCAACCAACAAATTAACGATTACCTAAGATTGAAACTTTGGATGAATGCCAATGAAGTAACTAATTGGTTTACTAACATCATAGAGAAAACAAATTGTACACTAATACAGTTTGATATTGAGAAATATTACCAATCGATATCGAAGGAACTTTTAACGAAGGCTATGAATTTTGCTACCCAATACTCGAACATAGAAGAGAAAAGCATTGTTATAAATGCAAAATTTGGTACTCGTACATAAGGGGCGAGGAATGGATTAAAAACTAATGACCACTTCGACATCACAATGGGATCATTGGACTCTGCAGATACTTCTGACCTCATAGGTCTTTTATATTATATAATCTTGCAGCATATCGCAAAATTAGTATAACTGACATTGGATTGAACAGTGATGATGGGCTTATTGTTATAAAGAATTCTATAAACTTTAAAATTGATAAAATTAGAAAACTATTATACAGGGAATTTAATTGCCTGAACTTGAAAATTACTATAAGTACTAAATTGAAAAAGGTGAACTTCCTTGATATAACATTAGATTTAATGAATAATATAATAAAAACCCAATACTAATCCTTTGTATATACACCCTAAATCTAATCATCCTCCATCTATAATCAAAGTATACCTTTTATCTATTGAAAAGAGAATATGTACAAATTCAGCAAGTGAGAAAATTTTCTATGAACATAGTAATTCCTATAATAAAGTCTAAAGAATAGTGGCTATAAATGCCCAAAACTCAATTATATAAAAAATGAAAGTGGAAACCATAGAAAAAACAGGAGTAAAAAAAAAAAAAAATTTGGTATACACTCCCATACAACCAAATGGTAAAAAATAAATTAAGACAAAAATTCTTTGCATTAATCATTAAACATTTTCCTAGAGACAGTAAAATTGTAGGAATACATTTTAAATAATAGAAATACGACGTACTCATATTCAAACGACCCTTTTGAAAAAAATCTGTGTATAAAATTATAAATTAAACGGCAAAATAAAAATGCCCCAAAACTTTGAAAGAAAAAAAAAACAAAAAAAAAACAGACGACATGCGAAAAACGGATGTCATCATTTGTTGAACAGGCACCTGATTTTGAAAGTAACTTATATTTTGATACACTGGTTGTGTATGAAAATAAATACCCTATCACCCCTTATCAAAATATTTGAATTTCCCGTAACCTTAACAATTAATAATATCAAGATTGTATTAGGTTGGTGCAAAAATAATGACGTAATAATGTCGTTTTTTGACGTATTTTTTAGCGTCAAAAAACGACATTATTACGTCATTATTTTTACACCAACCTAATATATGCTTATAAACTCAGTAAATTTCTAGATAAGTTATTCCAAAAATAGCTTGAAAATGAAACAAAACAGGATTTTAATTTAATTCCATAATTAATTTTAAAGTGCGGAAGATGGACTCTTCCATTGACTATGAAAAGAGTCGCAAGACACAAAAGAGTCTGGCAGTAGTCGCAAATTTTGTTGCACTAAATACGATATTCGCTAGTATTCTAGCATTAATCCACATGATTCAACAGTTCTTTCATTAATCTTAATGTTACAAGCATTATAACAATTTAATTAAACTGATTTGACTGATTTTGTTTAGCGGCATATCAACCTCTATCGGTTATTTACTGCCGAAATGTAAATATTTGGATTTTGGTTGGTTGATTTTGTTTAGCGGCATATCAGTCTCTGTGGGTTTACTTAATACCGAAATCTAAATATTTTGAACAGAATTTTATGGCTTCAACTAAATATATTTTGAACGCAATTATATGCTTTCAACTACAGATAAAATTGATTCCCTAATACTGTGACCCCAACGCTGCACCGACAATTGGAATCCATGAAAGTTTTCCTTAGTTTTTTTTTTTTTTTTTTTTTTGCTTTCTTACTTCGCCTTATTTTGGAGAGGTTGTAGTAGGCGTCGTATCTTGAAGGAAACAAGAGAAAAAGAGAACGTATATCAACAGGTCGCCAAGCCCTCAACCTCTCTATGCCTGCGACTTGTCTCCCTGGTGAAATCACCGGTACAAAAAGCATCATAACTCTCTAATTCCGTAACCGTGTTTCCCGTTTTATGCGTTCTTCAATCTCAAAGACTTCAAGACTGTCACCATTCCACGTCAACGAGATTCAACCCTTGCACTATTCTGTTCGGGTCGTTCTGGACCAAAGTTAAGTAGGGTTAGGGTATAGAATTACGCTCACTATTATTTTTGTCATACCTACGCGTTTTCTAACACTTTGTATATTAGTTAACAAGCTACTAAAACGAACTATTACACCACCCTGGGTATGACGATAAACTACGTCCGACAGCAAGGCCTCTGATCAGGTGGTTTTGAAGAGCGTGGAACCAACTCTTAATTGCTGGGTGGTAGTACCTGTTAAGTTCCAAGCTATGGGAAAATAGTTAACCCTTTCAACTGGGGTCAAAACACTATGATCGTGTAAAAATAGGTTTTAATGTCAAAAATGCTTTTTTGTAAAGAAATTATTACCAACAATACATTATTACCGGCAATATCTTTTTAGAAAAAATATAGTACAAACAAAAAAAATTTTGTCGTCATTAAGTAACCCACTGAGGTTGATAAACCGTAAAACAAAACAAAAACCAAACGGCCTATTACAATTGTCATAAGTTCGACCTTCAGTAAATACCATCCACTCGTAGTCTTGTTCAGTAGTAAGTTTTGTAAACTAGAATTTTTGGCAAATCCTCACAGTATTTAATATTGTTGAAGTTACCGCTAACATTTCCTTATCAAGATTTAAAAGCTTTGTTTCGTTTAGTTTCGCAAACCAATTGATGAAATGTAAAAACTTAAAAGATATGAAAAAAATAATATCGCAGTTTTATTAAATAAGCATTTATTTTAATCACTAAATTGTTTTTAAAATATTGAATATTTTGTATGTTAAATAATAAAACTTAATTCCCCCGCCCCGCAAAAAAAATGAATGAAACTTTATTCTACTAATCTACGTACTCTAGTAAAACCAATTGTTTTTTGTATCCTCCTTACCTCTTTGCATTTCTCCCCAAAATTTTGTTTCGATCAGTCAATGTATGGCTATTTTGGAGGGTGTGATAGATGGAAGTCACAGAATTTTATATGGAGATGAGATTGCAAAAGAGAACTTAACCACCCGCACTGGAGGATCTTTAAGAAACGCTATATTGGAGTCAGAGAATTTTTTTTTTTTTTTTTTTTTTCGTAAAAGTCTGTGTAAAAAAAAAAAAAAAAAAAAAAAAAAAAAATTGATCTGCCCTAATCTATATATACTGACGCGTGTTGAAATCCTCACAGTATTTAATATTGTTGAAGTTATCGCTGACATTTTTGTAAAGATTAATAAACTCCACATTTCGTTCATTTTCGCAACAAAAAAAAAAAAAAATCGATGAAATTTGTTTAGAAAAATACTTTGACAAAAACCACTACTTCGCAGTTTATTAATTTCATTAATCTAATTTTATAAGACTTCAATATTTTAAAGAAAATTTCTTTTTTTTTTTTTTTTTATTCTTTTTAAAAGCAAAGAATAAATTCTTAGGATTTTTTTACTCTTGAGCATGCAACATACAACTGGTCATGAAGCCAAATTCCAAGCCTTGTTATTTATTCATAGTTCGCGCAAGCGCAGTGCGAACCGGAAACTGGATTTTTGTATATGTAAAAATTTAAAGAAAAGATATGCAAAAAACAATATTGCATTTTTATTAAATAAGTATTTGTTATTTTAATTATTAAATTGTTTTTTTTTTTTTTAATAGTGAGAGTATTTTGTATGTCAAATAATAAAACTGTAAATTTGTCAAGAAAATTGAAAATTTATTGTACTAAGTTACTCACTCTAGTAAAACCAACTGTACTTTGTACTCCCTTACCTATTTACACTTCTCCCCAAAATTTGGTTTCAATCGGTATATCGTAAAGATATTTTAGAGGGTTTGACAGACAGACGGAAGTCGCAGAATTTTATATATAGATATTTACATAATTTAGTTTCTGTCAATCCTATGTCACACAGTGAATGACTTTTATAAACTAAACTTCAGGATATGACTCTCCATAATACTCCATTCGCAGCTCCAAGCAATATTTGCCCTCTTACCTATTCTCCCAATACATGTTCTGCCATCCATTTACGCAAGCTACTTAGGGAGGTTACTCGATGTTTCACTTAGGCTCTCAGTATATTTTATGAGTGTCAAATTCTCCATTCTTTCCTTTCTCATTATGTGTCCCAGAAATTCAACTCTTTATTCCTTGAGGAACGCCAGCATTGATCCCGTGGGCTTCCGATGATTGGCCGTTAACAATGACCTTCAGGAAGCTATCTATTGGGAAGGACTTGATAACCGAGAAAGACCTTCCAGAGATTTTCCTTACATTTCGAATACGGAAGAAATGAGCGTGTTTCGATTCCGTGGAAGTAGCTGTAAAGGCATGGACTGGTGGAACTAAAGAATGTAGCTCATATGAACAGTTGCCATGAAAATACCGATAGATTATCGAATGGCTTGCTATATTGCGTGTGTAAGAAACTGCAAAGTGGAAAACAAGTCTTCCATCCACGAGCTCAAGATCACATAAACGATTTTGAATTTTGTCCCGTTCATGGTATTTTCGCTATATATATGTAGAACCACATTTCTGTTGCCTGGAAAATTGTCCAGCATTCATTGTCATATAACAGGACTGATATTACATAACATTTCAGCATTCTTTTCTTTGTTTCTAATGAAATGTTCCTGTTTCTTAATACTTTGCGCGGCATTTGGAAGGCATCTTTCCCTATTGGTTTTCTATCACTTTTTCTGTCTTTTGCTAACAATGATACTTTTCTTGCCTAATAAATGTTGAGTTTGACATTTCAAAGCATTTTTAATCCTAGTCCCAAACTTCGACATATACGACCTCCGCTATTTCTATTCAATACTAGCAGTAGAGCTCGGTGTTGCCCGGGGATGTAACAGTAAGAGATAGATCAAGTATCGACCAACATAAAGACTGAAAAATAAAATTGACAAAGATTATTGTTTAAGGTTGACGGACACGCATGTCTTAATTAGTTTTATTTCTTTATTTTTATTTTTTTTTTTTTTACGAATTGGTCAAACCCAAACTCAAACAAAAACATTGTTTTCAATCGTTAAGAGTCTACCGATTGAATAGAATTTTATTACAAAAAATTGTCTTGTAAATGGAATTTTTAAAGCATTCTGAATGTAAAAATAAAAAAGTGTTCAAGACGATAAGAAACACTACCTGCCAAAATAAGTGAGGTTTTGTTGAAATTGGTTGAAAAATGTAGGAAATCCGATCCCATATATAAACGAACACACACACACACACAACCAACCTGGGTTTTATAATAAGTATAACTCGATATTAATAAGTATAACTCCATATGAGTTGTCCCCCTTCCATTAATGTCTCTTAATCGTGTTTTCAAATTGATTTCGTGCAAAAACAATTGTTTTTCCAATTTTTGGCGCTGTCAGAACCACCGCAAGGTAATTTTACGTAGTCCTGTAAAGTTTTGCTGAAATCGGTTGAAAAATGTAGGAAATCCGATCCAATATATAAACGTACAGACACACACACACACACACACACACACACACACAATCTGCGTTTTATAATAAGATTACAAAACGAGCATAGAACCCGTAAAAATGACTGGAGTATGGATCGACACTTGAGATCACCGTATACTTGCGCTCTGTCTGGGATCAAAGTGTCGCTTTCCACCAATAATCCAACATTAGTTCTTCTCTATCGTGTTTCTATATCAAGCTCCAGGGCGTCGTGTTTGTTTTCGAACAGTTAGACTTCTGAGATGAGGATTACAAACCTATGCCAGATACCCTACCCCTCATGATATGAATGAGTCAGTGTTGGGGGATTCAGACGCCAGCATTGCACTAGTTGCGGGAAGTGGGAAATTTTTGCCCTTGACCACGCATACATGTGAGCTCCCTAATATATGAAATACATCATGTGTCAGATTTACCCTCGTGGGGAGGCGAATGAGTAATCGGATATGTTTCGCCTTAGCCGTGTCAAGTCTCAATATCTATACGTTTAAATTTCTCATTAAAAGGGGTTGTGGAACTCTGCAATTTTTGTCCTTGTCCCTACGTTTAATTAGCCCTGCACATGTGAGAAGGTGTTTAAATATCTGATCACAAACTTGTATCTGCGCGCTCTGTTAACATTGACACTCACGTGTGTGTGTGTATATATATATATATATATATATATATATATATATATATATATATAGCCATTTTGTAGTGATTTTATAACATTTATGTTATGATTTTTTAAATAAATAGTTATATCTGCTCTACTCTGTATTGAGCACTCTTTTAAGAATAGTAATTGTTGGTTATTGGAATTTATTCCGTATACACCAATCATATACTTGGGTGTGTGTGTAATATATATATATATATATATATATATATATATATATATAAAATGGTAATTGAAAAGTAACTTCCTATTTTACGTATGGGTGGCCAGCCAGGAGTCTTGAGTTAATACCCCATGATTTTTTTTGGGGGGGTGTTTAAAGGAGCAAGTCTACTATACACAAATCAAGACTTTGGATGAACTTGAAGGGCGAATACAATAAGTTATGTCTTCCATACAACAAGAGTTCCTGGTGAAATCAGTTGACGCGATTTATGCGCGGCCAGAGAAGCTGGTAGCGAAATCTGGTGTCCATATCGAATTTTAAATAAAACCTCATGTTAAACGCTTTCTTCTCGTATGCATTTGCTGTAAAAATTGTAGTTAATAAATGAATTTAAAATGTGAAGTTACTTTTCACTCACCCTGTATATTCCAAAATATTTCTGTTTTTAAATCTCTTGCCGATGAATCGACTTCCTCGGCTCTGCACGCAGAGTAATGGTTAATAGTCGTTTCCTTATAAGGAAAGCCGCGGCATTATTTGACCGAGCAGACAGTGCTACTGTCGGTTGAATTTTTTTAAAACCGTTTTTCGCGAAAATAGGTTTTTCGAATCCAGTAATTGTTATTGCTCTTTTCACCATCGATGGCGGTTTCCTTAACGTTTTGTTTGAAATAGTGTGGAACGTTTTCATCTTGATTACGTTCTTATTTTCTCTTCGAGTTAAGAACTCTTGAATCTGGTTTTCATTAGAGAAACCGTCTCGCCATCAAAACATTCAGCAGCGATTGTAATGGTAATAATCGGTTATTACAAAATCAGGTTATTCTGGGTATGACGATAAACTACATTCAGAAGCAAGGCCTCTGATCGGGATTTGAGAAGCCGGCAACCATTTCTTAATTGTTGTTGTTACCGGGTCCACTCTGACCCGGTGTGGTAGCAACTGTTTGGGTCCTAGCTTGGGGTAATACTGGGATCAAAACTCTATGAACTTATAGGAATGGAGAAAGTACCAGCAATACATTTTTTGGGAAAAAAATTACCAGCAATACATTGATTCTAGACAATAAACTTCTTTACAAAAATACGTCAATGACAAATGATGTACAAACTGAGTTCTTACAAAGAATACATATTGTATTCATACGGACTCATCCCAAAAATCTTGTCATTAAATAAACCATTGAGGTTGATAAGCCGTAAAACAAAACCAAACAAGATCAGGTAAATATGGCGGGTGGAGGTAGAACAGATTAACCGATTTTCAGTTTTTATTTTATGTTATTCCTGCTGTATGTGGCTTCGTGTTGTCATGTTAAAGAACAATTTTCCTCTTATTGACCACGTAAGTCGCTTTTCGATGGAACTTTTATGGACACGTTGCAACTGCTGGACGTAAAAATGTGCGTTTAGTTTTTCATTGCGTTTTAAGAATAATACCCCGCTGATTCTACTATTCGCATAAAGTTACCTTTTTTCAATGGAGGGATTCGATGGTCGGTTGTGGAGATTTATATATGTCAAGTCACTGCCGTTTGCGTTAAACATTGTTGTATATCAGAGTACTCCAAATGTATTCTCGACTGCCAAGTAAGACTAGTATTTAGGACAATACTTTCGTCATGACAATTACTTATAACCCAACTCTGATCTTAAAAAAAATTAAATGCAATGTCAGTCGCTATCTACTGCCCTCTTGATTATCTTATATTGTTCCGACGCCTTAGTAATGTTTCTCTTTTTACTTATTCTTTCACACCCCGTATGTCTTAGTGACTTTACTGCCCGGCATGGGGTGAAATTATTATATTTTTTTTTTTTTTTTTTTTTTTTTTAAATAAAAAGTACAAGAATTTGTAGTCTATAAGGCGAATGAAATTAGATTACCAGATATTTCAACGTATTATATAATACCTGGGAAATATTTTATGGAGGGAGGGGAAGGAAATTTTTATATGGTACTTTCCTTTCAAATGTGTTTGTCTTGAAAGCAGATAATATTTGACAGAATTAGGCCTGATGCATTTCTGTACTTAGAGAATGTCATAGTGTCAAGACTGAATTTGTTTCTTGATTTAAAAAATACTATTTTTCAATGTATTATGATCGTAAATCCAATACTTTTTAATAAATTATTTAATATTTAATTGAAAAAATATATAAAACGGAAATGTTTAAAGACAAATATTGAATGGAAGCGAATTTGTTATTGCTGTCGTTCTTAAACCCGGCGGGAAATGTGTGTGTGTGTGAGCGATTTTCTGCGGAAGTTTGACATCGTAAAAGTACGAAGGGCAGAAAGCAGAGTTTCCGTTCGTGTTTGTTGAGCGGTTAAACAAATTGATCCAATCTTTGCGGCTCAGTTTAAATGCTTGTCATTTTGTTGTTTTTTTTTTTTTTCGTTTCGTTGTCCTCACGCTCTTTCTCTTTTTTTTTTTTTTTTTCTTTTTTTTTTTCCTTTTTGTCTTAATTTCTTTTTTTCTGTTTTCATTACATTCATTTCTTTTTCTTCTCATTTTTCCTTCTCTTAATCTTAACTCCCGTTTATGTTTTCTCTTCCCTTTTTTTTTTTTTTTCTTCGTCTTTTCCCGTCCTTCAGCTTTTTCGTATCCATTTTAGTCATCTTTTTCTTTTCTCTCTATTGGAGTTTCATCTCTCCTTCCTTTGCCGTTGTTATCGTTCATTTCTTTCTTGTTTTTCTTTTTCCCTCATTTCTCGCTTCATCTCTGTCTTTTTTTTCATTAACATTTATTTTCCAATTTTTCCTTCATATTTTTCTACTTTTCATTCTCTTTTTTTTTTTTTTTTTCTTTTCTGTTGACCTCGATTCTTTTTTCCTTCGTTTGCTCTCATATTTATTTTTTATTTATTTCTTTTTCATTTCTTTGCTTTCTTCACTCCAAAACGCATGAGTTTTTTTTGTTTTTTTTCCTTTACTTTTTCTGGTATTTTTACTTCATTTTTCCCTTTTTCCGCATCTTGTTCCACTTTTTCTTATTTTCCTCTTCTTTTTTTTCATATCTTTCGCGCCTTTTTCATTTTTATTTTCCGTTTCTTTTTCCTCTTTCCCGCTTATTCTTATTCCTGCTTCTTTTTCGTCTTTTTTATATTTTCGCGCCTTTTTCATCGTCTTTTTTTTTTTTTTTTTTTTTTTTTTTTTTTTTAAGCACACTTCCTTCCCAATAACTTTTACCCATTTCTTTTTTCTAACACTTTTATTAACACTTTTTTTCCCTTTTATACACTCCCTTCACCCACGCTTCTCTTTATCGCCTTGTTTGTTATTTCTCTCCCTCTTTTATCTCCCCCTCCAAAGCAGAATCTGGTCAGTTACAAATACTGCGGGTGACATTTCAAGAGTTGCACGTTATTACAACTTGAATAAAGACAATCTTCCCCGTGGCAGACCTGCAAGCACAATGTTGATTTTAATTGAATTCCAAATAAGAGTTGCTATTTAAAATCAATTGGTTTGTTACCAACAGCATCTACACTGTCGCTAGAGCAGGAATTGTTTCCTCCTGATTGGTCTGATTCTCCGCTTGCACGCTAGAGGCGCTGATGTCTCAGCAAGAACGACGCGCTGCCTGTCTGTGGCAGCTGTACGCTGAGCCCGTTCGCCTGGAATACCTCAACTACGGCCAGTGCAAGTAATCTAGCGATCTTCTGCCACAGTTGACACGCTCGACGCAGCGAATAGCCGCGCGTCAAACCTCGGGACAGTCCGGTTTAAAAGTCAGTCGTTTGGTACCAAGATAACACAGGGGTAGCCAAAGCGCCCCCTGTTGAGAGAATAATGAAACGTGTTGACACTTGTTTAACAGTCAAGTGCGCGCGTGCTTCTCGACTATGGACAGCGTTACAAGAACAAGAAAACGTTGAGCAGTTTCACGTTTTTACAACGATAATAATGAAAACTTGTTTAATAATATAAACATACTGGAAATAATAATTTAATTACATCGATGACATAACGGAACAAATATTATATGAACAATTGTAATAAAGATAAAAATTAGCTAGTGCGTAGATTCCAGAGGCATGCCAAAAAGCTACACAAAAGGATTTTATATATATATATATATATATATATATAATGTGCGTGATTAAAAATTATTAGGAGGATTTGAGATAATAAAAATAAAGTAATTCATAGTCTAGAAGAAACCTCATCAGAATGCAGAAAGCACTGGACGGCCTTTACGATACGTTATACCCACTATACTAACAGGCCTCGGTAACGAAGAGGTGAAGAATTAGACTCGATATAGCGCTGCTTTTCACAAATTCTGTGGTGTAACTCATCCGAGTTTCCCTTACCCATAGGACTGTGCCCCCACGAGCCACGGCTACTATTACCAAGTCGCTCTATCTAGAGCATTAGTATCCGGTTTAAGCAAGGATATACAATTGATAGAAATTATTAGGAGGATTTGAGATAATCATAATTAATTCATCAAAATATATAGTTTTCTTTCTTCAGGACTAAATTTGTTATGTTGATGCGAGATATATATAGCTGAATCTTTTATATCTTATTCAAATCTAATAGAAAATCTATCGGATATATTGAGCTTTCTAATAGAGAACGGGAAGACCTCAGCTTCGATTTAAAATTTGCCACTAGAATCAATGAGACATGGTATGCATTTTAGTAAAAAGATCATGAACAAAACTACTCCGAATTCAAAGATTTCATTCAAGGTAGAATCACTGCTACTATAGAAACCAACAACGAAAATACCTTACCACAGAGAAACCTGAATGCACTACAGAACCTAACAAGAAATAAGAAAATCTATATCACTCTTTTTGACAACAGACCGGGTGATAGTGTTCATGAAAAAGCATGAATATATATATATATATATATATATATATATATATATATATATATATATATAAACTAATAACTGGCTTAAATTGAAGTTCTTCTAAAGAAAAATTGTACCTCGGAATCGAACCTACATCTTTTCCATCATGGAAACAACTTTTTGAGCCAAAGTGTGGCACTACCAGTTTAGCCATGGAGACCAACCTAACAGTGCAAGGTTGGCATTATCTACTTCAGGAAAGCAAGTTTTCTCGTTGAGACTTTTAGGAATTTATATCTGCTATCTAGCTTAAGTCTAAAAAAAAAAAAAAAAATTTATAGTAATAGTACATTTATATATATCTCATAACGAAAGTCTTTAAAAAATGTCACAAAAAATAGCATCTAAAATCAGAATAGTAATTTGAAGACGTAGAAAACAGATCACGCGGCATAAAAAGGAGACTTTTGAACTAGACACTGAGAGTTCGTGTAAATTCAAAAATCTTCAAGTTGGTCTCCCCTAAAAAAAAAAAAAAAAAAAGCAACTTCGCAACAGGTTAACTAAGAAATGCCAACTCCTTAAAAAAAAAAAAAAAAAAAAAAAAAAAAAAAAAACTTTGCTAAGTGACACTCTCCTAAAGCAATATCTGAAGTGGCGAAAGATTAAGATTCGTTGAAAAATAAAACTACATAGCAGCCACTGTACACTAAGTCTTCCTTTTATTCTTGTAAATTGTGAGTAACATTTTTTTAAGATTTATCGAATGCATAGGCCGACAGACGTAATACATACGTTTTAAAAATAAAAATTGCGTCTATTTCAAATAGGAATATTCGTTATATATATAATATATATATATATATATGCAGTTAGGCTGGAAAGTTCATAGGTTGATCAAGTTAAGTAGACAGACGAAATGGTAGACTAAACACTTGCAAGTGGACCAGAATATAACAACTGTCCAACCAGATGGAGATGGATTACCGCTTGGTAATACCAGGTTCTGTAAGCTTCGATGTGTGTGGGGGGGGTGCAATGGATAATGGCTTGGAATTGGAAATCGGAGAGCCAATTTTCAATTCCAGGTGGGTTTGTTATATTCACTTACGCGCAAATGCTCTTGAGAAAGATAGAGATCCGCTTCTTCTCTCCCAGCTATGGACTGATTAGTAAAACTTGTATCACAAAAGGATTGACCCCTCCCCCAATTCTTACAATTTAAAAATATTTTCTGACATTAAATATCATGCAATGGGCTGATAAGCCGTAGGAAGCGAACTAACCAATCAAAATCTGTGCTTGATCAACAAACACACACACAGAGCCAACCTGTGGTTTACAGTGCAACTATGCTGAGCAGACCTTAGTTATAGTTTTTCGGAGAGAGCATATAATCTGGTGTGATGAAAAGTTTGAACACGGTCAGTATGTTCAGACACTGGGTCACGATGGCGTGTTACTTCGCGGCTCCCGAATTACCCAATTAAACTTTGAAGACTTGGATGAACACGTGGTATGTTTTTCATGCAGTTTCCAAACGTACCAAACTCTGGTATCGCATTCCCATAAAGAAGATTCTTTTTTAAAAAATCCATGGTGAAATTGGAACCTAGGTTCAAAAATCGATCCTTTGACCATTCATCTACTCGCCCATCTGATAGATATGGCGGTCGTTTATATTCGTGTCTGTCGACATTTACCTGGTTCGGTAGGAGATAAATGTTGGTTGTTTATATTCATGTCTATTGACATTTACCTGGTTCGGGCGGTGATAAATGTTGGTTGTTTATATTTGTGTCTATTGACATTTACTTGGTTCGGTAGGAGATAAACGTTGGTCGTTTATATTCGTGTCTGTCGACATTTACCTGGTTCGGGAAGAGATAAATGTTGTTTCTTTAGGGATTTTTACTCTTCTGCTGTAGATGTAATAAACTTTTTCTCAGCCTTACCAAAAGTGTAGGCAAATTATGTTAACACGTTACATTACAGCTACTTTCTACATATTAGGATCAAAACTCCAGTAGATAGTATGTTGTGCATTGATATGGATTATACGAGGTCTATGCGTATTGAGTAGATTTAAATATCTCGAAAACCGATTGCGTGGACGTGACGTAATTTCTCAACAATTCTGATCGCATAACTTCGTCTAGTGCATTTGATAAATATAATTTTTATTTAGTCTCTCAATGCAGTCTGCATCTGACTCCTGCAAATTCTAGCTTTTTCCCCCAAAAACTAATATCGCCGTTGAAAGCCATTTTTTCATATGGTTCCAAGGAACCTCTTAATTTTTCAAATGGCATATATATCTTTGTAGACTAGGTTCTGGTAATTTTTTTGTAATTTCGCCCCAAGACATGGCAATTCTTTTATGATCTTCAAACACGGTTTTGTTACTTGGATCAAATGGTCAGTCAGGATTATATATAGCAGTCTCTGTTTTTTAGTCAGATAACATTTATTTATTTTCATAGAAAAAAAATAAATTCTCCTGCCACTTCATAGGAACCAAATTGTGGTTAAAAGTATCGGAGATATATTTTTTATTTTTTTTTTCATCTCTTTCTCCGTTCTATCAAACAACTAAATGAATTCAGAAAAATGCAAATGGCGGCTACAAAAAAAAAAAAAACGTTCATTTAAAATGTATGAAAGAATTTTAAAAACACTGCGTAGCAAAAATAGATTAAAACAATAAACACTGAACCGGAAGAGGCGAGTCAGTTATCCCTTGGTCGACTGTCTATCCACTACCTACTCCATACGTGAGATTTTGATATATTTACATAATATCAGCATATTTATATTGAATTACTGCACAAACTCGAACTTCCTTCTAAAAATGGGCGCTAGATTTTGTTTCCTTTGGCTTATAGACATTGAACAGTGAATTTCCGACTGATCACCTGGACAAATAGGAGACACTTTGAAAATTCAAAACGATTCTTCCATTTTTCCTGAGTATCAAAAACAATTTTTTCAACGCAAAGTGCATTAAGAATTAAGCGTTATGCCAAATTTGCTTATTTCGGGACTGGGCCAATGTAGGCATATTCCTTGATTTAATTGATTGAATAGTTTTTTACGGTTTATCGACACTTTGCCAGTTCTTTAAAAACAGAAATATTTTTAGATTGTAAGAATTTTTGTAGATAATGATTTAATGATATAAGTCTTACTAATTAATCCATAGCTGGGAGAGAAGTTGATTGATACCTTTCCCAACAATATTTGTGCTAAGACAACGAATCCAACTGGAATTGCAACTCTGCTCTCGGATTAACAATTCCGATCTATTATCCATTACACCACCTGCTCCCCCAAGCTTACATCATTGGCTATTCCCAAGCGGTCACCCATTTTGACTAAGCTTGACGTTGCTTAACTACAGTGGTCGTACGGGAACCGGTGTTTTAACGTAATATGGTCGTAGCCTGCTCAATTAAAGGAACACCTTACAAATGTAACTTTGACGACTGAATGAAATAAACATCTCGTGCAATCAGTATTTGGGTGAAATGACAATCTTGAGTTAATTTAATACAAAAAAGGTTAAGCAATTATGTCACTTAATTATTATTAAATACTTAAATAATTTATTACTAGTCATTGCTCTTAAAGGTGACCATCTAAGAAGACATAGCAGGAGAAACAAATATGTCTAGCATCAACAGCCGGAAGCGTTGTTATAAAACAAAAAATATGAAAGCCTTTGTCACAAATTTGACATTTTCTCAGAACACAGTAGGAATCTGCTTTCTCCAGTTTTCATTCTACAGACAACGCAGTCTTGTGGGTAATCATACATTTTACCCTCTATAACCCACTTTTGACAGGGGAAATGCTATTTCCATGGCAAATGCCCTTACTAGCTACATTATTTAGTTCCATCAATTCAGACTTTAATAGCTAAAAGCCGCTATGCCACGTACATTGGCACGAATCCTCCACATTACCTTCATATGTAGGAATAAGTTTCACACTTCTTCCCAAGTACTGCTGCTTTGTAGAACAGACACCTGACAGGATGTATTCCCAATTGCAACAATATTGACCTGTTCGAATCTAGAGTAAAGTTCTAACGGGACGAATGGGTTGGCGAGAAGGGAGTTCTAACGGGACGAATGGGTTGGCGAGAAGGGAGTTCTAACGGGACGAATGGGTTGGCGAGAAGGGAGTTCTAACGGGACGAATCCATTAGAAGGAACCTTAATTCCCTTAAACTTCCGCTTTGTTGAATAAACTAAAATGTTTTCCCAATCACTACAATCTTAACACCTCTACAAGTCCAGAGTCAATCGTTATCTTTTCCTATATATCATTTTAATCTATACTTTTTACCTCTTCCTCTGCCATTCATTTAGCAATCCGATTCAGTAAGCCTCTATCCTGAGTATTTATACTACCAAGGTTAAATAAATGTCTAGTTTTCCCTACTTAGTAGCTGGAGTGAGATGGGGGTCAGATAGATTCATGGATTTCATGCACTTCCTAAAGGCGTTTATGAAAGTTCTCGGTCGGAATTTGAACTCCG
>OZ010602.1:42948698-42981198 GCA_963932145.1 Acanthosepion lycidas
CCGTAAAGACAAATCGTAGCAAACGAAAACTGACATATTTTCAATGAACATTCGCCATGTTTTGGACTCTTAAATTAAAATACCTTCTAGATCAGTTTTCAACTTGACTGAAAAACTTTTGTGAAACGTTTATTTGTATTTCTTGTATGTTTTTCGTAACTTTTCGCCATTTGTCTTTAAACAACAACAAGCCGGTTGTCCTGCACGGATATTTTCTCTAACTTGTTATCTCATATATTCATCTTATTTCTTTCCATTTTAACTTCTCCAGGCGAACCAGGTTCTTTTTTTTTTTTTTCTTTAGTAGCTTCTTTAATTCTTTCTTCTTTTTAATCATCTTTTTATCTTTTTTTTATTTTTTCCTATTTCGCAGCTTCTCTTTATATAACAAAATAAATTTTACAATTAATCATATTACCTGACTGAGAAGATTCCTTTTTTTTTTTTTTTTTTTTTTCTTCTTCAATTTTGTGTTCTTCTCGTCTATATTCTCATCCACTTTATTATTCGCGCCAAAATTAAACGGCTATCAGATTGCCATTGGGGGACTACGGAGTTGCTGAAAGACAAAAAAGTTTAAATGAATACAAAACGGGAAGGTAAAAATTGATAATAAATTAAATAGCCGTATAGAAGGGAAACAGACATATCGATGAAGATTTTAAAATATGTTGTTGATGATAAGGAGTTTTCGATGAAAAAAGAATTTTCTTTTTTGTTATTCCTAAATGAAAGTTACAATTTTTCTTCAAGTAGTCACGTCTGTAATTCCAGTAATTAGAATGAGTGATACTCTATGCGAAATCAGAGAATTTGAAAAATGTAGAATGAAGCTAAAATGAAAGCTAGAAAAAAAACAAAAAAACAAACGAGGAAAAAGTAGAAATTTAAAAAAAGAAAAGATAATTAGGAAGTTTGAGCGGGAAGGCAAGACTAGAGTGAAAAGAAGGTAAAAATTGAAATTGAGGGAAAAGGTAGATGTGTATGAAGGAGACAGGTGCGAGAAAAACTGAAAAGCAGTAGGGAGAAAGGCTAGCACCGGAAGTAATTTAGTAATATCAGAAAAATTAAGGAAGGAAGACAAAAGGTGGAAAAGAAAAAATGATTAGCGATTCCAGAAAATAAAATAAAATATTAGGTTGGTGCAAAAATAATGACGTAATAATGTCGTTTTTTGACGTGTTTTTAACGTCAAAAAACGTCATTATTTTTGCACCAACCTAATAAAAAAAAAATTAAATTTGGAAAGAAAAAAACGTCTTTATTTACATGATTTTGATACTAGAACAAATGACTTAATTTTCCTTGTTATCACGTTTCGCTCGTTTTACTCTCTGGTATTCTTCAGGTGTCTGTCAATCCGCGTAAACTTCAGGGAATGTCGACTTGAGCCTTTTATTTAATCTATTGATATTATGATAATGACAATAACGATGAGGACATTAGTCGGAATGTAAATAATAACTGCAAATTCTAGACTTTCAGGCATAAAAAAGTAATTAGAAAAGAATGAGATGAAAAGATAAAAGAAAATATTTAAAATAATGAACGATTAGCAAAAATAAAGTTCGAAAGTCGGGTTGACTCGTCCCGGTGGTAGTGGTCAGTGTTCGAATGCTGGTAAAACCAAAGATTTTGATTGTTGGATTTCAATGCAGACAAATTTGGAGGACAGAAGTAGGACAATATTCCTCACCTATTCCTCCCACTAGCATAGGATCTCGGTGTGTACTAAGGTAGGGAAGTACCGTAAGAAAGACTGAAGAAATAAAAGAAAAAAGAAAGAAACTAAGTAGAGGAAGAAATAAGGACGGAAGAGAAAGATGTTATGGAAAGAAAGAAAACGAAACATTTTGGAAGAAAGGAAGAAAGTTCTTTGGGAAAAGAAAGAAAAAAAAAGAGCCGGTAGGAAAAAGAAGAAAAAAAAAAGGCGTTAGGAAAAAGAAAGAAAGAGGCGTTAGGAAAGAAAGGCGCTAGGAGAGAAAGAAAGAAAGAAAAGCGCTAGGAGAGAGAGAAAGAAAGAAAAGAGCTAGGAGAGAGAGAGAAAGAAAGGCGCTAGGAGAGAAAGAAAGAAAGGCGCTAGGAGAGAAAGAAAGAAAGGCGCTAGGAGAGAAAGAAAGAAAGGCGCTAGGAGAGAAAGAAAGAAAGGCGCTAGGAGAGAAAGAAAGAAAGGCGCTAGGAGAGAAAGAAAGAAAAGAACGAGGGACATAATGGAAGAAAAGAACTAGAGGTTTTATGGGGAGTTTAAATCTAATAAAAACGAAAAAGAGTATAAACAAGACGTAAACGCATGTTGGAATGATCGTAGATAAAGATATTAATCCATGTCTTGTGTCTTTACTTTTTTTTTTTTCTCTTGCGAACAAAAAAAAAAAAATAATAATAATCACACAGTTTATTAATGGATTAAACCGAAGGTAATTCACTTTGGTTTCTAGATACATACAAAATTAAAACTAACTTAGCTTCATCACGCACTGGTCTCGTCATTCCTGGGAAAGATAAGCTTTCAAATAAGATAAATTGAAATCGGGTCCACGATCAGAATAATTGTTTTTAGTTTCTTGTCGTTCCTGAGAAAATTTTATTTCTTCTTCTTTTTCCTCACCTTTTTATTTATTTATTTAAACTTTCATTTTATCCGCACTTTCTTCCTTCACATTTTGCATTCAAATCTTTTTTTTTTGTTTGATTCATTCATTCGCTTTTTTTCTTTTAATCTTCTCTATTTGCCTCTTTACTCATTCACTGTTCTCTCTCGTTCCTTTTATGTTGATCGTCCGTATTTTCATTATTGTTATTATTATTTTTGCAATTTTTCATTTCACTAATGCTTCGTTCTCTCTCTTCACTAAGCATTCAGGTTGACGGCCATATCACGTTGAAATAGCGGTTCTCGTACAATCATATAGCCTGGTGATGGGTAACCGCTTGGGAATACGAGGTTCTGTAAGGTTGGATGTGCGGGAGGTGCTCACTTATGTGTAAATACTCATGGGAAAGGTATGAATCCACCTCTTCTCCCCAGCTATGGATTAATTAGTAGGACTTGTATCAGTAATTCATTATTATCTCCATGAAATTCTTACAATCTAAAAATATTTTTGTGCCTTAAATAAGCTTCAAAAAGTTAAGTCGTAAAAAAAAAAAAAACAAATCGGTCTATTCGTAACGAATGGCTTTCCCCAGAAATTGATAACAATCTTCTCGATACCACAACACCATCGTTTGGACGTTTCCAACTTTTGTAATTTCCAATTCTCCTCGATTTTATTTTCTTTCATCTCTTTCTGCCTACCCCATCCTCTCTCTCTCTCTTTTTCTCTGCCTACCCCTCTCTTTCCAGTAGTATCCTTCTTCTGGCCTAAAAAGCCACAAAGCATATATGGATGCGCATTGCTTTTATATATATATATATATATATATATATATATATATATATATATATATATAAATGGAAAATAAAATGCCAACACTGAATTTGTATATCAATTTACTCGATGTACAACTTGATTACGATAGCTGTGTACATGTTCCAAGATAAGGGGGCGTATCAAAAGCATTCAAACCACTTAATAGTTCGCAGTATATGGTTTTGGGCGTTAATACAGGTCTGTACTATCGCACACATACCATGGTACAGAGGCGAATACTATCTTGCGATATGTCTGATTTTATTGTTTTTGTACATGTGGATGCGATTCAGCAAGGTTTATAGGTGAGCTATATCTCATGCATTTTTAATGGGGGACACGGTTATCCTACAGGAATAGCGCATCATATTTCTATTTTAGTAAGAACAGCAGCACGAGTTGAACAAACAATAGTTGTAACATATGCTACTTAACGCAGTATGGTGCCAAGAGTTGGACCTTGTGTCATGGGTGAATAGATTCTGGCAGACGTCGTTTGTCAAGTTTAAGTCGCATACTCAAATGATTACTACTTGCATAAAGAAAGAACCTGCTCTCATCGCTGAACACTAGAGCGCAATTTGGTTTTGCAGGTGATCCCATCGCGACATCACGAGCGATGTGACCTAAATGAAAATCTGGTGTGAGTCCCGTGTTCGCGTCTTCCTGCTGCAAGTAGACGATTCCTAACGGTTCATATTGATTCTCCTGAGCTACATCTGTTCTGTATGCCGTAGATTCCGAGCAGTCTGAGCACAAAATCCATCCCTGTTTCAATTACTTTCTCACCACCGTAACGTAGTATTTCTGTGCCTTTTCTATAAATACTTTCATGGTAATTGTTCTGATGAGCTTTCTTTTTTCTGCGATTTCATGAATTTAACTGTAGTACTCAAATGGCAGATAGTTTTCACCATTTTACCGTTGGAATAACTAAATGTAACCGCAAGTCCTATTCTAATAGTTTCTATTCTGGCACGTCTCGACTATGGAACTCTTTTCTGGCTTCCTTGTCTCCTGTCAATTACGATCTTCAAAAATCTAATTGTAACGTAAATCTCCATCTCTTTTTGAAATCTGTGTTTTGTTCTTTCTCTTCACTAAAGTTTTCTCATTTTCTTTCACTCTCAGTAACCTCTTGTGTCTTAGAGGCTTTATTGCCTTGATGAAATGATAAAAAGAAAGACTGGTTCACCAGAAAAAAATAGGAAAATTTTTTTCCAAGGAACAATTTCTGTAGCATTCTGTTATACAGGAATAGTGTCGCTGCCAACACTTGAGTTTGAACATAGATCGCAAGTGAGCAAACACAGGCGATCCCATTATTGAATTAAGTGGATCACGTGACCATAGAGATAACGCATAAGTAGGAAGTATCGTGACGACTAACGATCGTTATCTCTATTCTATCCTCTATTACTATACGGACCACTATTCCCTATATTATTTTTCCATTCGGACCACTATACGGATTACTATTCGAGCGAGTATTATCGAGCAAGTACTATTAGTGCGAGATTATTCGAAGGCGTCTGACACCAGTATTGTTCAACGGCGTACTATAATTGTATCGGCGATTACAAAGTCTGTACCACAACGAGCATTACGAAAATGTCAAACGAGTATTCTTTGGCATCACAAAAATGGCAACGAGTGTTCGTTGACATCCCAAAGCATTCATTAGACATTTCTTCATGCAACGGCATATGTTAGACTATTTAAAAAAAATAATTTTATAAGTTGGGGTGGTGGATCATGTTCATACTATCGATATACCATAAAATCAATCAATGAGTTAATTTTTTAAAATTTACAAATGTCACGTTTGAAACTGTTTACGTCATTGATATATTTACTTTTTTATACTTTTATTAATTTCTGTTCTTTTATTAAAATTTTTTTTTTTTTTTTTTTTTAATTCAAAGGACTCATTTTTGTTTTAGAAAATATGAAGTTTCACCTGACAAACAATTTCTTGTTACATATACATATATTCTCTATATAGGTTTATTCTTTAATTAAAATTATTTATATATGTTTGTTTTTAATTACAAAATTTTCTTTTTCGTAAAAAATATAAAAAAAATATAATTTTGACAAACAGCTGCAATTGATTATTTAAAATATTTTCTTAAAACTCATACAAATTCATAATTCGGTTTGTTCTTGATTTTAAAAGAAATCAATTTTTTTAAATGTTTATGTACGCAGATATCATTGACGAAGTACAGTTTAAAAGTTGACATTTGTATAAAAAATGTAATATTAATTTTTAAAAAGAACGGATTATTGGTATTATGTACAAGACCACCCACTTCTAAAATGCTGTAAAACCAATATCTTTAGATTCTGTTAATTTTCATGACGGATGCTAATCTACAGAAACTATTATTTTTACGCGGGGATCATTTTACTTAAATAGTGCCAGGGTCTGTATTATGCGGCTGTCCAGAACCTGGTTTGCAAGTATATTAACCAGTGTAGCCAACACTGAAACACTATCTACGTCCACAATACATTAAACAAAAGGTTAGGATGGAAACTCCAATCAATACTAGAAAGAGTAGTAACAATGTCTTTGAGACCCTTTTAAGGTAATTTTTGTTTAAATTTCTGGGATGAGGTGTTATTATTTACACTATTTATATTCGCACTATTGTCCTGAATTTTGTTGTTCTTATTACTTTTCAACCGTTGTGCCAGTCGGCCTTCATCAGGTGTATACCGATCCTACGGAAGATAGCCTAGTGGATTAAAACTTTGATTCGTGAATCCATTAACATAGTAATTATGATTTGAATCCCTGGTTCCGAGCCGTGTACACTTGGACTCTGTGGAAACAGGACGTGCAATAACAGAGTATCACTAAAATAAGAACTTGACAATATCCTTAAACATGGGCAATGTAACGAGAACAGTCAACCGCTGTAGATTAAATAAAGGGTTCATTTCAAAATTCCCTGTAGATTATCGAGATTGATATGCATCTGAAGAAGCTCGTAAGTTACAGCGGCCGAAACGTTGTGATAACAAAAAAGATGGGGACAATAGTCCGAATGTAAATAGTATTAAAAAGAAAAAAAAAAAAGAAAATATTTTATAAATTTCAACCTTAAAGCTAATTGTTCGTTCAATGAATGTGGAATATTTCCTGAATGGAAAATATTAATAGTACTATTACCATTACTTGTTATATACAACATTTTATGCTGTGATCTCCTGTTTGGACCGTGTTGTAGCCATCCAGAACCTGGTCTATACCTATAAGAATATTCATTTCAGAATATTGCTAACATTCAGACAACCTTGACGCGTCACATTCTAAATGAATGTATAGCCTCAAATGGCTCTAAGCTTTTAAATGAAGCAAATGTTGAGCCGTTAACCGGTGGATTTTTTAATCCTTTTCAACACGTTCGAAATTTTTCTTTTTTTTTTTTTTTTTTTTTTTTTTTTTTTTTGTAAAACGGATAAAGATATTGTAATTTATTGAAACAAAGTAAGTTCAGTTGACCATTGATGACAATTCCGGAAACTATAAATTTTTTTTTTTTTTTTTTTGCTATCCTCTGCCAGCCGCAATGATGGAGAAAGCATTACCTCGAACCGTCACCAGTGAGACACGCTGCAAGAGCCATTCCATTTCACGAGGCTCGTCCCTTAATCGAGACGCGATCGCGCCCATCATCCGAAGGAACGCCATCGAACGAGGGCCAATAACCCCTGAAGTCTCTACTGCCACAGGAGTAAAAAAAATCTATCAGCAAGAGAAGAATTAAGACTGGAGTTTTAGAAGCAGACATACACGCCAGCCGATATATTAGGTTGTCCCAAAAGTTCGTAAACACTTGCGAAAAATTGAATTTTTATGCAACACAATCCAGCACAATCGAGACAAGCGATGGGTTCAGAAAGGGCAAGAGACACCGTCGGTTCCAAAACAAGATCGATTCGGCAAGAAAGTCATGTTGTACGTTTGGTGGAACTTTGAAGGAATCGTGCATTTTGAGTTCGTTCCGAATGGTCGTGCCATCAGTGCCGAACTTTACTCTCAGCAACTGGAGCGGGTCTACGAAAAGTTGAAGCAAAAGTACCCGGCTCTGATCAACCGAAAGCGCGCTTTGATGCAACAGGACAATACCAAGCCACACACTGCCAGAAAGACCAAAGACAAGTTTGAAGAGCTGGATGGCGTTGAGGTTCTGCCACATCCAGCCTACAGTCCTGACTGTGCTCTATCAGATTACGGCCTTTTCCGTTCAATGCAACACTTTCTGAAGGGCCGCCGATTCGACTCGTTTGATGAAGTCGAGGAAGCGTGTCAAGAATTCTTTGATTCGAAGCCGGCTGAATGGTACTTTCACCAGATCCGAAAGCTTGCAGATCAATGGCAGAAAGTTTTGGAAAATGATGGTCTTTATTTTGAGGAATAATTTTTGTTTTTGTTATTACTTGGCGAGTAAAATTTCAATTTTTTTCCAAGTGTTTTCGAATTTTTGGGACAACCTAATAGTATCTTTTGTTTGTCTCTCCGTTAGTTCCTTAGTTAGGACGTACTTTACGCCCAATACCTAATAAAGGTTTATTCCGTTTTGAATGTATGGACAGACGGAAAAGACATATCGGAGATATGTTCATACATGAAAGAAATAAGGTAAGATAGAAGAGGCGATAACACTCATGTGTTTAGTGTCTGTTTCAGTGAAATGGAAAAGTTGTCAGTCTTAAATCTTTTCATTTGTAACTGTTAATAACGAGTTGTATTCATATTTATTATTGTCATTGCAGTCCTTTTCTTAAAGTTGTTGAGCTCAAATATTTAATGATGTGATAGGGGAATTTCTACCGGTATTTTATTGTCATAGAAAAATTTAAATAGGAAAAACGTGAAATTTTTTCTAATAATAGACAGCGAAAACATTCCTATACAATTATAGATAAATTGTCTATTTCACAAGCTTTTTTATCTTTTTTTTTATCATCCTAAACAAGGCAGTAATGACATTTAAATGCTAGGGGCTACTGGGAGTGAAAGAGAATAAAAAAAGATTTTAGATGGAACCGGAAACCAAATCCTAAACGTAGAAACAATAGATAAACCTCTACTCTTGTTCAAAAATCCGAGAAGGAGTGTGAACCGGATGATAAGCGAACCTACCTACTCCTATTGAGAAAAATACATAATTAAATAGTACATAAAATTTTAGAGAGCTTAGGTGAAGATCTTAGAAATACAGAATTGAAGGAGACTTTAGAAAGAATCAGATATCCAATCCTAAACCGGAAACAAGATTTAAGCCTTTACACCTGTTCAGAAGACCGGAAAGGAGTGTGAACCGGACGATAACTTATTTTTGTTTAGCAGGTCCTGAAGAGAGACAGCGAAAAAAATTGGGTAACACATGCTTTAACTGTTGAGGTAACCTCATTAAAATAGTTTGACATCTTTGACAGATGAAAATTAGGGACTTTTGAAAAGCAGCAAAGCATCAGTACGTCATTATTAATACAACTAATATAAGCAAATTCAAAAATAAACCCCCCCAAAAAAACGTATTTCATAGAAAGGCTCTGTATCCACTGTGGACTTTGAATATAGTCTTTAAATTTTTTTCTGGGTAAAATGTGCATGCATAGTAATTTAAAAATACATGCCCAACCCTTCATTAGTATTTTGGGGTGTTTGAACACCCAACGAAATGTTTTTTATCTTTAATATTTAGCAAGCGGCAAATTAATTTTACAGTAGTCAAGTCTCTCTCAGAATACTGAGTTAATAGCTGAAGTTATATTTGTGTGAATTTCAAGAAGTTTTATTTGTTTACTGAAAATAAAATCAAACTTGCTTTTTGTGTCTTTTTTAAAAAATTTTTTAAACTTAAATGTTAATTTTTAACATTGGCCTTTGAACTCTGTTGTTTTGTTTTGTTTATTTTTTCAAAATAACGCCTCTTTCCATTTTTGATTTCCTATAAAAACGAGAAAGAAGATTCATAACTTCATATATAATAAAATTAAGAACTAAATAATATAGCTATAATATTTCAAACGTGATGTTCGAAAACCCTACGGTACTAACACTGGGGTAATGACTAATATTACTAATGGATGTGGAGTGATAGCACTTGTTAGGGTCCCAGCTATAGGTTAAATAGTTAACTCCAAAACTGGGGTCAAAACACTATGAAAGTATAGAAATATATTTTTATAATGAAAATACCAGCAATGTATTTTTGAAAAAAAAATATTACCAACAATACATTTGTCTCTCGAAAAAAAACCGTCTTTACAAAAATACGTCAATGAAACCTGTTCTAAAAACAAATTTATTACAAAGAATATATATTCTAGTCATACGAACCTACCCTAAAAAACTTGTTGGCATTGAATAACCCATTGAGGTTGATATACCGTAAAATAAACCAAACTAACGGAGGGTTAACAGAAAGTATAAATGGGTGCTTGAGGCCTTGTATATAAATCAACGCACCTCTCCCTCCGTAAGCAAAAGGAATTGATGCTGGAAGAATTCTTTCTGATTCTTCTTGATAACTCTTTGATAGTATTTTTCTCATTTTTGTCGTCGTTGTTTTTTCCTCGACTCAGGTCTGAAGAACGGGAACAATAAACGGTTAGCATTTTTTTTTTTTTTTTTTTTTTTTTTTTTTTTTTTTGGATTCCCCATTTCAGTAGGGGGTCATATTTTTTTTTTCCTTATTTTTGATCTTCATCTGCCTTGTTTTAATATATTTATATATAAATTTCAGGTGAATATATACTCTTTCAAAATGTCCGTTTTTAAAGCCGTAATAAATGTTTGTGAATAAATATTGAAACACCGGTTGTCGTACGATCGCCGAAGTTAAGCAACGTCGAATTTGGTCTGTACCTGCATTGGTGACCGCTTGGAAATACCAGATACTGTAAGCCTGGATGTGTCGGTGGTGTAATGGATAACGACTCGGAATTGATCCGATAGCCGAGTTCCACTCCCAGTCAGGTTTGTTATATCCGCTTACGCGCAGATACCCTGGGGGAAATGTATGAATCCATATCTTCTCCCTCAGCTATGGGTTAATTAGTAGTACTTGTATCATTAAATCATTTTCTAAAAAAAATAAAATAAAATTCACAATCTAAAAATATTTTCTAGCGTTATAATAACCTGCAAAGGGGTGTTATGTCGTTAAAAAATCGAAGCAATCTACCCTGCCACAAATTATTTAAGTAAAAATATCAAAGACATCAATATTGCTATATCTATTATCGGTTTTGAGATAAACCAAGGCCATTAATTTTCTTTGTGTTTTTTTTTTTTTTTGTTTTTTAAAAATTTCTCAAGGCATGCTCTAACCTAGGGAAGGTTACTGAATACAATAATCACACGAAAGTTGGTAATGAACGATAATACTTAGGACAAGAACAACATATAAGATTCGCCAGCAGTGCTTAGAAGTAGATTCCAACTAAATTCCACAATGAATCTCCAACTGCAAGATATCTACCAACCGCCCCACGCGGTCAGATGTGGTACAAGGCCGAATTTAATGTGGGGGTGTCCGAAAGTTCCCCGGAGACCCCGTATAAAACGGGGTCGGGTAACTGCTTCCCGAAACGAGACTCTGCCCTTCGACGTAGCCTCGTCTGGGGAGGCAAAGAGTTTGACCAGCACAGCTGGAGAGGAATCTCCAACTCCAGGATATCTACCAACCGCCCCAGGCGGTCAGATGTAGATAGCATAAGACCGAATTTAATGTGGAGTATCCGAGCCCGTAGGCTCAGCCAAAAATTCTCCGTAGATGACGTATAAAACGGGGTCGGGTAGATGTTTCTCGAGATGATTCTGCTCTTCGACATAGCCTCGTCTGGAGATCCTCTCTGCCCGGAAGCAGAGAGTTTGACCAGCACAGCTGGAGACGAAGCTCCGACTCTAGACCAACATACAGTATTTACTACTGTATTTATGTGAATGGGGAGATACCCATTATCGTCTGTAGGTATACTACAACAAAGCATATAATATTATACGTATGTACAGAAATTGTTTTTCCTTTAATATGGAGTTGACATGCCGTTAAATCCAACAACCAACCTTTAATATGTTCTTAATAGAAAATAAGTATGTCAAAGTACTATATCCATTGTCAGCTATGACAGGCGGAGATTAGTTGAAAGATTTTCGTATTTTCTGTTAAGTCAGATCAAGAAGACTCTACAGCGTCTATTGTAGCAAACTGTAACAAGATAATCTTTCTAAAAAGATAGTTGACATCAGCGACATTTAATTCGTATAACGTGACAGACTTTCTCTCGACATTGATTCTGAAGATTTTTTTCTTTTCTTTTAAATATTAATGATCAAAACAAAATCTTACATTTGTAATTTTCATGAGGACTTATTTTCGTTGTTTCGTTCTTAATGTTGCTGATTATTTTAACAATCACCTTTTAAAATAACAATGTTAATCAAGAGACGACTCTTATTAGACCAAAGCTTCTCTCTTTCCTTTTTTACGAGAAGCAAACAAATATATTGTGTGTAAACATATATGGATTGACAACATGCAACATTTTAGGAACTTTTTGTTCATAAAATTCTGAATATAAAGATGTTAGGTTTTCTAGATTTTTTTCTTTGTTCTATTTTCGATTAAATTCTCCATATTGATTAACAAACTGAAAATTGTTGATAGGTCGCTATTCATCTGCATTAGAAAACTTATACTTACCCGTTTTGAGAAACATATTTGCCAAAAGTGGAAGTGAATACTGATGCCTACGGTCTGGGCTCGAATCAAGTTTGGTTGGTTCAATGTATCGTTCCATAACTCCTAATGCCATACTCTATCTTTATTCTAGTCGGATTAAAGATTGCTGCCATATCAGGACTGGTGCTGCACCCAGTGTAAAAGCTGGGATTTGATGCGATAAGTATTGACACCAGAAAAGAATTGATAGCTTTTACCAATTCTTGAGCATTTACTTCTAAAGATCGTCGGAAAAATGTACAGAAATACCGAATTTCCGCATTTTTCCTTCCTAATTCCTCTTATTGTCTTTCTTTTTTTTATCTCTCTCTTTTTATTAGTCTTTGTCTCTTTTTATTAGTCTTTGTCTCTTTTTATTAGTCTTTGTCTCTTTTTATTAGTCTTTGTCTCTTTTTATTAGTCTTTGTCTCTTTTTATTAGTCTTTGTCTCTTTTTATTAGTCTTTGTCTCTTTTTATTAGTCTTTGTCTCTTTTTATTAGTCTTTGTCTCTTTTTATTAGTCTTTCTCTCTTTTTTTTTTAGTCTTTCTCTCTTTTTTTTTTTTTTAGTCATTCTCTCTTTTTTTTTTAGTCTTTCTCTCTTTTTTTTTAGTCTTTCTCTCTTTTTTTTTAGTCTTTCTCTCTTTTTTTTTAGTCTTTCTCTCTTTTTTTTTTAGTCTTTCTCTCTTTTTTTTTTTTTTAGTCTTTCTCTCTTTTTTTTTTTTTTTAGTCTTTCTCTCTTTTTTTTTTTTAGTCTTTCTCTCTTTTTTTTTTAGTCTTTCTCTCTTTTTTTTTTTTTTAGTCTTTCTCTCTTTTTTTTTTTTTAGTCTTTCTCTCTTTTTTTTTTTTTAGTCTTTCTCTCTTTTTTTTTTTTTTAGTCTTTCTCTCTTTTTTTTTTTTTAGTCTTTCTCTCTTTTTTTTTTTTAGTCTTTCTCTCTTTTTTTTTTTTAGTCTTTCTCTCTTTTTTTTTTTTTAGTCTTTCTCTCTTTTTTTTTTTTTTAGTCTTTCTCTCTTTTTTTTTTTTTAGTCTTTCTCTCTTTTTTTTTTTTTAGTCTTTCTCTCTTTTTTTTTTTTTTAGTCTTTCTCTCTTTTTTTTTTTTTAGTCTTTCTCTCTTTTTTTTTTTTTAGTCTTTCTCTCTTTTTTTTTTTTTAGTCTTTCTCTCTTTTTTTTTTTTTAGTCTTTCTCTCTTTTTTTTTTTTTAGTCTTTCTCTCTTTTTTTTTTTAGTCTTTTTTTTTTTTTTTTTTTTTTTTATAATAGATTTAATATTCATTACACAGACAAATGGTATATTTAAATAATTGGTCGCGCTTACTAGTTTGAACAAATAAAATCTTCAGTCGCGATGACTTGCGACTTCATGTTAGTTCGGAATCCATTAATATTTATGCTATTTCATTTATACAGTGTAACCCGGATATAAGAGAGATTTTCTCTGGTTCCAAATTAGAACCATACTTACCTAAACAAAATAGACCAAACCCGGATATAAGAGACTTCTTCTCCGGTCCAGAAAACTCTCTTATATCCGGGTTACACTGTACATATAAAATCTACTCTATTTGTATCTACCTATCTCGAGCTACTTTTTTTTTTGTCTGAGCAATGATTTTTGACAAACCCTCTTCTTGGTCTCCTCTCGGAGAGCTCTTCCCCCCGCCCTGCGTGCATTCGAAGGTAAGTGGCACTCATTCGAACCACGTTCCTTGTAGTCCTGCCAGCTGCTGTCGCCTCCTTCTATGCCACGATAATGCTTATTTTGCAGGATATCCCCACTTATTCTTTGAGCTTATACAGTTCATGTATTTATTTTGTCTTTTTGCAGCTTTCTCAAGCCATTTCATTTTCTTCTTGCACGCTTTTTAAAAGACACTCTGCTTATCAAAACATGTTTCTCCAGTTGATTACTTGAAACGACGATTTTCTTTTAATACCGCTGGACTTGTCTACGCCAAAGAAAATTGCTAAGCAACAGAAAAGGTCTGAATAAATAATAATAATCAATTGCATCAGTGGAAATCCCAGGTGTGTTGGCAAGAAATATATCGTGAATTTCATACAGTCAACCTTTGACAAAAAAATATTTGCCAAAACGAACGGCTTAATTAAAAAGAAAATGTTCGATACAAGTTTAAAAAAAAAAAATTGTAGGACAATTTAAGACCTGAAAATATATATATTAAACATCAACTTTTCTGCGATCAATGTTTCGGCCAGAGCGGTATCATCAGCCAATAAATCTGCCTGATGATACAACTCTGGTAGAAACATATATGAGACACACAGAGAGAGAATGATATGTTTCTATATATCATGGCCAGTTGAATGACAAAGTGAAAAATTTCAATGTAAAAGAAATTCAGGAAGTCATTCTAGAAGAAATATGTGTTTGTGCATGCCCTCTGATACTACGCCCATTCTAAGCAGAAGTACCAATCCAACTGAAAATAACTCCGTTTTTTTTTGACGGGTAATATACCAGTATTCCTCTAATAGCGCAAAAACACGTCAAAACAATAGAATTATTTACGGTTGGATCGGTACATCTGTCTAGAATGTGTGTAGTATGAGTACGCTCGTACACGCACACACGTGTGTGTGTATATATATATATATATATATATATATATATATATATATATATATATATATTGAACTTAATTTCAATCCTTCATGAGCTTCCGATCCTTAGCTATGATTAATTAATGAACATGTCATTTTCGCTTATGATCGATTTCCTCACGATTATTCTGTTAAGCTTGGAGAGCAATTCTGATTTCTCAAATTAGTCCGTTAGTATTATAAAAGCTCAGAGAGTTCCAGTAAAATATCTTTAATCATTTCTAAGATACAAGAGTTCAAAGCTTAATTTAATAAATGGACAAATTTTTTACACGATTTGGACGATTTTGCTGTTACAATCGGGGTATATATATATATATATATATATATATATATATATATATATATATATATATAATATGATAATTTTCATTTATTAATCCGACATATTTTATTAAACATTATTTTTAGTGAATACCCATATTTGAGTAGATGCTCTGTTTATTTATTAAACAATATATTTATTTTCATCTGCCGGCTTGAATTATCGAGAAATTTTTATTAGTAATATGCTTTCTCCGGCAAGGTACGAATCTAGCGGAATACGATATTGGCTCTAATATGATTTGACCTCACGGCTCCAGAGACTCTGATTGCCAAATAGAGCCCCAATAAAGCGCATATTTTTCTAACTGAATTTTTCGAATATTCAGGTCGGCAGATGAAAATAAATATACTGTTAAAAATGCGTATATATGATGATAAAATGTCCCAAATTTAAAAAAAGATAAAGTTTTATCGTCAAATTGTTATGCGTGTTATTATTACGATAAAATTATTTCTTTTATCTAATTTAAAAAAATCCTTTTTATAACTTTCGAAATTTCAGATTATCACTGGAAATGTGAAAGTCTTTTTGCGGTAAAAAATACATTGTATTTGGAAACTCTTGCTAAAATTAAATAATTGTTTTATTTTAATGAAACTTTCAGGACTTAGTCACAAATGAATTTTCTCCATCGAAGCATTTCGCAGCGATTGTAAAAAAAAAAAAAGCCATGATCAGTTAGTGCAAGGCCAGGTGAATATGATGGAGTAGAATAGACCAAACGCATCTCCCATCCACCAAAAAAACCAAAAAAACAAAAAAAAAAACTGTTCTTGCTGCATATGGCCTTGATCTGTCATGGATGCGAACAACATTTTTCCTTTGATCTACTGTGCACACTGCCAGTATTGTGCAAGTGTACTCCAGATATATTCTCAACTGCCACGCATGATTAGTAGTTAGGATGGCACGTTCATCATTACAATTGGTTCCACATAAATTAATTCCCGAATCAATGTCATACACAAGAATTTCAGTTAATCTTTTTTTTTTTCCATTGTTAACTGTATGTAAAGTCAGGTGTGTGGGTGGTGAAATGGATAGCTGCTCAGAATGGGAAATCTAAGAACCGGGTTCGAATTCCAGTCGAGTTTGTTACATTAAATTACGTGCAAATAACTTTTGGGAAAGGTATGAATACATCTCGTCTGCCACCGCCAGCTCTGGGTTAAATAAGTGCTTGAATTTGGAAAAAGCATTGCTATTCTGCACCCCTCCTCTCAACCAAAAAATTGTTAATGCAATATTCACTGGAAAAAAAAAAAAGGTTTCAGCTTTAAATAACCCACAGCGGGTTGATAAGCCGTAAAATGAACAAATCAATAAATCTATCGTGTTGGTTATTTTTTTTTATTGTTTCGACAACACATTTCAGATTCTCAAATTTTTGTAAAATGAATTTCATATAATCTTTGATATTCAGTTGTCTGTTGGTTAAATAATATTTGTATCTAGAAAAATTACCTCGAAAACAAGTTTCGGCTTTAAATAGCCCACCAAGGGTGGATAACCCGTAAAAAAAAAGAAATCGATAAATGTATGTAAGGTTTAATTGAATGCACATTATTTCCGATGGGATCAGAATAGTAAAGTAATAACTACCTATCCAAGCCGCGTAGCTGTCTTTATTGGTTATGTTTCGATAGCAATTTTCCTCGAAGTATTCCATGTATACCGGAGAGAATGGTGATCCCATAGCTTAATCTTCTTCCTGTCGGTATATGTCGGAATCCAATTGGAAATATGTTTGAATACAGAAAATCAACATTACCAGCCGAGTATCCGCCCGGACCGTTGTACACTCCCTTAGAAAGGGATCCTATTCTAATTTGTTTTCAGCTTACTAACAGAGCCTAATCTGTAGAAATCTGTTCTTGGAGAAAGGGGCTCACAAAATCTATACTCCTCATTCCATTGTGTGCATGGGAGGGGGGAATCTTTAATGGTCTTCACAAAGTGGGCGGTATAATCAACCTGTTTGTGTGTTGATTATATCTGCGAGGAATCTGCTCTGAGGGTGACAGGCTCAGTTTCGACTATTGGCATCAGAGAAATATCTAACTCAGCTGCAAATTGATGATACCTCGTCAAAAAGTCTAGGTATCATAGCGAAGAGCTCACCCGAAGAATTACCATGAAATACTTTATAGAAAAGGCACAGGGAGGCAACCATATCGCGGCGGGGAAGTGACTGAAGCAGAGATGCCAGATCCGGACCAATAATATTGCTGATTCTTCTTTGGATTTTATCAAGGAGCTCTATATAAATAACATGAGTACAGGACCATATGTGGCAGCAATACTCTAAGCAAGGGCGAATGGTAGACTTATAGATGTGTAAGAGATTCCGGGGAGAGAAATTGTCTAGCCCGGCACAGTGAACCAACTTATCTGATGACCTAGTAATGGATTCAATATAGTCTTTCCACTTCACACGTAGTTGGAAAAACATGGATTCATGCCTTTTCCAAGATTATTAGTACGAAATGTATGAAAAAGAATCGACCGAAAATTGAACCCATCACGCCAATTTTTACTAATTCTCTTCCTTTTAATATACTTATAATGAAAGTATTTATAGAAAAGGCAAAAAGATGAAACCTTATGGGGGTGGGAAAGTAGCTGAAGCCGAGATGCCAGATCATAGCCAATGAAATTGCTGATTCTTCTTTAGATTTTATCAAGGAGCTCTAGATAAATAGCAGGAACCTTGGACATATGTAGTAACAATATTCTAAGCATGGACAAATGACAGACTTATAGATATATAAGATAGATTCTGGAGAGAAAGTGTTTAGCACGACACTTTTTTAGCAGCAGGCCGAGCAATGAAGTCAGTATAGTCCTTTTACATCTTGTCAACCGTTTGGGTCCGTTTTTAATCTTGCTGTAGTTACCATGATAAAAACGGCGAGACAATTTTTGAAAGTATCCTGCTTGTCAATCTCACCGTTGTGATGGCCATATTGTGGAGTTCCAGTCCGCCGCAAACTTCCATTTTAATTAACAGCAGTTATGGTAACTCGGATATAGCAAAAAGAAACCGTAAAATGAGTCCTTTTAGTGAAAAGATGAAACAGTCATGAGCTGAGTTTGCTAAAACTTACGGCAAGAACGAATCTCTTATTAGTTTCATAACTTTTATCATCTATATTTATATGTATCTATCTATACATGCATATCTCTATGTATCTATCTATACATGCATATCTCTATGTATCTATCTATACATGCATATCTCTCTGTCGCACCTTCTGAAATAGCCATACATTGACGTATCGAAACCAAACTTTGGGTAAAAGTGCGAACAGGTAAGGGGGTACAAAGTACAGTTGGTTTTACAAGTGTGGGTAAAAACTGCGAAGTAGTGACGTTACGTTTGTGGGGGAAAGGGTCGTAGGGTGGTAATTGTTTCATCAAACAGAAGGCCCCTTACACGCTTTTAAAGTCTATCAAGACAGGCATGTGAGAACTGCTCAGTAAATCCCGTATATGACTGCAGGACTCCGTTTTTGGCCTGATCAGAACTCTTGTAAAGATTTCATTCTTCAGCTACTCTCCCTCACTTTATCTTACTCTACAGCTTTTTCCTTCCATTCTTTTCTCTCTTCTCCCTCCTCTTTCTCTCTTCTCCCTCCTCTTTCTCTCTTCTCCCTCCTCTTTCTCTCTTCTCCCTCCTCTTTCTCTCTTCTCCCTCCTCTTTCTTTTCACTTTTTTCTCTCTCTCTTCTCCTTCTCTCTCTCTCTTCTCCTTCTCTCTCTCTCTTCTCCTTCTCTCTCTCTCTCTTCTCCTTCTCTCTCTCTCTCTCTTCTCCTTCTCTCTCTCTCTCTCTTCTCCTTCTCTCTCTCTCTCTCTTCTCCTTCTCTCTCTCTATTCTCCTTCTCTCTCTCTCATCATCATCTCCTCGTTTCGTCTCTCTCTATCTCTCTCTGTCTTTTTCCGGTGCTCTCTCTCACTCCTTTTTTTTCTTTTCCTTTCTCACTTGTATCGATTGCGAATTTGACAGTATAGAGAACGGAGTAAAAGAAATGATTGAGTTTTAACCCATTCAATCTACTTTCCAATATGTAGAATATTTTGCAATTTTATATTTTTTAATTTTCTTCCTTCATTTTTTAATCTTAAAATGTGAGGCGATAAAGAAACAACAATGCTAATATTAATTCCAGACTTTCTTTCTTAAGTTCTAGGATGAGCAATTATCAACTGATTTATTCAAACTTGTATGTTAATCTTTTAGTGGCAACTACTTCTTTCTTATATGTGCCATGTCCCTTCAGGACATGGATGTTCATAGCTCTCCAAAACTTCCTATACCTTGTAACCCTTAGTAGTTTTACTTCCTTTGCTAAGCTTCCCACCCCCAGTTAAGCCATTCATTCACACTGGCTTCCCCTATCTTTCTTGCCCTCACTGTACTTTCCAAGCCCTCCTTCCTCATTTTATGTCCAAAGAATTTCAGTTGACTCTTCCTGATTCTGAGCATATTCTCTTTTTGTTGCTATTTTTCTTCAAATAGTTGCTTACTTGCTTTGTCCATAGAATTCTAAGCATACTTCTGTAGAACCATGTTTCTATTACCTAAAGGTTCCCCCTAATCTCTGTAGAGATTGTTCAGCATTCACTGTCATATAAAAAGATGGATATCCCACAGTAATCCAGCATTCTTTTCTTCGATTCTAACGCTATTTTTCTGAGTGGCATTAACAGAATAAATAACTAATGAGTTATAATGAGAATCTTCTCGTGGGTTGAATAAAGGGTTTACTTGAAAATTCCAAATAAGTTACCAGATACAATAGAAACCTGAAAAAGGTTGGTGGGTACAACGACTGAAAGGTTATGAAAAGAGACAAAATTGAAATTACAGTTTTAATAAATCAGGATTAAATTTCACAAACTGTATTATTAAAACTGGGGAAATTCGATTATGAAAATTACCTGTACAGGTGACAGCACCATTTGATATATTAATGCTTGAATTGCTCGTACTTAAAATTTATATATATATATATATATATATATACTTTTAAGGTGTGCTATATTTATGAGATAAAGTGCTCAATATCAGAGATAGAGCGTGTGTAAAATTAAAAGTCGACACTTAGAGGTGACAGTCTGTTTCATGCTAGACATGTCAGCATGAAACAGACTGTCGCCTGTAAGTGTTGACTTCTATGTTCACTTTATATATAGTTGGATTGGTGTGAGTTTGCGACCCTGGGTTTCACGCTCTTTGCGATCGTTAGACAAACTGATTAATTTTTAAATTTTGGATTTATATATGGTGGCGTATATCGGTGTTTTTGTATCTTAGTGTGAGGAAAAATTGTCGTCGGAACGCCACTCATATGTACGCAGACATACATATACGCACGTTTTTGTGTGAGCTGCAATGCATGAATGTACGTCTATGTATGTCTGCTTACGTACCAGTGGCGTTCCGACGACAATTTTTCCTCCTCCTACCATAAAAACACCGATATACGCCACAATATATAAATCCAAAATTTAAAAATTAATCAGTTTGACGATCGCAAAGAGCATGAAACCCAGGGACACAAACTCACATCAATCCAACTAAATATGTTAGCTCTATCACTTATATCGAGAGCATTCCAATAAGTACCGCATATATATATATATATATATATATATATTTCTCCGATTCCAACATGCATATACCAATTATCAAAATTTATCAATAATATTATTACCCCATATATCTCTACTACCTATATAGCATTAAATCTACCCATGAATTCCTTCAAATACTTAAAAGAACAAAATTAAAAACAAACCACGGCGTTCTTGCGTCACTTGACGTAGAGAATTTATTTACTAATGTTCCCTTCTCCGAAACTATTGATATTATCATTAATTCGGTCTATAAAAATAATTTAATTCCACCTCCATCAATCCAACCTAATATTTTAAGAAAACTATTGCTCGCTTGCACCACTAGAGTTCGTTTTTATAGCCAGAATGGTACTATTTACACACAAACTGATGGAATAAGTATGGGAAACCCTCTCGGGCCGTGCTTCTCCAATTATTATATGTCCTATGTTGAAAAGGTTTTTACTAAAGTGATTAAACCTGAAATATATGTTCGTTATGTAGACGATATTTTTTATTTTGGCTGAAAACAAGAAATAGAAAATCTGAAAGCTACATTTCAACAAAATTCCGACCTAAATTTTACTTATGAAAAATAAACTTCCTTTCTTAGATGTTCTCGTCGATTTTAGTAATACAGTGTAGCCCGGATATAAGAGAGTTGTCGGGACCGGAGAAGAAGTCTCTTATATCCGAGTTTCTCTTATATCCGGGTTTGGTCTATTTTGTTTAGGTAAGTATGGCTCTAATTTGGGACCGGAGAAAATCTATCTGGGTCACACTGTAGTACTTTTAAAAACTTGTGTTTATAAAAAAAACTAGTAAAGACTCTTGCCATCTTAATTTCTCTAGTGAATGTCCTCTTAGATATAAAATAGGTGTTATTAAAAATTTTCTCACGAGAACTCATCCTCTCGTACGCTTTTCTTTAAAGAATTAAACAATGTAAAGCAAACGCTGATTAATAACGGATTTCCTAATCAATTGTTGGATTTCCATATTAGGCATTTCCTGTCTAAGGTAGCTAATAGCAACGGCGAGAATAGAAACATAAACAATAATATTAATATTTTTTATAAAAATTAGATGACCAAAGATTATAAACAGGATGAATGCAGAATTAAGAACATTATAAAAAAAAAATGTATAACACCAGTTGACAATGACAAAAAAAATTAGATTAATTATTTATTACAAAAAATTTAAAACCTCTAACATTATAGTTAAAAATAATAATTCACCTCCTAGAACAAAATTAAACAGGGCAAATATTATTTACCAATTTAAATGCCCATTAAGGAATTGTATTCCTGATTCATCAAAATTCGTAAATAATTATATAGGCCACACTACAACATGTTTGACACGCAGACTCACTCTACACCTTTCTGATAATAGCTCAATTAGATCTCATTTGAATATTCATGGAGACCTACCGGACACTATTCGGAACATACTTGTCGACAACACTAATAGCATCATCTACATGCAAAAAAGGCTAAAAATAATGAAAGCCTTAATAATAAAAACAAACAAACTAACACTTAATATTAACTTTGAACATAGACATAATATCTTGACCGTGTTTTTAAACGAAAAAAATGAAAACATTTTATAAAACATAGATACAACAAACCAATTCTAATTTTAACAGTTAAAATATAATCCTTGAAAATGGCTAAATGTATAGCCGAAAGCGCTCGGATAAAAAGAACATTCGGACAGTTTTTATATAAGTTACATCAGAAAAGAAAAAAATATATTAGATCGCATGAGAAATTGTATAAAAAAAACTAAATAAAAGCACCTTCTCTGTCGTTTTCAATGAATTGTGAATGAAAGAACGATTGCTGACTAAATACGCTATATATATATATATATATATATATTATATATATATATATTATATATATATTATATATATATATATAAATTATATATAGTAAAAGGTTTATCACTTGATTAATTGATGTTACCTTCAGTATCCCGACTCTAGAGCTTCGTAGACAGATCTTCCTGGAACTACACCGTCCGCTCGTCAAAGGCATCAGTAACTGATCGCCTACACCTCTCGATTTTCATTGGTGCAAGTTTTTTCTTCATATTGTATGTGTCCGTTCGCGCGCATCCGCGCACGTGTAGAATGTCATGATTATTTGTCCTTTTCGTAGTTCGTTATTTTCTTTTCACTTTACTCACTCCTTAACCCCTTCTTTCTTTTTCCTTTTTTTCTTTTCTTTCAATTGTTACTTTTTTGACTTGTATAATGACTTTTGTAGATAAAAGAATAGAAGTCCTTTTCAAATGCAAACACGAAAACAAATTTGTACTACGTAGTCTAGAAAACATCATCAAAAAGTCTCCGTGAAAACCCATAATCCAAAACCAATGAACTGTATTAAAAATATCAAAAATTAGAACCAAAGGAAAATACGCGAAAAAAATCGTATTACCCAAACGAACAATTAAATTAAAATAAAACAAAATAAACACATAAGTCGACGTCACGTCCATAATTAACTCTCTATTTTTATCATTTTCATTAATACCCCAGTGACCTATATACAGTACTCACTATAGGTACAATCCGATAAAGGAGTAGTGACAGAATGAAAATTCCTCTCTCCACACATATTCTCCCACTCTTATATATATATATATATATATATATATATATATATATATATATATATATATATATGTGTGTGTGTGTGTGAGACACACAGACACAGAGGATACTTACATGCCTCAGCAGCCATAGGCTAAAAGCGTTTTCTCTGTAAGTCACCAAACTATTTTTTAAATGATTTTACATTGCTATGTTATACACGGAGTACTTCTATTGTCTCTGATATATGTGTGTGAGAGAGTGAGAGTGAAAAGACAATATTAATAAAAATTGTCTTAAGGCTTCTAATTAAAATCTGGTTTTGCTCGGCAACTTTTAACTTGACTAAATACAAACAAAAAAAACATTACGCAATAAATTAAATTGTTGTTGTTGATTTTTCTTTATTTTTATTAAATAAAGATATTTGAAGAATCAAAAAATATAATCCCATTTTCCGAATGTGTTCTGTCATTTCACTCCAAGGAAGGCAATAAAGTCACTAAGACGCAAGGGGGTTACTGAGTAAGAGAATATGAGAAAAAAGAAAACATTATTAAGGAGTTAGAACAATAAACGATTTAGGAATTAAGAAGACGGAAGATCAAATCCGGAAGAGTTCCACGTGAGAGAAGTGCGACAGAAGAAACTATTAACATAGACCTTAAGGTTGCATCTAGCCATAAACTTATGAGACATTGTCGCCAATCTAGTACTGTGCTTAAATTCATAACGTCTACGTACCATAAAAGAAAGTTCAATGAAAATATTAAAAGAAAAGGCACAGTGAAGCTACGTTACGGCGATGAGAAAGTGACTGAAGCCGATGTGCCAGGTCAAGACCAATGACATTGTATTTAGATATTCTTGATAAAATACAAGAAAAATTTTCATAGTAGAAGCACCAGAGTAGATAGGACAGCAATAGTCAATGCGTCGGCGAATGATAGAATTATAAATGTTTAAGATTTATGTTAAAACTCTTACATTACTTTTGTACGGAAAATCTAATAGGAAATAATTCAACAATTCTGACGACAGCTAAGTGAAAATAAAACAGATGCAATTGGCAGAAGTATATGTACTTCTTAAAATAACTTTTTATATTTTATTAATATGAAATTATTCATTCTTTTAAGTTTCATCAATAAAAATGTCTTCCAAACTTATTGGTTAGAGAAAGTTAAAAATAACCGAAATCATTTTCTGTATTTTCATTTAGTTTTCCGTATTGAATTCAATTTCAAGCAGATTTGTAAGTAGCGGTTGCGGAAGTAGACTAATGCTATTTGACCTATGAACTTATTGACAGGTAGCCGTCTTGCATTTTTTCCTATATTTTAAGTGTAAAGCAATTAATATTTTGTTAAAATTCTATCAGTTGATCCTTTATTTCTTTTTTAAATAAATCTCGAAAGAGATTTGACTTTTAAGATATTTTTAAAATGTTTTAAATATTACCATTTTTTTCACTTAAAATGGCAGATCGATGATGAATTGGCCCTGACAATCTATCGATATATAAAATTGTGATTTCTGTTTGTCTCACCTTCGTCTTCCACGCCCTCTAAAATAGCCGTACATTGACCGATCAAAACCAAATTTGGGGGAGAACTGCAAACAGGTAAGGGGCTGCAGAGTACAGTTGGTTTTCGTTGGATGCGTAGCTTAGTACAATAAATTTTCCTTAGTTTTTTTTTTTTTTTTTTTTTTTTTAAGTCTTTTAAAAGTCTTATTTAACATAAAAATACTCCCACTGTTTTAAAAACAATTTAATGGTTAAAATAATATATTTTTTAACAAAAATGCAATATTTTATTTTATTTATATATATTTTTGTAATTTTTTTTCTTTACGATTTTTATATATATCGTTCTGGTAAAATCCAATGAACAGCAGAATACGTAAAATTATTTTTCTTCGAAGTATTACCCATCAAATACAACCGAAGGACAAAAGTTAACAACAAAAACTGTCCAAATTTCGAAAACTGTCGAAAAGATGTAATTTGAAAATAAAACAAAGCAGGTCATAAACTTTCGCCTCACTTGACAGGTGATGAATGTCATATTGACGGATTCCGTGGGGATAATTTGTTCTACGGAAGGAGAAAAGTGAAATTATTTACATTTAAATAAATTTCTGATGAGTCAAAAATGATACAATTTACAACGCAATAAAAAAAGATCTATCTCATAAGGACACTTAGGAAACCCGATGCGGATTTTAACTAATCTTATTATTTTAACAACTTAAATGTAAAAATTTATTATAATTAAAGAAATAACAAATGTATTAAAAATAAATTTTTCATCGAAAAATTTTTTGCTTTCAGAAAATATTGTCCATATTCACAAAAACAACTAAATGAAAATAAAAGCATTTGAAATTAAATAATATATTTGTTTTGAGTTTTGCATATTACAATTCAGAGCTGATTTTTAGGTAGGAGGGTCCCATTAAAAAAAAAAGACATTATGCATTCCTTAAAGACTTGTGCTTTTAACTATTGTAATCCCTAAACCTGACGCGATCGAATTTCTAGTGTTTTCATAAAATTAGTTATGGGGGGGGGGTAATAAATATATTAAAAATATTTTTGCTATGACTTTACTAAAAAAACAAATAAAAAAAACAACATATTTATAATAATTTCGATCATTTGTGAATAGTTTCTGAAAGTTTCATTAACATCCGACAATTATTTTTATTTTTGCAAGATTTTCCAAATTAATGTCATACAAAAAAAAAAAAAAAAAAAAACGCGCTAAAATTGTCTGTTATTTTATTATTCCGGTGATACAAAGAGAAACAAATTTTTTTTTTTTTTTTTAATCAAAATTTAGAATGTTCTAGAAAGAAGGAAAAATTTAAAAAAATAATTAAAATAAATTTTGATCTTTCCTCTTAATAATAACATAAGCATTTAGACGATAAAAGTTTGTTTTCATCAAGTTATGCTCTTTTATTTATTTATTTATTTATTTATTTTTTTTTTTTTTAGCAATCTCATAGAATGACCTACTCTTGTTATTGTCTTCCTTCTTTTTTCGTTTTCTTATTCTTTGTTTTCATTTCCTCTTCCTCCTTCTCCGTCTTTGTTTACATTGCTGTCTTCTTTTTCCTTTTTGTTTATATTGCTGTCTCCTCCTTTTTGTTTACGTTTTTTCTTCCTTTTTTGTTTTCGTTTCCTCCTCCTCCTCCTTTTTGTTTCCTTTCATTCCCCCTTCTTCCTTGTTTCCCTTTCCTCCTACTCTGCATTTGTTTCGTTTCCTCCTACTTTTCTTTTCTTTTCCTTTCTCTTCCTCATCCTTCTTTCCTTTAACTCTTTTCCCGCTCTCTCTCTCTCTCTCTCTACACTAGCTCTACACTAGCTTTCTCCTCCTCTCTCTTTACGGGCTTTTTGTTTTGGCTGAAATCTTTTTAGCATCCTTTCGCATTACATATTACCATCTCACCATCAGTAAATCTTTTATCGTTGTTTCGCTTGCTCCAGTTGGTCAAGCATTAATACCTTACCAATTTGGACAATCGAAACAGTGACTAGAGATTAAGACTAAACTAAAATCTTTAACCCTCTTCAACCTTGACAAAATCCATCATGCATTTGAATAATATATATACATATATGCAAGACATATCATCGCGTAATCACTGGTTTCACCATCTCAGTTTTGGATATCATAGTGTAAAACAATTAAAGTTACTCTGAATAAATATTTAGTTGGATTTTCAACTTTTTTTTTTTACCCGTATGGGACATATTAAGATCTCTCTCTCTCTCTCTCTCTCTCTCTCTCTCACACACACACACACACACACACACACACACACACACACACACACACACACCCCTATATATATATATATATATATATATATATATATATATATAATTATTAGTGGGCATGTGTTTGAGTAGAAGTTTTTGTTTTTGACAAAATTAATATCTATTAGCCTAAAGATCGACAGTTGTATTAAAGAAAAAGTATCTCCAGATAAGAATACAAACTGTATTTCTTTTCAATCTAAGAAACAAACGTCAGGCCAGTTGTTCTTTTTACCATTAGGCTACAGGAAGCCACCAGTAAAAAAAATAAAGTTAAATTACCCTATTCAAAAAAAAAAATCTCGTTGACACCTTTCACCGTCTATACCGATTAATTTTATTTTCATGTAAACTTTAAGCAAATGAATGAATAGATATTCTTGTTTTGTTTGTTTTCTTTTTGTTCTGACCTAGACATCGAAATCCTTTGTAATAAATTATGTCGTATTTAAAAATTCAATTAATTAATTAAAAATGTATACATTTCGAATAAGAAAATAAATTTAACAAATATACAGGATAAATTTTGTTTTATTATAATGGTTTCCTGTCGATTTATAGTAAAAGCATGCCAGGCCTTCTCAGCTTAAGGGAATACTGGCTTGAATTCCTGTCAGGAATTAGTTTTCTTTGCTAATCTCTATTTCCTTATTTATTAATTTAACAGTTTAAAAAAGACGCCTATATCTATATATACTGCTGGCCAAAATGTCATGGTCAATAAAAATAAAGAAAAAATATACATTTTGGGTTGTTTGACTCAACCACATATTTGAGTCGAGTTTCGGAAAATGAAAATAAAAGGACAAATTTAAATGAAAAAAACTTTTTTAGCATTTAATAAGGAAAATTTGAATATTAGAAATTACTAACCGGTCGAACGTTTAAGACTGTTTAAGCGAAGATTTAATTGGTAAACACATAACGAAATTTAGTCATTTGTGTTAAAGCATTAGCGTATTCAACAGCTCACACTGGTATTGCCTGCGTTACATTAAGACATGGCAAAGGCTAAAACGTTGAGTTTGAACGTGCAAAAGCACGGTCTCTCTCAGCGCGACATCGCTAGTGAGATTGGACATAGTAAAACTACTGTTGGAAATTTCTTAAAATACCCTGAAGGACACAGAACGAGAATCTCAAATAGTCCGCCCAAGGAAATTTTGTCGACGTTGAGCAGTAGGATTCGGGGGTTGTCCGGCAAGATACCAGCCGACCACCGGCTCTTACGAACGCATAATACAGCTCAAGAACAATAAGACGGCATCTCCGAAATCTATGCTTAAAAACCGTAAAGTAGGCGCCTCCTTCAACACCATAAAACAGCTTAGTTAAACTTTGCTAAGAAACGCCAAACATGAGTCATAGAAAAGTGGAAGAAGGTTTTGTTCTCTGGTGAGAAAAAAATTAACCTCAATGGTTCAAATGGCTTTCAAATTTACTGACAAGATAAGAATATCCCACCGGAGACATTTTCTATACGATCGCATTTGAGGAGGCTCCATCATGCTATCTCCTTTCAAGGAACAATGGAGCATCAGGTTATACAAGGGTTTAGTTGGAGAGAGCATCATTGAATAAAAGCCATCGCCTATGCAAAATTATGAGATCTTTCAGCAGGACAACACGACAACGCATGTCCCACGGGACAAAGGACTTTTTCATAGAGATTATCATGATTCTATTTTTACCAGCCAACGTGTTCGCCCGACTGAAAATATTTAGGGGTGGAAGTCTGTAGAAATGGACGTCAATTCTAAAATGTGCATGATCTTCGTGAAGTCATATTCACCACCGTATCCCCAGCCAAAATTCTGCAGACCCTTATATCGACCATGCCAAAGTGAATTTTTGAAATTATTCACAATGACGGCCGTGAAAGTCACTACTGAGACGTTATGTTAGGCATTTTCTGCTCTGTTTAGGACATCTTTTAGGTGTCGTCTTTTAGGGCATCTTTTAGGTTTTGTCTTCAACTTTTGACCAGCTGGTAGTTAGCCTAATTTCTCAGTATTTATTGCAAAAATAAAACCCAAAAGAATTTAATTTTAATTTTTCCTTTTCTTATTTTCATTTTTTGAAGAACACATAAGAGGTTGAGTCTAACAACGCAAGAAGACATATTTTTTACTTTATTGTGATGAATATGTCTCTGAGATTAGATATTGTAACTATTTATATCGTTTGGACCGTGGTCCTCATCTTTATTGCGGTATTCCCGATGTTCCGGTTGTTGCATGATCCGGCCGATATCAAGTGATATACGCGTTGGAATTTCGAACCGGACACTTTATTTAGTCCACGGAAGTAGATTGTTCTAATTCCAAGTACCAAGACTTTTTGGGATATCTCAGTATCAAATAATTCTCTTTAGTAATTCAACTCTAGGGAGTGCATACTAAACAAGGATCTCAGGTTGGTGCAAAAATAATGACGTAATAATGTCGTTTTTGAAGTATTTTTTAACGTCAAAAAAACGACATTATTACGAAATTATTTTTACACCAACCTAATATTAAGCGAATACAATACTTAAAAATTAACGTCCCAAATGGAGGAAATAGCCTTAAATAATTCTCAGGCTCAGGCAGATGAGCTAAGACGGAAAGTGAAATAGATACTGGAGAAAGCCAGGACGCTCAAATCAGATATATATGTATAAAATACTAGGCAGGCTTCGCCCGCTCGCTATCGCTAAGTAAGATATATTCATTACTTGAAATCTTTGAAACAAAAATTTTCAATGAACATTTTATTGATAATTTGGCTTGGGAAATAAGGAATACAGATATTGGGAAATTTGGCTTGGGAAATAAGGAATACAGATATTGAGCTTTTAGTGTGCAAACCCCTCCCTCGAGGGGTATACATATTTGGATACTTGCCAGCCACAGGGATCCGTCCCTGCGCTGGTAGTATCACAGCTATGACTAGCTTGGACCACCTATAACCAGCTATGACTAGCTTGGACCACCTATAACCAGCTAAGACTAGCTTGGACCACCTATAACCAGCTTAGAGAAGTTATGACCAGCTAAAACCAGCGGTCTCCACGTTAAAAACTGAATTTGTGTCACAACCTGACACAATGGTGCGGGGTCAAGTAAATACCGTGTAAATCCCTCCCTCGAGGGGTTTGTAACACGTTTATTCATCAGCTCTAAGTTGCGTCTCTGTCTTTGGGCAGAGTGCGCTTAGGGGCTACTGTGTCAAAGGACAGTGTGGCAACTGAGAAAAATTATACTGAGAGGTGCCCGGCCTATGGAAACAGCTACCCCTGGACCGACGGTTGCTGGGGCTGCGGGCAATTTTGTTCCTGGCCCGGGTGTACGCGCTAAGGTCCCCACTTTAAAAAAAGACCTTGTTTCACAACTTTCAATGGGGAGACAGAGAAAATACCTAGTGTGTAAACCTGTCTCTTGAGTAGTATACATATTCTGATACTTACCGATTACAGGGATCCGTCGCTGGTAGTATCACAGTTATGACTAGCTTGGACCTCTGTAGTTTATTGATGCCTATCGCATCTACTCCTCCCTAGCTACTGTGATGATGGCAAGAGAATTCTCCACAGGATCCAGCTTAAATGCCACCCGATTTTAAGCTGGCTGCAATTTTAGATACAAAAAAAAAATAAGAGTGACTCCCTTTGTATCATGAAAGCAACGATAACGGTTAGTATAATATATTAATGTATATTTCTAAAGTTGTATAATCTGGCAGCCCTGACTCTATCTATCTGAATCTGCGCCTAACATTTCTAGTGCATTTGAATGAGCTATGAATCATTGAAATCGGACCAGTGGGGAGCGGAAGATTTGTTTGGAGACACGCATACACTGTACTTGCATATATAATAGCTGGCGACTCGTATTCGAGAATATCCGTCTACTAGGGCGGCTACACAATCCATATTGCAGACGCTTGATAAACACCCACAGAGCCCAACTGTTGTTTATACTGTAACTGAGACAGAGCGTGTTATCTAGCGTGATAAACAATTTGAACAAGGACCGCTCGCTCAAGCTCTCGGCCACAATGACTTGTAGGTTTGTGCTAGCACAGCTATCGACGGCGCTGTATGGTTTTCAGGCACTTTCCAAAGGTGCCACACGCTGGGATTGACGTGGATCCATTTTGATAATATCAGGAAGTTTCCCTAGGTAGGAAACTTCCTGTTGTTATCGGATTGGATCGCGGTCAATCCCAGCGCCTGAAAACTAAAAAACATAGCAGGGGTTCACCCAAACCTTAGTTGTGCTAGCACGAAGTCACAAGTCATCGTGGCTGAGTATGCAGGTGTTGTTCAAATTGTCGATCAGGCTAGATAACACGCTCTCTACGAGAAACTGTAACTAAGGTCTGCTCAGGTGTACTCTGTGAATGTTGAGCAAACATAAATATGCCTGAGCGAGCGTCTGCTATATAGATTGGTTAGTCGAATACGAGTGGGCATCGGGTATCATTTATTATTTATTTTTATATATATATATATATATATATAGAGAGAGAGAGATAGATAGAGAGATATTGAGATATATATATATAGAGAGATAGATAGATATTGAGATATATATATATAGAGAGAGATAGATAGATATTGAGATATATATATATAGAGAGAGAGATAGATAGATATTGAGATATATATATATATATAGAGAGAGAGATAGATATTGAGATATATATATATATATAGAGAGAGAGAGATAGATAGATATTGAGATATATATATATATAGAGAGAGAGAGAGAGAGATAGATAGATATTGAGATATATATATATAGAGAGAGAGAGAGAGATAGATAGATATTGAGATATATATATATATATAGAGAGAGAGAGATAGATAGATATTGAGATATACATATATATATATAGAGAGAGATAGATATTGAGATATATATATATATAGAGAGAGAGAGAGATAGATATTGAGATATATATATATATATAGAGAGAGAGAGATAGATAGATATTGAGATATATATATATAGAGAGAGAGAGAGAGATAGATAGATATTGAGATATATATATATATAGAGAGAGAGAGATAGATAGAGAGATATATATAGAGAGAGAGATAGATAAATAGATATTGAGATATATATATATATAGAGAGAGAGATAGATATTGAGATATATATATAGAGAGATAGAGATAGATAGATATTGAGATATATATATATAGAGAGAGATAGATAGATATTGAGATATATATATAGAGAGAGAGATAGATAGATATTGAGATATATATATAGAGAGAGAGAGAGATAGATATTGAGATATATATATAGAGAGAGAGATAGATATTGAGATATATATATAGAGAGAGA